>CADCSW010000041.1:1200000-2400000 GCA_902805455.1 Daldinia concentrica | reverse complement strand
TGTTGCGCGGGTTCGCGGGATTGCATGTGATGGGGGATGGGCTAGGTACCTATCTAACCTAGACGATACACACTATTCTACATAATGAATGCTATGCGAGTGAGAAGAAGCTGTCAATCAGGTTCGACTGGTTAGTATGATGGTGTTGAGATATCTACGCAATCCAAGCATTTAACAAGTTAGGAGGTGGCCAATAATCAAGCTACAGCGTGGTAGTATCTACAAGCTGGAATCGTATCCGCCGGGGAATTAGTTTCCATTATCCATCCATTAAAATTCCCTACTCGTAAGATACACACTTACACAAATCGATCTTCGCCTCTCCCTCCTAAAACTCGGATGTAGCTACCGAAGGGGGTTTGAGAGCTGTTGACTTATTTGAGGCATAACTACCTACCTACCCTATGTGAATCACATGTATTCTATTCTATCTGTCTGCCGCACCTACATATTCACCTACCCTTCTCCTCCGTATGTATGTGTATGTATGTGTATGTATGTATGTATGTATGTATGTCTAGCCCCCTGAGAAAAGCAGAGTGATGATGATACGTATGTACTGCGTAGCATATGCATGGCATGGCATGCATTACACACACCATCGCGTTACTTGCAGAAGGCTCGCTAGTTGCCGGTTTGAGGAATAACTTGCTCAACATACCTACCTACCTACCTACATACCTAGTAGTTGACCTCCCGCGTAGGCATATATGTTCCGTATAGGTTGGTATATAACTAGGTAGAGATATACACTACCGACGGATAGATTTGGTACCGAACGCAGCGATACAGCCATTCCTCACCGCGGGAATAAGCCAGCCAGCCAGTCAGCCCGGCTCACCGCACCTCGGTGCTTGTACATACACATACATACATACATATATACATACATAGTATACGTAACATCGACCTAGGAAAGGAAAAGAAGGCAAGATAACCGGCAGGGAACATACGTAGGCAGGTAGGCAAGCAAGCCAAAGAAAACGCGACGTTCCGAACACGTGTAGGAGTCGACGAATATAGTAGGCAGAGACAAAATAAGAAAAAGCGAAGACATGATGTAGGCTACATACGTTGGCGAGGCTGACGGGACGGCATGTCTTTGGAGCGGTCATACACCGCTAATCATCGCCGATATGTTTCAGTAATAATAGGGGGTAGGCAGGGGGGGAGGTGCAAGGCAAGGCTGTTTATATGTATGTATGTATGTAGAGATGAGGGATATAGAGATCGAGCTAGGGAGCCTTTTTTTTATTAGTCGGTATTCCGGGAGGGAGAGATAAGAAAATATATCAAACTTATCTAGGTTAACTGCTTGTTTATTTTTGTGTGCTTTCTCGCTGCTTGCTTGCTTGTCTGTTAGAAGAAGACTTATGTATTACAGCCATGTAAGTCCGTCCGTCCTAAGGTTACCTATGTATCGTCCGCCTCGCGCTTTAGAGACAGGAGACGTCCCCTCCGTCCCTCCTACGCAATCATTTTTCATCTCCCTATTTATTTCCCTTCCCTCTATCTAGGCACTTCTACTCCTCTTCCTCTTTTGTCTTGTGTCGCCTATGCATGTTTGTATTAGGTAGGTATCTATATATATATGTAGTTAGTTCGAAAGTAACCAACTCCAAGCCCTACCTAACTCTACCCTCCCACTATTCACTTATCAAGAAAGAAAACATCCCCCCCTCCCGCGAGGTAACCTAACCCCAGGTTTCTTTACTGCCGCACCACACACCAGAAAAAAAAAAGAAGCCGGCCCCGTTTAAGCGAGACAAATCTAGATCCTCGTCAAGCCTGGCCTTCTTCTGGCACTTTCGGCCGGTGATTCCAACGAACCGAGTGCAGACCTTGGCGCCGCGCCCTTTTTTTTTTTTTTTTTTACTTTTCGTCTTGCTGATTGCAGCCCCGTATGCTTGAAATCTTGATTGTTGTCTTGCTTGGCTTCGGCAATTGATAACCGGGGTGGGAACGGCCCGTCGTAAGAAGACGCCAACACTCGAACGTCGGTCAATCAGCTAACGAGATATTCGGTGATACTATCTGCTCCGTATCGTTATCCGGGGACTAGACTCTTAATTATTAATCACCGTACAAGACTTTCGCAACCCCCTCCCCTTTTCTATATCCCTGACCTCCTTCGTAGACTTCTTTACCTTTCGGGGATTACCTTACCAGCCTGAAACATCGACATCCCACGTTTCTTAACCTACGTAAGGATACACCAGTATTCCACGCATATTTTAAGATAGGTATGGGGACGAGGGATTTATTGAGGCGATAGCCGCAACCCGCATGGATGGCTACGCCGATGATTGGGTCTTGTCCCCAAATAGAAAGTACAATATAAAGCTATCCCGCATATGACGCCACTAAGCGACCGTACGACTAGCAGGGGACTGAAATACCCCATCTGATCCCCTGCTCCTTGACATCTCAAAGAGGTGTTCTATGGTTGTATATCCCCAGGTTTTCCCGTCTCTCCATGTACGCGAATAATATAGAATCCCACTATACTATACGTGTGACGATCGAAACGACTGGATAGCACCCCTAGGATCTAGAACCAGTCGATAATTTCCCCGGTAATCTCGTCTGAATTATTGCGTGGTGTGGGTGCACAACAAAGGCCGGTTGCTTTTCACGTTACCATCTGATGTTAAAATGACCGGCCAGGCTCAAGATGGAAATCCCATCCGACATATCGAGGAGTCTTGATCAATAAGGAGACCGGATAGGCGCGCCTTCTTACCACGCTTTTACGGTAACCGTCGTTTTTCTTGATACCCCGAATCTAAGCGGTCGATGATGAGAAAGGAAGCTCTTAGCAATTGGCCAAGATGTGCGTTTTTTGCAGGCAAGTTACTAAACTTCAAGCTATACTCTTCAGTTGGTAGACATCGGGTAACTGAATCTTCAGTTTCCGTACGGATATTCGGATATCTGGTCTATGTCCTTTTGTATCCCTTGTCATACTATTCTTCTTCTTCTTAAGACACCCTGCAAAAGAGTGAGAGAACATCAAGTTCAAAGTATTGCTTACCCAGTACGAGCGGTGTGACACAAGATGCGAATTCGGAGACTTCCAGCTCAACCGTAAGAGTTGGTTGGAGCGAATACGTAGGCAAATAGGTAGGTTAGATAGGGGAGGTATAAGCAGTCCTGAACATCATTACCTGAGACGCGTGGCGAATAGGAAGCGAACTGGTATAAAACTAGAATGATGCTCAGGTCGGAAACGGGGAGCTGTATGCTTTGCGGTGTAAATTAGGTTAATAGCATCGAATATGGCCATGGTGATCAGCACAAAACACATCGTGCGACATGTGGTTATCGGGATTCTAGGCATCTGATCTTCATTGCATGGTGGCCAAAAGACTTGGCATTGATATCTGTCCGCTTCGGGTTTGTTGATGGACATGTAAGAACTTCGTTGTTACTATTCCTTTTTTTCTTCGTTTCTCTTCCCTGCGAATGCGCCGTCGCGGATGCGGGACGCGCAGGATGGTTGCAGATAAAGGAACGGCTATTTGACAGGGACGTATTACATAGACGGCCAGTTGCTGCTGATGGGATGATCAGATAATGCGTGTTCCCGGCATCGTTTTACGTCTATATGCATTAATTCGCAAGGATGGATGAAATATGTACGTTAGTCGGATTGATATCCTAATTTGTTAGATGTGGACAAACTCAAACAGAAGCTTGCGAAATTGTGAAATTATGAAATTATGAAAATCAGATTCATGACGTCAGCTACCAAAGTAGTAATGAATCCGGAAGACAATTCGGACGGAGGGATAACCACTAGGTATTATGTTCAATGCAAACTACCCCGATGTTTTCCTGTGGAACATCGTGGTTGACATTGGTAACTGCAAATTGGGGCCAAGAACCAATCATTGCAGTAATTAAGGCCGCACATGAGATCTTAGTTTTCCCGAGTAGATCGGAATAAGTTTCTGTCATAACTTGCCAACCCCTCCCAAACTCCTGGGTCCAATTGAGATCTCATCTGGTCGAGAGCCAAGTCTCCGTAGCCCTACGACATACCTGTAGTACACGTAGGGAAACTTCCGGATATCAGAACCGATTCGGGGCGGAAACCTACCTAATCCACCTAATCCACCCATTTTATGTAATCGTATAAGCGGATATGCAGCTGCTGTGGAGGCTATTTGGAGGCCTCCTAGATGATAGTAGGCCAAAGAGAAAACCAAAAGAGCGAAAGGGAGGAAAGCTTGGCATATGGGTGGAACAGCTCCGGTCTGCATAAGAGAGAAAGCTTTCGTGCTTGACTCGGTTATGCATGTACTGTAGCTGTACATATGTAGGTAGGTAGTTGCTAGAGCTGTAAGCTAGGTACTTAGGTATGTAAGTATGAAAGGAAAAAACCCCTTTCGACAATTCATGGCTGACTGACCTGCTGCAACAAGGATAGCAATACATATGTACAGTGATCCATCAAAACAGCAGTCAAGGTTCTGTAAGCAACAGAGCAGTAACAGCACTGAAACGGGAAATAATTATGACCCTTTTGCTAAATCATCGATGCATATCGGAACTTCCCTGTCTGCACCTACTGAAGCGGCAGGATATGTACTACACTATGTATGTAGTAGTAGTATAGTGGACAAGCTTGTAGCGGTGAGCGTATCCGGATTGGTTATGTTGTGCGTTTAGAATGGCGCCGAGTTCAAGGCGACCGGTAGGTCAT
Source organism: Daldinia concentrica (assembly GCA_902805455.1). Taxonomy (NCBI): domain Eukaryota; kingdom Fungi; phylum Ascomycota; class Sordariomycetes; order Xylariales; family Hypoxylaceae; genus Daldinia; species Daldinia concentrica. Next base: position 2,395,292 of record CADCSW010000041.1, on the reverse strand, counting down.
GAATACTCGTAATATGTGGTCTTAGTGCGGCGTAGCCGAGCTAATAGATTGCAGCACGAAGGCGGTCCAGATCTAGTCATCCCAATGTCTCCTTGTTAAGTTTTTAGTCTTAGTTGAGGGTAGGAAATGCCTCATCCAGTAGTCAGCGCCAAAGGGTTATAAAAAAAAAAAGCCATCATGCAACGCTCAGATAACAGTTTGTGATGCTCCCGTAAGCTACTGCAATTAGTTAGATAGGATGTCGTCCTTCCGAGGTGGGTATGGTGCCATTGTAAATAAGGTTCCTTTGATGTACAGTCAATAGTCGGACAGAAACCTCGAGGATGAAATACAGAGTGGTACCAGGATAAAAGAAAAAGAGGTAGAAATGCGTGACACGTGGATTCCATCATAAGAGAAAATAATGCATATCCTAACTAAAGAGCAGGAAAACTTAAAGTGTCTTTATTTGGTGAAACGAACCGACAAAAACCATAATAATATTAAACTTATTTGGAATGGGTGGAGGCGGTAGGGCTCACGAGATAGATCGGAATAAAAGTGTTAGTCGGGAATAATCGTTGTTAATCTGGCATGAGGCTCTTTGTCAACTAGGCGGGTTGGATGACCTCGTGGCATTTTCGATACAACGCAACATGGGCCTTAGTTAATTCAGCGAGGGTGGGAATATAATCTTGTTTCTCTTTTGTCTTGTTGGGATGGGGGGTTAAGGAGGGATGATGGGAGGTCGAAGGGTAGTAAATGGTCAGATTGGCTTAGATGAACAATTCGGAAGGGATGGATCGTGTCACGATGCTTTCTTACTTTAAGGCTAGCCACCTATACATAGTACTTACCTCAAGGTAGCTTGCGCATGCAGATTCGAGATCGCCTACTGGGGAACTAAAAACCCACCAATTGTAGCTTATGCAGTTCCTGTTACGTGCAGATGCTTCCATCGTAGTTGCGACCTCTCGCGTAACCACTTTATACTGGGGTAGATATGTACTAGATACGGGTCCCTCGGGTTCCCTCTCGCGGACACAAGTCCATACCTAGGTAGGTACGCATCGCTATGTAGGCAGGTAAAACTTTAACTTTAGGAGGCGTTCACAGCTTAGATAGAAAGGAACGCATCTTTAAGTTTTTCACTTTGAGACGTCACCTTATAGTCGCCCGTGTAGCTATATACATATTAGGTAAGCAATATATAATATAGCGTTTTCCATTACAATTAACTAGTTAATATTTCATTACTAAATGATATTCACTTAGGGGCTAGACAATACATGTATTGTGCATCTGAGGTGCGTCACTCGTCCCCGGTACGTACATACGTACAGTACCCAAATAGGCAATGTAGGTTACATGTAAGGAAGTGTCAAGCTGACTACATAACCTCATATGTACAGCCTACATGACTTTTCCTAAAGTAAAGTTTAGGTAAGTCGTTAAATACGACGTATAACAACAACAGGAAGGTACTATGTACAGTACAGAATTAGCCATACAGCCGTATGTACATATGTGTGTACCTAATGTACAGCCAGCACGACAGCCAGAAGCTAGAAGCCAGAACCAGAAACCATCCCACTCATTAGTATGCATCCCGCGCTACATTGGTCATACCTACATAGAGACATGATCACCTTCACCTTTCCTTACTTTAGGTACTTACATACCTACATACATAAACATATACCTGGGTAATAGTAGAAAAGTTACCTCGTTGGTTTTCCCTGCATAACGCAATTGTATCGATTGTATATACACACATAGAAAATACGGACAGATACGAATACAAAACCCTGACATCACCTACACCGCAGAGCATCCAATACCCTTTTTTCTGGCCCTCCTTTCTCGCGAGCAACAATCAATCGGTTCGTTCCTAGAATTGAAAAATAAAATAAAAACTCCGTCTGGTTTATTTGCGGCCTCTCCACTTGGATCGATTCAACCTGGCTTCCCACGAATCTTAATTCTAGCTGCTTCCGTCCTCCGCGCACACTCCCTTTGGTCCTGGCTTCTGACAATGACAGTCTTCACTTCGTCAAAACGTAGTCTAGTTAACCATCGCCCGCGCCTCCTCTAACATTAGCTGGAACCCTTCCAAGGTTCCTATCGATTCGCCTCTAAGAAAATTATCTTAACGTCGCTATCTAAAGTCGGCTCGTTGGCGACGTGTTCCTCCTCTACCTTAAACTAGAACTGAAACTAAAACCATCATCGTCATCACTATCATCGTCATCAATCTTTGAATCTCTAAATCTCTGAATCTCTGAATCTCCGAATCTCTCTCCCTTCTTACCTGCGTGACTTACCTACCCACACTACCCGCTACCCGCTACCCGTTACGTCGTTAGATCCCCCTTACTGCTACCAAAAGAAGATACCTACATGTAGCTTAGCCACCTGGCAGCTGTACCGATATTACCTACGCACCGTCCTGCTCAACTGGAACTCGACATTAGCGCTAAAAGACAAGGCTTAAACTTTATCTAATACTTCCACGCTATTCATCAGGGACACACAAACAATACGCTTAAAGGCTCCTTTTTAATTCTACATTTCAAGACTTATTTATTACTTATTTATTTTTCTCTTTTCCGCGTTACCATCCAATACGAATACCAGAGCTATCTCCAGAATCCAGCAGCTCTCTCCAACAGCAAACCCGCACCCGCACCAGCACCATAACCACTTTTTAATAGTTTGGACGACCTAAACTCTGCAGCGCCTAGAGCTAGACACTACTAGTATTACAGTAGCCCAGTAGCCCAGTTCGCCTCCCCACACTCTTGCCCTACTTTGATTATTAACTTTCCTGTCACCGGAAACTACAAATTGCCATCCGCCCGCTTCCAATTAATTTCTCTTTCATTCTCGCTTCCCTGTTGCGAAAAAAAATTCCCCCAACGCGATCAAAGCTGTTTTGCAATCCGTCTTTAGTGTCGCCAACACTTGGGCGCAGCCCACCAAGGCGACCTCGAGCCGCCAACCAACCTTCTCGATTCGCCGAACTGATCCTTCTCTCTCCACGCCGCTTCTCCGTCGCCAAGTCACCTTTTTCCTATTCGAGACTTGATCCATAACTACACGCCCGCCCAACTTAACAAACTCACATCGCCAATTTCAGAAATGTCGAGCGCTTCGGAAAAGACGGTCTCTCCTAGCGTCTCTAAACAATCTTCCATAAAATCCGTTGAACTTTCCACGCGATCTCCGAAATTACGACCGCAAAATGGGCAGACCATTGGCGACGCCTCTCATGCCGAGGCTCAGCCGAAGCAACCCGAGAAGGCTTCTATCAAGGACAGATTAACCCGAATGTTTTCCAATAAGGATGATATACCTAGATCCGTCCTTGTCGATCCTACGCAACCATCTAAGCGCGTCGTTCCGAGTCCTTCTCCCAGTCAGACTGGTGTTAGCACGCCCGCAAAGCCAAGCGGACTGGCCCGTAAGCCATCCTCTGCTGATCCGCCTGTCGCATCTAGACCAATAGCCTATCAACGATTTGTTGCGAATCCAGACGTCCCCGGCGGCCATGAACACCATCTCAAGGGTAGCAAGCGACAAGAGAAACTCTCTGATATGTGGAAGTCTCTACTTGGGAGAAAGCAAGACCAGCCGGCAGAAGCTGATTTGTCCTTGGTCTCTAGTTGGGTGGACACGCTTAAGCAGGAGAAAGAGTCACTGGCCAGCGACAAGAGAGGAGGTCCAAACCAGAGCATTACTCTAGTCGAGAAATATGGCAAATGCCAAGAGGTGGTGGGTCGTGGTGCTTTCGGCATCGTAAGAATATCGCATAAGAAGATAGAGAACGGAGAGAAGCTTTTTGCCGTTAAGGAATTCCGTCGTCGACCAGAAGAGACGGAGAAGAAGTATAGCAAGCGCCTGACGGCGGAGTTCTGCATATCTTCCTCTTTGCGTCACCCTAACGTCATACATACACTAGACCTACTTAAGGACCAAAAAGGTGACTATTGCGAGGTCATGGAGTATTGCTCCGGCGGTGATCTCTACACCCTCGTCCTCGCCGCTGGGAAGCTGGAGGTGATAGAAGCCGATTGTTACTTCAAGCAAATGATGCGCGGCGTTGAATACCTACACGAGATGGGTGTCGCACACCGCGATTTAAAGCCTGAGAACCTACTTCTGACAAGCCATGGTGCCTTAAAAATCACAGATTTCGGCAACGGCGAATGCTTCAGAATGGCGTGGGAAAACGACGCACACATGGTGTCGGGTCTCTGCGGTTCTGCACCCTATATCGCCCCGGAGGAATACATCGACAAGGAATTCGATGCTCGTGCCGTTGATGTCTGGGCATGCGGTGTTATATATATGGCGATGCGAACCGGACGACACTTGTGGCGTGTTGCTAAGAAGGATGAGGATGAGTTCTACGAGCGGTACCTCGAAGGACGCCGCGATGAAGAAGGTTATGGCCCAATCGAGTCATTACACCGTGTAAGTCTCCTTCGATTTTCCAGTAGCTTATAGTTGCTGCAGTCCTAACGAAAATCATGAAGGCTCGTTGTCGCAATGTCATCTACTCTATCCTAGATCCCAATCCAGCGCGACGTATCACAGCATCGCAGGTTCTCAAGTCCGAATGGGGCCGCGAAATTAAGCTCTGCAAAGCCGGCGAAGAAGGTCTCTAAGCGATGCTGCTCTTCACGAGCGGCGTCTCTTGATTAAGGGATGAACTTTCTATTGTTAGACCGATAACCGATCGCTATGGGCTGTCTCGTCCCTTTGGTGTCCTCAACTTTACAAAAGATGACGACCCTGATGTTCTTCGCCACCTTTCGAGGAGACTGCTTCGCTATCAGCCATATTAAAAGCATCAGTCAGGCTCTTCATGACCCAGGTTTCCTTTCATCTTGCATGGTGTTCCGGTAAAATTACGATTTACTGCATTTCGCTTTTATTCTCGAGTTCGTATTTTTCAGTATACATTTTAGTCTCGGTACTTCGGACTACGGCACCAGGATTCCATCGCGCAGGCATCAGAACAGGATAGGTAATAGATGCGCCATGCGCACTGCGAGTGAGCGCCAACAGAAGCGGCTCTTATCATCCATGTAAAAGGATAGAAGCATACTCGCATTTTCCTGGTCAGCTGCAAAGAAGGGAAAAGGAACTGGGCGGCTAAGTTGTGTTTTTTTTTTTTTTGGTTTTGTTTTTTTCCCCCTTTTCCGTTCGCTCGTTCGGTTAGCACATCTTTAGGGGCGGGATGTAATAGCCATGATGCGGTTTGTTCATTAGAGGATTCCGATTCAGAGCATTTTAGATAGGCGATTCAGACCAAATTCTGAGGCTTGCCTTGGCGTCTCGTGTCTTGGGGGTTGGAGGTTGACATTTACCAGCGATGAAAGAGCCGTTCGATCCGTTTGATCCGGAACAGAGCGGTGATGTCTCCACAATACAGCACATTGCACGCATGTCATTTGCTCCATTTTGTATCCAAGCCAAGAGTGAACATTCATTCTTATTGGCGTTTCGATTTGTTGTGGTGTTTCCCCTTGCGTGACGGCATGAATATGTGTTTGACTTGGAGCAGTTGGTTACGCAGACAGGTCTAGTGAGAGAAGCATAGCGCACATGTTTAATAGACTGCATAACAATGCCGGCCGCGGGTAAGCTTCAAGGTGTCAGATTAGGGGGCATGAGCATCCTGTATTACTATCATGATTTTATTGAGCTACCTAGGCTATAGAGCCATAATTTATTGTAATGCCATGAATACCCTAAATACCCTAAATACCCTAAATGTCTAATATATATGTTTTAAGGGAGCGGACTGGCTGAATAAGCAATAATTATCCAATACTAAAGTATTAACTGGGCTATGTCACATGATCCACCCCACTGAGTTAGATAATCGTATTCCCACCCTGCCACCACTGCGACTTCATACATTCATCCTCAAAATAACAACATCTTGATCTTTCATTCCAAATCTTTCATTCCAAAGATGGTAACAACCCGTTCTCATATGAGGCGAGCCGCACAAACCTCGAGATTTTCTGTCATATCTTGTAGATAGGATTCGGTACTACTTATCATTACATCCACTTTCTCCCACTCATCGAGCCTCACGTCCCCTATGCCCGTAGGGTTGTAACGGAAGTACTTGTCCTGAAATCTAGCATTAGGCGAGCAGTATATTTTCTTAAATGATCTAGCCACGGATTCTGCATCCGTCGCAATCTTCACGTAGGCCTTAGCTACCGACATAAGGCTATTTCTCAAGGTTATAGGGACCGGTACTCCCGTCCCTATGCTAACTATACAGGATACCTCTGGATCCGGAAATGCAGTCTGAACTTCATCGATAAGCTCGAATATCGGATTGTTGCTCCTAAGCGCGCCATCGCGAAATGTGCAACCGTTGCTGAAGGTGATGGGGTCAAAGAGAGTAGGCGCTGCTGATGTTGCCCGTGCTGCTTCCCAGATGCGGCAGTTCGAAGCCTCCTCGATATTAGAATGATAGTTCCTTAGTCGTCGAGTGTCTGTGTTCAACATGCTGGCGCAGACAAATCTAGCACATAAATTTAACCACTCCTTCAGATATGAACGGATGGCCCGAGTACTCATAACTTACATCTTGCACCCAGGGTCCTCCTCGAGCAAGGCTGTATCTGCATCCCTAAGACGGTCTCGTACTATGCCACGGACCTTGTCTTTAAGTGTCTTGTGATCAAATATTGCCTTGCCAATGACATTGAAGAAGGTACCGCCTAGGATCTTCGTCCATATTGAGATCTTGAAGACATGCTTAGACATATCAATGTATGCCTCGATGCATGATGACACGTCCATCCTCTGAACATATCAATAAGCACTACGTTTCAAAGCAGTTGAGGGGAGTACGCACAAGCCTCCCCAACATTATTGCGATGAGACCGCCGGTACTTGTCCCAACGATCATATCAAAAACATCACAGGGCTTCGGAGGTTCTTTGGGATTGACGAGGTGCATCAATCTCTGCAATACGAGCAAGCTAACGAGGCCTCTGACTCCACCTCCATCTATAACGTTCATAGTTAGCTGTGTTTGACCGTCTAATTTATTATTAGATAGTAATTAAACCTAGAAACTTACCAAGGGCGAGCAAGTGAAGACGTTGTTGAGGTGATACACTTGAATTGTTAGACATCGTTGACTCGTCAGTGACCTTATATATAAGCAAGTACCTAGTGAGCACAAGCTTATAATATAGGTTTAGTCGTAAACGTCAAAGCTGTTATATGCTGAAGGCATTGCGAGCATATATTCCATGATGATATACTTAATCGTCGACGACAAAAAGACGACATGAAGTCAAAATTGTACCTAATACGATTATAGAGTACATGGGCTAAAGACACAGAGGCAATGTCAACAACTGACAACTACAATTTTCTATACAGAACTACCAAATACGATGTAAATACAGAATACAGAATTCAGAAATCGGAATCTGGAATTGGCAACTGATAATGGGGGGTTTCGTGCATCTTCTTTGATAAGATTGGCCCTTCATCATCAAATCAACGTCGAGATGGCCTCACACCCAACCAGGCGACGCCACGCTTTTGCGCACTTTTCGTAGGTAAGTATATAATCCTCCTACCAAATAGAAAGACGCGAGGTAGAAAAACCAAAAACCGAAAGACGTAAAACGGGAAACGCTTTTAGAACAACCCTCGAAAAAAGTCAATAAATACTAGTTTTAGGCTGTCTTGCTAACATACCCCTTTTTATAGACCCACTCCCCAACCAACACCAAAGCGAGAAAAATAAAATCTCATCTAGGCGAGTCTGTTTAGTCTAGTATATGAAAATGAGTAAGGAATTATATTGAAAAAAAAATGAAGTTATGTGGGATATAACATGGAGTATCATCTATTAGGAGGTTTAGGGAACGGACATATTTTAGACGTCTTTTGCCAGATGATGTTGTAATAGTGCAGCATCCAAGTGAAGTAATGGCACTGACATGACCATGTTAATGATAAATATAGTCTTTTATACCTATTAAAGTCTTTGGTATAAGTATATTGAAATGCTATAACTAGAACTCAAGGTCACACAAGACTTAATGGCTGATAGTTGTAGTTCAATAGCAAGATGTCTAACGCTTCTTGCCTTGTAAGCTTGTTTCAGTGATACCTAGAAAGCTAGTAGGATTTAGCCCATAGGATTGAGTAAAGAGAAAAAGAAGATATTTCTAGGTTACTTTGCAGTTTAACGTTGCACGGTGTATGTCATTCATGTAATAGGTATCCATACATTCGGTATTGTCTTGTAAATCAAGTATATGTTCCACTTAGTTACGCTACTTAACCATTTAAGACTTGCCGTTTTAAACATACATAACCGTATGGTATTCTATAAGATAAGTTACGACTTTATTACTGCCCCTTTTACCAGTGACCTTAGGTTAATCGAAATGAGTTGATAAGTTTAACAGAACTCATCCATGGTAAGTAAGCAAGGTACCTAACTCTCTATACTAAAGTCCACAATGGCGGCGTATTGGATCAGTATAACTGACTTAAAAGCCGCAAGATATCTATTTATTGGATTGGTAATAAGCAGTGAATCTTTGATGTTGTATTAACGCTGACTTTTGCCTCCTCGCACCTAGAAAGTGTTGCGCATTAATTAAAGAAACGGGTAAAACTAAAGATTCGATCCGAAGTACTCCCGAACAGGTAGGCTTCCCACCTATGTATTTTGAAGTATTTCTAAACGCCGTTACAATCTATACTTGCTTTAATAATTTTAAAGCCTCGGATAACTTCCTTATCAGCCTGGAAACTGTCTTTAATCTCGCATAATATCCTAATTAACGCGCAACACTTCCTAGGTACGAGGAAGCAAAAGCTAGCACTAATAAGTTGCTTTATTTATTGTGTACGAAAGGAAGTCAGTGTTTAATTGAGCAAGTCTCTGGTGTATGGTTTTAGCCTTTAATTGGCTGGACTAATGTTTGATGGCGGGGGAAATGCAAGCCATTAATGTACGTAGTCTTTCTCCAAGTAATTAGAACTTTGACAATATTACTTAACTATGACTTATTAGTTATTGATCTATTAAAAAGCTTACGAATAACATCTCCGTCGTGATCATCTGGCCACTTTTGCTAACCTAAAGGTCACCCTCTCGTATTACAGCTCTACATCGTCTCCATGGGCTAAACGCACTGTGATAAGCGGCATCCTGGGAAGTCCTAGTCGAGGCTGATTCTATCTTACCGATAGTATATCTTTACGCATGGACGAGTCAGCCAAAATATCCCAGCCCCTCATGCATTCTGCCTCCAGGCCCAAGGGGTGTGTGGCTTGGCTCTAGCGCTTATACGTGAGAGCAGCTTCTGTTGAGTTAATAATGTCGATACAAGCGCTCATCTAGTCATAGAAACAATTATTCAAGCTCTTCTCTCGGAACATATACCTCTTCTAATATATACCAGAAGTCGACGACATGTCTGTCTCTACGGACGAGCTTCGAAGTCAATGGGCTAATCCAAGTGACATTCTCAGCCTTCTCCTCCTTATCGGCAGCGATATTGTGCAGAAAGCTATCGCTCAACTCGTCGGGCACAGTATTCCCCTTTATGGAGATAAAAGAAATCGAGGTCTTTCAATCGTACCTGTTGCTTTTTCTTTCGGATGGGCAGCTTATGGGTTCTCCAACCTTCTCTCAGCTATCGGGGACATGAGGCTGATGCCGACGAGCGATTGCCCTTCCCTTCTCGTTAACTGTTCCAACGGATTTGTTAGGGAGAACCAGTCTTGGGTACTAGGCCGTCTTCTTCGGGATCATGAGATCAAGTATGCCGTCGACCCACGGTCGGAAGATGAAGGCGGTCGAGCCGAGTCTATTCGAATCGATGTTTTTAACTTGCTTCCCGTCTCGCGCCCTACTCGCGATTTCGTGTGGTGGCTTGGATGGCTAGTATTACTTTCCTAGGTCGGTATTGCTATTGTACCCTGGGTCCTATACGATGACTGGGGGGTTTTCGCAATTACCCTATGCGGAAATCTGTTTGTTGCTGCTACCTGTGCTCTGCCGCAATGGACGTAAGAGAAATGGGCTGGCCGCTAGCTGAAGCGCGACAAGGTAATATGTCTGACACGTGGTAACGGGCATTTCCATATCATGGTATTCATCGGCACTCGAGGCTCCTGGGATATGGAGTCTCTTGCAAACAGCATACCTGTTCCTCAGCCAGAGACTCGCTGGATTTCTTTGCTCCTCACTATATTGTGGACCTGCCTGCTTATTAGCATATCGGGGCTCAAAGAACACACCTGGTTTCTTGTCGGGATTGGAGGTATCGGTATGCTGCAAAATATCTTCGCAGCCGGAACACCTCGAGAGCCGGGGACTTCCAATTTTCATATCACTAGATTCTCTCGTGTGTCAACGATCATAGGGAGACGCAAGGGTTATGAAGACGACATAGATTGTAAGGTTGATCTAGAAGAGGCCCTTGAGGAACTTGCCGATATTGTTCTTTGGACATCGGAGAAATCGTCGCTGGCATCACAAAGTGATAATCATACCCCAAACGAAGCCGCTTCAATGCCACGATGGCTGACCACGATGGCTGGTTCCGATGGTACTCCAAGCTGGCTGGAGCCCCTGAAGCCAGTCTCTTCGACTAATCATACTCCACCCACGTGCCGTTTGATTTCAAGAATATGGCGGCGGCCCGTTACCGATAACGGTAAGAAAGATGAGGTTATATACGCTATCGGGGTTCACGGTGCCCTGATCTAGCTTGAGAAATGGGTGCCTACAGCCGGGCTTGCCATGATCCAGATATTCTTCCCGGCAGGCCTCCAGTACAATGATGCGGCCATACGGGATAACAAACACAAGAAATTCTGGCAGAGAGCATATCATACTAAATTGGTCAGAGAACGAGCAGAAGTAAAAAGGAGGGCCGAAGAGGTGACTCCAGCTCCGATGGGAGTCTAGTTGGACATATCTGCTACGCCTGCCTTCAAAACTAACCGTCCTTGATAGTCCTCAAGCATTTCGCTTATTTCAATGAATATTTATTTGAGAATAGTCCAAAGCTTATATAGGAGGCAGGCAACGCGAATTTGGTTTGCTTAGTTGCTAAATACTACACTTTCTATATACAGCCTTAGGTTTATATACTGTTAGATTACAGTCGCATGGTCTTAGCCCCCTTGAGCAACCGTATTATCTTCTCGTTACCTTCTTCTTCTGCTTTCAATTCATCCTGGGCCCTAACTTTAGCCCCCTTTTTCAAGTAGCAATTGTACTATTTTTTTTGTCTCCGCCTGATATTGCCAACGATAACGGCGTATCACCATACGGATCATAGGCTTCAATATTAGCTCCTTTTTCAAGTAATAATTGTACTAATTTTTCGTTTCTGTAACTAATTGCCTAATATAACGACGTATTGCCACGCAGATCACCGACTTCAATATTAGCCCCTTTTTCAAGTAGCAATTGTACCATTGTTTTGTCTTTGTTTAATACTGCCAGCAGTAACGGCGTCCGACCCCTCCGGTCATGAGCTTCAATATTAGCCCATTTGTCAAGTAATAGTGAAAGTATTCCTTCATGACCTCTCCTAGCTGCCTGCCATAATGGGGTGTAGCCCATATTATCTTTTAGATCAAGATTAGGAGGTTTCTCCACGAAAATTCCACCGCTTTTCTTAGTGGCAGAGTTTAAGAGAGTCTTCACAACTGCCTCGTGTCCCTCCATACAAGCCCAACATAAAGCAGATCGGCCATATGTATTGTCTTGTACGTCGAAGTCCGAACCCTTCTCTTTTAATAGCATACGAACAACTTTCTCCAGTCCTAAAAATGATGCCATCATTAACGAAGAAAACCCAACCGGGACCTTGTCATAAGGGTTTCTTGTGCACCAGTAAATCTCGAACCACTTGTTATGGTGTTTCTCACTTCTACTGCAAAGCGATTTTGCACAACGTACCAACTTTTCCGTATGATCAGAGGCTCCACGGAAGTGAGCAGGCCAATTCCTTGCAGCATAATCCATAAAGACCGGGCGGCTACCTTCGCCTGAGGCCTCGAGATCCGGAAAGCAAAGGTAAGTGATACATATCTCTGCAAGTGTGCGGTGTGATTCTGAGGGACGAAGTGAGTTTTGCCATTTGTTGGGGAGAGTCTGCTCGGACGAGTCGTAAACCAAAAATTATCTAGCTGTTTGATGTAGCAAATAAATTCTATAATCTCTGATAGTAACGAACAGCCCGCAGAGTCCTCTGACCGTATTGCAGAAGCGATCTTCTGGCTCGAGCTCGGGTTCAAGTTCGCTGGAGGACTTGTGTTCTTCTCTGATAGCCAGCGCTGTTGCCATTTCACCCAACCACAGTGGTCTCTCTGCCGCAATGACAATATGAAGAAGTCTTTTGGCTTTCGTAATATCGGCGCTTCTACATAAAATATTCTCATATGCTGCCTCGACCGTCTTTGGAAGTTTGTGAACAATTTCTTTCAAGTATCTTTTGGGGTACTGGTTCTCAAGTAGCTGGAATCCGCGTCGAATATTATTGTATGGTCGACTGGTTAAGAGAAATTTGAGGGAGGATTTGCCGGATCCATCCCTGTAGAGTTTCTCTAAGGCTTTAGTCAGGCGGTTAGTATCTTCGCATTCATCAAGGGCATCGAGAATGCAAATGATCTCTCCAGCATCGTCATAGCATGAAACACTCGTAAGAATATCCCAAAGACCGAGGAAGGAAGAGAAAAGTTGTTTGTTATTAGTGAATTTGTTGACAATTTCATCGGTAAGAAGAACAGGCTTCTGAAGGAAGAGTTGATGCAATAGACAGCGTATGGCGCCTTCTAACCTTTTCTGGTCCTCAAAATCGTCTTTGAAAAAGAAGTAACACGTGGATTTCGTATTGCTAGTTAGAAGGACGTTATCCACCAAATGCCTAGCCAAAACTGACTTCCCGCATCCGGGATTTGCGGATACCCAGAGTAAGCCCAAGGTTTGACCGCATCGCCATTTTCGAAATGTCTCATGACTTGTGAACCATTCGCAGGTCCCCTCTACTCGCTCAAGGTTTCTGTTTTTATGATCCGGGCAGGTTACGGTGGAGAGTTCGCGAAGGACGAGGCTACGTTTGTCCTTTTTATCTGTTTGAGATATCTCATTTAAGCGGGACAAGACTATAGTTGAACTGAAGTCAGCATCGAGAAGACTAAGGATATGGGATAACTTACTACTTTGATATTGACCTTTCTGTATTAAATTCCGTAAAGTGGCACCATTAAGCTGACTTAGGTCATCTACTGCCTTGCGGATCTCGCCCAAGCCAACTGCCATTACTCTTTCCTGTGCTATCCCCTTCGCTATTGCAGCTTCAAGGTTCAGTTGTTTGATAGCTGCATCATAACAGTCTTTAAATCTATTGATAAGTGGATCCGCACTACTGTAGATGTGCCGAAGTAGCTTGAAAAACAACCAGTGTAAGTCGGCTTTCCCAGATGACTTTAGCTTGAGGCGTAAGTCGCAGTTGTCAAGGAACGGTAGGTACTTGAAAGGATCTTGGTCGAGCGCAACAGGAATAATACGATGCTTCAGTAGCACTCATATATGACGAGGTGAAAGGATCTTCATAGTATCCTTTTAAGCAGATCCGAGCCACACACCACCGCCTTATAGACGCTGCTAACGGTGCCGGTGCCGTTAGAATCGCTGGGTCCTGGGAGCAGACAAAATTGGTTGTCGAGAATGTTTCGGGTGGCAGCAGAACCGCCCTCACGATCGTCAAATAGGGGTAGCGAGGACTTGTCTGAAATAATTCGAGCCTGAATTATTCTAAAGTACTCGATAAGTCTCTTGACGCTTTCGGCATTGGCCTTCGCATCCAGCTTGGGATTCCCATGCGCATAGACGATAAATATGCTAGGGGAAGTTGCATGACTGAATACGTCTGTACCTGCTAAAATTTGCAGTATCTTGGAGAACAACTCCTCTCGTGCTAACAAGGCTATTAGTTGGTGATGAGAGTAGACAATGGCAGACGGCCCATGATGAGATGGTGCCCGGGAAACGTACCAATATCCTCTTGATACTGAAACCCACCCGTCGAACCCAATTCAACCGGTCGAGTTTCCATTGTTGACTATACGATGCCTAGGGATTGCTGAAACGAGAGAATTGAAGATGCTGAGCGGAAGCAAAAGGGCGACTTGAGACTAAGCGGAGTAAAGCAAATTATCTCTGTGTTTGTTGGATAACAGGAGTAGAATGTAGCGAGGCTGTAATGTAAGATTTAGATAGAAATTAAAGCCCAACTCAGCATTGGGGTATTCCGTATGCGATGGGCGGGAAAAGACCTAATTACTGGGCTGTGCGGCATGGTGGCTTAAACTTGCATATTCGAAGCGCCGAGGGCCAGTACAACAGGTGTATACACCATGGGGGTTATCCCAACAAATACATTCGGTATACGCCATCTAGGCAAGATATCGAGCGAGCATTGCTTCACAAGGGGCTGCCAAGGAGGACGCCAGGGGCTTAGGAGGCCATGGAACGGTCTCGGTCGACTTCGCCAGCATCGTGATAACAAAGACGCCATAATCCATCAGCCGCCATGAGCTCTGGCCAATTTAAGAGCAGAATCGCTCGAGAATTCTAAGCTAGCCCGAAAGTGAGAGATACCCAGGTACCTAGGTACATATCAGACTTTTACTGCTAGCCAAAACATACGAACAAAAAGGGGGGCGAGGTGGCGTTGAGGATTAATAGATTGGTACTTGGGTATGTGATGCAAAAGGACGATGCATTCTGTAAGATCTCATATCCCCGCTCAACTGCTAGATATCTTAAATGTACTTGTATGCATCGTACCTTCCCAACGTACCCCGTTTCCATCCCATAGGGCCCTCCCGACAATGTCTTTATTCCCCACGTATTGGAGGAAGCACACGAGGACACACCGACCGTTTAAATCGCCGGTCGGCCGCGCTACGGGAGATGCGTGGAGGCGTGTTTTTTGACGGTATAAGAGGCGAGAAACATTGTCATTAATAAGGAATGATTCATGTATCAGACGCGGTCTCACCCGGAGGAACCAGCGGGAACGGCTACTATATCAACATGTGTGCCTCTTGAAGATAGATCTGCTAGATACGGGGGATTCAACCCCATAGCTCAGCAAAACGCATACCCCTAGGAAGGTCTAATGTCAGGGTATCGCCCCAGCATTTTGGCGTTAAATATACCACACCATACCATATTTCTCACATGCGCATAGGCAGAGTATAGAATAAGTCCGTGAACAACCTTCCGTTCCAGCTAAACAAGACGGACGAACGTTATCGCAAATCTGTCTCGGTTAGCTCTTGTTTACTACGATAGGGACTGACATGATTTGCTGGGACGCAACCGTTATACAGCGGTAGGACCTACGGTTTCGCAGCGCACGGTTATATCGACTACGTGGAAGAGTTTAGAAGACGTAGATTCAAAAATCTATTTCACCCCAACTGTTGGAAAGAGCCATATTATGTATTTTACCAGAACCTGTAGTTCTGGGCTCCCTCCTCATATACGTCTAGCTTCTAGACGCAGTACCAGTGTACCAGTTCCCTTGACCATAGCCTCCGCAGGTTGAATAAATACACGTCCTCCTTCCCTCGGCCTGCCTCTTATCCCGTAGTCCCTGCTATATTCCACCTTTAGCAGATGTCCCACGAATCATACCCTCATTTCCCCCACCGCATCAAAAAAAATGTTTGAGATGAAAGATGGCAACTCCCGGAAAGCAACAAAAGAAAATACCCCGAAGCATCTTTTCCCTCCGAACTACCATCAGTGTTAGGTATCACGATCTCCAGACATGGGACCCCAGTACACTCGTGCTCCAGATTCTAGCGTCTGGCAGCTCAAGTATGATCGCCTGCGGTTTCCGCATCAGCTAACGCCGTCTCAGAACGACGTACTCAGTACTAAGACATTATATCCCCCAATCCGTACCCCGTATTCCTTAGATGGTGGGCCAACGATAGGAATATAGGATAATATGCATAACATAGTAGCGGGTATAGTCCGTCAAAATCCGACATGGCCCGTCAACAAATGCACATTGCCCTTCCCAAAAATCCATATTGGAGCATGTATACACGGAAACAGGGCCGTATGTACGTCGTACCGTGGCATTAAGTCATGAAGTTGCAAGAAATGTCAATTCGATCCGCCCCGATATGATCGTCGCGGGAGATTCACGAGTGAAACAAATCCCAGGCTCTCTCGCATAGCTTCAAAAACTCCTCGCGCTTCTGTCGCTGGGTCTCGGGGCTGTCCCGGCCGGCTCCAAAGGGGCCTCTCCGAGTAGGTGCAGGCCCGTGGCCGAGCGGAGGGCTACTGCCTTCCTCGTATTCGGCGCGGGTCCTTCGCCTACTCGTACTTCGGCCCGTATCTAAGGGGTTGAGTCCATTTCTGGGTGACGGGGGTGTTGGGGGTTGATGTCCGGTATAGTGGACAAGCTTGGGTAGCAGCTCTGGCCGCCCGCCGGCGAGTTCATGTTGTACTTCTTCGGCCGACTTGTATTCTCGACCCCGGCCCGACATGGGAGGCTGCGAAGGACCTGGCGGCGGGTGGCCAGGAGATGCTAATGGTCCGTGGCTCGAACCAGGATAGAAAGCTCGCGCACTTGATTCTGCGTGTGAGGGAAGCCCTTGACCACCGAATACATCGGAAATTGGAGGCAACCGATTTGCTGTTTGGTTCGCAGGTACGTGATGAATGTGAGATGTGCTGGATAGGTTTGAAGGCTGATTAGCGAGATGTCTCGTTAAAGGCTGCGGGTTATGGCGTCCGGTAAAGGTTTGACCTAATGGCGCAGATTGGATCACTCGCTCGTGGGCGAACTGCTCATGTGATGGTGCTACGATACTTAACCCCGGAGGGGCTTTGTTTCGTCGAGACATCCCTGGGGTCTTTGCGGCGAATTGGCTAATAGGATCCTTCTCCTTGCCATTATCGGGACCATCTCCCTTCGCCGATTGCTGCTGTAGTCTGGCTTCGATAATACGGCGTTGCTGTTCTCTAACATTCATGCTTTGTTGTAGGTGTTCTTTCATCACAGGATCTTGAGTGACGAAACCGGGTGATAGGCATGCGATACCCACTTCCTGGATACCGAGTCCTTCCCTCCCTAGCGCCGGACGTGCCGTGGCGGCGCCCGACCCGGTGAGACTCTTGGAGAGATCCAGCCTTCTTGGGCGATGACGACCGGCCGGTATACCGGGAGATCCTGGCTCTTTCTTTACAAATATTTTGGGTCCAGCAGCGCTCGACACATTTCGTGTACTATAGCGAAGGCAAGGGTTAGCGATAGAATTATTCCGAAAATATGATAACGGAGGAATGATTCTCTTTTCTAGGGGTCGAATATTTTCATGACGGATTGAAGGATCTGTCGAGGCCGAAAAGGGAGAAGGGCGAAAAAATAAAGTGAAAAAATAAAATTAAGTTACTTACGCGCTCGGGGGAGAAGACTTTACCGCGGTCTGGGCAGCGGCTCTAGGGGGACTTCGGCTGGTAGGACGTTGCGTCGCAGAAGCAGGAGCATTAGTGTTCGGAATGCCCGAAACCGCAACCGAAGTACGTGGGACGGAAGGTGAAGCCGGCGCTGCGGCAATTCCAGTAATAGTCGAGGAAGTACCTGCAGCGCTGGTGGCAGGCGCCAACTCAGCATAAGCCGGTCTATCGTGGGGAGCCGGGGAAGGGGCCATAGCAATCGCTGCGCTCATGGTGTACAGATGGCTTTAAGCTTTTTTCTTGATATGGTAATTCCAGGTACGATGATGTTAGCTCGAAATTGAGTTTTTTCTTGCCTTGGATGCTGTTGCTGATCCTCTCCTATTTTTATTACCGGCTGAAATGGCTGATGCGCCACACGGGAGTTGGCAGCAGGGAAGGGAAATGGGCAGAAAGTCTTGAAAGCGTTACAACGATGGTACAGACAAGACGCTCCAGATGTCAGCGAAATTGATTGATGAAGGGATGAGGCGCACTTTGAGCCCCCCTTCACGCCTGCGCTTAACTTTGCAGGCTTGAGTTGCAGGAATATTGATGTTGGGCCCCGATTATTGTGCAAATGGCTGTAGCCAATGATTATCTGGTCCTTCTACTCAATCTGCCCGACTCCGTATTGGTACGTGTCCAAACGCGCCAATGATCGGGTCGCTCGATCGATTTAACCTATTAATTCCTCTGATGAACTGCCTTAGATTGCCAATCACGAATGATACGGAAGGCGAGTAGGCAGCACGTCAGCTCCGAGTAAGCAATCAGTCTGGTATCGCACTGGAATATTTCGGGCCTTGAGCCGGACGGATCAACTCTGGTTTGATGCCGAAGCTCGAAAATGCAACCGACTGGAGTAAAGTCCGCGGGACGGGATAAGATCCGGCGAGCCAGGTATTCGGATGTGATCGAAGTTCGATTATCGGTTCGAGGGATGCCCCTGAAGATCGGATCCGATATGTGGTCTCCCCTCCTTTGTCTCTCTTCGGACTTGCTGCTCTACGAAATGTCTCTCGACTGGATACGCCCTTTTTCTTTTCAAGGTTGGTATAAGTTTAAATGAATGCTAACTCGCCTATCCACCTTCTCGATACTACCACACCGGATGAGATGTAGGCGACGCTTAAATTGTGTTGCGCTTTGCGTTGGGCTCGTCACACAAGTGGACGAGTCGCTCGTGGAGGGATGCCTGCCGGTCGATGAATCGGCGTATTACTATGGTAGGGACAGATACCAAAATGTGGCTGGAATTGGAGAATCGGAAATTCGAACGAAACAGTACGAAACTCGATTAGATAGGGATTGATGTATATACGGTTGCAGCGAACTTTTCTTCCCCCAAGAGAAAATAAAGAAGAAAGAGAGAAGAAAAAAAGGCACTACAACGAGGAAAGATGTAGCGAAAGAGACTCGACGAAAGACGAGTGCGGAAGGTATGGGATTAAGGTATAAGGTAAGGTTAAGATAGGTAAAGTCGAAGGGAGGAAAGGGTAAGAAAGGTTCTCGAGGCGGAAAGAGGGGCAGGCTGATGGGCCGACCTCCCATGTTATTAGTGGTTTCCTTCAGGGACGAACACTGCTTCCTGCCGTACTGTACAAGCATGTACAAAACAAATGTACTTGCTCTATTAGGTACACTGAGTCGTTAGCGTGCTTTAGTTGCGCTACAGGTACAGCACAGGCCCAGACGCGACCTTGACGCTAGTGTGCCAGGTAAGGCACTAGAGATTCAGAACAAAAAAAAAAAAAAAATCCCCCCGGAATAGCGACTTATGAAAGGGGAGGCGGAATATGTTAGGAATGACACAGTTATGTGTGAGAGAAGTGTGGGTTCGACGAAGATAGACCTGGGGGAGCCTGGGTTTACCTGACAAGCCTGGCAGACCTGGGACTTTGAATCCCTGTCG
This sequence comes from Daldinia concentrica, assembly GCA_902805455.1. Lineage (NCBI taxonomy): Eukaryota > Fungi > Ascomycota > Sordariomycetes > Xylariales > Hypoxylaceae > Daldinia > Daldinia concentrica. The sequence goes on along the minus strand of CADCSW010000041.1, from coordinate 2,375,844 downwards.
TGAAGAAGAAAAATTTAGAGAAGCAAAGATGTTCAATTGGTTCCCGATTTGATCGTTGAAGCACGGCCGGTATCCCTTCACTTGGGGTTTACCTACATGGTATTTCCAGGCTGATAGGTATGCATTTTCGTTGAAATCCAACACTTCTATGTATGTCATCTTTTCCTTTTTTTTCATCTTAAAAGTTTATTTATTTCCTTTTATTTCCCATGTATAATATGGTTGGTTACCTTTCAGTAACGAATACACTGCCTATACTTCAAATACCTACTTCCATGTCTACCTACCTATCTAACCTACATGTAGGTACAAGCTAAGGCTGGGAAACAGTGTGCACGCAAATGTATGTACATACATATATGGCTAATACGACGCATATGGTGAAACATAACCAAAGTTGGGACTATTCAATTTTCTTTCCCTAACCCACACGAACTCGCCACACGTCAGTCAATCAATATTTACCAGAAGAGCTCGATTCAGACGGCTTGTGGGTACACATACCTCGTAAACGGTGAAGAAAGCAGCAGCTCTGTGGGACTTGTTTCCGTTCTGGACGGACTTGTCAGGCAGGTTTGGTGGCGTATGGGTTTGGCCAAGGAATGGGGCCCCCGTCTCTCTGCCTCCGTAGACTGTTTTACATTGATGCTTAGCAACCCGCCTAATCCGGTCTCGATTATGATTGGATCCCACGAGATTGATCAACTTCTGGAACTGGAGACTGGAGATCCAGCACTTTGACATTTTCATCAACTTGCGATAGGCCAGTCAGAAAACAAGAACGAAAAAAAGTTAGTTAGTTAGTTAGTTAGTTAGTTAGTTGGTGATTTACAAACAACAAGACTATCATAGACTATCGAAATGTGAGATACTAGATCGACCTTCGGCTCGAACGGTTCGGTTTTATCATTCGTCCAATGGCGTAGCACAGGTCGCCGAAGTAGAAAAGTCCATGTAGGTTAGAAAAGTACACGTAGAAAAGGGTTGGTTGATCATGGATTATGAGGATGTGACTGCATCTATCGATTCCCTCCCATCCATTTTACCATCTGTCAATTACGATTTGTTGCCGCATGGTCCACTCCGTTGCACACGAGCGCAACGTCGATTTTCAGGTGAATTCAGGTGAAGCTACTCTAGACATGGGTCCTTGTGTTGGTTGGGCGTTATGCCTTTTTGGCTTAGACAAGGGTTACCTCGGCCGCAAACTTATTCGGTTTTTCTTGCTCAACTGCCCCAGTAGATCGGACGAAGATTGCCTCTACTTTTACTTGGCCCGAACAGGACACCGTCCCGTTGGAAACTCTTCTCCTGCCTTAGCGTTACCACCTGCATATGTAGAGTAAAGTATGGTATGGTGGTGTATGGTATGGTATAGTATGTGTGTATGTACAATACATTGTCCGTCCCATCTCGTTCCATATCCATCCCATCAACTTCCCTTAAATGTGAAAATTCCAGAAACAGTAACCTCCCTCATTGATACTTTCACCGTAACCTTGAGTCGTGTCAAGTATACCACCTGTCTGCCTATGTAGGTAGGTTCTGTATCGAGATGCATGCAAGTAAGTTGCCCGTAGCGGTAATAATATCCAGATCTATTATGCCTATGCCTCTAAAAATTCCCGTAGTGTATGTTTCAGTCTAGTCTCTGACGCAGAGGAACAGAGGGAACAGACTGCGGGATTACGGCCTGGGGTGCCGTGTCCTCGGCACGTCAAATCCTTACGGTGGTGGCCCGTGAACATTATGAACTACCTTTTTTATATATATATATATTCGTATGTCATTTAATAAGTCCTTCTAATATAGCGGATCGCCGTCATGGGTATCGATGCAGAAGAGCTCTCGTATTGACAGGCGTACGGAATATATGTACATAGCAGATCCCCGTACACGTATGAGGGGTGGAGGGGTCTGTCTGAAATCCCCTGCTGATCGGTTTGTGAATCGTGATTTATTAAGTATCCAGTGCGGTGCAATAAGGCGGAAAGCCCCTGTCTATGAGCAGTTCCCCGTCCGCGAGTTTGTCAGTCCGATCAACAGCAATCGTCGTCATCGTAAGCACAACCCGAACTTAGGCGCCTATTATGGTTATCATCTGCATACTATGTAGATAATACTATGTATGTATATGACAACATGATGGAAATGATGAGAAGCAAACTCTTACATAAACTGTGTGGAATTTATGAAAGGAATGAATTGCCGATGGGCGCTGCGCACGACATGAATTCAGGTGTGTAAGCGCCTTAAAAAGTTGAAACGCAAACCCTTGGCTCGTGTCCAATACAATGCTTATGAATTTCATATTATTCATCCTCCTTCGTTCCGTCCAAGCTACATTACGAAAGCTGTTGTCTCAGATTTTTGTCGATTCGACTCGATTCGAGAGGTGAGATCTTAACACTTAAATGTTATTGGCACCAGGTAGCAATGTAGTATGTGATGTATGATGTATGATGTATGATGTACAGTACAGTACAGTACAGTACACCCCCTTCATACATTATATCATACACTACGCATTCCTTTCCTCATCAAGACGCGTTAGTAAAATTTTCGGGGCATCGCTGAGCTTCACGTGTGCGTCCGCGTGTGTATAAAGATATTCGTGGGGGCGGTAGAGCATCCCGCGTCTCTTTAAAATGCAAATGCCAATATCGTACTTGTCAGTACTATACTATATCAATTACTATCGTATATTTTAAGCAACATAGCGCTGTCGGTGGTCTACTCTATCGGGTATAGGTCCGATGCAATTTGCCGCGCGGCAATGAGAGACCTATCCTATATCCAGCGTCTATCTTCCATTTATATAAACCAGCCCCAAAGCTCGTGTTGACATGTCAAGAAAGAGCCATTATCATCATCACGAGGATGTCGTCATGAGCAACGAAGGAAGGTAAATCCACGTCGCAAGTAGCACTGCGCCTACGAGTCCTCTAACAACATCTTGAGGCGCAAATAGGCGCTACCTACCCCATCCACACAGCCACGACACATACCACAGGATGATGCTCGTCGGTTAAATTAAATTAATGGACAGTTCGGGTATTGAGGAATGCCAGACGGGTCCACTCGCGGTCCTTTCCGCGCTGGCTCTTCTAGAAAGACCAAAGTAGCGGATCCCCCCTCAGCTGAAGGAGCCGTGGACGAGGCGAGCATACCCGTCATCTACCGTGCATATATGCGTGTGTGTATATGTGAAATCCCCGAGGGATGTAGTGTGTAGGGTGTAAGTAGGTGTGCGACGTTTTTATCCTCCTCCATAGCGGTCCCCAAATCCGTACATAATAGTCCCTCCGCGGCGGGAGTCCAGAATGTTTTTTTTTTCTCCTCGCATCTCCAGTTCGAACAGTGCCGAAGGCTGAAACGGAGCGCAAATCCTAATTGATGTCATGGCGGGAGAAGTGGGAGGGAGAAGGGGGGGTTGATGTGAAACCACGGCAGCGCCACGAGGCTGCTGTGTAATATGTTTATTTATGCCGCAGCGGATAGATGGTGTTGATGTCGGAAGGTCCACGGGATTTGACTGACTCAAGCTTACTAAGTATGGTAGACGAGAGAGGATACTTTGATGCTATATGTCCGTTTACTATGCTCTATATTCAAGACTCGGACTTATCTGCCTCGAATCCAATCGCATTCTAAAAAAACCCGAGCGTACATGAACAGGAGCACCCCCTTTCCTATCAACCAACGTTCCACAAACATCATCCCCGAGTATCACCTCGTCTTCAGCAATACGCTATTGATAAAGTATACCAATAGCCAAATATATGTCTTAGCTCTATCTCCACGTGGTACCTCGTACCTCAACGACCGCAGATGCAGATGCAGCCCGCCGAGCCAATTCGTCCATGCTCGGCACCAGGGACCCGGGAAGCGTCGACGGATACGAGCCCGTGCGACGTGGCCAGAAAACCAAGATCCCTTCCGTTCCAACTGACTAGTACCCGACGGTAAGTATGGGTATGTAGGGAACCTGGGTTAGACGGATAAATACATGGCAGCTTAGATACCTTAGGTTAGGTTAGGTAGGTTCGAGCGTCTGCGGAGTTATACCTTGTCGCTCGAGAAGCAGTCAGCCGAAATATGGCCCCTATATAACGCGGATAGTATATGAAAGCAAATGATGAGTTTATATAACTGGAGATGAATCAATAAATAAATACAACCCCGGTGGTCACCCGATGCGAGATCAGGTAGCACTGTGACACCCCCATATCGTGGGAAACGCGAGTTCACGAGCAGGATTAATATATCTGTACGAGTTTTCCTCTTGTATAACCAAGATAGATAGGAGGTAGGTAGAGGTAGAGGTAGGAAAGAAGCTAGTTACACATAATCCACCCCAGCCAGACTCTCCAAGTCAAAGCTCACCATGTCGGAGAAGAAGGTAAGCTAGAACAGAGTTGCTACTGATGATGCTACAGTATAATTCTATGCAAATGCCACAAGCCCCATTCAAAGTTAAGCCAATATCAATATCCTAAAACCCCAACCCGTAAAGGGGGGAAGAAACAAAAAACGACCCATCGCTAATGAGGACCTATCCAATGCGCCCATGATGCCTTTCTTAATTCTTTTCGGTTGCCCGTATATCTTTCTTTCTCGGCAATCTAAACCGTTCTAATAAAACCAGGGTTATACTTGGTTCCATATTCTATCATAAAAACCTAATCGCACGGCTACGAAAAGGTTAAGTTCTAGGACCCTCGAGTCCGATGCCCTTCCGGCGACCCCTTATCACTGCTAGTAAAGCCTTTCCGACAGCATCCATGTCGCCTAACATGGTAATATGCCCTCTGTCAGTGCTAACTTGGCCGTCACGCACGAGCTCATATCCCTCGGGGAGCATGGCCTCGCGGGCAAGCACGACGCCGTCGCCGCTGCGGAAAACCAAGTCATCGTACGCATCCGCGCACGCAATTGCTTCGCGTGACGTAACGCTCGCCGCCCACACAGTTGGCACTTCCTTGCCGTAGATAACTGCTAACGGTGGGTACGCGTTAGCTTGCGTGTGCTCCGGCCGGTGCTGGGTCTCAGCTCGGAATCGCTTGATCTCGGCAAGCGTCCGGGTTAGGTACGCGAGGTTGCGGCTGCGTGTCCCGGCGTCGTGGTCGAGGTTTTTCTGCTGTTGTTGATGAGCTGTGCTCGAATCTCCATGCAGCGTTCCCATTTGCGGTGCCAAGGTCCTGTCGTTAGATATCTCGACTTTCCGTACCGCTTCGGCCACTAGATTGCGCGTTGGCGAACGGGATTCGCTAGTCGCACTATTTCCCCGGCTCCTTAGTGGTGTCGGTAGTCTCTCAGAAAGCTCTCTCAGGGAGCTGAGTGCGCCGGAACGAGACTTATAAGAGGGTAAAGACGGTTCTATACATGGACTCAAGCTGTATTTTATCCATTGTTGTGGGTCGTAGAAATTGACCGGATACTGTTCGCCAGTATACTTATTTATGAAGCAGAAGCCGTCTTCCGGTAGGAAAACAAAACTCGTCCTTAGCGAAAAGTTAACTTGCGCCGTTAAGACCTTCTCGTTAAAGAGCACAGCGTCGCCATTGCGGATCGGTCCTAATATATTTATACATCGTTGCGGAGTCCCTGCGTAAATTACTCCTGAGAATAGATCAGGCCGTTGATTTACGGCGTGGCGAGTAATAAGTCCTCCGAGACTGTGTGCAATGACTAGTGCCCCTTTGCCTTCGGAGAGGCCAGAGCCCTGGTTTGAGGGCAGCTGTTCGAGAAAGGCGATCAATTTACGCGAAAGTAGATGAGGACTCAAGCGCCAGTCCCAGCCATAATCCCACACCCTCAGTTTTCCCGATCTGGCATTTTCGCATTCTCTCAACCTCTTGAATAAACGCTTCGAGATATCAACCGGTCCTATGTTTTTAAGCATGCCGGAGGCGTATATTGTCTCTTCCATTCTTTCCTCGTCCTCGGGATCCAGACCGACTTCCAAATTAACTTTTCGAATGTTTAGCCCAACCTTGACGGGTACCCAGACCTGACGGTTAGTTCTGGTAGACCTCAAGACAGACCCACGGTATCCACCCATGATGACAATATCGCCGGTTAATAACTCCAAAGCACGATCTAGATCCGACAAATTTGTATCGCTGTTATTTGATGGACCGATATCGAATATTGTAGAGGTACGTGGGGTACCCGATAAAGACGAGTCTGACTGATTGAACCCCAGTGTTGAATTTCTCTTGAGCGGAGCTGGAATGATACTTGGAAACTGAGGTAATTTGAATGTAGGTACGTCTAAGCTATCCGTAATCGCTTTGAGCCTGCTGTTTTTCTGCTCTCTAATATCGTTCCATCTATCGTCGTCACCGAAGGACGACATCCTAGATAGTGAATGGTAAAGTATAGATTCATCAGAAGTTGACCGCCGCATTGTCCGTGGCCGGGTTGGCGGTCGAGACGATGTAGAGCCTTCAGCAGTACGGATGGGTAGAGCCATAAGCGATTGCCTATTTTCCGGTGGGGCTGTGTTCCTAGAAGTTAGGATAGGCGTTTCTGTGAAGATGAACTGCCCAGTCCTTGGTGTACTGTCATTGGCAGTAACAGTCTTCTTTCCATCCAACCCTACGCTCTTCGTTGAAGATGGCCCCGAAAAGAAGGATGGCAGAGAAATTGACGGCATAGACATGGATGGCATAGACGGCATGGATGGCAAAGCCTCCCGTATCCTCTTTAACGCATCTGCTCCCCCGGACGAAGAGCGGCGATGGCCATTATTTTGACCAAATACAGCAGATAGAGCTGGTCTCGCATTAGGCTCATTATGTACAACCATCTGTTTTGGCCCCGACTGCCATGGTGATGGAAATCTGTACAGGGGTGAATGACTCGAAGGAAGTTGGCCTAGGGAAAGACCTCTGCTTTGGCGCGATTGCGCCTTTGTACCGGTCGTTTGGTAAGCCGTCCTAGTTGAACCCATTGCTAATGGATGTAGACTATCCGGCTCCGAAGTGATCGGCCCCTCAATAACACTAAATAGACCTCTGCCTGGCACCCGCTCCAAAGCTGCCTCCTTCTCTGCTGCAGGAGTCTTCGGCAGGGTAAGCCTCGTCGCTGCAGGACTTAAAGCCGGCTGTATGATGGATTGAGCATCGTCTTGGTCGATATACAGCGGTTCCTCATCTACTACACCATCAGATGACGGTGATACCTCTCCGTCGGAAATAATCAAGCTAGGCGGCTCTAGTATACCCTGAAGGAGCGAGGCCTGAGGTTGGCGTTCAGGTGTGCTCGCCATACTGCCTGATTAAGTACCTTTACCTAGGTATCATCGACGGGTATCATCGACAGTTGGACTTCATTCGAAGTATAATTGAATTATCATTATCCAACTGGATGCTGATGATGGGAACCTGTCGGGAGTGCATTTGAGAAGCAGCTATAATCCACAGGACAAGTAATGTCGCATTTCCGGAAGTACCGGAGAGTCGATTATTTAAGACTCCCAAACGAAAATGAATTATTTTAGGTATTTAGGTAGTCGAGCTTGTGACTCGGGAGCCAACAACGGAGAACAATCCACACTAGACGGGGGCAAAGCGGGCTGTCATATGTGATGCAATAGCGCTATTGGAAGGTTCACATATACTTCGGAAGTACCTAACGTTTATCGGGCTTTAGGCCTTTGTTTAGAATCGGAAGGGTAATACCTTAAAATGCCTTGAAATGCCTTAAAATGCCTTAAAATACATTAAGGTCGGGCAGCACAATGGGCTGGAATTGAACGGCTTCCACGGTACATTTATATGTAGCGAACTAAAAAATGATTTTAAAATCTGGGGTTCGAAAGCGATGGACCCAATGAACTTGGATATTAACACTTAAGTATCTGCACTATATACCTAATGTACGTTAACTTTGCACTAACATCAATAGATAACATTAATGGATCTTACCTGCCTTCTATTATGTACCTAACCTACCTATTATCCCTCTTTAGCAGTCTAATAGCCTGGTAGCACAACGCAGCCACGTACTACAGGCATGAACTCCTCCATGACACGTACCTCTTTGCACATAATTTCCCATCGTAGACATTGTTTCCGCCCGAATTGGCCCCTCCCCCCTAACCGACCGTAGTTGCACTGCAATCCACCGAAGGAATCGACGGGTAGCTGCGGGTTCATTTATGAGGTTTCAATAGGCATCCATTAATGAGAGATAATTAAGATACGATATTATCTGATTGGGGGCGGTGAGTAAGCTTATGAACAAGCATGACAGGCTAGCAGGCTACCTTAGCTAACAAAGAAGGCTGGCTTTAATGTTGTTGAGAGGGATGCAATGCAACTGTACATTCTGATATGCACAGATCTTATTATTTATTGTGGAGAGACAGACGGTTGAGCCCCCGGACACAGCCGCCGGGAACCGGATCGGCGCTCTTGGTTGGTCAGTTATTGGCTGTTCGGTGCACCGCTAACGAAATCCAAAATCCGTCTTTTAAATTGTTATCAGTTTAACATAGGCGTGGGGCGCTCGAGTGCTTTTATTCGATGACTAGCCACATAAGTAAGCAGTATATTACACATTTTATGTATGGGGAGTTATGTACAAGAAACGGGGATCATGTCTTTTCTTCTTACCCATCCAGCCATCTTACACGTCTCTGGTAATAATGCATCGGCCATTTTCGTTCAGATATGAGTTTAGGCCTGAGAGAAGGCCATCGAGTATAAATCGGCATGTTCTTAGACGATATCCTCCTCCATCTTTATTCAATACGGAGCGTAAAGATATTGGCTTGATGCGTGACCTATTGAAGTCTTTCCAGTTAAGATGCAAGATTCTAATAGTCTCGGGAAATATTGTTACTTACATATATTGAGTACCATTGATAAGCACCTTAACAATGCGACTTAAGCATACACCTCTGAGTAACAGCTGGGCCGACTTCACACTTGATAAATCTCCGTAGTTATATCATTATGGTTATTTCGAGCGCCAATTTAGATATTGTGAATGATAAACTATACCGCCATCGTTTCAGCTTGTTAAGAAATTTTTGAAGGCGTTCGTCGATCCCCTCACGATGTGACTAGGACTTTCAAGTAGGGCGAATCTCTTATCTACATCGCACTAATCGTGCGCGCCAATGAGTATGACTGCTAGGTTGAAAGTTAGCGCGCTGAAGATCAAGGTTGTTATCTGTTCTAAAGATGGATAATGCTCACGATAAACGTCGCTGTTCCGTTTCTCGATCTTCCATTGCTGCCCTCTAACAACCATAAACTCACAAGTTAGTAAGCCTTGCCATCGCCTTAGTCTACATTGATCCTAAATAAAGCCTGCGGCACTTTCGTAATCCGTATGGGAACGGGTTTCTGTATAATCGAAGTCTTATTTAGGAGGGTTATATATTCTACAGGTAACCTCCAATATAAAGGTTCTCAAGTGGTGGCGAGCCGTAAAAAGGCGAGGGTTTTCCAAGCAGGCCCTCAGAGACAGCTTGCTAACAGCCACAATAAGCGCTGTCCAATAGATAGTATTGGAGGGCGACGTATCATTTGGACTTGTATATAAAAATCGAATATAATAATATAACTTTGCCTTTAACACGTCATCACTCATATATCATACGTATATACAATAACCAATTCCTCCAACTGCGAGGCTCACATCTGAGACAACGTCCCCTACTCAATAACACGTCTCATATCAATAGCTTTTTATTTCCATACTGAGTTCAGTTCGAGACACCAATCAAGCCGGGCCTAGGGTAGGCCAAGGCTTAAAGCGGCGTGACAGCAGCAGCAGGTTTTTCGGACCCCGTCCCGCATCAATTTAGTACGTAGGCGTAATTTGAGTTGTGAAGGTAAGTGATACCGCATAATCAGGATTTTTCAATTTCACATCTTGGGTGTGAACATGATACCCAGGCTCGAATCAATCTCCTTAACCTTCTGAACCGAATTTTTGTATCCGGGGTGTGTCTCAAGCCTATCGATGTACGCGAACACCTTAGGGAACAACGCCTTAGGACCACCACTCTCCCACGTTCCAAACGTCTCAAACTTATCCTTAGCTGCGATCAACGCAAAGCTGATAAGCACGTCCGCAGATGTAAGTTCCGGGCCGCACAAGTAGTCGCCTCCCGAAGTCGCCAGCTGTTGTTCCAAGAATCTCAGCTGCGACTTCGCGTTCGGGAAGACGAGGCGGCTGAAGATCTGGTTGGCGACCATGGAGGTGATAGGGCGGATGAAGAAGGGAATGTTAGACCCCTTGAGCGCTCCTAGGACCATCGCCATGATAAGCATCGGCATCAGCGAACCCTCGACGTAATGGAGCAGATACTGCCACCGCAACCACTGCTCGGTCTCGCCGCCGATTTTGCCGTCCTGGCCGTCCTTCCAGCGTTTGGGCATCATGGTGGTGCATTGGCTGAAATGCTCGCTCAGGTATTGAGTGATAAACCCGCTCTCGGCTAGAATGATGGGCTCTTCTGAGCCTGCAGGCGTGATAGAGATCACGGGGGACTTTCCCAGAGGATGGATTTTCTTTAATTCCGGAGGGGCAAGCATGTTTACTCGACGAAATGTTTCAAGCTCATAAGGCACCTTGAGCTCCTCAAGAAGCCAAAGGATGTTTTGAGCGCGAGACTGCTCTAGCCTATTTGATTGTAAGAGATAACTCACGATGTGATATGAATAATAAAGGAACTTACCAGTAGAGCTTAATCTTGGGCTGTTCTTCGGTGGCCATGGTGGATAATACGTAGATGATTGTGAGATGTTAGAATATGAAAGTGATTTATATAGTGATAAAATATATATGTTATTCTGAGGCTGTTTTGTATGCTCAGAATAAAGATGAGGCACGTTGGGGACACTGTCTGGGTCTTGTTGGGTTTTATGTCCAGACTGAGTTCTATGTAAGTTAAGCCTGGATTCAAATACTAAACAAGACTAGAATTTAGTCATGATTAAAAGCTGCAAAGTCCTAGTTTTATTACTCATCATACGACAAAAGAGGATCTCTTTCGATCTTCGAGAATTTGTAGAACCATGGCCAAAAGTTGCCGAGGTATAATTATTTTACACTAGTTAAGAGCATTACGGGCTACATCATAGACTACTACCTTAGGACTAGGTAAATAGTGTAGCCTGTAGGTAACATTACGACTGGAATTAATAGGTATTCTAGTTACACGAGGTCATCATGGGAAGGCCTGATCCTTAATACTTAGTCGTTATCAAGAATGAACTGAATAGGTATTAGGCATAACATGTGAATACCTATGGAATATTAGATTGTTTAGGCCTGTTTCTTCATGGGTACGGGTTCGTAACACAGCTACGTCAGTTGTATGGGGCGGGTCTTAGTAGCTTCGATTACCTAACCTATGTAACTAATTGGAAACTTAAGCTATGTTTCGCCACAATAAGGCTGAAAACCAAAGGCCCCCACGTTACAAGCCTCAAACTATCCGAGACGTCTAGAGCGAATTGAAGCTACAATCAATCTCGAGATACATCTCTTGAAAACAACCACCTAAACACCCATCTATCAAGTGCACGGCAACTGCCTACCTCTGTCAAGATGGCTGGCCTAGAGCACTACCGTACGTACATACAACTCCGAGAGCTCAATTGGCTTTCCGTTCGCGGCACTAAGTAAGGAAGCTAACATTCACGTCAGGCATGTCGATGGACCCGGCTATCCAGAAGCTGGGGAGTACGTCCACCCGTTCCACCTCCCCCCTCCCGCGATGAACCATGGCGCAAAATTAGGAATCGCGCAAGGCTGCCAAGGAGGCAAACCATGGCTGACATGATCCGCAGACATGACCACGAACCGCCACAAGTTCTTCCGATGGACTCCACGAACCGCCCGTATTACATTCATGTACGCCATCGTCGTGCCGGCCATCTTCGGCGTTGTCGCATACGCCACCGACGTGAGTACTCAACCTGCCTACCTAGAATTGCCGTGGAAATATATGTAGATACGGGGGTTGCTGACATAGCTCCGACATGTAGGGAAAGTACGAATTCCGAGCGAAGAGGAAGGGGGATTTGATCAGGGAATTCTAAGAAAAGAACCCGCGTGGGAGAAGCTTGGACGACTGTATATAAGGCTAGGCGGACTATCGCAATTAAACGAGGACTTTGACCAACGAATACCTCTCAGTGCCTCTACTTTCTAAGAGCACAATATCGAAGTTGATCTTGAAAATGAATATCGAGAGGGTTCTAGTGCCTGACGTTATGGTATATTCTTCAATTGAAGCCCTAAGTTGTGATATTATATGATATGCGAACGACAACTCCTGAAAGACTCGCCATTTGTCCTCTTCAGCATATTTCGTTCAAGCATCTCTCTAAAAATAGATTCTAATCACCAACAAGAGCATTCCTTCTCTTCTGTTGGACGTATCATTATATTGAACATAATAGTTTCCATATAAGGTAATTAATCCCTTCAACTCGAAGAGCTAGACGACTAGCGTTTAGTTCCGATATAGTGAGTGTCACTCGAATAAGGGACATATTAAGTGAAAACCAGTCAAATTAATACTAGCATATACTATTAGTTAACTAGTTAGATGAAATAGCAAACGCAAACGCAAACCAAACTTTTCAAATATGCTCCCCTAATTGCCCGTTCCCCCCGTCTATATCCCTGAAAATGCACACCATAAAACCCGGATAGCGGAAATAAGTTGTAAGACAATTTTGAAGGGTATCTATACATAATCACTTCCAATGCTTGCTGAACACTCGGGAGCATTCGGGTATCAATTTGCGCCCGTCATGAGAGCCAAGACAGGACGACCTGCTTGCATTGATATCAGTAAATACATGGGGCTAGAGGACAATGAGTGAGACATTGCGGAGTCGGAACAACTCACTTTGTTATAAGTCCGGATGGAACAGTATCTATACCATATTTTGTCTGTTACCGCCAAAATTGTTGTTGGATTTATCTTGACCACTTTCCAATAAGACATTGCTGTCTCTACTAGGACTGTGTCCTATGTCCGTCTTGTCCCTCTACCACGTCCCGCAGGAGGCGACTCAGGTAACCTTTCTCCTCTTCTCCATTCGCCCATTGGTATGCTACTACGATTCCCAAACCCGTCAAATCCCCTCCCGTTATTTCTTAGTCTACCGGAGCGGTCATTTCCGTTCTCCTGTTCTCTTCTACCGAATGAGCCACTAGGAGCACGACCTATAGCAGCCCTGGGCTCGCTAGCACCGGCACTGCGTCCGACCCTTGCGCTAGAAACAGGGGCGACGGAACCGTCTGGTAAGGGAGGGAGGATGGCGCAGGATATAAAATCACCGACGACAAACCTAGCATCCTTTAGAGTCTTGTCGCCTTCAGAGTCGAGCGTCTTCTCAGCCTCCGGGTCGTCAGGGTCTAATCCTCGTCCCCCGTTACCAACTATTACGCTGCCTAAGTCTTTTACGGTGTACTTGGACGACGTCGGGCCTGAAGTGCTTCGCGTGTCTGGAAAGATGAGGCGGAATGCGAAACGGGTGCCGATGGCCGGGTCAGGGAGGAGAGATGGCTTCAAGGCAGCGATGATATAAGTAAGCTCTGTTAAGGTGCAGTCGGGCCAGGTATATATTGGCATATGCTGTGGTAGCTGCGACGTATTGAACTCATCGGGTCTAAGACGTGTATAAGCATTCGGGTGATTCCCCCCTTATTCTTGGAGCATCGCAGGGAAACCCTATGATGGTCTACTTACCTGTGAAATGCGCCAGTTCGATAGAAGAGCCGTAGCATAAACGGCGGTGTTGCGTGACGATCCATATTGAGGTATCACTTCCCCAAGTGGTACCTTCGCAGGAACACTCTGTTCAGACTCAAATCATGTTGTTGCTACTAGTAAAGTTGAACTTATATACGCTTCCTGGGGAACGGAGTAGATGAAAGTGAAAGTCCGGAGAAATGTGACAGCACGGATAGATAGATACGTCAGGGTGGAATGTTATGAGTGGAAACTCGGAATTTTCAAGAATTGGAGGGTGACAAGACAAGGCTACGAATGATAATGCTTCGATTGTTTGAAGCAAGCAAACGCAGGAGCTCGAAAGCTTCACTGATAAGATTCCAGCTACAGTAGTAGTGTATCGTATCTCCTGGGCAGGGACTCGGGGGTTAATATATGCTAATATAATGGTGGGAAATGCTAGAAATCTTAAATACTACATACCTCCTAAACTTTAGAAAGCCCCACCTACCCCGGGCAGTTTTAGCGGCTCTTTATGATGTAACTTGGGTATACCGTAGCGGTATGATCGGTATTTTCCCACTAAAAACACGCCGACCTCCTTAGTGGGTTAACTCCTATTGGATATTTTAAACAACAATTCAACCATGCGACCTTCGTCCCCATACGCCGCCCTGCGATCTCCATCCTCCCAATATACACCACATCCGCACGGCTTTCCTTTGGACCACGTAGCTGGGACCTCCACTCACCTTTGAAGCAGTCATCTTCTACCAGCCACCCTGCGGGCTCACAATCTTGCCAGAGCAACCACCGGCCAATATGGATTTCGCATCGCTTATGGCCAAAGAGCTGGCCAAAGCAACAGGATCAACAACATCTACATCTACCAGCGACTCATCCTCCTCCAACAACAAGAAATACATCCGCCGCTCCGAAGCCGAAGCCCAACGCGAAGCCGCGTACCGGGCAGAACAAAAAGCCCTCGAGGAAAAGCGCCAGGCAAAAGCGGCGGAAAAACGCAAGCGCGAAGAAGAAGCCGCCGAGGAGGCCAAGGCCCGCGAAGAAAAGCGGCGGAAGCTAGAAGAAGAGACGCGGCGCCGGCGAGAAGAGCAAGCAGCCGAGGAAGAGCGGCGGCGACGGAAACGCCTCGGGCTACCCGAACTATCCAAGGAAGATGGCAGCACCAGCAGCAGCCGCGAAGGCAGCACCGGCGCCGAGGGCGAAGAGGATATCCCGGAGGAGACACTAGTCGCGAAGCTGCGCGAGTTGGGCCAGCCCGCCACGTTATTCGGGGAGACGCATCGCGCGAAACTGAAACGGTACCGAAGACTCACGACGGTCGTGACGGCCGGGCCCATACCCACGACGCTGCAACTGCTAGAGGAGAAGGACATGAAAGTAGACAGTTCGATACCGCAGGACAAGGCCGGCCGACAGTACCTATTCCGGCAGCTAGCGTCGTACTTCACGATGGTGCTGCGGGAGTGGGAAGTAGCGCTGGCGCGGGAAGAAAACCGCGACACGTTCGCCGGGAAAGCCGCCATCAACGCCATGGTGTCGAGCCGTGACAACATGGTACCTCTATTCCGCAAGTTCGAAAAGGGCGAGCTGGAGGACGACATCCTGAAGCCCGTCGTGGAAATCGTGCAGGCCGCCCAGGAGCGCCGCTACGTCGACGCCAACGACGGGTATCTACGCCTGAGCATCGGCAAGGCGGCGTGGCCTATCGGTGTCACCATGGTGGGTATCCACGAGCGAAGCGCGCGGGAGAAATTACATGATGGCGAGCGGGGACATATCATGAGTGACGAGGTGACGAGGAAATATTTACAGAGCATAAAACGGTGTTTAACGTTTGCGCAAGTACGCTGGCCCCCGGAAGATATCAGGCAGCTGATGGGATGATATGGTAATAGCACTCAATTAATTCATTCCTGGACTACCTCGTCATAGGGTATTTGCGAATCTCATGCTCTTGAACTTAAACGACGTAATATGCCATGCAGACATAACCCTAGAACCTCCCTGCAAAAAAAAGAAACTGCAATGCAACGTCCGTGACGCCTGTATCCTAGCAACTCCTCACTATGCGCAGTGTGCCTATGTGTTTGGCTGTCTTTCAGCCGTGATGACGAGTGTTCCTGTAACAGCTCGGTTCATCTCCATGTAGATTTCTCTCTAAACCCCGACTACTTCCCATCATAATGTCGCAATTCATTGTCTGTAATAAACATGATTCATCCCTATAAGCTGCCGTCTTATTTCCAAAACGATCCTACCTAAGACATTACGTCGTTGGAAGTCGGCTGTCTCCTAGCTTCGTCAGTCCAGATGTCGCCTACGCCGGGGATATTGCCGGCTCCTCCACTAGCAGTCTTTCTAGTGCCTTTGACTTCTAGATCGGCCGCTACGATATTCATCCGGCGAATTCTCTCTAAGACTTCCTTTTCATAATTATTAGCTGAATCCAGAGCCTTCTTCTGCATGACGGCTCTAGGGTTGGTGGAAACAGCAACAAGAAGCTAAACGAAGATATTAGTAACATGCCAGTTCCAATAGACATATCTTAACTTACCTTATCAATGGTGTTAATGCGAGCATTTAGAGCTCCTGATCTGATCATATTAATGAGCTCTGGTTCGACAGACTCTCCGGGTTTGGCAAAAGCTGCATTTAGGCTTTCTAGGGTGACACATGAGAATGGTACAAAGTACTGGACAATGCACTTGCTGCGAATCTGCGAGAAAATTGCAGGGACATGTGCCTGGAGATAGATGTCGAGAAGGTAATCGTTTCGGTATGACTCGAGTATTCCCAAGCAAGCCGAGTATCGTCCATTGACAAACAAACTAACAGCTTTGCGGATGTGTGGCTCTAGCTCTAAATAGTTTCTAAAACTAGAGTTATCTAGAACTCGGGTCTGTAGCTCTAATCGGTCCATTGAAGCGAGTGCAAGAAGCCCGCCGTATGTGGCGACGTCATTCAGGCTAGCGACGTCGTTATGTGCCTGGCAGCTGATCGGATCGCCGACCTCGAGGAAGCTCTTGGCGGCATCGTAGTATCGGCCTTCCCCAAGTTGAGCAATACCATAAACCATCTTCTGATAGGGTTGCTCGGTATTCTGCTCGTTGCTCCCTGGGCTCACAGCCAGAACCTTGTTAGCATTTGCTAATACTGCGGCCCAGTCTCGCTTCTGTAGCATAATGCTAATGATATGCTTGCCTACGTCTTGGATATGAGATTGCGTACTAGCATCGGGTCGCATCTTGATATAAGTTTCGGAGGCCCCGTTAAGATCTCCAATAGACTCGAGGTGTTCACCAAGATCGCGATGACCAATCTAAGTATGTCAGTGTTATCCTCAATGATTACTTTCTTGGGTTGGAAGTGGATTTATACCCTGATGCTCTCTTTGACCAAATTATTTTTATACCCCTTAAGCTCAGTTTCAAGTCGGTGAGTTTCTGCCTTGTTGGCTTTTCCTGTAGCAGTGACCCAGGTATCGTCCCATTTAGCCTCGGGCTCGTCGGGTGCAGCAACACGAATACATTCAAAAGCGTCGCGGTATCGCTGGACATCTTTTCCACGTTTGGCTTCGGCCACGGCAGCTTTGAGGGCATCGACGCATAGAGGTACGGAGCATTGGCCAATTAACAATAATCGGTCGAAACGAGTACGGCCTAGGGAAGTAAGATAAGCAGTTATTACTATAGGAGATCGTGAAGTAGGGATATTGGAAGTAAACGAGGTAAAGCACACGAGTAACATATGCTAGGTTACCTAGAGTCACTAACCTTTGTAATTAGAAATGTATAGATCAAGGTCCAGCTTCGGAGCATCTAGAATACGTTAGCTTCCCAGCGACTTGCAGAAGAACCTATTTGAAAGGTATTTCATACCTCTGACAATAATACCGCCCTGGTTGTCCATGGCGGTAAAGTAAGTAAGGATGTGCTGGTCGGCTGCCATGATGCCAGCGCTCAAGAGATTAGGGTCTATGGTCAATGCCTTACTCTGTTGGTTATGCTGTGAAAAATATGGTTGGGTGCTTGAAGAGTAATAGAACTATCGCAGACTGAGGATGTTAAATGCCTTATTTTGGTTTATTCTGGTGTGCGCTGGAAATGTGTATTAGAACAAAAGAGGTATCAAGATTGTGAATGTCGAAGCTGCCTCTACCTTATTTTGGCGGGGTAGCTACACCTACGTTGAACCTGACAAGCGGAATCGCCTCAAAAAGGAAGCCCCATTCTAATCATGTACTAGGAGCACCTTATAATATAACGTCAATAGCTTCACCATTTCTTTATAAAAATCTATGAAATTATTTTTGAATTAAAATTTAATATATTAGGTTTAAGGTAAACTCTTTCGTTATTTTCGTTTTCTTTGTTTTCGTTAAGAAAGTAAGTTTGAAAAAGGGTATGTTATAAGAATGGGGCATTATTTCTAACCTAACAAGGCACTTACCTCATCGCCCTATTAATCGGTATTCATCGCCCTATGCATGTGGCGTATTCCATTGGACCGTTATTCAGGTACACAAGTACGTTAAGTACCCAGCTAGCATGGGACGTAAGGCTTAAGTGGAGTTTCGCAACACTAGCAGGAGC
The DNA here is from genome assembly GCA_902805455.1 of Daldinia concentrica. Lineage (NCBI taxonomy): Eukaryota > Fungi > Ascomycota > Sordariomycetes > Xylariales > Hypoxylaceae > Daldinia > Daldinia concentrica. The sequence continues at coordinate 2,357,508 of CADCSW010000041.1, read as the reverse complement.
GCGTGCTATTGATTTTGGTGAGCAAGCTGGCCAGCCTTCAGCTTCCATGCCCAAAGCCTCATGCATCCACATTCACACAAGCCCAATCTGCACAGTAAAGCTACCGAATTGTTAATGTAAATCACATGCTTTATAAATTATATACTTTGCTCTAACTATAAATAGTTCCTTGCAATTGGGATTACTATTCTACTTAGATACTCAAAGTATATTATATCTGCTTATATCAATAGTACTACCTCGGACATAGGACGGCTTCCCGGCATGTTAGAATACTTCCATCTCCCATCCGCACCTTGGATCCACAGGCCAAGCAAAGAGGCTAAGGTGGATACAGACCACGAGACGACAATAGCTAACGTTCAATTATCTGAGACCTATTATTTCAACATGTCTTACCTAACAAACAATGTTATTAGTCAACTCAAGTGTAATGTCAAAGTCACCCCGTCAACACGCCGTTCTAGGACTATGCACGTCGAATCTACTTGCATATCTCCTTTTAATATGAGCTGTAAGAACGCGTCTTTGAAACCAATTATACTCTAGGACTTCACTAATAAATATTTGAATAGGCGAAATTCTATGTGTGAAATGATATGTTAGGCCAATTGAATGGTATGAGTTGATCCAAAAATAATTGTATTATACTAACGCTAGCTATTGCATCTAGGTATATTATTTTAAATATATGGAAGAATGGGTATACGTCGGTATCGGTGCTTGTATCTATTCTTTACCATGGTCTAAATGAGAATCATATCGCGAATATTGCCAAGATTGAAGTCCACTTTTGCACGGAGACGCGAGCTCCAATCATGGCGTATTCCGGTCCAAAGAGCTTTTTCGGTGGAGAGGGCCAAGACGGCGGCGTGCCGGTTTTCCGAGATCTAAGTATCTATCTCTAATCCATACCAGCTCCTAATAACAATTGGAACGAAGGTAGGTATTGATCTGTCCTTGTCAATAATATGAAACGCAAAAAAAAGAACGTCAAAGCAAAGTATGCTTGATTGGAGAATAGAGTAATTTATCGATGCACTAACAGAGACCCTCTTGGAGTTTTAGCCTGGCCTCATTTACATAATATCAATGATGGGCCTTGTCAGTTACAGCTGCATGCTGGCTTATCTACTAGGCCAACGCCGCTCCGCGAATATGCATGCAGGAAAATTGCTTTGGAGGTTAGAGGCGTGCCAAGACCACTGCTACGGGCTCTCCGCGTATAGATGTATATTCTATACATGGTGATTAGACCTGCAATGACCTGCAATGATACGTTGTGTTCCTGACCGGTAAACTTGATTATGATGTAGTCGACGTGAGAGAAGCCGCCATTATGAGGGTCCATAGCCGCTGCTTATGTGTTCGTATTAGCAATACGCTGAAACCCTCCGAATAATACCGTCATAACAAGTAATTCTAGAGTCATCGTATTTACCAAAGTATAACAAATGAAGAGAATAGCTCGCCCCGAAGAAAAGGGACGAAACTAGCATTGGTATATATGAGTATAGATATGACCTATGCATTTATAGAGCTTAAAGTCATGATCTAGTAATCTAGGTAGCCTTGTAGGTGAAGGTACCTAAGGTATGTACGTACTCGGTGATCGAAGCTTGGTGGAAGTCAGCCATAAGACTACCTACATGTTCTAGACTCGAAGCCAAGAGCAACTCATTAGATATACATACGTAACTTCAGAAAACTCGGTTTGGAGAGATCTAGTTTGATAAACCGAACAACCCGATCTCACGTGGAAACCCCGACTCTATTAACCTCGTCTAAAGGGACTTATTGTATCTAGGGAGGCCTCACTAGTTGACATTAATAAGATATGTTGATGCTACCTATTTGCATCTGTCATTAAACCTAGAGGCCTCCTGTTAGCTCCACGGCATGTATGCTGGTGCTTCCCAACCAGAAAGTTGTTATCCTAGGTACAAAATTTCAGGTACCTACGTGTGTCCTTATGTTGGAGAAAGGCCATTTCTTTGACTCGTACACTAGAGCACGTATAGAATATTTAGTCCTTGCCATGATTGCTTATGGTATAGATAGGATTAAGTGGTACACGTTAATACGGTCATGTAATTAATATAAGCTTTTCTATGCTAGCCAGGTAACTATATCACAGATTAGAATTATATATGTCTAAGCACCCTTTTGTACCGAGACACTCGGGTTACTAGATTAAGTAAGGAATCAAGGAAGAAATCTATTTCTAACTTACTCTAATACACTTTTCGTGAAGATGTCTCTGCTTTGATCTATCTATCTCTTTATATGACTATACTGCTTATATGTATACATCTGAATATGCATAAATCACTAGTGTAAATCGGAGAGGTAGACTGTTCAATCTGTGCGACACCAGCCTGTTACTTCGTCATGACTCGTAAGAAAGTACCGCCCGGCTTATTTATTGACTATATGTACAATGCAGGGATTACCCAGCTTCCAAGCAGCCCCCGCCCCGCCTTGCAAAAGTAGTACTTACCCAACTATATAATCCCGGTTTATCTAGCTAAGCGCCTTTCTATTTGCATAGTCTCCCCACTCGAGCCACCATGTCTTTTTTCTTAAGCGTTCCATCGTCCCCCCCTTGAAATTGAAATGCCTCTAAAGAGACGAGACGAATTGGCTTCAGATTCTCGTTCATCGTATTATTTGCTCTTTACAAAGGCCATAGGAGAAAGTGTATCCTAGTTGTCCACCCGATATCTCTTCAGTTTTAAAAATTACTAGCCCCAAACAGTATCGGCCCTATCAATCAATTTTATCCTTGGACCGATCGGTTTATTCCGACCGACCGCCTTTTCTTTTCTTTTCAATCCCGTTTTGATCATTGTGTTTGTTCGTCGCCCATACATACTCGCTACAGGTCACTCACTACAGGACGTCAGACACAAGCATACCCTGACTCTATCACTCTCTCCCGGTAGGTACCTGATCTTCTTGGTACACCCTCTTTTTACCCGTAGCCCTACATACATCCTACATACATCCTACCTACCTATGTATACGTATCTCTCAGACTGCCAAGAGAAGAAGAAAAAAAGAAAAAAAAAAGACAACGTTCACATACAATTCCTACATTAAGTATGTACGTAATAGGAAAACCAGTAGGTAGAGGTTTTGTGCTACCTACCTCTAATCTTAGGCGCCCTATGCTATGCTATGGATGGATGCTATGACCTACGCTACTGCATCAGCGCCCTCAGTCCCATCTCACCCTACCCTACTTTTCTCTCACTTACTCACTTCACTCACTTCACTCAACGGTCTATCCTAGATGTTCGTACTCAGATAAGAGCATCTCTTTAATTATTCTTCTATCTTATTAATTTATCTTTCACGTTTTTGGTCAATGCCGAGGCTATTCATCTAATCCTCCCGCCCATTCACGAGGCTTCAATTGGGCCGACCCCCTCCTACGTTACTGACTTCTTTTCATATAGGTAAAGCAACTTCTGCCCTGTATTGTGGTGCCTGTTCGATATAATTAGTTTGCCCAAGAGCAAGCGTTAAGCCTCGAAAATGCGCTGGAACACATCTCCTATCTCGTAAACATATGAATTAAAGCGAAAGAAGACGGCACCGGGCTATTCTTCACGTATCTTAGGAGGGTGCCATTCCCGGCACCCACAATCGACTGGACATGACACCTCTTTCTCGCTCTTCACGCACCCCTGCTGATCGCATAGGATCTGTTAAGCCCGAAACCGTAGACGGCCAGGTATCTGACGAAGAGGAATCTTCCTTGCGAGCCTTGGAAACGGGCTCTCCGGCTGGGGAGACTCCAGCCTCTGCTCTTCAAGGTAGCCATGCCGAAAGTTCTAGCGAAACCCCGTCCGTTCCTCTCCAGAAGCGCCGGAGGGTGACGCGCGCATGCGAGTATGCAGTTCTAAACTCCATTTTTCTGCTCTGATCCCTCTTTGGTTGCCTTCTAAAACACGTCTCTTTTGTGAGCGTGTCTAGTGTCACCCGGAGCTTCCTAATCATATATTTTCACCTCGACGCTTAAGTAACATCTAAAGATCTAAATACTAACCTAGTTTCCTTTAGTGAATGTCGTAGGAAAAAGATAAAGTGCGATGGCAAGCAGCCATGCACCCATTGTCAGGTGTATAGCTACGGTAACCTTTACCTACATCCCTTAGCTATTTTCTTACCGGCTGATATTTTATGGTTAGACTGTACGTATGATAAGCCTTCCAACAGGCGCAGGAATCCGGCTCCGCAGTATATAGAGGCTCTGGAAAATAAGCTTTCGAGGGCAGAGAACTTGCTGCGCAGATTCATGCCGGATGTCGACCTCAACGATCCAAGTCTAGATCCCGCAGTTCAGCAGGAGTTTCGCATCCGGGAGCAAGCCAGATCACGGACCTCAACAACTAAGGGAAAGCAGCCAAGTTCTTCGTCTTCTGTAGACGCCCAGTTACATTCTATGATCGAAACCGCTGGCCAACTCGACCTCGACGACAGGGGCAACTATGATTTCCATGGAACCTCGTCCGGCTCGGTCTTCTTTAAGAGGATGAAGGAGCATTTTCGTGGTCTTCTAGGCAGAGATTATCAGGTGCCGTTTCTTCCTCGCCCGCCTCGACCTGTTGGCGTCCTCACTCTAGACCCCCCAAGACCCCCGTCAAGTTCACGGGCGCCGCCAAGTCGTGTTACACCCCCTTACGATTTACCCCCAAAGGAGAGGGCGCTTGCGCTATGTTCCGAGTCGCTTAATAACGCGACATGTCTTCTGCGTATTGTCCATATCCCTTCTTTTTACAAGATGTTGGATGACCTATACGAAAAACCGGTAGGCGCAGCTGGGACAGAGAGCAAAAGGAGTCTGGCATTAGCATACTCTGTCATGGCCCTTGGGTGCATGTATAATATACCCGAAAATGATAATTCAGAAACGCCACCGTACAAGGTCGCGATGGACGAAGCGTAATATTATACCCCCTTCTCCTCCCCCCTTTTGTGGTTCTTTGACCTCGACTAACTTACGCGTTTTTAGGATCAAATATTATAGCAGTGCAAGAGCCATTCTGCAAGATATCACGGAGTGTCGAGACCTCCCCTCGCTTCAAGCTCTACTGTTTATGATACTGTTCATCCAGTCGATATCGAATTTAAGTACTTGTTATGGGTTTGTGGGGATTGCTTTACGATCTGCGTTGAGGATGGGATTGCATCGACACCTACCTCACATTAAACTAAATCCGATAGAGGCTGAAACGAGACGAAGAGTTTTTTATATATGTAGGCAGATGGATACGTATGTATCTGCATTACTGGGGTTCCCGTTGCTTCTAAATGACGAGGATATCGACCAGCCTTTACCAACCCCTATAGACGACGAGTACATCACGAAGGACAAGATACTCATCCCGCCTCCAGGGACCCCGTCTTTCCTCGAGGCCTTTAATGCGCACGTACGACTGATGGATATTCTGGGTAAGGTTGTTAAAAATGTTTACCCGTTGAAAGGTATGGAGCAGAGCGAGGTTGAAGGTGTTGGAGAGCCTTACGCGTCTTATATGATCAGCTATGGGAAAATAAAAGAAATTGAAAAAGAGCTTCAACAATGGAATGAGGACTTGCCAGATGCTTGGCGGCCGAATTCTATTGGTGCTGTTGAAGTTGTTCGGTAAGTTCTTCCTAGAGCAGATGTTGAACTCGAGCGCTTACTAAGTGGTCTTCTAGGGTGCGTAACTTACTGAGGTTTACTTACGCTCATATCCAGATGGTACTATATAGGCCATTCCTGCATTACGTTTCTCCACGCATCACGGCCGGCAAAGATGTAAATGAACGTGCCTACGCTTGCGGAGCCGCTGGCGTCAGTGTCGCGCGAAACATCGTACACATCGGGTTAGAGATGCGGAAACAGGTTTCTCTCGTAGGGCCGTATTGGTTTACTCTTTTCACCGAATTCTTCGCTATCATAACGCTAGTCTTCTTCGTGCTAGAGAATCAAGACAAACAAGGGTCCATGGAGATTTTTGCAGATGCTATAGCCGGGAAAGAGATTATTGAAGAGCTTTCAAGAAAGAGCTTGGTTGCAGACCGCATATCCCAATCTCTAGCTGTAAGTTGAGACTCTTATGACAAAACTAGCGAGATGTACCTAACCCTAGCAAGATACTCTTTGACCAATTACCAAAGAGCCTTAAGCAGGCAAGCACTACGACATCTTTAAAACGTCCCGCATCAGGAGCACATGATGGTATGGCGATGTCGCTTCCAGCACACTCAACCGATTCGATACAGCATCTCCCCGAGAGGCCCAATCAGTCTCGGGGAAAATCGAAAAAGGCTGGAAAGACACCAGTTGGGCTCGTCCCGCAAGTCATCCCTGTTGACAATTCTTCCCTACCACAGCCTGAATTTGGCGGCTCATTTACCTCCAGTTTTCAATTCTCGCCGTTAGATTTACCGATACCGTCCCCGGATTCCGCAACCGCCGCGGCCCTGCATGAGCCTAGCCCTCTAGATTTGCAACATACGGCATTCAGTGCAGGCAATCCAGTCCACCAGTTAGATGCAGTAATGTTTCCCTCGGACGACCCCTTAGAATACCCTAACCAACCCCAACTTGATTTCGGCGCTCATCAGACAGGCGTTCCGGACGGCAGTCCAGGAGACCTGTCCCATCACGGCCCTGCTCCGTACTATATACCTAATTTCTATGATGGCATCGAAGGACAACTTATGGGACCGCTACCGCCGTACTTAATGCAGTCGCAAGCTCAACCAGGCTTCAACTTCCCAGCGCAGATGTATTCGGATCCAATGCTATTACAGATGCACACTTTAGAACACCGACATTCACCCCACCCCCAACTTCAATCAGACCAATTACACTTGATGCGGCGACGGGGTCAACAACCGGGGGAGATGGAAGAGTTACTAGCTAATACGTCATGGCAGTCATTTCCCTAGCATGGAATGGACCAGGTTTGTGAGTAGAAAAAGGATACCCCTCTGCATAATTGCGACATCCACGGATGTTTTTTTTTAGATGATGGAAGAGATTGGAGTTTGGCATAGGTAATCAAAACATTGATGATTGACGCCGAATATGGACAGTCACACATTGCAGTTGATGAATTTTCGTTGTATGGACGTCATCTAAGATATCTATGATCCAAAGCGAATCTTATCTTATACCCTCAATAAAGGCAATAAGCTAGATCTTTTAGAGATACGGCGGGAGACTATCTCATTGTGGATTATGCTCAATGATGTATATAAAATGTGTAAATCAGGCACAACAACTTGGCATTTGTGCTATTTACGGGTCACCTTGTAAAAAGAAAATCAGCTTAAGTGGCATTTGTTGGTAATACAGGACAGACCGTCATAGCGATCCTGTCCATCCGCGACGTTGATTAGAGTCCGATCGAAGTTAGCTCCCAATATGCCCAACCCTCGGAGCTAAAATCCGAGGCGAATAGGCTCGAAAGAAAAGCAAGGGGTTACGTCGGTATACCTCTTGTTGGTCCAGTTAGTAGCCAAGTAAGAGAACAAGTAAGTCTGGACCAGATATAGGGCACAGCTTGGGGATCTTCGGGCTTCCTGAGGGGCTGCACGACGGCCTTAGACAGATCACTTGGCTTCTGGAGATGGTCTTGGCTATGATTGTTTCGAAAGGAAATATTTGCTTGGTACGTGTAAATTAGTTATAGGTATGGTACTGCGATGCGAACCGAGCTCCGCCACGTGAGATCGACCCAAGCCTCCAACCAGGTTGAACCAGCTAAGCTGTTGCATAAGCTTGTTTCGTCGAATCAGATCGGTCGCCTCAACTATATAATACGACTACGCCAGGGGGGTATATATTATAAATAGTACAACAGTGACAACACCCCACCGACGATGCTGTCGTTGCTCTACTCGTCAGACAACAACTAAGTCTACGGAAAGTTTTTTTTTTTTTTCAAGATGGAGGCTATAGATATCGAGCACGACCTGGTCGTCGTTGAGGAATTCGATGCTTTGTATGTGTTACTGCTATCCCGAAGCCCTTGCTAACCTTAGCTTCACCGACAATTACAATGTCTACCACAATGGACCTTCATCAGTTCCGCTGCAGAACGAAGGGCTTGGTGCACAGTGCCGTGTCTGCTGCCGTCGCAGTCATGCTCAGCATTCCACTTCTGTCTAGGATACCACTAACAGAGGTTATTGGGAATAGATCTATCGAAGTTAACGTCGCGGAATTGGAAGCCAAAGCCGATGAAGGCGTTAGGAGATACCCTGGTAAGTTCTGAACCTAACTAAATCTTATTCTTTCGAACTACACACCGACGATATAGAGTTGGTAGCTCGTTCTATTGCATCAATTATATTGTATCATTATATGTTTACATATAACTACTTATACGGTTTGAATGCCGTTCAACTTACATACATCGTTTGAATGATAAAGGGGTGATGCTAGCCCCTGAAGGATACCTTGCACGTTACCCAGCCTCCTTTTAGACTGAATGATACGACATATACGGTTGCACCACATCATATTCCTGAGCATCGTGCGCCGTCTATGTATACCAGATCTACGTCTCAATACTTAATTTTCTTTTCTTTTGTTACCCGCCTATACGAACCCTTCAAGAATATATTCTAACGATGCTTAGCCAAACAACATGCGCGGAAGGTTGCTAAGGAGCTTGGGGCCGATAATGGAATTATCTATTTGCCGGGTCAGCTAGAATCAACGTGGGAAGATTCAGATCAAGGACCACCTTTCCGACAACGCCGATAGTATGTCTACTTGGGTACTCTTTAACCGGTATCAACCTCCTTCTAAATATCTCCGGCACTAACTGGAGCACTCAGTTTCTACTATCTGACCGGCGCCGACTTTCCGGGCTGTAGCGTAACATACGATATCGCCGCGGACAAACTCACGTTATGGATTCCGTTCACACCTCCGGCAACGATACTCTGGTTCGGGAAGACGCCTACGCTGGAAGAATGTATCACGAAGTCGGACGTTCACGACGTCAAGTACATCGGCGAGCTTCCGGCGTATCTGAACGCGCGGTTGACTACGATCAAGTCTCTTTACGCCCTTCGCTCGGCTCAGCTACCCAAATTTGACGGCTTCGAACAGCTGCGGCCGTCACTCAAGATCGACGTCTCGTCGCTTCAGCCGGCGATGGATGAAGCGCGGGTTATCAAATCTGAGTATGAAATCGCTATGATTCGTAGGGCTAACGAAATCTCGTCCGCGGCACATAAAAGAGTCGCTCTGCAGCTGGGCGGCATGAAAAATGAATGTGAAGTCGAGGCCGCGTTCGCTGCGGCGTGTAGAGCGGCTAATGCGAAGGCGCAGGCTTATCCTATAATCGCTGGGTCTGGTCCCAATGCTTCAACTCTACACTACGAGGCTAACAGCGAACCGCTCGCGGGGCGACAGCTTGTGGTGCTTGATGCTGGTACCGAGTGGTCTTGCTACGCTAGCGATATCACACGTACCCTTCCCCTGGGCCCACGTTATCGGTTCAACTTAGAGGCTCGGGCTATCTACGAACTAGTCCACCGGATGCAGGAAGAGTGTATTAGGCGCATCAAGCCGGGCGTCGTCTTCCGCGACTTGCAACTACACGCGACATTTATTGCCGTCCAAGGCCTACTAGAGCTTGGAATCTTGCACAATGGGACTGCTGAAGAGATCTTTAAGAACGGCACTGGTGCCGCTTTCTTCCCGCACGGTCTCGGCCACCACGTCGGGCTTGACGTTCACGAGTTGGTTTCCTCCTCCCTGTTTACCTCTCCTCTAATCCCCTTTAAACCCCTTACCCTATCATGTCCACAGCAACAACAACAACCCCCTGTTCCCGTAACTTCGTATGTCAGTCGTAGTAACAGTATTTTCTCCTCTAGCGTTCTTAGCAGAGATCTCCTGCGTCCCGCCGGTGAAGGTATGTGGGGAAAGCGTCGACCCATTGGTCCCCAGTCCGTACGCGCCATGATCAAGCAAGCCGCAAGCAACGCCGCTCCTTCGCCTATGTCGCCAACCAGCACCACTACTGCCAGCACATCGCAGGATCCACAATCGCCATCCACACTCACCGAGTCCTCGCCAACGCAATCTATAAACCCACCTCTCCCACCACGATCATCGCCCTCCCCACCTCCGGTAGTAGTAACAACAGCCGAACCGACATCCCCCACATCACCACCCACAAGCAGAAAGAACAGCGACAAAAGCGACACCATCAACGGCGACGTCAACCCCCCACTCCCACCTCAGCCCCAACCCGCCGTCTGCCCTCTCCCCCCCAACGACAACAATCCATCTCCCAGCCCCAGACCCAGACCCAGCCCAAGAACAAGAAATCCAAGCGTCCGACCCGCAGCTCGCTGCAGCCGAACATGGTCGTCACGGTCGAGCCGGGGATATACTTCTGCCGGCCGTACATCGAGGCGTACTTCCTGCGCCGGCCCGAACACGCGCGGTACATCGACGCCGCGGCGCTGGAGCGCTACTGGGCCGTTGGCGGCGTGCGTGTCGAGGACTGCGTGCTTGTCACGGCTGATGGGTATGACGACTTGACGACTGCGCCGAAGGGGGCCGAGTTGTTGCGCATGATGGGGTATTCGTGAAAAGATAAAGATGCGCTAGGGGGAGGTAAGATTAGTGGAGGGAGAAAAAAGGGAAAATAAAATAAAATGAAATAAAATGAATAGGAACAAATGGGATAAAATAAATGAATAAACAGGCAAGCTAACGAGCAAGCAAGCGAGGATATATATGTACTTTTTGGGTTCCTTTTGTTTTACTTCGTCAGTCATTACTTGCATACCTACCTAGGTAACTCTACCTATCTATACATAGCTCATACAAGGGACGGATGGGGGAATAGGCGTTTGGGAAATCAGCTTTGCTGTATATGATGTATCTTATCCGCATGTACCTAATGTAGTCGTTACCTAGGTACCTATCTTTACGGCGTCATTTCAGGCTTCGGTTGGGGGGTTGATTCGACCTTTATGAGAAGATTAGATTTCGCGAACACCTGATGTTTTATAAAATGAAATCGATGGGGAAAAGATGATATCTCGCGCAGTAATGAAGTCCCTTTTCTTTTCGGTATATAGTACAAGATAGACATATGGTGAGTAGGTACATAGGTAGATGTGTACCTAGGTAATATCGAATTGTCGTCACACTTCAAATGTTCAGGGTAACGCCGCCTCTCATTGAATTTCTCATTCATGCGCTAGACAAAAACACAGTCATGCAAACCCCCAATCCCGCGTCCAGATATTTTTATACAAAGTTCTACCCAGCGCCTTGCCTCGCCTCGCCAGCCCCGCCTCAAAATAACTGTTTAGATCCATCATAAGTATTTCTTGGGCATGATCTTCTTCCGCTCGTAGTAGATGTAAGCAACCACTATCAGGACCTGGCTTCCGATGATGACGAAGATGAGCTTTCCGTGCTTCGGGGCGGCCTGCACCGCGACGTGTTCTAGCATGGTTCCGTGGTTCGTGCCTATGAAACTCTTCACTGCGTGTTCCGAGTCCTTCACCTTCAGATTGATGTCGCTTCGCATGTCTTTGAGTTCCCGCTGTAGCTTGGTGATCTCATTCTGAAGCGAGTCGAGCCTATCCAGCTTCGACAGGATCTGCTTCACATCGTTGACAGCCCTCGAGACTTCTTCGTGTCGCTTTTCGCCGATACTTCCTAGACTTGCGACCTGACGGAAGATCGTTGAGAGGTGCTGGTTAGAGCTCTGTATACGGTTGTGTAGGTCTGCGAACTGAGCCTCGGAGCTTGTGTAAGTGTTGGGAGCAGCATCGGGAATAGAGTCACCAAAAGCATCTACTTCATTGGGGTTGTTATTCCGGGTATTAGGGTTACGACCATAGCTCATTTGTGCTTGCGCCTGGTTCTGGTTTGATTGCTGTTGCTGCTGTTGCTGCTGCTGCTGCTGCTGCTGCTGCTGTTGTTGTTGTTGTTGTTGCTGTTGTGGAGGTGCGTCGTATTTAGCATCAAGATTCTCCGTCATAGTCACCATCTTAAAGATCTCGAACGAATCAGGGTTGTCTCCCGCCGCGGCTGTGATACCGAAGTAGTATCCTGGTGGGATGCTGATCTTGTCGCTTTCGAAACATAGTCTACCATCAACCTCAACCTTGAATACCTGGGGCGTTTGCCTTAGCTTGATCTGAGAAGGCCGACCTAAGTTACGGTAAGGGTAGTTGCAATGTCCAAAGGCTAAGCTGTCAACGCTCTGATGCGACTTGAAATCGATGGTGCCGTCGTTCAAGAATCCCCTGATCATGCCACCCGATCCGCTGTGCTGGTCGATCACAAGGGCCAAGCCGTCGAATCTGCTGACCGTATAAACACTAGACGAGCCAATTTCTTGGTTACCTCGTCTTGCAAGCCAGATGTTGAGATTTCCACTACCCCTCTCTTGTCCATTCACTCTGAAATCGACATCAGCTACCCACGTCGAATACCTATTCGGTTGGTCTGCCCATATCGCGCCTCGAGTATTACCGGGTGCTGGAGGCGTAAGGATCAACTTGTTGGAAAGGACTTCAGGTATGTCTGGTGTGCCTTGTATGGAGAAGCCTGGCACAGTTGCTTGTCCTCGGTCATTTATTCTGGCGAGCTTCTGTTAGACTTTTTATCATCTAAAAGATATTCTTTGATCTTGTCCCGGAGAACTCACCTGCCAGTGTAGCCAAAGCTTAGCTCGTTGACAAGGAATTGCGCCTGTGCATCAGCGAATTTCGCGGTCGTAGCAAGCCCAAAGGCAAAGGTTGACGATCGTAACAAACGCATGCTTGGATTTAAAACTTGAAATGGAATTAATAAAATAGAAGCTTTTCCCGACAAATGCAATGGGTATATTAAGGAGATTATTTGAGAAATTAGCCTTTTTGGTAGGGGTGGGAGAATATACGAAGTGAACGAAGCTAGTTCGTGACCTTCGTAAGGACACTTTGCACCAAAGCTGTCCTAATCTGAGCCTGAGCTCAAGAGAGGCGGGGAGCTTAACTACCTAGAAGTGAGAAGGAAGAAGAAAACAAAAAAACGAATTGAAAAGAAAGATTGCCTGTTGGACAAGCAAAAGAACTGATGAATGTCGCTCTTAGGCAAGTTAAAGGCAATCCATATAATTGATTCAAGGGGAAAAAAAAGTCTAAAAAATTAAAGACAGATTGTGCATTGGAAGTGTGGATAGCTCAAAACCTTCACAGCCTTCCCCCAGAAAGGAGCAAGTGTAACTGTTTCCCGTATTCCTTTTAGTCTAGGCTAATTGAACTTGGAGGCTTGAAATAATTGGTACCTGAGTACCTCTTTGGCGCTAACGTTCTAACGTCGCAGTAGGTGTTGTACTCGGTACTTGATCCCCGTTTCATGTTTTACGTAGCCCGACAAGGGCAGGCAAGGCGGCAAGCTGGAAAGGGTATGTGGGTGTGGCAGGCAAGGAATGCGTGGAAGGCGTGGAATACCTAACAGATCAACTAAAAAGGGATGCACGGACCCCTGCCTTTTTCGACTTTTAGTTAGATTTTCGAGGGATGTCGCACGTCGGTAAAAATACGTACCGATCTTGTGGAGCTTATCATCCTAGCCTCAATTGACTTCAATTCTTCAACTAAGCTCCAGCGCTACAACGCCATCTTCTCTCTTTTGCATCGTGAAAGGTTACCAGACAACGCCAAGCCATAGAATTTGGAAAGTATCGAGGCATGTCATGAATCCAAAATCCAAATGACTGAGACATATCCTACTCTTGCGCAATGCGCAATAGTTGCAACTGCGTTCAAGATCCTCCTCTTCCCGGCCTAGTAAGTTGCTTGTTCTTGTACCAACTCCCACATTTTTACATCACAGAGAACCTAACAGCTAAACTACTCGAAGCAAATCTACCGATTTTGAAGTGCATAGGAACTGGTTAGCTATTACGAATAGTCTACCAATATGGGAATGGTATTATGAAAAGACTTCTGAATGGACTTTGGACTATCCTCCGTTTTTCGCCTACTTCGAATGGATTATGTCTCAGGTAGCAAAGCTAGCTGACCCGGCTATGCTTCGACTTTACAATCTAGGCTATGATAGTTGGCAAACTGTTTACTTCCAGAGATTTACGGTCATCGCCACAGAGTTGATTCTGATATACGCCCTTCAATTGTATGTTAACTATACCACTGCTTGGCTTGTTGCACTAACATAACGTCGTAGATTTGTCGAATCTTCGCATGGGGTGACTAAGCGTGCAGCTCAGGCTGCTGCCATCTCAGTTCTCCTCTCCCCTGGCCTTCTCATCATAGACCATATTCACTTTCAGTATAACGGAGCTATGTACGGCGTCCTGATCTTATCCTTAGTCTTAGCTCGTCAAAAGACAGGTCTCCTAGCCAGCGGCATCGTGTTCGCAGCATTATTATGCATGAAGCATATATATCTTTATCTTGCGCCAGCTTACTTCGTTTACCTTCTTAGAACCTACTGCCTCTCACCCAAGTCCATCTTTCGTATCCAGTTCCTTAACTGCTTAAAGTTAGGATCCGGCATAATCGGCATATTCGGACTGGCGTTCGGGCCATTTGCACTCAAGAATCAGATCCCCCAGATCCTAAGCAGGTTATTCCCATTCTCTCGTGGGCTCTGCCATGCGTACTGGGCCCCAAATGTATGGGCTATGTATTCCTTTGTGGATCGAGTATTGATATTTGGTAAGTAACACACTCTCTATATATAGGGTTTAGTAACTGACAAACCTAGTTGCGCCACGGCTGGGATTGCCGGTTAAGTCAGAGGCAATTAATAGCGTTACGAGAGGTCTAGTTGGGGATACAGCTTTTGCAGTGCTTCCCGAGATTACACCCAGAATATGCTTTGCACTCACTCTCCTATTTCAAATCATACCCCTCGTGAAGCTGTTTTCCCGTCCTAACTGGGATGCTTTCATTGGAGCAGTCACTCTCTGCGGCTACTCATCGTTCCTCTTTGGATGGCATGTTCATGAAAAAGCCATTCTCCTCGTCATTATTCCTTTCAGCTTGATCGCTCTCAAGGACCGACGGCATCTTAGTGCGTTCCGTCCCTTGGCAGTATCCGGCCATGTCTCGCTATTTCCACTGCTATTTACTTCTGCCGAGTTCCCGATCAAGACAGTTTATACCATATTCTGGTTGGTTCTATTCCTGATGGTGTTTGATCGCACTGCTCCGGCCTCAAGTCGGCCGAGGTTCTTCCTCTTTGACCGGTTTACTATTCTCTATATCACAATTAGCATACCGCTGATCGTATACTGCTCATTGCTACACCGAATAATATTTGGCAAGAGTTACGAATTTCTGCCTCTAATGTTCATGAGCTCATATTCAGCAATAGGGGTTGTTGGTAGTTGGATAGGGTTTATGGTGGTATATTTTGCCTCGTAGACTGGTCAATGATATTTTAGAGTTTTGAGTCTTTAATGTTAGGTTCAACGGGAGTAAATATAGAGTTTAACAATTGTTCTCCCATGATATGGTTTGGATGTTCTAAAAATGAAAATTGTTTTGAATAATAGACATTGGTCGGGAATCTCGGCTAGGTTTTAAGCAGGACAGGTGACTAGCTCTCCCTACGTAGGTACCCAGGGGGGGTTGTGGGCTGCTTGGTGCCAACCATACATGTACATAGGTGTGGTGACTAAAAATTCCCTGACAGGCTTGTTAAGGCCCAGTCTCACCGACGACCTACCAATCTCAAGGAACCACCCGGTTATCCAAACAAGGACGTCTGAATTGACACATGATATCCGGTTCATAAAGAGCGGAAAATAATGCGCGGAAAATGCAAGAGACTACTTAGGGAATTGCCACTTTAGTCGCATAAGGGCCTATACATGGATTAGACGAGTAGGTTGTTAAGAAGGCCTAATGTTGATATATAGCCGCACTCGAGGCAATATTGGCTATAAAAATACATAATTCATCAATTAGGTAGAATAGTGAATTAGCTTTAATTTGAGTTACTCAGAACCCTGTTCCGACATGTGGTTGGCTTGAAAAGTGCTTTCGAGGATGATTATCGAGATCGAGGGAATTTGACATAAGCTGGCCCTATATTAGACCTAAGACTCTAGGCTGTTTTTATATCGTAGGTATTTTACGGAAAGGTGGTTAAAAGTGGCAAATCCGGTACTTGTTCGAATTGTCTAGAATAGGCGATCCGAACGAGTATAAGAATGTTGTTGAATGTTTGCATTCTGGGACCGTAGGGAGCAAAGAGTGACGATGGGGTAGGTAGGAGTGGTTATTCAAGGTGGACACGACTTTGAGGCCCATCCCAAATAAGCGAAAGAGACCCATTTGCGGAGCTAGATTAAACCAATAAGAAAGCAAAGTTGAGTGGCTTAACCCCCGTCTCCCGGGGTCTGGCTCTTGCTTCCCGCCTGCCGTACATAAGGTACCTGAGGTAGCGTTTCCCTTCTTCCTCCTTGCCCTTCGCCTTATTATTTTTAGTCCTCTCCTCTCCTCCCCTTCTACAAAACTTTTACAAAACAACAACTAATCCCGTCGCGTCCGCAATCCAGTCTTTTTTCGTCGCCTGCAACCACCATTTGGTTCAACGCACCGGGCTGTCCAAGACCATCTTGACGCGTCTCGTACAATTTCAACCGCGTTCCTACTATATTTGATAAGTTCACATGTAAGTCCGCTCATGCCCACGCCCGCTTTATCAACCCTACCCTCGATCTTAACCTTGCACCTTCCCGCACCGTGACCACACTTTGCATTCACCCCAATTTCACAACAACACATTACAAAAGCAGCTTCCACCATTCAACGTTATATAATTACATTTACATTATCGCCTGTAAAATCAACTTGTAGGCGCAACCCCGGACAGAAGGCTGACTTTCAGCCTTGCAGGATTCATTGTGCGGCTAGTTAACAACCTTTGGCTTTCCAAGAGCCGATAGGCACAATGGTAAGTTTTGACTACACAAGCACACACTGGGGGACATAACAACTGAACTTTTACAGGTCCTATTCAAACGCAAGCCGGTGCAGTTTCTGCAAACCCCACCGGTTGAAGATGAATCTATAGAGGTAGCATACATCCTTTAGGTTTCACACATTTGCACACCCCCAACTAACGCCTCTTAGGTCTGGCATATCCCCCAAACAGGGGAGATATTTATCACCTATGAAGACTATCTGAATCGGTAAGTTCTCTAAACTTAAACTAATTTGACATTAACTATGCTAACTTATTTTTAACTAGTATGGACTTTTACAACCAGGTCAGTGTCCTTATCCTGATTGGACTTTGCTTGCCCCCTTAGCAGTTGGCTAACATATATATATATGTATTCAGCCTCGATTTATTTGTCAGATCACAGGCCACTCTGGCCTATCTTTCTTTGAGGCTCTTAAGAGCGAAGTAGGTTCATTGAAGATCTCGTCGCGTATGCGTCACATTCCTCTAACTAGTACTATAGCTTGCTGGCGCACAAGAAGTTGACCAGGCATTCCCTGAAGCTCTCAAGGCCCCTGTTTTGCGCCGTGTTCAGTTTCAGACGATTTCACGCATCGACACGTTGGTAGATATGATCTACGACGAGTTCAAGGCTGATTATTATCCTGGAGAGTCCGTCATGGTACAGCTAATGAATGGGGAGCGTGTAGCAGGAACTGTCAGGGACAAAGCTCGTCTAGGAAGCAAAGTACTACCAGATGGAACACTGACGCAGCCATTTTCACGTTACATGATCAGCATTGACGGTAGGCCCGGCGAGGAAGCTGTCATGGATGGTGATCATGTCTATCGGGACAGAAAGATTTTCACTAAGTCGGTGTTGCGATCTTTTATTAAGAAGACTGTTACTCGAGAAGCATGGACTGGCGCACCTTGGTTGGTTAAGCACGATGTCGCGGCGCAGTACCATATCGATACCCGAGTACCACCTCACCTGCGGTACGACAACAAGCTGCTGGAGCGAAAGCAACACCAAGCCCAGAAGAAGGCGTCGCAACCAAACAATGGAGTCCAGGATATGAATGGTATGGGCGGTGCTTTTCAGAGCTTCGGCCCGGCTCGATTACCTGAGCTTAAGCCTGCGCCTAAGAGCCACAAGGCCATTAAGACTCACCACAGCCAGTCACCACACCACCAGGATATGGATATTCACCATGACGTCAATATGTACCTCCCGCAAAATCAGGGGCTGCATCCTCAGGTACCTGGAAATGTGCCTTATCATTTTCCTGTGCCATTCAGAAACAGCATGCCTCCGCCACCTGCCCAACCTCAGCCGGAACTACCGCCCCCCCCTCCGCCGCCTCCAAAGTATCCCATTGAGGATCTGCAGCTGGAGCCCCGTGATGATTATGTTCGACCGGCACTGAAGTTCATGTGCAGCGACCCTCCTGAGGGTGTTGTTGATAGTGTTGCACGAAATGACAAAATTCTAATGAAATCTATTGGGTCGCTACTGGAGACATGGGTAACACTGAACGTTTACTGCGAAGTCTTTAAACTGGACTCCTTTACTTTTGACGATTTTGTTGAGGCGGTAGAGATCACCAAGGAAGACACTCCTTGTCAGCTATTTACTGAGATCCATTGTGCAGTGCTAAAGCAGGTAGTGAGCTCTGAAGCCGATGATGGTCAGCTACTGGTGGATCTTCCGGAGCTTGATGACGATGAGGAGGACGAAGACGAGGACAGCGAACCTGCCAGTCCCGAACCCGAACCCGAACCCGAACCAAAGCCAACAGGACGTGCTACTAGAAGTAGTTTAGCCAAGTTAGAGGCGGAGAGGATCAAGGCTGAGGCCGCCGCTGCCGAGAAGACCCCGGAGCCCGAGATCAAACATCGTGCCCCCGAGGCTTTAGCGAACTTTGACTGGGTCGAGCAGCTCAAGAAACGTGAATTTCAAGATGGTGGCTGGGAGTTGATTATGGTTGGAGTTCTACACCGACTGTCTAAAAGGCCATGGCAGACTGAGGCTTGTGAAGAGGTGTTAGCCAGCCTCGTACCGCCCGATATCGACCCGAGCCAGGAGACAGTCCGTCAACAATATAGCAAACTTGATTTCAATCTCCGCGTTTCGGCTCTTGAGATAATCTGTCTGCTAACTGTCAGCACCAAGGCTGTCCGTGCATACATTGAGGAGTGTGCTGAGACTCAGACGGGTTACAGGAAGGAAAAGATTGAATGGCAAAAGCAGAAAAAAGTAGCGTAAGTTGGAATTCGGCTTATCCTGTGATTCGATATACTGACCGTTTTTACAGCAACGAGGAATTGAAAGGCTTCTACGACCAGCACAAGATTCTCCTCCCGGATAATATGCCTCCGTCGCCTCCAGCAGAGGAAGCTGAGACAAAGACCAATGGCGATGTGAAGATGACGGATGCTGACGATTCGCCCGAAGAGCAGAGCGAGGCTGAAGATAGTGATATAGACGCCAATACTCGCCACAATACTCGACGAGGTGGCAATCGTGCAGCGGAACGTCAGCGTAAACGCGAAGAAGAGGAACGGAAGAAGGAAGCGGAGCTAGCTGCAAAGGTGCCGAAGCAATCTAAGCAATTTCTGAAGCTGCAGAAGGATATCCAGAAAAGGGAAAGTACGGTTAAGAAGTGCGAGAACGAAATCAGCATCTTGGACAACGACCTTCGAGAAGCAGATTGTTTCCGAACTCGGCCTCTTGGCAAGGATCGATTCTGGAATCGTTACTATTGGTTTGAGCGTAACGGCATGCCATATGCTGGATTACCTACCAGCTCAACGGCTCATGCAGGCTATGCGAATGGTTGCATCTGGGTCCAGGGCCCTGATGAGATGGAACGGGAAGGATATATCGACATGCTCCCAGAGCACCAGGAAGAGTACAAGGCGAAATTCAAGATGACGGTTCCACAGAGGAAAAAGATGGAAGAAGGTCGTACCAGTGTCTTCAATGCTTACCAATGGGGCTATTACTCAGAACCTGGCGAGGTCGATTCACTTCTGAACTGGCTCGACCCTCGAGGTTTCAACGAGTCTAAATTGCGAAAGGAGATCTTGATCTACAAGGAGAAGATTGTAACGCATATGAAGAGCCGAGCCCAGTATCTCTGCCAAGAAGACGAAGAGGAGACCAAGGAGACGATAAAAGAGAATGGGAAGAAGGAGGAGCCTAAACGAATGACAACCCGAAAGACTCAGGCTAGTCCTGAGCCTACGCAATTCCGTTGCCTCAACTGGACTAACAATGTTGCTATTGAGGAGTTCGGACACCTCCACAGCGAGCCTCCCCCGCAGCCAAAGACGAAGGGCCGCAAGGGCCAGAGGAAGAGCCGGGGCTAATGCCAATATCTCCCTATCCTTCAACTACTGCACCATATCAAAATTGTCTTCTTTCACACAAAATTAATTGATTCCCGGTACATAGACACGCGAACAAGCAAGCAAGCAAAGGGTTACGAATGAAGACGGCGTTTTAATTCGACGTATCATGCTTTCTAGAGGGCGGCAACGAGTAGAGAAAAAAATTCGTCATTAATGGCCGGCATGGCGTTACGGACTAGTCAAGGTGTTTTCGGTATGGAAATTCTTGTTTTTTCAACGATACGATTCGATAGGTGTTCACCTATCAATGCCTAAGGAGGGAGGGGAAAGAGAGGGTGTTTTCAATGTGAGAAGTCAACTGGTACCACTACCACGACACCAGGGAGATAGGGGACGGTCGGCATACCCTGTACATAGGTGCGGTAGGAGATACGTAGGTTAGGACAGATGGACGCGCATTGGCATGACTTGGTCTATAGCTCAAGCTTGGCTATCCAATAAAGAGAATTTTGCTACAGTTTATCTTTCCTAGTGATCTGGCTTTGTGTGGCTGTGAACTGTACTAACAGTTACCTATACATAACTGATATGGTACATACAAAACTTATCCTGTAGTAACTACCTAGGTTACAGAGTTAGGTCGCTAACTTGTACGTCTATCATCTATTGTCTTAAACATATGGAGGGAGTGATGTAGTCTTTGTATTTAAGACTTCAAATCTTTCTATATAGGTAGTGGATGATTAACTTTCATTATGTTCCTTGTTTATAATCTTTAATGTACCTAGTATGGCCTCAAGATAGAAAGCATAATTACTATCAAGGCACCTACATCCTCTCGTCTTACTCCTTATAACTACCGAGTTATATCTCATAGAGACAATTATGCAGAAGTAGCCCCCGACTCTCACGTGCCTTAATTGTTAACTTCATTTAGTCAAGTTATACAGCCTTCATTTGGTTGTCACGTAGTCATAATGCTATAATGGAACGGGACAATCAGGTGGTTAATATGATTGCTTCGAGGCACTTGTGCCTCATAACCAAGTTTTATTTATCTGCAAACGCCTCTAGATACACTGTGGGCCAAAGTCTCATCTCCTTCCGACTCGATGCCCTATGTCAGATCAGTGTTATGCGAATTCAGCTTTCTCTCTTCCTAGATAAAGCCAAGGAACGTAATTAAACAGGGGATATCATGGTGAAAACGGGACGGGCCGTATTAATATTTCCCCCTTCACATCAAGCCTAGAAAGCTTCGTCGTCGATTTCTCTAACCACTAGGGTTCGTATAGTTTGCGCACTCGTAGAAAGAAAGAAGGAAAATGAGCGTTGTAGCATTCCTCGCAAAGCAAGGTCGCGGCTACTAATTTGTCTTCCGCAGGAATTAGTATTCTATGGCCCCTGTTACTGTTTGGATGGTTCGCCTATGGCAGGGAGACCGATATTCGCATTGTGGCAACTGCTCTTACACAATGTTGCAAAGTGACCATCTTCGGGCACTATTATGTTAGTATTAAATACAAGTTAGTGACAACTGCAGCAGATCAGTCGGCACCTTAGGAGATTCGGAATGAGTATGGTCAAGGTATAGTCCGGTGTTGTCGGAGAAGGTGATACGGATAATTGGCTAATACTCAGCCCACAGCAGCGGTAGGGGCTTGCAAGGCAGGCTGTGGTCGTTTCGCGGGTGGAGGGTTCCCCTAAAGTGCATGTTAGTGAGCTCCATAAGGGTACAAGGACCTCCTTGGATATCCTGGCGGTGGTCACGATATTGGCCATCTACCATGTATCTCTACATACTTCGGACGAGGCGTTGCGCTTCTTTTGGCCGACTGTGGCATCGCCGTTTGCAACTATCTTTCTAACGGGGCGGGGACGCGCTGGTTTGACTTCTCCGGGCTCGAAAACGTCGTCGGGAAGATTTGTACTACAAATTTTAGGTCAATAATTGCAATACACCGTTTTAATAGTGTACTCACTTCTTCACGTGTTGGATGCTGAGGTAGTTTAAGCTTGGCTCATACTTCTCCCATTGACTGCACAGATCCTTAAATGTGTTGACTTGGAAAGACAGATCCAATGATTTTGCGCCTAACATATCATCAAGCTTAGGTTAGGAATCACAGCGGAGCGTTCGCTGGCTCGAAAAGCCGCATAGAATATGCATACAAAAACAGGACGAAGTAGAAGGGGGCACTCACCTTCAGCAAGCTCGAGGCCTACGTAGTGCGTTGTAGTATATATTTTTGCTTCGTGGGGGCCTCCATTGGGGATGCTCTCCATATTAATCTTTTGATCCTCAGAGTCGGACTTGGTATCAAAGCTCATCGATTCGTCGTTCTCAACTTTGGTCGCGGGATTATGTTCTGTCTTGTCCTCAGTCTTGACTTCAACCCCGTTCCCGTTCTTCACCTTGGCGTCATCTTCATTATCATCATCTTGAACAAGGTAAGTCATGTTTCCATTTCGAACCTCTTCAGTTTCCTCGTCGTTCTTGACCTTGTGCACCCTTTCGTATCCTTTGTTGAATGGGCGCGCAACCGCAACAGAAGCATGCCGTTCCAGATCACCCACTAAAACACGAACTTTCGACTCTACGAATCCAGACCATATCTTGTGCGCCTCCTTAGTAGTACTGGTCGCAATGACAGCCAAGTAATACTTGTGGTCCGCGGTGAAGAACGTATGCTTTACAAAGAGATCCTTCCAGGCGAGCTTTCCGGCTCTTATCTTATCAGTGAGATCCGCGCCGCGTTCCAGCTCGCGCTGTATGATGGCCATGGTAGAATGTGTGATGTTGAAGGTTGCACACATCTGAGGATAAGCAGGAGTAATTACAGGCATCAGGTGATAGCTGTCACTCTTGTATATCTGCGGCTGGTTAACCAAGTGAAACTTCTAATTTGCTGATGTGGGTGAATACCAACCTTAGGATTCCAGACACGGACATTGAGTGGTCCCTCATCCATATGCTTCAGCTGTACAGGTATAGGCCACTGCCAGACTTTCATGATTTGAAAGAATTTGGAAACAATGGTAGCACTGGCTGCCTTCGGATAGAGTTGGCAAACCCGCGCCACCATCATCGCCCATACTACTCCACCGGGAAACCCAATAATGTTGGCGTAGATAGCGCGACGTGTTGCCCATAACTTTATGGCTCGGAGGGCAAGGCGAAAGGTGCTCTGCTCCGGAACCAGGTTCAAAATCTCCCTCGTGACCCTGGTTCCGTTGAGGGAGCGGAGCTCACGGTCATCTAAGCCACGTAGGTATTCATTGTTATTTAGATTGAGTTGGCCATGCGGTGGGAACTGCTTCAACGTGGCTATTCTTGAGAAGATTAGATCAATACTGATTCCCCAATATTCGAACTTGATGATAGGTACAAATGCATCTTCTACAACAGTGAGATCTGTCACTGCACCCTCGGGAGCCATCTCTTGTAGTAAAGAAGGGAAGTATTTGAAATAATCATCACGAGTGACGTATCGGGGAGCAGTGACGAGGGTATCAATATCAGAGCCGGGACCGTAGACGCCTAGACAGAAACTACCGTATGTGAAGATCTCGCCGCGAGCATCGCGAATGAGAACTTCATTTTGCGGTTCCTTCTCCTTTGCTACTCGTCTCACAAACTCGTCGGCGATACGCTGAAGGTCGGCAAGGACTTTCTCTCTGGTAGAACGGATTTGTTAGTTTGCGATTGATAGACAAGTTTCATCACAAGTTACCACCACGGGCTAGCTGCCTAGCTTACCTCTTCTTGGTTTCGGCTGCGGATTCAAACGTATTTTGTCGTCGCAGTTCTTCTAAGAGAAGATGTGTAGACTGTGTCTCGGCCGGAGTAGGAAGAGCAACTGAAATTGGAGGGGTGATGCCCCAGGTCTGTTCAGAATTGGCCATTGTGTTTTGTCAAGATATCGAAAGATGATAGTTAAGAAAATGTTAGGAAAAGGAATTATCCGGATCCAGAATGAATTAAATAATTAAAAGAAGGTAGAATAATGCAGCGTGTAGGCAGGAAGTAAAAAGGATCTAAGTTGGTTTCGTCTGTGACAAACAGCATTGAAAGTCGCTTCGAGAAACAATCACATTGCCTTTGGGGTTTGCCTTTGGGGTATCGTCGGTGGATTCGAGGTATTCGTTACTTGTAAGCCCAGGCAAATGCCGCAAGGCGACTGGGCTTGAGGAATGGGTAGTGACTCGCGCGAATGGGTGTAAGAAAGAGAAAAAGTACGAGTACTAAAATTTATGAGATACGCGTAAGAAGAATTGATGTTTGTTGGAATGAATGATGGCAAGGAAATGGAGACAAAGAAAATATAAAACCTAAGGTACCTACATGTACGTAGATAGGTACCTAGGTGCCTTGTACTTTCCTCAGGAACTATGTAATTTGCTAGTTATTGTTTATCATTTATCGATACATACCACGCGCTTATCAAAGAATGGTTCTTACGACGTAAGAATCGAATCGGAACCTAAGTAGGTACCTAAAGGTACCTACTTACCTACATTAGGTAATATCATGTCAAATTTAGCACACATGGGATAAAAATCGCTTTTATTCTTATCAAAGAATAATAATAAAAGACATGCCTCCCTAAAAAAATACTCTTAAGAGCAAAGAGCTTTATTATTTCTATTATCCTGGGTATAGGTATTATTCCCGGTTCCATGCAATCATCCAATCTACTCAAAAGCTCAAAATTCAATCCACAACCCTCTACTCAAATCAAAGCTGGGTTTATTCGGTAAGGCCGATGCTATGTTGTGAGTAGAGTAACCATCCCAAATCATCTTGTACAAATTGTACAAATGCTGGTACATTAAATGTCCATACCCCAACGCCTTACCCACTCATCCGCAAGAGCGAGTTCGAGAGGATCCATGTGCCAATGCTGCCTTGAGATCCAAAATGCTAATCCTCCAATGACACCAAGGCTACCTATAACCTCTAAAGCAACCCATCCTTTTGCTTTCAAGTCCGCTGCTACTTGAAGTAATCCTAGTGGATCTTGGTGCGGTACCGTCTTCGTTGGAAGCCCACGTTTGGATGGTCTTCTCACCCCTACTGAGCCTGTACCTTGGGGCTTATTCAGGGCTACAAGTGTACCATCTTGCACACATTCGTTTAATCTCTCTGTAAGCCAAATAGCACGTTCCCCTCGAGCAAGTGATTCATACTGGGCTCGCTCACTGGCCAGACTACGCTGAAGATCGGCTGCCCAGTCCGCCACATGCATTTGGGGTGGACTATGGGCTAGTTGCCGGCCATTAAGACGAGCGAGTGCTAGGGAGGTACGTGGACTAATCAGATTTTCTGATGGTCGACTTGGAATAGAAGATAACGTCGGAACAGGGAGACTCAATGGCCTGTATAAATGACGAGGGCGTGATGGTGTGGTATTTCTCCATCCCAGATACTTCTTTGCTGCTGCATGCCGTAACCAGGATATTCCGCTTGGACTAAAAACGTTCTCTACAAGATATTTTAGTTCCGACGTCATCAGGGGCTGAACATAGTCGGCGCTCATGAGGAGGCTCGCATCCATTATATCATCGTCCGAACCTGTCGCACTAGATACAGCATAAGGAATACTGGGTACCGCCGTTGCATATCCGTCACTAGTTGTCAATGCAAAGCTAAATGTCTGTAGACCCGCCTCTCGAAGCTGGCCGATAAGTTGCTCTTTACATATAGCAAGCTGTTCTGGCGACAATGAGTCGGCCTGGGCTAGAAGGGGGATAACATTTGTCAGTGGTGTTAGCTGGCGGATATACTCTATATCAACGGGTCTTATTTCTTCAAGGTCGGTTAGTCCTGGTATCTTCTCGGATTAGACACTTGCTTACTTTGTGAGATAAAATAAAAGACTACGTCAACTTGGAAGCCTCCGTTACCCCCTAACATGTTTAACATATCCGAATCGCTTAGAGAGTCCGAGGATATTTTGTCTAAGTGAGATTCAATATATTCAACGGAAGACATGATAGTCTCCATAGCCTAGATGGTGTCAGCATATCCAAACAGTTGATATAATTAGTGCAACCTACGGATGAGCCATTCCGATATCCAGGTGTATCTACGAAACACACATTACGCTCTAGAACACTGTCGCCTAGACTTTTACGTCTTTGAGAGAGATGAGGGTCGTCCAACATCGACCACCATTCTGGATAAGGCTTGGTACTGGCATATATCTCCGATATGCTAGATGTCGAGTTTGATGCATTTCTAGGTACGCTGACCTGCTTGTGGGTATTCGACTCGGTTTGAGATGGAATAGGATCAACATGGACGATATGCTCGCAGGTTTGGACGATTGCTTTGACCATGGAGGTCTTGCCGATACCTAAGGCGGAGTCCATTAGCTAGAGCTAAGGGACGGTCTTATTAGGAACAATACCAGAGTCACCGGCAAACAACACCTTTAATCGCCCCAGATTCTTTCCTGTCTCTGTGAACGGACGCCTACTTGGCATTTTGATGCTAGGCATTACTAGTTGAGGAGCACTTCCGCTATCTAACATGTTCGAAGGCCTCTGCTCGAAAAAATCCTCATCGAAACTAACACCATGATCTGAGAGCGAGCCGGCAAATGAATTTCTTCTAGAGGATGGAGTGCTTATTACGGAACCCGTGCAGGATGTACCTAACATGATGGGTGTTATCGGGCGCGAAAGTGATGAATAGTTCTGGGATCTCATCGATGCCGGACTGTGTGTGAAGACAGAAGCTCTGGATGATTGGGAGTATGCCGGTGCATAATCTCTTTCCCGTTGCATCGTAGCCTGCCTTGAAGGTTCGCCGTCCTTATCATTCCCGCGGGGAGGTGGCACACTTGTAGAGGTAGCAGTCTTCCGCGCGTCTAGAAAACGACTATGCGGGTTAGACTGCTCGTGGTAAGAATCAATAGACGACTCGTCGGCAAGGAAAAAGGACATCTGGCTACTACAACTAGAAGCCATAAGGGGAGCCGGATCATGGTCGGCCGGACGTTGACGCCCATGCCAAGCGTGGTCGCCGGGAGAAGGTCGCATGATTGAGGTTTACATCTAGATAGAAGTAGAAGCTATAGGAACGCGTGTATAGTTTAGGTGACTACAAAAGGTATTTATATATATCTAATATATATCGGTAAGAGAGGTTGGAGAGAGCTCAATATAGTTTGTTAAGGGGAATCACAGACGGCGGTGGATGATGACATGAGTCGGTATTGGTTTTAAGTCGGGGTCTTCTCCTTTTGGCTGTATGGAAGTTGGAGCCGCTCCATAAATGGTTGAATAAAGGACACCCCGCATCAGATAAGCTCAGGAGGTTGCTGAGCCACATGCAGCTTGGAGACATAGTGCAGGTACAATACATACAAGTACAAATTAATACGGAGTATAACTTAGTTTTTACTATATTCACCAAAGTTCGAATGACGTACCTATTTGTACATCTCCCCACTTTTGACTTGTTGAGTATGGATGGTGCGATCACTTGGGTGGTTGTGAAACCCGACGTTGAATACATACACTAGTGTAGTGTGGTGCGCAGGGATGGTCAATGGCTTATGTACGTTTATGTTAGGTAGGTACCTATGTACATATATGTATAATCGAGGTACCTAACCCTGCATTACTTACATATGTACATAAGTACATAAGTACATAAGTACATAAGTACATAAGTACATAAGTACGTAAAGTACATACATAGGTACCTACGTACATTCAATTTTATGTACGCCATAACCTGTCTCCCCCCTGCTCATGTTGTCCATTCTCGTCCATTTGCCCCTCAACTTCAACCGCTAAACGGAAATCCGAGAATATACCTGACCTACCTTAACGACCCTACCGACCTGCCGACCTACCATTTTAATCCACCCTTTAAATCCTGAACGATACATAACGGGAGATTTATGTACTGAAGATTAAGCGCCCTAGCTCAGCCGTATTCACCATAGAGTCTTGCCAAGATTACATTTACTGTCGCTTAATAAAATTTATCGGGCGCCTTCTTCATCTCTCGTCATCGAAGCCCAGAGCCCGCGCCTTGTATTACGACAAGGCTATTTAACTCTCCTTTCCCCTACCTTCACCACGACTTCCAACGCCACTCCCCCCACAGACAACCCTCGCAAGCAACCAACGACTTTGGAACTTTTGGGCGAGACTTGTACTGCTGGGGGTATATTGTTTGACCCTACTTATACTTCTCGATCTCGTCCGACTCATACCAAGATGGACGCAAAGAGGCATCCGAGCTCTTTCCAGCAGCTTGAGAAGTTGGGTGAGGGTACCTATGCTACGGTACGTTCTCCCATGTATTCCAAATCGTGACAGGATATCCTTTGTTAACTTATATGGGCGAAATAGGTTTTCAAGGGACGGAACCGCCAGACGGGCGAACTTGTCGCCCTCAAGGAGATCCACCTTGACTCTGAAGAAGGCACCCCGTCAACTGCGATCCGAGAGATTTCGCTCATGAAAGAGCTGAAACACGAGAATATTGTGGCGCTCTACGATGTGATTCATACCGAGAATAAGCTTATGCTTGTATTCGAATATCTGGACGGAGACCTTAAGAAGTACATGGATACTCACGGCGATAGGGGCGCCTTGAAGCCTATGACTATCAAATCCTTCATGTTTCAGCTATTGAAGGGCATTGATTTTTGCCACAAGAACAGAGTTCTTCACCGAGATCTGAAGCCGCAAAACTTGCTTATCAACAAGAAGGGCCAGCTCAAGCTTGGAGATTTCGGATTAGCGCGAGCATTTGGTATTCCCGTTAATACTTTCTCAAACGAGGTCGTCACACTATGGTACCGAGCTCCAGACGTCTTGCTAGGCAGTCGAACCTACAACACCAGTATCGATATATGGTCGGCTGGTTGTATTATGGCCGAAATGTACACCGGTCGGCCACTCTTCCCTGGTACAACAAATGAGGACCAAATTATACGCATCTTCCGCATAATGGGCACGCCTACAGAAAGGACTTGGCCCGG
The DNA here is from genome assembly GCA_902805455.1 of Daldinia concentrica. Taxonomy (NCBI): domain Eukaryota; kingdom Fungi; phylum Ascomycota; class Sordariomycetes; order Xylariales; family Hypoxylaceae; genus Daldinia; species Daldinia concentrica. The sequence continues at coordinate 2,328,186 of CADCSW010000041.1, read as the reverse complement.
TATCACACAGTTCCCTGAGTACAAGCCGAACATCCAAATGTATGCGACGCAGGATCTCAGAGCTATCTTGCCTCAGATTGACCAGCTCGGAATCGACCTCTTGCAGCGGATGTTAGTCCTGCGCCCGGAGCATCGCATTAGCGCACACGACGCATTACAGCACCCTTGGTTTTCCGACTTAGCCATGCAACACCAAATGCAGCAACAGCAGGCAATGCAAGCTCAGGCCCAAGCCCAAGCCCAAGCCCGAGGGTTTGCGGCCCCAGCCGTGCCCTCGCAAGGCGTTTATGACCAGGGATACTAGTATTATTAGGGGTAAACACTAGGTTATAGTTTGGACCAGCGATTTGTATCTGGGAGTCTCATCTTAGATACGCTGAGCACGGATATGGGTTAGCAAATAGCGAATTGGGTTTATGCATCATTGTCTTGTGGCTATAGAATAGTTACGACGAAGGCGAGGAGCGGTTAGTAGCCGGATTAGCAAGTAGCGAACTTGGTGCCCTGATGCAGCATGGAAGGGTTAAGGGTAGGTAGGCAGGCGTTTGGGCAGTGACGGTCGTAACGCTCATAGATAATGACCGCATTTATAGGGATTGGGAGAAAGATCCATTACTATTAATAGGCACCGAAAGGGATATACCCAATGATTCGAGTCTCCCATCTACCGTTAAAACTAGTGCCGCATGTATGTGAACTATGGATATGACTTATGAGTCACATTTCTAGGATACCCCTAATTGGATTCTAGAGAGTGAGAAGATGGTGTTAACTATATTGTGCGACAATAAGGGGGTTTGAAGGTGATAGCATAAAGTTGCTTGGCTAACTCTAACTTCGGGCCTACTTACTTTTAAAAGGGTACGATGGATGGATCTGAACAGCTATTAAGAAACATCCGTCTGCTATTAGTTACTCTAACACCGGTACCTATTCTATGAGTTCCTTTTAAGATTTATTAGTACTTAATCGTAGCAAATATTCGTTACGTACCCCTATATCTATTCGGTCATTAAGTTCATTCCAAAACCTACTGCTCTACGATACGCTTAGCTTTGAGACCTGTAAGGATAATTGCTTCTAGATAATTTACTTCCTTCTGTTAATTAAACTGTCATCAACATTACTCTTGAACCGATCCTCATCCGGCTCCTTAGCCCACGTCTCTGCTAACTCGAGACCTGGCTCTTCTTCTGGGTATCCCATGCTCCTGCGAACCTTTGCCACTTCTTCCCGAACCCTCCTCGCGACCTCGATTCTTAGATTTACGGCTTCCTTGCCGTATTTCAGTTCGTCAGTTAATTCACCCATTGCTAGCCTCTTTTTCTCCTTGCGGACGAGCTCCTGCCACCGCGCGCGAAGGTCACCGAATTTCTTCTCGGTGTCTAGGAGTTCGCCGAAGGCTACCCGGAACTTGACGGGGAAGCGGGGGAGGAATCGCGGCCATTCCCTGTCTTCGGGCATGACGCGCTGGGGACCGTCGATGAACATGGGGAGCACATCGGGCATAGGCTCGCTCTCGAGAATCATGCGCGAAATTCCCCATTTGAAATAACGCATGAACATCTTCGGGTGTTGATGTACGCATGCTTCGGGGAAGACATGGACCCAGCTATGCCGGTTTTGAGAGTATATAGACGGCGCGACGTATTGGTCTGTGCCAGTAGTAGTGAATGTCATACCCCCAGAAGTAAACGGGTCTAATATTTCATGGGACTCTTCTAAGGGAGCTGGTGCCGAAGTAGTGAACGGTGATGAAGATAGAAGCCGAATCGCCTGGGGAACTATAGGTTGAAAGAGTCCACCATGAGGTGAGTGTTTTGACCTATGAGTCGGTAATACTTGACCAGCATAGAAAAAGGACCCAAGTGGCCTAGCTATATATGTTAGTGGGAGGAGAGGATATATATATGGGTGAAGAGATGCGCGCTCACTTATTCTTATAGCATATATCATGGGCTCCCATACCCCATCTATGATTGGATGGATTGAAGGCATAACTAAACGGCAAAACCCCCCATATAAGAGGATCATCAAGTCTAGGTGATGGATTAATTTATAAGGTAGAATTATGAATATTGAAGTATATGCTACTTACACACTAACATGATTTGAGACTGATGTAAAATTAGTTTCTCATACTATCGCGAGGCCCGTCATCACCCACCAGTAATGAGACCTCTCTGCCTCTTATCAACATCTTTCCTCTTGTCTAAGACTTCCAAGAATCGGTCTAAACCGGTTACCTCCACAGAATTTAAACCATATAAGAAACTCCTAGAGAGAGCTGCAGTTAGGCCCATAATAACGGATGAAGTCATGCGCCAGGGCAGACTTGGCTGCTGAAGAGGCAGCTTGTTAGGATTTGAATTAGACATGTCGACTTCGTGAGATGCCATTGACTTTTGTAGTTGGAACTTAACGGCATAGCAAATAATGATTTCCACTTAACTAAGGAGAGACTACATGATGTTTTGAAGTTTTCGTAGGCGCGTTTGCACGATGGAGACACCAAAAGAGAGCTTAGGTAACAGCGTGAGCGCAAAAAATACAGCATGTAGGAATTTTAGCAGGTACCTGATTACATAGGTACTTGAGAAAGTACCGCTCCGTAACTAACGCGGAATTCGATGACGGCTTCTCGCTGTACCATCTGCAGGGACGGGAAGATCCCATTGGATCTGGAAAAAATGATACGTTGATAGACCCCTGTAGTTATAGTACATCAGTACCTGGACAAATACATACATAACTACATGTAGCAATCCCTACTTCCATTACGTTACAGATACCCACTTTATCCAGCATCGAACATGAACTCTATCAGATAAATAATAAAGTATCTCTTGTAATTATTTCATAATTATTCCAAGTACCATCTTCACGATGTCCCATAGTAAGACTTCCCCTTTTTTATAGTCACATTAACGGATCCTAAGGAGATCGACGGTATCACTAATACATTTCACCCTAGGTAAGCGGAACACGTCGCGCGCCGTCTTCACCTCCCACGAGCGGGACCTCGCCAAACGAGCATGGAGCTCGACGACGGCGCGACTTTCACGTGAAAGCTTCCTTCCCTTCTCGTCCTGCGGCCTCTGCCTCGAGATAGCCCAAGACCCTGTGTCATGTGTGCACGGCGACATCTTTTGCCGCGAGTGCGCCCTGAGTAACATCCTGGCCCAGAAGAAGGAGATCAAGCGCCTCGAGAAAGTTCGCGAGCAGGGGGAGCGTGAAGCCTTGGAAGAAAGGGCGCGTCAGGAGGAAGAAGATCGTGAGCGCGCTGTTCGCGAATTTGAGATGACACAGATCGGTCTGGATGCGAAGACGGGGAGTAATAGCACAAATAAAGACGATAGTACTACTCGGAAAGGATCAATCGATAGCCGCGATCAGAGCAGCACACCAGCGGCAGGAGAGTTATCTAATGGTAGTGGGAAGAAGCGCAAGTTCGAAATAGACGCGGAGGAACTAGTGCGGATAGCGCAAGAAGACAGGGCAAAAGCACGGAAAGCAATCGACGAAGAAAAGGCAACGAAACCCGTGTTACCGTCGTTTTGGACGCCCTCAGTAACACCATCCTCCAACACGAAAGATGCACTTCACGAGGTAGCCAAGAAGACGAAAAGCACGCCCATATGCCCGGCGTCAAAAGACGACAGTCCACATACGTATTCACTACACACACTTGTAACAGTGAACTTCACCGAAGAGGAAGATGGAGGTGGCGAGACCGGCAGCGGTTCAAGTAACAGGAAGAAGCGTATACGCGTATGTCCATCATGCAAGAAGGGACTAAACAATGCTTCGAAAGCACTACTTGCGAAGCCCTGCGGTCATGTCTTATGCCGTAACTGTGTCGATAAGTTTATGCGACCCTCGCGGCATAATCACGATCCACATGCATCAGCAGGCGATACTGGGAGCTTACGGTGTTACGTCTGCGAGGCAGACCTTACAGATCAGAAGGGTAGTAATGACGGGGTTGGTAAAAAGGACAAGAAGAAGGATAAGGAGAGGATACGGCCGGGGTTAGTCGAGCTAAGGAGCGAAGGCACAGGTTTTTCAGCCGGAGGCGTAAACCAGGTGCAGAAGTCGGGTGTGGCATTTCAATGCTAGTCTTGACTGCGATATCATAGAAAGAACATGGAACTCGATTACAACTATGATATTAGAATTAATTCGAGTATAGCAACGAGCCGGCGCCCGCTACCAACACCGGAAACCACACATTATGTATAGCCAGACCTATCCTGCCGTACGCTATGCTTAATACCATACCCCGTATTCCCATAGCCCATAGCCCAAACCCAAGCCCAGCCCAAAGTTGAATCATCGCAAACCTCGTACATGATGCGGCCTGTCATACACTCTTTTCGACCGGCGCCACCTCCCGACTTTTTGCAAACATGTACCCAGATTTACAATTCCCCAACTCCAGGGCCCCGAACCAGAATGCCCAAAACAAACAAAATAAACCCGTCTTTTGGAATCCCTCCCCCGTATCCGAGTACAGCAAGGAGATTGAATAGGTAAGGAAAAGTGATGAATGATGGTCTCAACCCATTCGTGGAGCAGCAGCAGCAGCATAGACTTTCCCCCCCAGACAAAAGAAATGAAAAGGAAAGAGAAAGCTGGTTCGATGTACGCGCAGCAGTTAGACGCTTGTCCAATAAACCCCGTACAGAACCATTCTTACAGACCCCCCTTTTTTCTTTCCAACACGCACCCCAATATTAACCTTCCTCATTATCATCCTCATTATCATCATCCCATCCCATCTCATCAATAATACCCAACCCCCCTATGCGTCTTATCAATCATATTCGCCACCACCACGCTCTCCCCACCATCCACGTCCTCAGCCAGAAACGACCGTCCGGGGACCCCGCTATGGTTCCGCGGACTCCAACGATGTCCGTACCCCGCGGCGGGATACGGCGTCGGCGGCGGAGACGGGAGCCGCTCGTATCGGTACCGGTCGTAGTTGTTGTCGTGTCGGTCCCGTAGCGAGTGTAGCTGGTGCTGCGGCTCGGAGGGCGGAGGCGTTGGCGGGTGGTGTGGTGGTAGGGATGCTAGACGGAGAGGGGAGGGGGAGGACCGCTGTGGCGGAGGGGAGGGTTGGCGTGGTGGAGGTGGGGGGAGAGCGAATGGGGCGGGGGGTGAGGATTCGGATTCGAATTCGAGGGGAGGCGGTGTTGGCGCTGAGGGTAGGGATGGCGGTGGTGATGGTGGTGATTCTAGTAATGAGGGCGGCGGCGACGGCGATGGTGGAGGCGAGGATATTCGTATAGAAGGTAGTGGTGGTGGAGTGCTAGACCGGGCTTCAATCTGGGCCATCGGGGCCTCAATCATAGCCTCAGGTTCCGGCCCAGCTTCAATCCTAGCTTCCGGTGCGCTCCTAACCGTAGTCTCAATCACAGTTTCTGTCCGGGTCTCAGTCCTAGTCACTGGCCTAACAGCTCTAGCCTCAGTCCCACCCCTAACGACAGCCCCAGCCCTAGCCCTGCGCGCCCGTATCTCAGCCAAGACGCCCACAACGACGAAGTACAGCTTAAAAAGCAGTTTATGCACGACATCCTTAGCCAGCATCGTAGTCCCATGGCCCAGGAAGCCCTTAACCAGCTCGCCGAAGATACCCTCGTACAAGGCCCTCACGCCCTCGGTACGCGCGATCTTCACAGCGGCGCCGAACACGCTGCTCTTGCCAAAGTCCTTGACCGCCCGTAGCGCATCCGATTTATAGTCGCTTTCGCCTCCCGGGATGCGCTCCGGCGGCGCGACGTTCTCCTTGAAGGAGACCTTGCGGGGAGGGACTTCCGTCTTGGGCGATATCGGCTCGTCGAAGGTGACGTGGTGTGTGTGCGTCTCCTGCGCGGGGGCCTCGACTGCTTCTTCGGAGCGTTGTGCTGCTTTCCCGTTTGCGCTATTGGGCGCGGCCGGGACGCCGTTTTGCAGTCGGGTTTTGGCGGTTTGGAACGGGTATGTGAGGGTGCTGGCGATGGTCTTGCTGATAGCCGCGAGCAGGAACGTCATGTGTGCGCCGGGGCTGTTCCACCGATCGGCTGGGACGGTCTTTTTCTTAAGGAACTCTTGGAGGAAGAAGGTGATGCTCGGGTTTAGGGTCAGCACTAGGCTAGTTGAGTATCCGGACCAGAACCCCGCGAGACCCTGCTCCTTCCGAATAGCTTCGATGATCTCCCGGACGCTAGCATCTCTCCCCTCGCCGTCAATAAATGGGGCCGTCTGCTTGCGGGCGATCACGTTGGCAATCGGAGTCGTGAAGAGCCTCGAGCAGGCACCAGCCGCCACACCAATAGCCAATTCCTCAAGGACGCCCAGCCCCGGCACCGACCTATCCCGTCCTCTCCTCCTCCGGGGACCACGGCCACCGGCGGCGGCGGCGGCGGTAGCGAGCCCGACGCTCCGGAACCACTCATAGAAGAGAAAGAAGAGGAAAGAGTCCAAGGCAGATCTGGCTGCGTCTTGAGCTAGGCCAGTATAGAGCGCTCTCGGCCCGCCACCGGACCTCCAGATCCGCGAAAAGGCTTCGGTGATTCCGGCGTACGTGGACTCCCGTGCCGGACCCGGAGCTGCTGCCTCGGGACCGGTCGGACCTGTGGGAGTGGTGTCGCCGGCGCTGGTGCTGCTGCTGCTGGCGCTGCTGTTGAGTCTTTCCTCCCGACGAGATTGTCGTTGTGCTTGGAGGCGGGAAATCACCAGAGAGAGAGGGTAGAGAGTGCATGTCGAGATGAGCGTGCCGGCGGAGCCCGAGACGGCGTGGTGTAGGGCCGGGAGGAACTTGTCTGGTGCTGGTGGTAGTGGTGCTGGTGGTATGCCTGTGTAATTGGCGAAGCTTGACGATGGCATGGTTGGTTTTCCTTCTCGGCGCTGTAAGTGGTAGAAGGGACAGGTGAAAAAAGGAAGCGTATGGTTTATATCGAAGAACAAGCGTTCCAATTTGGGCCCCGGGAAGATCTAGAATACAGTACGAGGACAAAACAGGAGACACACACACGAAAGAATATCGTCAGCGGCTTCCACGCTAACCGAATCTCGGACGTAACTTTGTGGTCGTGTATGTATGTATGTATGTATGTATGTATGTATGTATGTTGCCTTGTAAACCCTACAATACCTATGGCGCCAAGAGGTCTGGTCGATAGCTGATCGTGTCTAGGAGGGGACAAAGAGCCCACTAGGTCTGTATATAGATTATGTAGTCAACCATGTCGTCTACCGTACAACTATCTGTTTATTCGCCATTGGGTCGACGATGTCGCACAAGGCCGACAGCATATTGTTTGTGTGCTAGTATGTGCCGGTATGTGTTAAACATGCGTATGGGATGCGTACGAGAGAGGAGACTTTCACGAAGTGACCGAGCCGCAAGCTGGCTCGAGCGAAGAAGGGGGGCAACTCGAACGACGACGTCATGGCCAGTTCATAGTCAGTTTATAACTATTCTATACTATATCTTACGTAAGACATCTAGTTAATATATGTTGTGTTCCGCATAGTATGTAAAAGATAGCGAGTAAATAGAGTAAACAGTATAGTACTCCACCCCCTTTTATGCTTACATACATGGACATTCCCTGCTCGACATCCTTACCATATTTACCTCCTCTTCCTAATTGTATATCCAAACTTTGAGGCTGGCTATCCATAAACGACCCATTTCCAATCCTTTCGCTTGTGGATGTTTACCGTACATATCTTGCATTAAAAGTCAAATTTGGGAATAAAGGTCTATCCGCGAGGGGCTTCCCGGAGTCCACAATGTCCTATAGGATGCCAGGAAAAGGCACCCGAGAGATTGGCGAGCTTACACGTGTACAGGGTCCTCATGCTCCATCCCGCTGTGCAGCCCTTAGGTTAGGCCTCGCCTGTATACCGCCACTTCGGGCACCGACACATGTCCCGTCACAGCTCTCAATCTAAACAGCTTCTATTCCAAGTCATGCTCTTTATTGGAATTTGATGAGTGGTATCATATGAATCCTAAATACGGCCTATGGCACCAAAAAAAAAAACTCCAACGCCAGACCAGAGAGGCAGCAAATCATGGTATACCTGCTGACATGCCACCTTTACCTAACGCCCCCGAATCGCTTTCCTGCTAAACAAATTCAACCCCAAAACCACCTGCTTTGCTCTGGTATTTCCCGATAAACGCCTAATCGTGATGATAATGATGATGATAATGACCGGCCCACCCAAATGCCTTTACCTGATTACCCGAGTACTTACCCAACCTCGTTTACATGCCGTTATTGGGGGGCACAAGCCTATAGGAGGTACATGTAGTTATAACGGGGGTGGTGCTGGCAGATTCTAACCAAGATGCTGTTGCCAGAAGAAGGGAATACAAGTTCGAACGACTTTCTTAGCTGAACCTTTGTGCAGACCCTCGTTTGATATCCTTGTTTGATATCCTCATACGATATGCCGCATAAGAGCAGCCGGTCCTAAGCTCGGCTTGCTACGGACGGCCGTCGTGAATTGGCTTGCATACCAAAACTTGAGGACCTTCGAATGCCCATCGCGCCCATCATTCCTAGGTCTGGCTCCCCTGGTGCGTCGTCTAGGTCCATATTCGTATCGGTATGGTTTTCGGGGAGCTTCTGAGCACCAAATCCAACGACCTTGAAAATGTTGGTACGCCCGCCATTGGTCGCCGTGTGGAGCTGTTCACGAAGACGCGCTAGCTGATAGGTCCTTCTGATAGGCTCAAAAACGGGCGGCGGCAAGACGGGCTGTGGATTCCATCGTGCTAGTGCACTCATAACAGCAGCAGTCTCCTCATCAGAGTCGACTGGTCCGGCATTAGCGTCATCGTCGTCCTCTAATGGAGCGTTTGCATCCAATGCGGCCTCTGTTGCATATTAGTCGTCATGGTCAAATGCCTAACCAGTGTTCTGTGTCTTACTTTGTTGTTTAGCCTGGTTCTTCTTTTGATACGCAGCAAGTAGCATATCGTAAGGAAGTGATCGACCGGCGACGGCACGTTTGGCTCCCATACTGTGACTCTTGCATGTTAAAGACCGCGCGCACGGTTGCCCGTTGGGCAATATAACACCACATTGCTTCTCAACATCAACGGGGCCTAGATCAGTTAGACACGATTGACATAGTTCAACGGTAAGGATATGTAGTGGCTAGATACCTTTAGGTTTGGGAACCTTTGGCTTCGGCTCCTCTTTCTTCTTCTTATTCTTTGGTCCCTTCTCGGCATCACCGTCGGCCTTTCGTTTCTTGCCCTTCGGCTCACCGTCCGGCTTCTTACCACCTACCTTCTTCGTTGCTTTTCCACTAGTTCCTTTTTTCTCGGGCGAACCGTCATCATCATCGTCGCTGTCGTCATTCATCTTAGCATCTCCATCCTCGTCGGCTTTGCGAGCTTCCTCTTCCCGCGCTTGTTCTTTTGCTCGTTCCCTCGCCTCCCTAGCCTCTTTTTTGCGCTGCGCTTTCTCTTTCTTGATTCGTAGGCATTGTGCAATATGTTCCTTCGCTGCGGTTTTGATAATACCCTTTTTACAGTGTTTACATTGTTGGAGATTAAGATTATCTTCGAGAGGCCGTCCTGTCGTAAAGGTCTCGCGGGAGTTTTCGTCTAACTGGTTGACTATAGGTCCGGGAGACGGGACGCCAACGATGACGGAAGGGTTCTCGGAGGGTTTAGATTTCTTGTCATCTACATAATAGAAGAATATTTAGAAGCTGTTGGCGCTACAAAGAGAGTATAGGGTTCAGGCGCAACGTACCATCGGCAACGCTACCATCTCTCCAATTACCGGGTTTTAATTGCTTCGGTACAGGCTTCTTTAATTTGATTATACCGTTTGGTTTATCTCGTATGACTTTCTTTGAGGCGACGTTAATTGTACCCTCATCATCGGGACCTAGAACGTGGGGCGAGCATTCGTGTCAACACGGCGCGCTGCGCAGTCAAGTTTGCGAACCACCACATACCTTTGCGCCCCTCTCCGCCGCTCACCATTTTGATAGGTATTTGACTTTTTGTTGGTTACATTTATTTGTGTATAGGTTGTATGATCGTGCTATTAGCACAAGTTAAATAAAAAGTGATGAAAACGTCGTAGGTAGCGACTTATAGATGGTTTGAATTATTATATAGATAGCAGTTGTTGTATGATTGAAGAGGCGTTAAGCTAAAAGGCTCGCGGACCACTTGAAGACGGTCTGATAAGATCTTATCGCCCGGTTAGCTTACCCGTAGAATTACCGCAGAGTTGTCTCTTGCGCACGAACCCACAAGTTACTTGTACATAGGTACCTACATACCTTCTCATATACATGTCTCATATACATGTATCTTAGACATCAAAAGGCTGAAAATAATTCAAGTGAACCATTATGCGCAGACGAATATAGCCTTTGGGGTATTTTTAAAAACCTAGTCTCACCAACCTATATAATGACATTCGCCTGTATGCCCTCCTTAAATATGCCCAGCAGATCAGCAAGCTAAAGTACTTCCCATAGCTTAGCTACGCCCATGAACGCCTTTCCAGATATACCGCTTATAATCAGCATCTAAATCATTTAATATATCCGCTTTTGGCCGTCCTCCTCTTCGAGCTTTACTTTGCGTCCGGCCGCCTCTTTATCTAATTTGGACCGGTGCTCTTCCATGATTTCTGACAAGGCCTTTGCGTGTAACATTCCCATCTGCCTCCAAACCACTTGCATCACGTTATAAGCCCAGTCCCAAAACTCCAGCGGGACGTTCGGAGCACAACCAGCGACTTTTAGGTGCCAAAGAAGGCTAGGTACTCCTACCGCCCCGGAATTACCATATCCCTCCGCCTCAAACTCTTGAGTCACTTCGGGGTCAAGCGTTGGATGGTGCCAGTGAGAAGGTACGCTTATAAGAATATCCTCGGCCAGTCGTTCAATAGTGGTATAACATTTTGCTCTCCGAGGAGCGGGTAGGGTTCGACTGCTCGAAATAGGATAAGTGCTCATAAATTTGACAAGCTTTTGGTTAGTAAGAATATGAGCCCAGCGGTAATGATTCCATATCCTAGCAGCCCATATCACATTATACTTGTGCCACTTTCCGCGAAAGACTGCTTCTAGCGGATACTCTCCCTTATTTTCCGTAAAGGGAAAAACTTCTAGTAGCTGTCTCTCTAGGCTATCAAACGTATTATCCAATTGAATAAATTGTCGTATAAGATCATCGACGGCTGGACGCCCGTCAGTGTATACCGTGTGCTCGAACGTCGCTGACAGTTGGAGAAGTCGAACCATAGCAAGAGCCAAATCGACAGAACAACTTTCTGGGACTCCTTGCATTAACTGTTTACAGAATTTTAGAGTCTCGAAGAAACCAGGTGGAAGAGGCGTGCCTGTCGCTTGATATGGAATAAACTAGAACAGTTAGTAGTTAAATTAGATAAGATATAGCGAATACAATAAATACCATTGAAAATAATAATTGTAATATGCCATGCACACCTCCATTAGGGGCTTGCGGAAGAGGTAGAACAGATCGTAATACAGCCATTGCCCCATTAACGTGTGTGCTAGCTAAACCCACCGCTACCCTAGATCCTTTGCCTTGGACGACCTATATATGGTAGGTAAGTAATGCGCGCTTATATATAGGTAATTACATCTAGGTATCAATTTACCTCAAATAAAGCGAGCGTTACGACGCTTCGAAGGCGAGCTACAAGGCCTGCAGGGTCATTACTAGCAATTAGCTGTCCAGTTTGCTTCAGAGATGCGACGTATTTAGAACGCGCAACTAGGTTCATATTCTTGTTCCCTAGCAGGTTAGACAGTCCCGCGAGACCTACGGCTATCATGACGTTCTGGGCGACATCTGCCCTCGAAAAATACGTCGCTACCTGCTCGCTTGTTCTTGGGGAATCGGGATGGTGCATAAGATAACGATTGATGTAAAATTGCAGGCCCTGCTGCTCCATGTTTAAATCTACCTTCTTAGGTATCTTTGCGGGGACTGGAAGATCGGGTGGCGGCAAGGAACTACTCTCCGGCGGACTATCTGAAGAACTGCTCGACGACTCATCTGTCCATGCTGAAGCTGAAGCTGAAGCTGAGACTGAAGTCGAGGCGAAACTTCCGCTTTGCTCAGTAGGAGACCCCGAAGATCCCCATTGGGCATGTGCTTTTTGTATAACCTTGCTGCTCTCATCTCGGAACATAAGAGATAACTGATCTCGATAACCTGGGCATTTCTTGCCCACGCGAATGCATTGTGAACATTCTGGTCGTTTCTTATCGCACTACAATCTCATAGTTAATTATGGGCCAGTTCATCTGTTACCGTCCCGACCGATTGGATCGATTGAGGTGGATACAGGCGACATAGATGAACCTTGCGGCATCTCGCATACGATGCCGCCTAGTACATCTTGCCTCAGCTGCAGGGCAAGACGGGACAGGGAAGGGAGATGCATGTGTTTTGGTGAGGTTGTGAGCGCATACACACCTTTATACGTCGGGTTCGACAGTTTTGACACCCCTGAGAAGCTTTTCCACAATAAACCATTGTGCGAAAACTCCAGGATAGGCAAGCTGAACGAGCAAATCAGATTGGTTTATTGTCTTGGTTGCGCGTGTCGAGTCGTGTGCTTCCGTAGGTTGGCAGCCGTCGTTGGTCAATATTGCGGCTGGCAGATATCGAAAAGGGAAAGCAGTTCGTCAAAGTCGTGGGGAACAAGAAGGATCATGATTATGCGAGGACTAGCGGCATTAATTTTGTTTTTTCTCCCTTTCGTTCGTCACTTGTATAAAAGGATCGCTCGATGCCACTCCGGATCTTGTTAACTTCGTTCCTAGAGCCTCCGAGGCGGATTTCCACCGAGTCCGGACGGAGACGCTTCACGTGCCTTCGAGATCGAAAATCGGCGGCGAACACACGGCGGTTTTGCAACAACGTTTAATATAACTTGAGAACCAACCACCAATAACAGAATATGGATAATATAATCCAACTGAGTCGCGATTTTATTTTATATAAGTCAAGTTACTCGGTACTATGCAAAGAGAATACTCAATAAGAAGCAGAGAATGCTGAAGCTCAAAAGGGGAAACCAAGAGCTGGGTAGCCGTGATGGGGGTTCACGGTATTCGGCAATAGTTATACTGTATATCCGACCTTGTCTCGTCTGAGAGGCTGATATGTGAAAAGTGTTGGTTAATCACAATCCTTCAAAGTGACCAGTAAGTGACCAGCTTGCCAGTCTAATACCGAATACGCTCGTTGCCTATGTATCCCGCAGAGGCCATGTATCTATTAGTAATACATGTCTGCATGGGTGGGTTTTCCCTTTATTTTATTTTTTTCCCTCTTCCCTTTTCACGCTTCTGTTTTCTTATTGGAAATATACCTAAGGGATGTTAGGTACGGATAAGTAAGTATTTCACCTACGGAGACTTGGGTTGTTTGAAACTCGTCCAATGTCGAAAGAGACGTGAAAAAAAAGGAATGCTACCGAATAGGAACTTCCCCGCTTTCCTTTAGACCCAATCGTCAGTTTGGTGTGGGGGTGAAAGATACCATATATTGACATGGGTTTTAACATGGGTTAACGTGGTTTAGCAATAGTTTTGGATCAGCCGTGGATCAGAGGTTAAAACACCCTAGCAAGTCCGACAGCCCTGAACGGAATTCCCAGGCAAGAACAGAATGAGACTAGGTACCCTAGCAGCCTAGGCGAAGCCAGGGTTGAAGCTTCTCGGGTTCTATATTCCACACTACGCGTACATTTGGTAGGCGGGATCCGCTGGTATCGCCTGGTATGTAAGTTGGGTCGAAGTCGCAACGGACAATCAACTTAAACAGGTAGGTACATCCATACCTCATAGAAATGTATCAAATGTTTACCCGCGCTAATTCATAAACCTTATTGATATAGGAAATAGCATCTTAGGTAGTACCTAACTTGGGTACTCAGGTGTACATGCTGCGTGCATACTTATTTTGATTAATTATGTCATATACGTCACCAGCTTCAAGTATTAAAAGCTTCTTTTTTCCTCCTTATATAAATTACCCCAACTAGGCTTTTATTAAGGCTACTTACTATCTCCTCTTAACGTCCTTCCTCTTACATATCAACACTGTTACTCAGTTACTCAGCGCGCAGCATACTATCGCCCAGGGCTGAAGATATCATCCAGGGCTTGTGACCGGGTGCTACGTTGCGAGAATCCGGGTGCCATTTCCTAACGTGACGTAACCCCGAGGGGTCGAGGGACTTCATTGTAAGGTATCAGACGAGCCGAGCGAGTCAAGCGAATATTTGGCCTGGTTACTGGGTCTCTTCGGGCTTTTCTCGCATTGCTACCAATTCATCGTCCCACGGAAACTCCGAAATGCTCAGCTTTCTCATAAAGCTTCCTCCTAAAGCTCTATGAATTCACCGCTTCTAGATCGGCGAAGCGAAGAAAAATAAATTCCAGTCCTTAAGTCCAATCCTTAAGTGCGAAGAGCGAAGGTATCCGAGCTTTTAATTGGCCCCGTATCGTCTAGGATGTTAGCACGGCGCCGAGAGGGGACTTGAAGACTCGAGTTTGTCACACCCTTGGTCTAAACCCAGGGTAAGAAGGGGATTTTTTCAAACCAAAAAAACTCCGAACCCGGGATCTTCCTATTGACAGCTCATCCCTGACAAAATATGGGATTGTTATCACTTTTATTACTATGGTAATGGTTGCCTGGCTTATGTACATGCATGCTTCGCTTTTCCGTTACAATGCAGGTAACACTTCTGCACCTGTCAAATTCTCACGGCCAGATGGGCGACGATCGTGACTGTCGGCAAGCCATTCAGTAGTATGCACTAATCAGTCACATTACCATTAGGCCCAGCTTGATGAACATACTCCAGTTGTCCAGTGTCAAAATAAGGCGAACAGGTTAGTTTCGGGAGATCGAGTGGTCTGTGATCACAATTTCTCCTTGCTCGTCTGTCGTACATGTCGTACTTCGGAAAATAAACGCGGGTGACAGGGTCTCGTCTGGTTTCAAACAAAGGCACATTGTATCTTTGTCACACACGTAGCGAATAAGATGTTCTCAAAGAAGTTTAATTGATCATTGGCTGACTTTGCGTCAGGCTACATATAGTATGTATCGATACGGGCAACTAGGACAATCATGATACTGTTGATGACGACAGTTGAATGGTTAGCTGCCATCAAATCCGTATCAGAAATATCCACATATTCAGCTAATCCAGTGAATTTGTGCACCCCATTTCTACGGTGAACGCCTGGATAGTATCCCTTTTATTTAATCAATTCCTAGGTTTTGTATTGAATCACAATTATATGCCTTGGCAATATTGCATGACTTAACCCTAACAGGGTTGGGTATAGAAGAAGCAAAAGAAAAAAGAAGTTGAATGTAAAACAAGCTACTGTAACCCGTCTATTATTTCTATATTCCTTGTAACTCGATAGCCGAGCCCTCATCGCTCGACGCTTCCCCAACGTCGACTGGTTGCTTAGGGATTCTAAAGCCCATGAACGGGAGATACGACCCAGGGAATATGAAGCAGAAGCTACATACAACTAGGAACACAGGCAATGTGTCCAGGATGTACATGCTACACAGTATTAGCCTACAAGGAGATACTATAGGTAGGCTTCGGTCACTCACAAATACTCATGCTGCGATATGGAGCCGTTTGAGCCTTCGGCAAATTCGACTACGCGGAATACGGACCGGATCTGGGAAGCAATGTCAGAAGGTTTACACTAACAAGTATTTCTTAGTTTCTTACCAGAATTAAAATACAAGATATGTTGACTGCATAAAGGAGGTGTCTCCAGTTTGGGTTTATCTTTCGCGACAACCCTTTGACTAAAACCGACTTTCCTCCGTCAGTTGCCTCAAGCCTCGACAAAAGCCTTGCCTCGAATCGCTGTGAAGTAAAATGAAAGCGAGCGGCAATTACTGTGAAAATCCCAAACGCTGCGATTTGTATAGCGAGGCCCACAAGTGCGATATTCTTTCCCGTGTTTATTCTATCCTCAGCACCCTCGTCTGTCACTTGAGTACTCGAGACGGAAACGGCACCAACGAGCTGAACAAGAAGAGAGATCACGTCGAAAGTGACGAAAATAGGCGTGATCCACCGAGCTACAACAGTTAGTATGGAGGGTGAAGAGGAGCTTGAAGCTTGAATAAGTACATACGCGGAATCCAGAGGAGTCTTGTCGTCCTTTCTTGGGCGGGGACGACATGAAAAACGATACGACCAAAGACGACATATATGACGCCAGCCATGAGAACAGGGGCGAGAATGATTACGCAGAATTGTATCGCGTATAAGTTTAGGTTAGTAGGATTGCTAGCAGACGCAATTCGAACCGCATATCCAACTACTTCCACTATTGTCGACGCATTAGAATATTCACGGCGCTATATTAAAGACTACCAAAGAGCTCACTGAGTATCGCTAGAAGTTGTACTGTCCATGCCCAAGCTCTTTTCCGAATAGTCAAAACAGAAGACCAGACAAGAGTTATCCCGAATAGGGCGAGGCATACTCCAGCTACGGCCTTCGATGGGTCGTAGGGATAAAAGGAGATATCATCCAATGATACGCCAGACGACATATTAGCGGTCGCAATTTAAGACAATTCAAAGTTGAGGTATATAACTAGAATAGTCGGATTTTCGATAGCTTTCGGTAATATATAAAGACAAGAAAAAGACGAATACGTTCAAATTTCCAACATAATCAAATTCTGCGATGATACCTCATTTTCTTTATAATACTTCATAGGACTTCTATCATTAGGAAGGGCTCCGCCACCGCCATGTGTTACCGCTACGTCGAAGTCATTGGCTATGATGTGTGACGCCACAAGATGCGGAAGATCGCGAATCCTACCAGGCTTCAACATAACGACCTGAGATCAACTCGCCAGCTCGCTTTCGGAAAACGTCCGGTCGCAGATCTCATAGCAGTATATGCTGTCAGCAAATGTACCCCGTCTTGACTTTCATTTTACTGGATTATTGCTTGCATATTGTGACGTTGGGCATTTTTGCTTATTGGGGCTAAGCTAAGAGCTGAGGCTCTGTGGATTCGCTAACGCTGATAACCTTCCCAAGATGGTTATAATTCCCCTTTGCACCGCCACTCTCGTTGTTGGACGGGAATGATAGGAATATTTATTCTTGAGGATTTAAAGGACCTCCTAGTAATCAAAATAATTTAAGTGTGCCTCGTTCCGTATCCGAAGATTCCATGCAGGACTTTTATACTCGCCGAACTTTTCGTATCAAAATGTTTATAGCACTCCTTTGTCGGTCTTATTCTTACGCTTGAAATAGATATAACGGAAGAGATTCGCAAAAGGGGCGATTGTTAATGCAGCTTTAACTACTTGTTAAGCTACTACTTTTTGATAATATTAAATATCCCGTTAAGAAGAAGACGGGTTGAACTATTCATTCGACTCTTGGATTTTCTGATGTTAATGGCTAACCCTACTTCCCCTCAAAGACTTTGCAGCTATTGCGCGTAGCTACACAATGGAAACATCTCATAGGTCCCAACTACTGACCCAAGTTCGTAGCATTTCTCTATCTAGAGTAGGTATGTTAGTTTGCGAGTACCTTACAGCTTGATCTGTTGCGTATGTTGCAGATTCCGTTCCGTCACCCAGTTCCTCGAGGAAGTCCAGCATAGTCAGCGCAGGCGCTTTAGCAATATCTTCGGCGCTCGGGTCCTCAATGTCCCTAAGCTTCTTAGTCCATTCCTTTAGGGGCACTGTATCCGCGACGCCGAGAAGTTCACGTAGGATGTCGACGAGTAGCTCCCAGCGTTGCGGTCTAGGGTGACAGATATGGTAAAACTGTGCCTCCTGTTGGACTGGCCGGGTAATGAGGTCTCGTATCATCTCAGCAGCGACATCGACAGGAACCCAGTTAAGTGCTGTGACGTTCTCGGGAATGCATTTGATAGTTCTCGCCGTGCGTATCAGAGCAGAGAGCCAAGCCTGGTCAGCCCACTTACCAGGCTTCCCAGGAGAAGGTCCACCAAGCTGGCAGACCCGTATAATGGATACCGGGATGCCGGATACCTCATTTGCGGCTGTGAGTATGCGCTCAGCTGCGTGTTTGGACTGTCCATAACCCATGTCCAGGGAGGCTAAGGGATCTGAAACAGGAGCTTCAGGTGCCGTGGTAGTCGTGGCCATTCTGCTGACTGAGGAAACAGAACTGACGAATACAACGTGGATATTGCGCTTGCTAACGGCCGCGAGCTCAATTGTATTTATCGTAGCCCTTAGGAACGGGTGATAAGAGCGAATCGAGAGGCCGAAATCAAGCCTCCATGCATTGTATATAATGGTGTCGACCTCGTTGACGATTTCTTCGTATTCGTGATGTCCAAGACCAAAGCGCGGCTGCCCAATATCAATTTTTACATACTTCAGCTTATGTAGAAATGGCACCAAATCCTCATCTAACTCGCGAAGGTGTTCTTCGTGTATCTTCTGTGCGTCGCTCGATCGATTGAGACAGTAAATTTGAGATATATCAGGGAGCTTCAATAAAGCCGATATTAGATGGGATCCTAGATAACCGCTCGACCCAATAATCGCTACTCTTGAAGGTTTCGTACGTTCTACTATTTGGGAAACAGACTCCTTTGGCAATTGATTTAGATAACTCGTCACTATTTCGTCGACTACACGCGCGCGGACGTCGTCCGAGTCTTCGCTGGGAGTCGTGACCGCGCCGTTGTCTAATAATTCCATGATCATTCGAGACAGATCGTTTATTGTCGGGTTCTGAAAGATAGCCCTAGGCGTGATCCTTTCGACATACTTAGAAGTCAGAGGCTGGAGATTCCGCCTTAAAGCCGAAACAATTTCTATCGTCTGGATCGAATCTAACCCATGCGTGAACAAATCGTCTTCCGCGTCGATAGTGGCGCCAAGACGGAAATGCATCGCTAGGATGCTGCGCAAGAAATTGGTAACAGAAGCAACTTCGTAGGGTGGTAGGAGTTTCAGTTTCTGATCTACTGTCACGCCTGGACTCGTTGTGCCTGAATATAGCTTCTCAATTTCTTCGCTGTAGGCTTCCTCTGTTAGCCTTTCGCATTATCGTCCCCTTGGCAGTCCTCATAAACGGCTTGTCTAGTAGAGCACAAATGATCTTGCTGCGGTGAATACGTCCTTGACCCGGAACAAGTAAATTGAAGTTTTTCAGATGTGGCCAAAGCATTTCTAAGATCTCGATCTTCTTTTCTTCGTTGAAAACAAATTCCTCTAGTTCTATAAGCAATATTGCCTGTGTCCTACGGTTCCCGATTACCAAGGCACCCTTAACAACAGGATGACTTTGCACGCTGAGTTCGAACGGAATGGGATTGAATTTTTCACCATTACTCAAAACGATAATATCGTCTTTACGCCCATAATATTTGAAGAGCCGAGGTTTCTCTGGGTGACGTGTGAATAGGTCCTTGGTATGAAACTCGCTGACGCCGGGTAGATTATGATAGATAGCGGCGGTATCTTTATTGGTCTCGTCTGCGAAAAGAACAAGCTCATATGTGCTTTCATCGGGGTCAAATAGTTGCATTTCGTGCTTAATGAAAGGGTTGAATTCTATCCAGGCCCAGTCATCCCGTGGAAGAGCCAGCTGTGGTATTGGGTACGTTTCCGTGGACCCAAAAGGAGAGATTATTTCGACAACTTCCGAGAGCCTAGCACCGATTGCATGATTAAAAGGTGCTCCTCCGTATGCAAGGAAATCTAGATTCTTGAAAAAGTCGATCCCATTTGGTTCCATCAAAAGTTGTTCAATAATAGCGGGTGGCAGGAGCAATGCCCGCAGCTTTTGATGCATCATTATGTCCTTTAGCAATGTTCCATCTGGTGTCAGATTAGGAGGCCCGAACACGATGGAGGTATTGCCAAAAATTGCAGCCGCTGTATTTATTAGCCACGTTATTACAAACATAATCTTTTTTTTTTTTTTTTTTTTTTTTTTATAAAAATATACTTACCCGTATACATCAGAAATCCACCAAGCTATACTAGTGGTCAGTTATGAAGTTACTAATAGTTGTAAGAGACGTAGTATTAGTCTTACGTGAAAGAACGGGAAAATAGTGTAAAGACGGCCTTCGCCTTTCCAAGTCCACATTGTCCAGTCTCTCCTCTTGCGGCCGGGGATATCCGGCAAGTTTTGCTCATTGTCAAGAACTGCTAATGACCCATGGGTCATGACAATCGGTTTCGGGAGCCCTGTTACCCTTAGTTTAGCTTACGATTAAACCGAGTTTCACACATTACCAGTAGATCCTGATGAATGAAGCACAGCTACTGGTTCATTCCTGGCTTCAATGAATAGCTTTTCGTATGGGTAATGTTCCGGGATACTAGTAATCATTTCTTCAAATGAGGGGATCGCTTCAGCACGTATGTCCGGCCGTAAACTACGAACTGATTCGATAAGAGGGGCGGTTTCAACTGGATATAATAGTTTATCGCTCTCTGTCTGGTCTATCAGGAACACATTGGTAGACGGCGGGTTACGAGGCGAGAGAAGTAGAATATGTGAAAGGTATTAGCGTAGGCGCGTTTAGTCTTTAGGGGGAACCAAGCTTTGTATCCGCATTTAACTGCCGCCAGAAAGACGATGGGACCCCGTACATCCGATATACCAATATAACTGATAGTTTCGAAGCTTGTGCTCGTTCCTAGCTGGGTTTCAATCCACCGGGCCGTATAATTGACGCAACGTGCAATATCTGCAATCGTAATATCGCGGAACCCATGCGTCACGCCCGGCGACTTAGGAATAGCAGCATATACCCTAGTAGGTTGAGTTCTTGCTAGCTCATCTAGAAGTAGAGGCATTAGCCTCCGCCCATACACGGGCTCTGGATCTGAGGGCATAGCCATCGAATTTGGCACAGTATAATAGCAAAGCAAATCTAGCAGTGCCTCACAACAAGCAAGTAGAGTCCTTCTAAACAGGTAAGTTGGTCTGAAATACACATTGCTAAACTAGGGGCGGATGGAGAATAAGCGCTTGTAGCTTGTAGAATACATCCCTTACTTGTTGTTTGTCTTGTGTCTTACGCCAATCATTGGTAGCTAAAACAAAGAAATACTTTATCCCAGCCCAAAAACGAATGTCACTTAGATACATATTAGGAAATGATCTTATACTTGTTACATAAGAGTTAGTCTATTCTTAATTTGAGATACTTCACATTTCCAATGATAGTTTGCTCGTACTCCTAACCTATCGCCTTCTACGCCAATGGACGCACTTTTCTGTTTTTAATTCCAGGCTTTCGTCACAATTCTCTTTACTTTAGCATGGACAGCGATCCTACAATAATTATATATTCACTACTATCATCAATCTCATTAGCTTTTAGCACACACCCCAGGCCCCCTGCCAGGCGCGGAACCCCATAATGGATTGTGTGCTCAGCAAACGCAGGATCTTATGGTTGTGTTAGATGGAACTACCTGATTACCTGTGTAATTTTGCATCTAATAGATCAGAGTCACATGCCGCATTCTCCCCTGAGAAAATTAACTATGTCATCTATCTCATCCGGAATCTTATACCAATGCCCTTGCCCCTGGTAGACTTTCCATGAGACGTCAAAGCCTACCGATTTGAGGATTCTTTGGGCCGCCTCCCCATTAGACAGCGTGATATTTTCATCTTCCGCCCCATGTCCGAGAAATACCGGTGTAGAAAGTGACGTCCCTCTGCTAGTAATATCAGGAATGCCATTGGAATCCAGTAGGTCATCGTAAAACTCGATCACTGGGACAATTGGATCCTCTGCAGCTTGGGTATACACCTCGTCCGAGACAAATAGATCTTCATCCATAGGATCAGCGTCGCCATCAAACACGGGTGTGTCGTATTCATTTTCTATGAGGCCATCGATGTCCGGCTGAAATGGTAACCATCCGCTCATCCCTACGAAACCCCCAAGAGGAAACCAAGATGTAACAAGGCAGAATAGGGCCATTGCACAACCATTACTGAGGCCACCCAAGATGACGTTTTGGTGGGGAACCTTTTGACACTCGTCTTTGACTAGATGGGATATTTCACCATGGGACTCCACAAGCCCCTGGATTTGGGTATTCGGCCTGAAGAAGAGGTCATCCAGAGAGGCGATGTCAAACCATTGTGTCAACTTTGCGGGCCTTAACATGCTTGATCTACGGCGCTTTGCTGTAGGAAATATAAACCTCGCACCAGGGAATATTTCTGTCAGCTTTTCGCCACCAGAGGTGACGCCAGTCTCAAGAAGTTCTTCCCCAAATTTACGTCCATTTGACCCAAGCCCATGGAGAAGGATGAAGCTGTGAGTATGGTTTGACGTAGGCTCGACAATAAAAGGTGCCGAACGGTTAGTGCTAGGTGAAGTTTCTGAACTCATGGTCTCTAGAGTCGGTATGTATTTATTTCCTTTTAAATATTCGGCTGGTGTATGACGAAGCGTGGGCTTTAAGTTCCTATATCTTTATATTATAATAGTTAAATCGATAGTAAAACTAAATCTTAATATATTGTTTTACGTTTGGATTTCTAAAGAGGCTGATTGTGAGACACGACTATAGCGTTTCCACGTGTTAAAGAAATTGTTTGGCATTCCAATATATTAGTTTTGTTAGAAAAGATTTAGCAGGCGAACTATGATTCTCTCATTAATAATCACCTTATCATAGATCCAGCCCTAGGTCTCTATATTACTTAGTCAGCCAAGCGTCTATAAGGTGATCTCTAGTATAGGCAAGGTAGGTATGCTACCGCTCGAATTTGCACCTCAAGTAGTATACAATCACCAGCGAGACTATAATATTGGTTTTGATATTCTTTCATTAAGCTATTAGCAACTGCTACATTATATTTTAATATTTAATTTTTTATCAAGCTAAACTTAAAATAAGTTGATTTTGCAATGTTTAAATCTGGGTATTAACAGGGTTAAAACGTAAATCCGAATTCTTAGCTGCCGAATCTCGTATCTGCAGTCTTGGAAGTTGATTTAGCGTGACAGACTGGCCGTATTATCAATGGTCTTGGTATATTATGTAAATATGCGTATTTACCCATATATACCTCATAGAGTACCTAGTATGTAGCCACTCATATGGCGGCCCGTATCCAAAATTAATACTATGTACATAAAAGAGCCTTGATATATTTTATAACCCGTTTTCAAACTCGTGGATAGTTCTACCCGGACGTCACATATAGTTTACCACATTCTCCTATTCTTTTCGCTCAAAAAACTTCTAGATTTCCTCTATCATGGTGCCAAAGGTCGACGAAGGCGAGAACCTCGCTCGCATGGAACGCGGGGAGCTTTACTATGCCTTCACTCCGCAACTGATAGCCGGGCGACAACGATGCGCACGTATCCTTGGCCGACTCAACAACGCTGGAGACTTAAGCCGCCGCGAGATCGCGGAATACTGGAAAGAGTAAGCGGATTTCGGAGCCCCCATTTGATATGTACTTGTTAGAGTAACACGCTGACCTTTCGGGCAGAATAACTAAGGATAATCGCCCTCTTCCTCCTCCCGCAGCAACAGATGAAGAAGAGGATGCGATCCTTCACGAATATCCCTGGATTGAACGACCGATCAGAATGGACTATGGGACCAACGTTAAAGTCGGAAGCAATGTATTTATAAATGTTAACTGCACTATAATCGATACCTGCACGGTGTCGATTGGGTCACGAACTCTCGTTGGTCCGAATGTATCCTTTTTTAGCGGGACGCACCCCCTGGATCCGGACCTACGCAACGGCACTAACGGACCAGAACTCGGCAAGCCGATTGTTATCGGTAGCGACTGCTGGATAGCTGGAAATGTGATAATACTCCCCGGCGTGACGATTGGCGATGGATGTACAATTGGTGCGGGAAGTGTTGTAACCAAGGTAAGCAAAGCCTAAGACGGCCGCTACTAATAGCTTACAGACGGTCTAATCGTGAATAATTATCCCCATATAGGACGTTCCCGCTTATCGCTGTGCGGCTGGAAACCCTGCTAAAATACTTCGCAAGATCGAGCGAAAGTTTAAAGCCGAACAGGACGCTCTAAAGAGTAAGCTCGAGGAACCCGAGTCATAAACCCGGAAACGTCAATGGAGGCTTGTAGAACAAACTTTTTCGTATAGATCGTAATCCTCGGCTTGGATGGATGCGACTAAGCAGTTAGATTTCTACCTAGCCAATACAACCGAAAGATATTGTCGAATTTCTCTTCCAAAGGGTTATAGATTTGTATGAGCTTTTGGCCAGTGAAGATGAGCTATAAATCCGGGCCGGTCGTGTAAACGTCTCTCAATATCTTCAAGTACCGGTTTCGCCCACCCTTTCACGGACCAGTTAACCCGTTCTGTGACGTTCATGAACACCAGGAAATGTGCCAAGAGGACTAGGGCGTGCGGATCAAATGATTCCACGTCTTTGGTAATTGTTTCGTCGAGCATGCACGGCCACCATATTACCATGCCAGGCTCAATAAATGAGCCAGCATATGCTAGAAGTTTAGTACATGTTTCCAGTCCATCGATAGCACGGTCATAATGTTGTGTCTTAGACAGAGGTAATTCTCCCTGAAGCAGTGATCGTAGAGAAGATAGGACGGGAAATGTATCTGGAGGAAGAAGGGTATGCTCAAGAGATGGGACGCTATTGCAAGATTAACCAAAGTTGCAGTGGCTAAGAAACGAATATGTAGATACCTTTTTTCTTCTGCTTCAGGAATCCATATGCCATGAACTACTGGTGCAAATTCAGTTTTTGCTATTAGATGAGTGAACGGTTCGAGAGTAACACGCAGCCCCCGAACAACCGTAAACAGCTCCAATAAGTTGTAAATAGGATTCTCAAGCCTCAGATCATCCGCCCTTAATGGCAGTGAGTAAACATAAACTATCACGATAGTAGCAAAGCAGAATACAGCTCTCCAATTGTTGTATGTAATGCGGGGCAATATGGCTCTGAATCCACTCAAGCCTTGGGATTGATAGTGGGCTGCAAGAACTAAATAAACCTGGCGTTGGCTCGGGTTCATATACGCTTTATGTATGGCTGAGAGGGCGAGAACGCCATGCCTGACAAAGCCATGTTGGTAGCCGACTTGTGGCAGGACGACTTTCCAGATGTGACGTCTATCTAGACGTTGAGACAATGAATCGGCTGTATAGGTGCAATAATGGTGCAATAGTTCAAATTCTCGACATTCGTCAAGTCCCGACGGGGTTGATATTGTGGAGCTAGGGTTGGTTAAGATGCCAAGATTAGTAAAAGTTGTTTGCGAGTCCGTTCCTAGAGAGCTTGTTGTATCATCTGGTGATTGAGAGGATAAGGCTGCGATGGGCAGGGGAGCAGGAGCTAGCACAGGAAGAGGAGCAGCTTTGGGAGGCGTAAAGCTGCAATTGGCGCCGTATCGTAGGCAATTAGCACATGTTGGACGCGACTCGTCGCACTAGGTAGAATATTAATATGAGCGGGGACTATGCGTACGTGGCTAGGTATAAGTCAATGGATGTACCTTGATTTTCCTCTGTTTACAGATGATACAGCCGTTCCGAGACTTCGGATGGCTTCGTCTTGTAGCCATATTCGGGTACCGAGTACGACAGTTGGTGCAGTTACGCGGGCGAGGATAACGAAAAATAGATGGTAAGAAAATGTAACCCGTCGTATATATTGATTAATGTACGAGATATGCCGAATACGACTCAGGGAGGCTATTCTTATTGGATACTATTTATATCATGCGAGAAGTCCGAGCTACGACCCACCTTATCTCACAACTAGGCAGATCTCTATTCAGATCTATCTTCTAATCTCCTAAACTAATTCACAAGTGTATGTTTAAGATCCAAAACAGATAAGTCTGGCATGACTAGGCAGCTATTTAACAGGGAGCTTTGCTATGTAGAAACTAGAAACTTATACACTCTCCACATCTGAATGGGTTGAGTTAACCGAGACTTGTACGAAAAGAAATCCGAGATAATACGAAAGGAATGGGAGGAATATATAAACAAACTCTTGCAAGTATGTATTCTGTATTTCTAGCAATAGACTTCAGTCTAGCTATCACTTATGGGATAATTCCTATCATTAAATACACTTTTAATTGTATTATACCGCTCTATAACGAGCTTCTTGCTATCTAATATTATTATACACTCGGATCGATATCTCTGACCGGAACATCACATCGCCCTCGATGGCTACTTGCGGCAACCCTAATTGGCAAGATGCGCAATGGGCATTTTATCGGTATCAGCCTTCAACAACGGCAGCTGCTATTTTCACCGTACTCTTTGGCATCACTCTTGTCACCCACGTCGCCCAATTATGTATAACGAGAACTTGGTATCTTCTTGCCCTCATCATCGGCTGTACATGTATGCAGTCCCAACCACCTTACTTTAGTCTATCTCTGTGCTGACCCCCTGGTTGCAGGTGAATGCATTGGTTACATCGGCCGAATTTTAAGTAGCCAAGAAGATCCCGGATGCTGGAGCCTCGGTCCTTTTATCATACAAAGCTGCCTCATTCTAATTGGACCGACACTCATGGCTGCATCGATATATATGATTCTCGGCCGTATCGTTGAGTTGACAGGTGGAGACTCATACATCCTCATTCGACGACGATGGCTTACCAAAGTTTTCGTCGCCGGGGACGTCGTGTCACTGCTCTTACAATCATCTGGTATGATGTTTTCATTACAATCCTTTGGTAGAACATCGCTCGCTAACATATTGTTATAGGAGGTGGTTTGATGGCTATAGGTGGTGATGCCGCCAACATCGGCAAATCTCTAATCATCATTGGTCTTTTTGTGCAGCTTGCTTTCTTTGGAGCCTTCGTCGTCCTCGCGGGCATTTTCCATCACCGAATGAGTAAAGAACCTACTTTTCAAGCAAGTTCCCCCGAGGTTCGCTGGGAAAATTACCTAGTTACACTATACGTGACAGGTGTTATGATTTGGGTGCGGAGTCTATTCCGAGTTATAGAGTACCTCCAGGGCAACGAGGGTACTTTATCCAGATCGGAGGTATACCTATACGTCTTCGATGCCGCATTGATTCTAATAGCAATGGTTTGGATGAATTGGTACCATCCTAGCGAGATTGGTATTCTTCTTCGGGGACAGGAGCCAAAAGGAAATGGAATGAAACTGTTAATTGGGGGATTTGCCGGAACGAAGCAAAGTCGTAAAAGTTTAGATGCGATTGAGAAATAACGGGTAGACTCCTTTGACTTATATTTATATTTATATAAATTCATTGACTACTATTGACTTTGAAAAGGGACATAAGAGTTGTTTTGAAAAGTGCGAGTAAAACGCGGCTTTTAAGCTACTTTGACTTGAACTGTTTACCCTTCGCTTTCATACTCCCTTCAGTTGAAATAATTCATTTGAAAATCTTATTAGAATTTCATATTAAGAAACAATACATCACTCAACAGAATTCCATCTATCTCTTCCATTTGAATCAAAAAGGTATGAAACCCTTCTAAGATAGACTATGACTACGATGAGCTAACGGTTAATATTAATTAAATAGTAGCGCTACTCTGAAACTCGGGATAATATCACCAATTGATAATTAGAAATCTTAAGATGCGCAACCCTGGAATGGCTTTGAGGCTGTATACAGTCATAACAAAGTTGGGGCAGTACTAGACTAATACGAATAATTCGAACCCAACCCCACGTCTGATTAGGCCAGGTGCATTACTTCATATAGAGCTTTCCCGGTAAAAGTCTCTCCAGTCTTAAAGCCACCAGTTGCCGGACCTATATATCTTTGGTAGGTGTGGAAATCTGCCAATAGCAACTGAGTGGTGATGTTGGCAACGAAAGTACCCTTCTTCCCCATATCAAATGAGACGGTAATACCTTCTGGTGGACCGGTAGTTGGATTTGGGGGGTATTCGCTGTTAGTTCCCCACGGGATGACTGTTGCCGAAGTATTTGTGCAGCTAATAGAGATATCTTCACCATCCTTGGAGATATATCCCGACCGATGATGTCCCCTATTTGGCGCTTTCAGATCAAACCAGACCAGGGAATAAGGACCTACGCGGGCGCGTCCCCAGTACCAGAAGTCTAGTAGTTCCGTGAACGGGCGATCTGCCCAGTTTTTGTCATGGTATCCATTTCCGGTAAACTGTATGTGCTCTCCCCCTATAGTCAGGTCTAGTGTAGCGTCGGCATCAGGAACCGCATTGGCCCAACCCAAGCCAGGGGAAACCTCTTCTGTTACGCCGAGGACGTTGGGATCGCAAGGATATCGTGGGGGTGCTCTCTGTTGAAAGGTTACATGGTTAGAGAAACATTCAGGAGTCAGTAATGGCGAGGAGTGAGCTTACCGCACGTAACAACAGTGAACCGGAAATGCCCGCTGCAGGGTAATCAAGAGTTACGTTGTAAGATGCTTTGTTATCCTTTGGGTCGATATAGCCCTCAAAAGCCATGTTCATGCCGGGTCCCTTCCATTGACTCGTAATGCTCTCGTTATTTGTAGTGATGTTCGCCCCGTATGATGCGAGTCCACCGGACGAGTAGCTTGTTCCATTTTTGAATGTTCCTACAATCGAGATGATCAGACTACCACTTATTTGCGGTGTCACAGCATAGTCCCCAGCCTCCAGGAAATTAATAACGACAGACTCGTTGTCCGAGGAAGTCGATACCACATCAAAGTACCACCTAAAACGAATAAGTAACACGCTACAGCAGGTCTTGTCATATAGTATCCTCACCAGTCAAAACTTGTACTATTGGGATAAGGCAGAATCTTTTGGTGGTCGAACGCGCCCAGTCCGCCTTGAACCGATTGTAGTTCTGAAGATACACTTCCATTCCACTGCCGCGCAGATAGATGGTGAACCTTGTCACAAGCGGTGGCGGCGTGAAAAAGTGATAACAACAAAACGTAGGAAGTCATGATTTCTGTACACCGAGGAGGGATAGGTTAATAGAGAATCCATCGCAAGAGGCTCGCGGGTTTTATAGATCGTGGGATCCAGAGGAAGATCCGGTACACTTAATCTAACGGCGTACCCACTGGATCTCGCCTTAGGATGACGAAACCCGAAGAGCTCTCGGGTTCGAGGCATAAAGAGGTGGGGACCCTTGTAAAGTACCATCCAGCGTCTTTTCAGAGCTTTCAGCATAATACATCGCACATATTGAATACCATTATGAGAACCACACTTGACTTCACTAGGGTCGGTATTGTGGGTTTCTAAGGCTGTACAGCTGCAAGGATCCTCGGATATCTCGCATGATGCCACGAGGAACCCGAGAAAGACTTCTGATTGGTTCAGCGCTTCGGCATCCGAAGAACTCAGGGGTTTAACGACCTTCCAGGGAAATAGTACTAAACATTAACTAACTAAGCCAAATTGGTCTTATGTTCTTAGGGATTTAGCTTGGGTAATGCTGACTCTTAACGCGGGTTTAAGGTTATAAAAGACTCTAGGAAGTAGATACTCGTTTCTAATACTTGTCTTCACATTCTATCTCTAAAGTTACGATCTATTATTACTAGTTGCACTTCCATCGTCGTCATATACCCGAGGCCCCCAGTCCGATTCACAGAACTTTTACTGAGAAACCAGACGATAGAACGCCAGAGTGGAAGCTGTCAGCCAATTTATTGGATTTGATTGAGTACCTAAGCTACTGGCCTAATACCAATAGGGTATCAGACAATTGCCACAAATTATTTTATACGTTCTGTGAATATCACATAAACGTACTATAAGGCTACAGCAAAAGTAAATACCTTAGGGTTCGAAATTGGATTTCATACAGCTTTAGAGTCAACGTGGTTGCTATGCTAGCTACCCTATTTGACTGACAGCGCTCCAGTGATTCATCCTGTTTGCCCTTGCCGTGCCTATGCCCTAGTTGGTATCCTAGCAGACTGCATCAGAACTCTTTTCTCATAAGACCTGCACTGCGAATATTTCAAGAGTTGGTATGAATACCAAGCCCATCACAAATGTTAACTTCGCCTAGTATATGTAAAAGTAGGTTGTGTGCCTATATTCTATTAGGACCTGCAGTTATGTCTTGATAATAATAGATATCATAACGGAATATTAAGCACTTACTTGTATATTAGAGTTCTGTGTTATCCAACTAGGAAATTCATCTGGTTGTATCATCATCATCATCGTCCGCGTCTTACCTAACTAGATAGCTCGAAGACTGGAGTACCATGAAGCTCTCGCTGGGGATCATGTAACTTTGCCATATCTTTGTCATCTAGCGTCACTGCATCCTGGCTTTGCTCACCGTCACTTGAATGCTCCGTAGGTTTTCGCGTACGGCGTATGAAGCATACGACTAGAGCTACTAGTGCGATACTGAGGAAACCCCCTAGGCTTATCCCTACTATCGAGCCTGTGCTTAGAGTTGAGCTTGATGGATCAGCTGGATCGGCATTCACGGTGATGCTTGGATCCCCGGAAGAAGGCTCGAATGTCACTAGAGGGGCATGCGATGGAGATGACGAAGGATTCTGCGAAGTGACTGACGTGTCAAAAGTTGTCGGAATGACCTGCAATGGGGATGAAGTGCTAGTAGGTGGGTGATCGATTATCAAGTTGGTCGTGCTTTGCAATGTTGGAGGGGGCTTGCTCTGATCTTCGTCCATGTAACAAAAGTCATCAGGTCCACAATGATAACCCCAAGGACAGCAGCCTGTGCCACATGTCGGTAACTTTCCCTCCTTGACTGTCGTCTGGATACTTGCGAAGGCGCCCTGTTGCTCCAAATTGCAAGCGATAACATTAATTTCTCGGCAATTCCCGCGGCTTGCCTTTGGGCAGCATAAAATTGTTGTATTGGCCGCAAGGACGATGCAACTAGTATCTATAGTACAATAGAAGTCTGGCGGAGCAGGCGGGTTGCAGGGACTGTAATAGGTCTTCTCGTTGTCCATGGTGTCGTGTCTGTTGCTTCTATCTAGGTACCTTAGCTTTGGAAATTCTGGGTTGTGTCTAAGCTTAGAAAGTAGATAAAAGCGTAAAGAAGGCGAAGTTTGAGGAATGAGAAATCTTTGGGAGGCTTGTAAAGAAGTTAGGCAGGCTACCGACCGGGCAAAGGGACTACGTATTGGCGGTGTAATACATGAGATGGCAGTACTGGCTTAAAGTCTTCGTCGGTGCGTAAGTTTGTTTTCGGAGTACCTTTAATTGCAGACAGCAAAATTGTTGATGGACTGCTAGATGCCACCTTCAAGAACAGCCCCTGAAGCTAGCAAACTTGCAAAGCATGGACCCTAATTACCTAGTTTCGCACGAGTCACATAGTACTTTTGTATTTGGTTTTTATAAGTATCATCTACGCATTCCTTTGGCCGACAGGGTTCTCGGTAGTATTTTACATGCTTGAACTGTGTTGTTTGATTGATCCCCTAACCTATCGTGCCTGCCATTTCATCAATTAGGTACCTAATAAAATGTTAGGGCAATTGACTAATATAGGAAGTATATTTGAAGCAAGTGCTACTAATACACGGAGTTATATAACTATACCTTATAAATGGAAAAGCAAGTTATCCAATGAAGTATTTCATACCTACATATTTCTTTATCGATAGAAGAAGTTTGGAGTTGAAAGATATGTAATGATGACTAAGTTAGAGAAAATATTTACGATACATTACATAGGTAGGTACCTAGTCGTACCCAGTATGCCTAGACTTTTATGTGGTCCAAGCTTGGATCTCAGATGGAAAACTTGGAGCCCTGTGGGGTTTAGATTCGGAATCTAACCTACTTAGGATATTACCTAGGAAGGGAGGAGGGAAAAAAGAAGGAAAAAAAGGAAAGACCGATAAATATCCGGCACGGTGTTGCAACCTCCAATTGTTTGGCAATTTTCCAATTAGATGGAGCCAATTTTCTCACGAACTGTGAAGACTACCTTCCTAAGGTACCCACCCACGCAAGCCCACGGCCAAAAAAGAAAATAAAAAGAAAATTTGGCGTTCCAGTCTCATCAGTCCTGCCAGTCCGTCCGGTCCAAGTCCAGCCCAGTAGTTCGTTCGACTTAAACTCCTAGACTCCATACCCTATGTACTATTTCTAAAGTCTAGTAGAAATCATTCCGTCGCCACCTGCACCCAAGCTTTTCTTCCATTCTGCAAAACTTCTTTAACACTGTTCATACCTCGTCATATTCGTCATCGTCCCTCGTCCTTTCCCGCGCGGACCTAGATCTTTCTCCCCGCCCGTCTTAGTCCGTCTCGATACCTAATTACGTTAGCGCGCCGCTGTGTCCTACAGAGGTACAGAAGGTAATAGCAGTAATTATTATTATTATTGAAGTACCTAATTGCAGGTGCTGCCCGCCGTCTGCCCACTGTCTACTACCCACTTCACTTCGTACCTACCTTCTCCGAACCCGTCTAAACAAAATCTCCAAATCACAATCGCATCCAACAAACATTTCTCCACCACAACTCTAATAAACCTTCCTCCATTTTATCCATCACCCACTTCTACATACACTTTTACAAATCTCTCTTTACGTATCGACGAAACACCTTTCCTTCCCCGCCATTCATATTAAAAACAAATACCAAATTACCAAAAAAAAAAACTACCTCTCCCCTCTATCTTCACCTGTCACTATCGATTTAGTTCGATTCCTCCTCCCACCTAATCCGGTCTGTTTTCTGCTTTGTCCCTCGCGAGACATAACGTTTTGTCTCGAGATTTTCTATCGCGCCACTGAAGCAGGTACAAAGTCTTCAGGTTCCGCTTAATCGTATAAGCCGCTCGTAGAATTAGCAGCATCTCTAATAAGAGGCAGCTTTTTCATTATTGAGCACCCCTCTTCTTGACCTTGTCGATAAGATCGCTTCTACCCAACCAGGCGCGCAAATTTCTTCACAACCTAGCGCAACCATGGCGACAAACGGCAACGTCACCCATACCGACCAATTCTCGGGAGGTCCTACTGCCACAGCTTCTGGAGGTGTTGTTCCTTCTGCCGATCAAACAAGTACCACCAGCTCCAACAACAATCTTGGAAAGGATGAAGTCGCCTGGTTCTTCGTCGAGCAGTACTACACCACCCTCAGCAAAAATCCGGAGAAGCTTCACGTAAGTCCCGAATGCGTGCTACATTTATCAGAACGAGGTTTACTAACTACCTGCTTAGTTATTCTATGGAAAGCGCTCTCAGTTCGTCTATGGTCTAGAGGCGGAGATCGCCAACGTTTCTGTCGGTAGACAGGTACGTTTTTCCAATAGTTACGCCATACCTACTAATTTTGTTCCGTACTAATTCGTCTTCATAGAACATCCAGGAGCGCATTAAGCAGCTAGATTTCCAAGACTGCAAGGTCCGTGTCTCCAACGTCGACTCTCAGGCCTCGTACGACAATATCGTCATCCAGGTGATTGGTGAGACTTCCAACAAAGCCGGCGAGCCCAAGAAGTTCGTTCAGACTTTCGTCCTTGCCCAGCAGCCGTCGGGATACTTTGTTTTGAACGATATTTTTCGATACATCGACGAGGAAGGTGACGAGGAGCCGGCTGAGACTGCCCAGGAAGAGCAAGTAGAGGTTGCGATCCAAGCTGCCCCGGTAACCAAGGAGGAGCCAGAAACACAGCCCGCGGCACCTACCGAGGAACCTACGTCATTCGATGCGGTCGTTGTCGACAAGAAATTGGAGGATGTGAGCACGACTCCCGAAGACAGCACTCCGACCAACGGTGACGTAACAGCTGAGACGGCCGCCAGTGAAACGCCAGCGGCCTCAGAGCCTGCCAAGGAGCCGGAAGCCAAGGCTGCACCTGATCCCGAAGAGACAACCCAAGAGATTACGGAAGAAGACGTTAAGGAGCCAGAGAAGCCTGCCGACCCAAGCCCGACCCCTGTTCAAGCACGCCAGCCCCCCGCAAATACTACAGCAGCGCCTGCGGCCCCGGTTCCGGCTCAACCATCCAAGCCTATGACTTGGGCCAGCCGAGTAGCTGCCGGTGCGGGTCCCCGACCTGTAGTCCCTCTTCCGACGAAGCCGGCAACTCCTGCAGCCCCTGCAACAGCACCGCAATCACGCCCGGCCGCACCCACCCAGTCGGCAACAGCCCAAGCACCCGCCCCGTCCCAAAGCTCCGAGACCGCAACCCCCGCTGCGCCTGCCAAAGAGACATCTACGGAGTGGCAAACAGCTGGCGGCGACTCGAAGCGAACGAATAGACCTCAGTCGATTTCCGGACCCCAGACTGACAAGGATGGTACTATGGGTTACGTCAAGTACGTCACGGAGAAGGTAAATAAGGACGAATTAAAGAAAGCATTAGAACAGCATGGCGAATTAGTCTACTTTGATATCAATCGCCAGAAGGTAAGTCACCATAGCATGTTCAATTGTGGTATATCGTCTAATATTTTACAGAACTGTGCCTTTGTCGAATTCGCCACACACGCAGGGTACCAAGCTGCTGTAGCTGCGAACCCTCATGTGATTGATGGAGAGAACATCGTTGTAGAGCCCCGCCGTCCCAAAGCAGGCGCTTATGGTGGCAGCAACTACAGTTCGGGGCGGGGAAACCTACAGAATCGCCCGGGAGGACGCGGAGGATTCGAAGGGCGGTCTGGCAGTCAGGGTGGACGAGGTAACTTTGGAGGACAGGGTCGTGGTAGGGGTGGTGGCGGTGGTGCGCCTCGAGGCCGAGGTGCCTCTCAAGCTACAAACGCGTGAGCGTCCTAGTGCTACGGTGCAAGGTCTTACGAACTTTAAGTAGGCACGGTGTGTATGTGAACTCGGAACTCCTAAGGAACCGGAAGTCGTCGCTGCCATGCCTTGGAAAAGCGTTAGACGCAGGATTTTGGAGTTTAGAGGTGGGGGTGGTTTATGACTTGGACTCGAGCCTGCACTGGCGTCTCTTGGAGGCGTATTCGAGTCGGTTTTAATTTGAGCACGCATATATCATTGCACAGTCATCCCTTTAGCTAATTATTCCCTCTTCTGCTTGGAGAGGGGGTTTGTACATTGATGGACGGCTGGAAAAGTTGGCATTCATCTGCATGGGAGGAGTGAATGGGTGATATTGGGAAATTCAAGGGGCCAGATTTGTACAGTTGTACAATAGGGGCAAAGTAAAAAGACTTTTTTTCTCTCCGAAAAAAGATTGTGTACTACCTAGTGTAATGCTATGACTGGACGACTGGTGTTAACGGCGGTCTTGATCTTGCGTACTTCATAGCTCCAATGTGTCGGTGCCGGATATGTATCTATAAGCTAAGAAGTTTCTGCTAAGACAGGTTATGTTATTGTATCCCCTTTTTGGAAGATAAATATCTGTCAATAAAGGTTATCTGATCCCAATATTCATATAATTATATTCGACATCAAACGCTATTTCACAATGGCCAATTCAACGGGTAGCCTCCCGTTCCGTGATAGGCGGATAATCTTGAAGGAGGCTGTTAGAATGTGAGATCTAGATCAGCAAGATAGATGCGTGTGGCTTCGACACCCATGCCTACTCGCTTTTCCCGTCTTATTGCATGCGGCAATACGCATGTTGCCGAAATTACGCAGATCCTCAGTCAGTTGCCCTCCTTTGTCCCTCGAGCGCATATACGCGTCTAACCGCATCCATTGCAGGCAGTTCCGCGTGTGGCAACAAGACGTCTATTAAGCTGCACATCGTGACTATTTTATGCAATATATACGTACTTCCTATGAAGTAAACAAGACAGGCACTTATCTTGTACTGGAATGTTTATGCTGACTAGGAAGGCCTTGGCTATGGTGGTGATATCTTACTTCCTAAGAACACAAAAAGACAAAGATGTAATCACGAAAAACGAAACCATAACATTAACGTTGATAGACAGGTTCGCAAATATGAAAGATATGCGTAATTTTCTGCTAGTAATTGCAAAATGATATCTTATGTACATATAGCATAGCGATTATGTATCAAGAACCCAACGTTCTAGTCGATTTAACCCGGTATAAACTAGTCGCCCTATACGCCAGAACACCATATCTACCTACCTATGCATCATCTTCCCATCCTTCAAGACTCATAATGTAAGAGCCTATACCAACACTACCTAGTATGAGTAAAAATTTACGGGTGAATAGTACCTAATGCTTCTCACGGCTCGGCCATCTCGGCTTCTACCGTCCTCGTCTCTTTGGCAAGGTCATCCACAACATCATCCATCTGGCTGTTAGCACCGTCGATGTCCTCGAAGACCTTCTGTAGGAGCGCCATGAGAGACTGCATCTCGGCGCGCTGTTTTTGGATATCGGTAAACAGCTTTGCGTTATGCGCTTGTACTGTTTGCAATTTTGCGTTGAGTTGCGATTGTTGCTGCGCCAGATGCGGCGCTAAATGCGCTGCCAGAATCTGGTCTGGGGGCAGCATATGCGGTCTTTTCGAGTTAGCTGGTTTTTTGCCACTTTTTTGTATAGATAAAATATAATGAATGGAAAAATGAATAAGAGAAAATATAAACAAAAACAATAAGTAAAGAATTGAATAGAAGAAGTAAGAAAAAAAAATCTAAAAGAAAACGTACAACACCAGGGATTCGCTGGTCGTCACCGACCCAACTACTAATCTGGCGGTATCTGGCTTATCTATGGGAGAGCGGACGGGATCCCGAGTTTTCCAAATCCTATGGTCGTACGTGAAAGAGTACCATCTAATTGTGACTTATATGCGCAACAAAAGAGAAAATAGAATATCCACTTACGGAACAGGCGCCTCCGACGCAACCACGCCGGCGTCATCCCTCCTGCGCTCGGCCTCGCTGACCAGGCTCTCGAGCTCGTTAAGCTTAGCCACCACGTTGCGGCCCTGCAGCACGGAATCGAATTCTTTCTGTTGGCACCTAGATGTAAGCATTTATTCGCACGACTTCCGTTTCTACAAGAATTTCAAAGATCATGACACTTGATATTTGTATCTTCCACGCAAATAGAAAACAAACAAATAAATGAATGAATATACACCCCATCTCTCCCATCCCTATCCCTATCCCTAATACTATACTACAACGGCAGTAAAACAAATCGCAGCAACTCACCTTACACAGCGCGCCCAAGCGATCCACCATCTGCTTCTGCACAGCGCGCAGCACGGCAGGCGCCTGCGCGGCGATAGTCGGGTAACAGGCCGCAAAGTTCTCCCAGCTGATCTTGGACAGCGTATGCGACAAGCTCGAGTCGAGCACCTGCTGGAACCGCGACGCCCGCGGCCCCGGGGTCAGCGCCGTGTGTCTCGCCGGTAGCGGGGGAGATGCCGGCGCTTGCTGAGAAGCTGCTGCTGCTGCTGCTGTTTCTTGTCCGCTTGCTACGGCTGCCATTGCGGTGGTTGTAGCTTAGTTGGAGAGACAATGGGCCTATGGATTGATATAGTGGCGTGTAATTGTATAGGACTAGTCCTTATGCAGGTAGGTATAGAAGTTGGGGATTGGATCACATGAAAATAATTAAATATGATGACAAGTTCGATAATACTGATTAGATACGCGCGATTCCATCTGTGAACCGCGATTTTGGGTTGCGGAAGCTTATCGATACGTCGCGACCGCACGTGTATCAATTACGGTTTACAATGCTCTTATGAATTGTCCTCACAGCATCGTTAACCTTTATGTCTAAATTTTAATTTAATATCAAATTCGCATGTCATAAAAGATGATATATGACGAGAGTCCATTTTATTCTATTCCGGGTCATACATATTGTCATTCTGTTAGGTTCGTCCACTACAGTACAGTACATTAACACATAAAATAGAAACAATGGATCGGATATCGTGGGATATCATGCAAGACATCACCCACACTATCATGACTCCCAATTCTCTCCAAACGTCATTATCTTTCGAGGGCAGAAACCTGCCATTATATGCTGCCCCTTGAAATACACGCGTTTTTATAGACCAGTCAAATCATCAAAGTAGACGCCAAAACTCCGAACCATGAGTGTAAGAAGAGATCATGAATAATCGCCAGGATGTTAGTCAAATTCGACGGTATCCGTAGGTCTCTGATCTCTTCGCTCTTGGCGTCTTCTTCGTCTTCGATCTGCAGCTGATGGAGCTATTGAACCTGATGGGCCTGCTGGAGAAGGGGTTATCGCACTCCATGTCGCACGACTTGCCGCTGGAGTCTCCAAACTGGAAACGGTCGGTGCAGCTGGGGGCGGTCCACCGGAAGGACCTGGCTGGCCAGAGTAATAGGCCGAATCTTTGCCCCCTCGTCTCCCTCCAGCAAAAACAGGCGTTGGTGGCGACATTGATTCGGAAACCAACCCCTCCGCTGCAGCTTCTTCTGCAGTTCTGTGCGAGCTAGAATCCCGTCGGTATCGTTGACGGCTGGGAGGTGCTTCACTTTCCGAGAAAGTACTAATGGAATCCGATCTATCCCTATGGCTACGTCGGTTTTGCGCCGCCGCTTCTTCTTGTGTAATACGTCGTAATGTGATGTTCCTATCCCGATCATCGTGATATTTCACTTTCACGCTTACCGGCTGACTGGAAACTTGGCTACGATCCCTTCGATGTCGATCTTCTTCCTCCGCAGCAAGACCTGCAGCGCTAGCAGCAGCCGCCATAGCAGCTTCTTCGGCGTCTCTACGGCGACGAGATTCATCCCGTCTATGTGTCCCATTTCCAGCAGATGAATAAGACTCGGTGCCTGATCCTGGATGCAGGGGGTGAAGAACTCCGTGAGGGTCTGGTGGCATTGACGGCATCGAAACCGGGTCAGTAACAACACTCTTGGATCTCGACCTTGACCGGGAGTGTGAATGCGAGTGTGAATGCGAGTGCGAACGCGAGTGCGAATGGGAGCCGGGAACAGAGACTGGCATTGGTACTGGAGGCGGACCACCACCTCGCGCACCAAAGGGTGGCATTGGTGGTCCGCTAACACTTGTTCCCGGAGGACGATCTTCAAGCATGGACGATTCTGTGTCATATGTCAGGGTTGTAGCGGTTGGTGCAGTAGGTGGTACCCGGCGTCGTGTTGATTTTGTTGGCGTACTGTATCCATCGCCAGTGTATTTTGACCCACGATGCCCATCCCGTCTCTCGTCCTCCATTTTCCGTCGTTCCTCATCCGTTTGGCCATCTCCCCTCATCTTCTTGGCTAACCAACCTAATCCGATGGCAGCAAGAATACCTTTCCCTGCTTTACTCTCCTCATCATCCATGGCTCGCCTTGACGGACTCACGTATGACGAATAGTCTGAAATATAACTACTCTCTGTAATCGGTGGCCGAGGATGAGATGCGCGCGGTGTCATAGGCTCGGTACCACCACTTAGAACTGTGGTGGCAGCGGGATGACCAGGGCCCGGGAGTAGTGGGGTGTGCGGTCTTGGGCGAGCGTGGAGCTCTGTCCGATCCTCGCTAAATTCACTCTCCGTATACCCGTCAGTAGCACTCTTCCGGACCCGGCTTGGACGGCTAAATCGACTGGGCGTGTCGGTGGCGACGGCGGAGTATTCTTCGTCGCCGTATCTTCGCTTTTCTCTTTTATCTCGAGCACCCTTAACTAGCGCTCCGGCCCCAAGAAGCCCAGCTAAGCCAATCAACCAATTCGATATCCCTCCTTCACGGCGATCGGACCTATCAGAGACCTTTTCATCCTCGAAGTAGCTCGCAGAGCCTCTCTGAGATGGGATCACCTCAGGTGGACGACTTCGTGGCTGCGATATGCTGGTACTCCGTTCTTCGTCTATTTCACGATTCTTTCTCCCTCGCAAAAGTGCCCAAAGGCCAGCTCCTGCGGCTAGCGGACCCAACCATCCCATTCCTCGTCCAGATTTGCGTTCTGATTCTGTAAACCCACCTTCAGAACGCCCACCGTGGATCATCAGGTCGTCCCGATCGCGGTTGCTTTCGTGCCGCCAACTGAGAATGAAGTATACCAGGAGCAAGAATGCCATCCACACTGCATATAAAACGAAAGTAAATAAAGGAGACCCATAAAGCGTAAGTCCAAGGGGAATTTGAACAATTCCCAAGATTGCAATCGCTCGACCTAGCCAGCGATGAAGCATGAGTCTGAACGACTTTCTTCGAATATTCTTCACTATACGGCCCCCGATGAGTTGAACTAGAATCATAACATATATAGCAAGTCCAATTCCATGATGGGGATTCGTTAAGCTTCGACTTGGGCCCACGGCAAACCACCCGAGCACAAATACGACCGTACTGAGACCGACAGCAAGAATATTTAAATATGCGTGTAGCCGAATAAGAGAGCCATATGGCCTAAATCGCGCGTACATAACCGCAGCCGGCACGACGAAGAGGAACGTTATAACGGCAAGAATACCGTGGCCTGTTACTAATTGGTGGTATTGTTCTACTGTTGCGAAGCGGTTGCCCATGCCTGATAGAAGTTTAGATTTCGATATATATTATGATGAGGAGCATCGACTTACCATTGAATCGCATAGTCTCGAAGTTCAGTCCGGCCAGGTTTGGCAGCAGGAAGGTATTCTTGGTGAAGTCCCAAGTCCCGTCTCCTACCACCATCGTGTCCGACGCATAGGTCGCCGACCCGGGCGCCGATAGCGCATCGGCCGACGCCATGGCCGCGAAAATGCTCGTCGGCGAACAGTTCAGTTAACGAACCCAGAGATACCACAAGGGAAAATCGGTAGGAATGCGAAATGCCAGGTTCTTAAGGGCTTCGGAATGTATGGTTATCAGCTGCCCAGAATATCGGAACAGATATGTTCGAACTTGGGTATGAAGCGGTGAGTTACAACGGTATATGAATAGCTAAAATTAGTTCTATTCTTCTTATAAGTTGTCTCGTAGGCCGGAAAGGCACTTCAAGCCCCAAAAATTAAGAGGACAGAAAAAAAAGTTGCTCTCCGTGAAGGGAAACTAATCACGAAAAAATAGACATCTTGAGAGGTTGGACGGCTTTAGTGACATGGCACTGCAGATAACCCGATGTAAATTATGTAAATTATTTGCTGGCAGGGAATTGGGGAAAGCTCCCACCTTCAGCTGGCCCTGCGTTGTTTTCACCGTCGGGTTGCGGGGTGACGAGCGTAACCCCTGCCTTCCTTGCCTTCCTAATCCTGACTTCTTCGTCTCCACTTTGGCAATCTGGTAACGGCACGTAACGAAGCTACATATATTTAGGTACCTATGTATCTTGTACAGATCAACTAGTTAGCCGTCATAGGTACCACCTAAGGGCACAACCTGCTCGAAATTTACCGTTTCACAATTACATACAGGTCCACTACACCAGCTCGCCTGGCGCCTGCCCGCACAGCTCGGCCCAACTAGAGAATTATCAGGTACCCGAAGAGATCCAATCCAGATCACAAGCTTAAAGGTTCCACGTGGAACCGAACTTTCTTGTTTAAGCTCAATTTGTGTCACTTGCAACTATTCTCCTCAACCTCCTTTAGTCCGCCGACAATATGTTTCTTTTGCATACCTAGGTAGTTAATCACTTCTCAACTATCTAGGTATTATAGCTACCTCTTAAAGAACCAACCATGTCGACCGTTCGGTTACCATTCCTCTACCCACATTTATTTCGGGCGGCCCGCTTCGGCGAGTCTTCAGCTCACGGAGCGAAGATCCGATGTCGCAAGTCTCCGAATAATAACCCACGCATGGTGGCATTCTCATCTTCCACTCCGTCAAGACAGGCTGTCTTCGAGAGACATGGTAAAGCCGTTGAGCCGTTACCTATTACGCCCGATGTTGTAAACCTACCGGCCCCAGGCGCGGATCCAGCGAAACTATCGAGCTTCTCGAAGGCAGAGCCGTCTAGCAAAGAGGATGCAAACAAGGGAAAGGACGCGGTACAAGAACCTCAAACTCCAGAGGAGAAAGTAGCAAAAGAATCGAATAAGGCAGAAGCTCCTCCACCAGGAGGGTCTGCAGTCTCCGGCTCCTCGCCTTCGAGTCCTCAGCAAGCTGCGACAGAGGCCAAGATGCAAGAAAGCGGACCGATGGAAGCAGTGTTACATATGCCACCGCCCGAAACATATCACCATCCCCATCTATCAGCTTCTCCTTACGTTCACCATTTTGACACCTATACTCTTGTGAAGCAGTTGGAGGAGGGTGGGTATAGCACGGCGCAAGCTACTACAGTCATGAAAGCTATTAGAGGATTACTAGCTCAGAATCTAGACGTCGCCCAAGATGGACTAGTGAGCAAAAGCGACGTGGACAATGTAGGCGCAAGCTTCTACCGCAATCTCATATTAGCTACTAATAGACACGTATAGGAGACATATTTGTTTCGCGCTGCATGCTCGGAACTCAGTGCTGAGGTAAAGAACAGCAAGAGAGCTGCCGACGAAACAACACGTCAGCAGCGAACCCAGTTGCAGCATGAAGTTGATATTCTGAGCCAGCGGATGAGTCAGGATCTTATGACACTAAAGGATGATGTTAAGGGCATGTTCAACGACCGCCGGATGAACGTGAGAGAAGAGCAGAGGACGATGGAGAGCGTGGTTTGTCTTCCGCTCTCTAGAACTCACTGCCACACCTGCTAATCATCGTCTTCTAAAGATCCAACAGCTCAACCTGAAAATCAGCGTGACTCTCAACAGCGATTCCAGATCGGACATTGAGGGGCTACGCTGGGTGCTAATTCGTCGATCCGTCTTGGGTATAATTTTCATGGCGGTGTTGACTCTGGGGACTCTACGATACGCAACATATGTCAAACAAGAGAGGCGGAGGGAAGCAGAGGAAAAGGCTCGGCGTACTGAAAGACTCAAGAATAGTTTAGGAAGGGAAGATCACGCTCCCCCTTTCGACGCGGCGGAAATTCTGGCGGCAAATTAAACCTTGATACCCGTGGGAATAGAATAGACAGCGATGACAAAAGAAACACGACTTTCTCTCGACCTGTTGTCGCGAATTATGTGCACGGCAATTCCTTAACCGGTGTAAAATTATACGTAAATCATAAACTCCCGTGGCCTGTTAATAAAGCTCAGCCGCCCCAAACGCCTTTGCGTAACCCAATAGAGTGCAGAGCAACAATAGTTATCCAAGCTCAAGTATTCTAATCCCTATCATTCTGAATAGAGGAGTCCCTTTCCGCGGCTTTCCTTAGCCTTTCCTCTTGGCGCTTCCAGTGGCTTCCCTCCTCGTAGTCCTTGCTTATCTTCAACGCATTTCGTAACCGCTCGCTCTCCTTGATCTTCGCGTCGGCTAGTTCGTGAACTTGATGCGCCTTGAGTGGTTTCCTCGGTGCCGTACCCCTGTCGCCCTTGTTCATCTTTGCTTGCAGTTCTTTTCGTAAGGCGTCGCAGCGTTTATCAATCTCATCCTCGTCAACTCTACATACGTATACCGCATTAGCCAAGTGACGGCTTAAAGGTAAACTGGACGCGCGATTGATTAAACATACCCTTCGTCTTCTAACTGGTCGCGCAATTCGAAGACCTTTACTTCGACTTCGCGCTTACGATCGTGTTCTAGGATCTCCTTGTCCGGTTGACGTTGCCGATGCTTGAAGCTATCGAAGTCTTTGGTGTTGTAGGGGGCTGCTCGATCGCGCGGCTTGAGGTGTGCCAGGTTGCGTTGGACATATCCAGATGTCCCACTTCCTCGTGGTGTAGAGAGCCCAACGTTGTCAGACATGATTCCGCTG
The DNA here is from genome assembly GCA_902805455.1 of Daldinia concentrica. NCBI lineage: Eukaryota > Fungi > Ascomycota > Sordariomycetes > Xylariales > Hypoxylaceae > Daldinia > Daldinia concentrica. Next base: position 2,284,460 of record CADCSW010000041.1, on the reverse strand, counting down.
GTGTGTTAAAATGTAGTATACCTAGGTAACGATAGGTATACACTAGATGGAGATAGTCAATTGAGGAATAGGTGAATTAGGTAAGTACCTAGGTACGTAGCTTGGTGAGTTAGAAGAAGGAAGGCGGTGAAGAGTGGCGGAAACGGGATGGTGGGGTTCATTTACGATCTATGTAAATTGAACGGGATCTACCCTGAGGGTCGCAATTTTGCCCCGCTATGCGATGCCCCGCCATAAGTATGAGTCTAACATAGTATGAGTCGTCGCAAAGCAACTGTCAACTAACCCTGAGCTTAAAGATATAAATACCCAGGTACCTACATTAGGTAGACAATTATTTATTTATACTTGACATCGCTTCCCTGCTAAAACTCTATCCGTCTTCCAAAGTTTACATATCCAACTACTAATTAAAGCATTTTCTTCAAGAACTTTTTATTTTAAAAGCATAAACCATGCCTGCACCTACTACTGCACGCTCTTCGGGGACTACAAGCTCAGCGCTGCAGTTCCCACCCATTACAAGAGATCATATAATCAACTGTTCATATGATTCTTGGTTCCCCAAGTGAGTAGATAGTAATATTAAGTTCCAGCTTAATGAATATATAACTTACAACCCAGTAGATATCGCATGTCATGCATCAAATCACGTATCATACCCCTCTCATCCGAATTTATAGATTATATCCGCGAGGACGGTATTATCCTCGCCGATGATGACGGGGCCGAGCCAGAGGACGACGAATGGGAATCGGCACCCTCAAGCTTCCGACCACCTGTCGAGGAGGTTGACTCCGACTCTGATAGCGAGGAGGATGAAGATGAGGAACCCAGATTGCCGCCGAATCAGAGGTTTCCTGAGTTGCACCAGATTATCAAAGACAAGATTGCAGAACTAGGCGGCGCGGTAGCACCGAAATTGAATTGGACCGCACCAAAAGATGCGGCTTGGATATCACCCCACCAGAACACTATCAAGTGTACAAGTCCTAACGACATATATTTACTGTTGAAGAGTTCGAATTTTATTACTTACGACTTGGAACACGCTTTTGACGATTGCACACCCACAAGCAATACCTCTGCAGGCAACACACCAGCTTTCAAGCCCGTGCTCGTGCTACGCTCATACTTCAATCCTCACACAGCCATGGAATTCCGCTGTTTCGTGAAGCATAGGAACCTAATAGCCATCTCACAACGCGACTTAAACTTCTACGAGTTCCTGAAGTCATTACGCCCCGACATCGTTGGACGGATCAGCCAGTTATTCAATCACAAACTACGGTACACATTTCCAGACGGTAACTTCACGTTTGATGTGTACATCCCAGAAGGCGAGGACGAGCCACTGAGCAGGGCACGACTTATCGATATTAACGCTTGGGCTCCACACACAGACAGCCTACTCTTCGATTGGAAGGAGTTATTGGATATGGAGGTGCCTAGCCCAATGCTAGGGGTAGTCGGGGGATTCGAAGAAGAGGCTGAGGCAGAAGATACGGACGAATCGTCGGAGGATGATGAAGACGACGAGGACGACTTCGTACCAGAGCTACGACTTATCGAGAAGGAGGACCCCGCCGCGTTCAACTTCAGCTCGCCGCAGTACTCGGCGCACAAACTGCCGAGGGATGTCGTAGACGCAAGCTTGGCCGGAGAAGGCGGCATGCGGGATTTCGCGCGAAAGTGGAGGGAGATGACAGAGTACAGGGAGAATATAGCGAACTGGGAGACGAACGATAAAAATTAGGTTACCCTGTGTAGTAATATCAAATCTTGTATAAGTGGTCTTCTATAGTTGAGATGCCTTTGGTGATATACTTTCAATAGCACTTACTGCTGAACATCTTTACGCTCGAGAATTAGTTAGCTAATAATGATGAAGCAGTGATCATAGAAAGATAATGCCTATAATGTAGAACTCGCTTTTCCTTCATCGGATTATCATTTTAGCCTTTCTGAACTTGAGACTAAGTGAGAAATTAAACGTGATACACGACAACTTAAATAAACATATCAAATATATGAATCATTAGTACGAAGACTAGGAGTATTATTTATAATTTATATTGTATGGAATTAAGCGAGTATATATGTATTCCTACGGTATACTGAGACATAAAGAATTGTATGGAAGTATTTGATAATAAAAAAGGGTAGTTAGAAGAGAAATGAGAATAACCAACCATTTTAACGACACTTACAGGGTTTTTTTTTTAATTTTTTTTTAATAGAGAATAGACAATATCCTAAGAGTACCTAGATACTCATATTTAATCTTCTCGATTTAAACAAGGACAAATTTGTCGTACATTAATTAATTAATAGCAAATCATATCCATAATATACGACGAGTACTCGAAAAATCATTTCCATAACATCTCAATAATCTACTAATATAGCAACTTGAGAGTAATTCATAGAATCATAACCCACGCCCAGAGAACCCTCATAAAACTCGTTAATACCCCTTAACCCAACCCCCCACGGAACCAGCATCATCCATCCTCCCTGTTTTCACGTCAAGGTACGTGCCCGAATTGCCTGGAACATAATACCCGAAGCGCCATTCCTGATTTCTGCGTCCCTAACCGACGGTAGAACTTGCCCTGCTAAACCCCTCACATAACAACACAGCAATCCGCCAATTTGTGCACAAGTTTCGACAGCAGCGGCTCTAACTGGTCGGGCTGTTCTTGCTCCTGCTGCTGGTGCTGCTGGTGCTGGGGACGGTGCTGTGGCCGGCCGCCCTGGTGATGCTGTGGCTGTTCGCTGCCGTACTCGTGCTCGCCGTGCTGGGCTGGTGGCTGCGGGGGGAGCGGTGGGATTATGGCTTCGCCGCCTTGGAGGTTGACTGCTTTTGTGTAAGTAGGTAGGTAGGTAGGTACATATACCGGCATCGTGGATTTAGGTTTGGGTTTGGGTTTGCGGTGGCTTGATCGGGGTTACGTACCGTAGATGCGGCCCGCATTGTCCTCCGTCGCGTACTGCAGCCCTAGCTCGCGACACACCTGCTCTACGCGGGGCTTGAGCTTCTGCACGCGGTCGGTGCTGTGGTTTCCTTTGCCCACGATGCTGTGGCGGGTTTTAGCTTTGGATTCTAAGGGCTGTTTTAGGTACTTATACTTCTCCTTCCCCTTTCCTCCTTGAAGGAAAATCTAAGAGTGAAAGGAGAGGGAAGGGGAGAGGGAGTAGTTGGATTTTGTGGAAAGAGAAGGCTCACGTACACGTGAAGATGCGTCTGCCCCTGCTTCTGCGCATACCGGATGCGGCGCTCGAGGATGTTCTCCGCCTCCTCGACGAACTGGCCGTGCAGGTCGATGGTGTCCTCGGTGATGCGGTCCGGCGCGTTGTTCTCCCGGAAGATGTACTCGCTGGCCTGGCGGTTGTACTCTTCCATATTGGCGGCGTGCCGCTTGCCTTCGTTACTCAACTCCTTGGCCTCGGCGCCGTCGCCGCGCTCGTATGCTTGGTGCGCCTGTGCATTTGGGGTACGCGGTTAGTGTGGCGCACGTAGAATCCTTCGGTGTCATCTCGGTGTAGGTAGGACGGATGGATGCTTATGTGTATATCTACGGTAGGGAGGGGAGGTGAACGTGTGGGTGGGTAAGAATATTATATAGAAGTAAGGAATGGAATATGTATAGGTAGGTATAGGTAGGTATAGGTAGGTATAGGTAGGTATAGGTAGGTACATACTCGGTCGAAACAGCTGTTCCGTTTCGCGGCTTCCGCCCGCGCTAAGTCTCGGAGCCGGTCATATTCGGCTTCGGCGTCATTGCTCGGACTATGGTTGAAGGCTATAGCGGCGTATGTAAGCTTGTGAATGGACAAACTACGATTGAACTTGGGGGTGTGTATGATAATTGAAGCCTGACGTGGGGTGTTGCGTCGCTCGGGACAGTAGACAGGGGATAGAAAGATAGGAATGCTATGATATGGTGGTATACATATTCATGTAGTAGCTATGCAATGTATACATACCTCCGCCTCCTAGTCGGGTTAGGGGAATGGCCATTATGCTAATTGTATACCGCGGTGAGCGAGAGAAAGCGGTGCAAGTAGAAGCTTAGTGTGTATAGGCGGTCTAAGCTTGGGCACTTGCACGCATGTATCGGTGACAACGAGCGCTTGAGCCTCAAGTCGAAAAAAGGGATAATAATTAATAGGTAATTTTACTTCTTGCAAACGAAAGCTTGATTGAGTTAGCAACGCAAAGTAGGGCGTAGACGATCTACAGCTCATACGTTCCCAAGCCGGCTACGCTACCGTTGGTGGCTGGGAAAAGGCTGACTTCTTTTTGTTTGCGTGCCACGCATTTAAAAAGCTACCTAAGACCTGATTCGCGGAACTCAAAAAATGGATGCCATTAAAGAAACAACTTCTAACTGGGTACATATCTCTCCTATACAAAGACATCTATGCAATAGGTAAATATTTTGGGAATTCTTGGTATTTGAGATTTGGCCTATAGCCTTTCTTTGCTCGAGGGACTACATGCAAAAGGCGGGTTGTCACCAAGTTAGGCTGTCGAATTAACGAGGCGTCTCTAATCTATTGCTTAAACCTCCTGCAGGATGGTTGTAGGATGGTAGGTAGGCTGCATGTCCTTGGCAGTATGGGGTGGCTCAGCTTATAGTGAAATACAACCTTAAGGTTCAAGCTGTATAGACGTTTCGATGCTGTTGGCTTCCAGAAGACTTCTTTGTTCATGCATTCAGGCGTGATCCTCCTCAAACCTGGGGATCAGAATAGCCTTGTGCGATGTATTGAAACTCGGATGTATGCTACTACATGCGCTGCGCATACATAGGTAAAGTTCAGCTGAGGCAAAGTCTGATAATATACCGAGTGGATCTATGCAGATGGCTCATGTCCATCCATATATGTAGTAGAATTTTTGCTCAGGTTATATTAGTAGCTGAGCTGAGCTTGACCTAAAACAAAGCTGCGCGCTTCTCTTACAAGGATAAACTTGTACAAGAAAATGAAGCAAAAATCTCCGTCTCGGCCTAGACTCCGATTGAACACGAAAAAAATCGCTGAGCCAGAATAGCGTCATCTAGCCGCAATGGCGTAAATTGTAACCTAGCGACCTCGTGGCAATGGAGTAGGTCTGGGTTGGTATGACTGGTCCGGGCTTCACCCAAGATCATTTGAGAATAGGGGAAATTATTCCGAACAGGTTGGGACGACATTGATGCATAATATAAATGAGAGGTAGGTATTACACCTTGTCAGCCTACCGACCTACATGGTACACCGAGCCTCTTTTGGGGGGGAAATATGTTGTGGATAGACGAATATTCCCATCGTGCGAATGTACCGCCCATTACTCCGATACATCATCCATGTACGTCTTAGCGTAGAAGTGATAACTTATTGATGCGAACTTGGGAAAATTTCCAACGTGGACGGACCATGGACGGATGCGGACTGGTGTCAGGGGGCTATTACCTATCTATCTGATCAGATGGATCGACTTCTCGCGTGGTTGGCATGGTTCATATCACCAGGTCGAGATATATCAGTCCTAGATATATATTATCATTGTTGTCGTTTGAGAAGTTTCAGAGGGTTGAATGGAAGATGTGATGCATTTTGAAACTTAAAATGATCCTATTGTTTAGAGGAGGCCTGAGCGTAATATATGCCCCTTTTATATGTAGTATCGTGGAGGAGGTGATCTTACGTTGTTCCATAAGACTATAACGATCATATTAACTAACCTATTACCTATGTTTACCTACACTCATTGAAACTGTATATGTATTCAAGCGGGATCTCATTTTGTTATAATTTTAAAGTTAATGTCGATGCTGAATGTTCTTGTTTTTCGTTATTAATAGGGTAGCCTCTTTAGACTGTGCACGGTCTAAGGCGGGTCTATTAAAATATTGATATCAAGGCGACAGGCTAACCGGGTCAAGCATTGGATGCGATTAGTCCAGATTAGACATGTTGGTTAGCTGATCTTCAAAGAGCAAGCCACTACTTGAATCAAGATATAACCTAGCAATTAATGAAGCTATTACACTACCTTAATGTATATAAAACAATACCTACTGTATGTAGAAGATACTAAAGACGCAACTATTTATCCCGAGTTAGCTCTTACGTATACTTGATCACGTTTCAGCCTATGAATCACACGTTGAGATGACAAGGCTTGTCCTACATAACATGTCAGATCATATTATGCACGTTGCTATTTACATCTTTTTCTTTGCGCGTAACCGACGATCTAGTGGAGTCAACCCGCTTGCTTATGAGGATCCTGGGGAAACGGCTCGACTTCTATCTCGTATACACTACTTCTAGAAGCATTACCTACCTACCTAATGCAGTTTCTATCAGTTTATCAGTTTATGTCAAGGCGGATTAGAAAGGCCGAGAACTTGTCTTAGTTGCGCGTTTGTTCCAGTGCTCACGTAAGGCGTATTGTTGCTGCATACAATACATTGTCCTACGGATATGTCGATGCATGTGTAATTCGAGATGGAGGCAATCTATTCGTTCCGAAGCCTGGCAGGCCTAGGCAGACCTGCAGATAGTGGGTGGTATTGGATGGACCTGCAGTCAGGTTTGGACAGGGGTCCGGAGTATCCTGATGTGCCATTGTAATCAATCTGGCCATTCAGCAACAGTCACTAGTTGATATATGCCGCTCTCGTTTGTTCGCTTGTCGCTAGGTAGGAAAAGAACTACGGAACAAGAAACCATTTTCTGGTCATGCTCGACGGGATTCCATGATTGGGCATGGTGTTTAAATATGTATTGCGGTAAGTCCGGAAATCTGGCAAGGCTGGATAACATACTGCTTCTCCCCGATCTGCGATATTGCCATACACCCATACAGTAAATCAGCTACTGTATGCGAAGTAGTGGTTCTCCCCCGTGTTTTTTGTGGTTTGTGTGGTTACCAGTTCTTCGGTCATCTCCAGCGCTGATAAAAATGCGTCCGCTCCCATGGGTAAGTCTTTTTTTTAATCTGACCAGTTAGTATTTTTCGTGGTAATTTTGTTGCTGCATTTAGAATTATCAATATATCATCATCATCGTATACGTATATGTAGGTAGCAATGTATGTAATGTATGTAATGTATGTAATGTATGTAATGTATGTAATGTATGTAATGTATGTAATGTATGTAATGTATGTAATGTATGTAATGTATGTAATGTATGTAATGTATGTAATGTATGTAATGTATGTAATGTATGTAATGTATGTAATGTACTTGATGCTGACATGACCTCGATACTGGTACTTAGTGCTTCTTCTTTAGTACTAATAGATGGCTGTGCGGATGATGTATGCATATGCTAGGTACGTATGTACATGTACATAATATATTCCAGGTCCACATGTATCTAAGTATGCATGTACTACGGCGGCGTGGGCAAATTGCATCAGAACCTTACCTTAGGTAAGTACATGTAGGTAAACGTTTCAAAAATACATATGGGATATACTCGAGAATTAATATTTCATGCGGTATTAACTTACCCAAGACTTAAGTTTACTGGTTACGGAGTTCGTTCTACATTATAGTGTAGGTGGCTTTAAATCATTGCTAAAGGGGATATTATTATCATAAGTCGGGATAGTGCTTAATATACGGAAAAGTAAGACAAAATTTCCAAAGTTCTTTGTACAGTTAAAATTTTCAATATTAAACACTGAGCATCGACGTACCTAATCCATCTACGATGCTGGGCAATAGGAGGTACCCACTGGCTCTTCATTGAACTAGAGACTATTAGGCTTAGCGTTGGCTTTGTTCCTCGCATAATCTGTGATTGACCTAACTATATTCGGTCATAGTCCCCTCAGTTACTGCCAGCCCCGGCGCAACTTTTACCACCCCATTTCCGAATTGATTCTCTCACCCTTTCGTTTTTCCCCTTCTCAAACCAATTCCTTAGGACAGGGGGGCGTCCGGCAACAAACCAAAGCTGCACTTTCAAAGGCAAAGGTGCTCCACTTGGTCATCCATCTCGCCCCGTCACAATCTCTCGCGACCACCCTTTTTTTTACACTCTTCCTTTCCACTGTCAGCTTTTCTCATCACATTCGCCGTTTCTTTCCTTCGGCGAATTTATCCCCATTTCTTATCTATTGTGTGTCTCTTCGTCAGTTCAATTGACATTTTCCGGTATGTTGTCGTCTTGTCTATTCAGTAGTATCTATCGAAATCATCTACGCGGAGCGACCGTCTACAACTGCGTCTAAGCCGGCGCAAGCGGTTGACTGGTCTTGTTAATCTGCGCCCTTGGATGAAGAGAGCGTCCCATCACTTATGCTGCTGTCTTCTATTATTTCTAGCATTATTTCTTACTGACATTATTGCTTTATTATAGTCACCACTCGACGTAGAGTATTTTTCGCGATTAACGTCGAGTTTACATTCGTTATAACATTTAGTCCAGACTCCTTTAATTAGTCAAGATGGGTTGCGGAATGAGTACGGAGGAGAAGGAGGGCAAGGCCCGCAATGAGGAGATTGAGAATCAGCTTAAGCGTGATAAGATGATGCAGCGCAACGAGATCAAGATGCTTCTTCTGGGTGAGTACTAAGGACCTCTCCCCCTAACCACGACAATCGATCTAATAGCCGAAGGTGCTGGTGAATCTGGAAAGTCGACCATCTTGAAGCAGATGAAAATCATCAACGAGGGCGGTTACTCGCGCGACGAGCGGGAGTCATTCAAGGAAATTATCTTTAGCAACACCGTTCAGTCCATGCGCGTCATTCTCGAGGCTATGGAATCCCTAGAGCTTCCATTGGAAGATCAGCGAATGGAGTATCACGTTCAGACGATCTTCATGCAACCCGCTCAAATCGAGGGTGACGTGTTGCCTCCTGAGGTTGGCAACGCAATCGAAACTCTGTGGAAAGACCGTGGTGTCCAAGACTGTTTCAAGCGGTCGCGTGAGTATCAATTGAACGACTCTGCAAGATAGTACGTGCATCACTGCTCAATCTCCTAACCTTGGTCCATCTAACCATCGTAGCTACTTCGACAACATTGCCCGAATTGCTGCCCCAGATTACATGCCTAATGATCAGGATGTCCTTCGATCTCGTGTCAAGACAACCGGTATCACTGAGACAACCTTCATCATTGGCGATCTAACTTACCGAATGTTCGACGTTGGTGGCCAGCGATCAGAACGTAAGAAGTGGATCCACTGCTTCGAGAACGTCACCACCATTCTGTTCTTAGTTGCTATCTCGGAGTACGATCAGTTGCTCTTTGAAGATGAGACGGTAAACCGTATGCAGGAAGCTTTGACCCTATTCGATTCGATCTGCAACTCCCGATGGTTTATTAAGACCTCTATCATCCTTTTCCTAAACAAGATCGATCGATTCAAGGAGAAGCTTCCCGTCAGCCCGATGAAGAATTACTTCCCCGACTACGAAGGTGGCGATGACTACGCTGCTGCTTGCGACTACATCCTCAACCGATTTGTTAGTCTAAACCAACACGAAACAAAGCAGATCTACACACATTTTACGTGTGCAACAGATACAACGCAAATTCGCTTTGTTATGGCTGCGGTTAATGGTATGTAATATGATTTGCTTGCTAATTATTAATGGCCACGCTAACCCTATTTTAAGACATAATCATCCAAGAGAACCTGCGTCTATGCGGTCTTATCTGATTGAGAATAAGAGTGTCATAAGGACAATATCTATGATAGAGCACCAGCTCACCCAATACCCCCTCGGTACCGCATACTCGACGGCTGCCAGTAATGTTATAAATCTGGCTAACGACTTGACCTGCGCCCTCACCATGAACTGGCCAACGATCTCCTTCCGTGTGTTTGTTTTGCGCCCGTTTTCGTCTCACATACTCCTTTTATACTCTTTGGTACGGCCCCTACCGGCCTTGCGCGAAGATTCAGGACACCGTTGATCGTACGATCCGGAAGTCGTGTTAGGAAGAAGGACGTTTGCATCTAAAGTCACGGCGGATTACATACCTTGTTTAATAACGAATTCGCGGTTACGCCAGTTCCCTTTCCATTTTCTTTACTTTCCATATTTTTTTTTTAATCTAAGGCGTAATGAGTGCCTTAGTGGATGGCTGAAATCCAGCCGGGAGGTGGATCGTAGGCAGTTGCCTCTTTACACAGTAAGGAGAGGATGACTGATGAAGCTATACCAATAAGGGGAGGAAAGCGTGGAAAGGCAGATCCTGAACAATTGGTTGGATCTGTAAAAAGATCAATAAAAGCCCGTCCCATTATTCTAATCTGTATACCCTCTGAGAGCTGTTATCTTGCAGTTGGCGTTCGATGAATTGAGTGGCCATAGATCGTGTCGCGTTAACTAGGTGGCATTTAATTGTACAGTATAAAAGATTTTGATATGATGTTTAAAAGTGATGTCCTTCTATAAGGAATGTTCGAAAACTCTAGGTGTTGCACTTAGTGAGGCTATATATTATGTCTGTCTGCTTACCCAAGATTACAGGTACATTTCCTACAATGGTTCGCACCTTCAACAGTAGATGCTATCTGACATATCCAGTTTCAACCTTCCGGTATAAGGTTTCCATCTCACTCCTGCCCACTTCCATATCCAACTTTCAAGTATTTTAGGGTACATTAGGTACTTAGTCATATACTATTTCTAGTACGATTTCCAATATGTTTGTGAATCACGCATCTTTCGTGAAGCCTGTACATAGGTACCTACATGAATAATTGAGCAATTGTAGTGGAGTTATCTACCTAGGTACCTAATCTAAATCGTGGTGTTGTTGTACCAGTATTATCATCGGGTACATGCATATATGCGGAGATCTCCTGACACATATGTACTTACGTACCTGCATATACGTACCTATGTAGGTACATTTGGAAGGTGCAGACCGTGCACACCGCCCGGCGAAATAACGGTTGGAGCTAAGCATTTAGACACGGCCTTTTCCGAAAGATTATTTCATCCTACATCATTTTACACAGCTGCCGACAGCTGAAAATGATCATTCTTCCATAAGACATCATCAATCTGATTACCAACTGTCAGCCAGCAGGCGGCTTTTTCTTGATCACCTGGCCTCCTATGAAAGGCGTCATGCATTCAGCCCGAGGTGGCCGACCGAGCAAGGTCACCAAGCCGGTCGGCGCTCCGCGCGCAAGAGTCAATCGTCGAATCGGCGCGGCTGACGGACTTGCAAATCACGACCCTGACCTTGAGCAACACGACGTCACTACTGATGACGATTTCGACAATGATCATGACACCACTTTTGATCCTGAGGCCGCTGCTGCTGCTGCCGCCGCCGCCGCCGCTCAGCAGCATCACCATCACCAGCAGCAGGTGGAACTCACCGCAGCTAGCATTCTAGCCAACAGCGTTCAGAATCCCAATGATCAGCATCCCGACCTTAGCGGCCATCTTATGGGAGGTGACGATGGCGGAGTTCATACTACAGAGGAGCTTGCTCACCAGTCCGGATATCTCAACATCAACATTGAGAGCGCTTTAGCAAAGAGATTAGCCCGTGACCCTGGCATGCGTCTTGCCCAGCAGCGACGTACCGGTCAGAAACTGAACTTAGTCCGACGTAGCAATGTCGAGGCTCTCTTTGCACACATCGCTGGCGAGGAGGCACCTCAGCCATGCAAGAACTGCCACAAAGGCCACGGTCCCTGGACCAGCTGTGTTATCATCGACGGCCAGATGTGTGGTAGCTGTGCCAATTGTTGGTTTAATGCTTCTGGTGCTCGATGCTCCTTTCACGGTTTGTCATCCACCTTAATCCTTTCAAAATGCTCGTATAAGCAAGTATTAATAGGCGAACTATATATACAGAGACTCGCAACCCCCAGGCCCACGGAAGTCAGATAGGTGGTGACAACTTCGCCTACCCTATGGCCGCTCCACCGCCACCCGCAACCATGGCCCCGTTCAACTTTGCTTCGATTCCTGCTTCTACTGATCCTGTTGTGCGCTATACGATAGAGCAAGCATTGGCCCAGGTTCGCGGAGCAGATCGTGCAAACAGGCTTATGATCATGATTGATGCAACTACTAAGCAACTGGCCTACCAGATCTGCCAGTACGAGGAGGCTGTTCGTGAGCAGCAGAACCAAGCTGGCCAAGCTGGCCAAGCTGGTCCTCAAGCCGGTCCTCAAGGAGGTCCCCAATCCGTCGTGAATGAGCAAGATGTACCTTAGGATGGCCGCTCTATCAACGACGCAAGACAAACCCAGCAAAGCGGTTAGCAGCCGGGTTGGCATCAGGGGAATGATGCTCCTCAATTTGACCTGCTAACAGGATTCGGTGCGATTGGATCCTCATATCATTGAGGAAAATGTTCAAGGCAATCTCTAAGTGGAGGAGTGGCCTCCTGGGTCAAATTATTGGTCAAACTCTAAGATGTCTATAAGAAGAATTTGGAACATTCTCTTTTTGCCATGCTAGTTGGTTCTAGTCATGCATGAGCCAATGCGTGCTATATGGAAACGCATGGAGTTTAGGTTGAGGATATTTTTTTTTCTTGTTTGCGAGAATATTCAGAAAAGGAGGTTGTCTCTGTCTCGCCGTAGTCTAGCATGGTGGCGGAGAAACCACGAGGTTTTCATCAATAAACTCACTTATGGTGACTAAATTGTTCTAGCAACTTATACGTCTGACTATAGCGTTGATGATAGTGATGATGTACATCACTTATAAATACCTGCCCATCTGGTGGTATATGATGTTGGTTGAAGTCTATTTAAGCTTAGCGGTTGAAGCAACCATAGTCCCAACTATTTTTTTTTGTATTTTTATTTACTCTCGGGTATGCTCCCGGACTGGTAAGAATACTGGAATAGAGTGTAAACAGCGCGTTGAAGTATTGCAATGATATGATAGTTCGCTAGACACTCGACTAATTATACCTTCGTCTTTGGCTTTTTAAGAAGTACTTTAAAATATTTATATTTAGCCTCTATTGTCACGAAGGACTAGCCGCCCAAGGTGGCACTCTGTTAGACGAGCAACTATGATAAATTACATCTCAGGACCTCAGCTATCTAGTTCATAGTAATTTAAACCACGGCCTTTTCTTTTTTCTTGTTCTCTTAGAAAAAGAGAAAAGAAAAACTTTTGATAATCTTGGGTTTAGAAATCACGATTTACATCGTCTTAATGTTAAGATTAAACAATCTTGCTATCATCTGAGAACTAGCAAAATAAATAAAATAAATATCATTAGTGTGTGTCTTGGACACGGGGTATAATTATGTAGTAGGGAAACTAAGAGCTCTTGTGGTCTTCTATGGCTTTGGCTCGATAACTGGCAGGGTGGCCATGCGTTTTACGGTATTTTCTGATCTTAGAAAATATGTCCGGCAACACGAATATCCATACCAATGGAATTAGACAGCACATGATTGTATCGATAAACCAGTTATTCCTCGGCGAGCCTCCCAACGTACTCCATTTGAAAACATATCCGTACAGGGCTGTTGTTATGAAGTACTGCCCCTTTTCAAGCCCTCGGATCGCGCCTGAAGCTACAACATCAGGACTCTGTACCGGGTCTCCCTCCTCAAGCATCTTTGTAACGCCCGGTTTCGTCTTGTTCTCGCGCTCGAAACCGGGGCTGCCAATCGAGGCCGGATATACAACGTGGACTTTCACGTTCTGTGGATACGCCTCTACCTCTTGTACCAGGGTGTCGGCCAGTCCACGTAACGCACTCTTCGCAGGCGTATACGGCCCATACCCGACTACCGGGAAAAGAGCTAGTACAGACGACGTGAAGATTAAGTGCTTCGGTTCCGGCACGACCGGCGCGTCGGGCGCACACCATAGCCTCAGTACAGCGTGGGCCATCTCGGCCGCTCCCCAGAAGTTGATATCCATCTGGTTTCGCGTCTGAGATAGGGGCACCTCGAGCCAGAAATCCGGGGCGGACATGCCTGCTATGCACCACACGATATCAATGGGTTGGCCGTTATTCCAAGCCACGGCTTCGGCGAGTAAGGGAGGGGCGTAGTCGGGTTTCGCAACGTCGGCCGAGATGAAGTGGAACCTTTGAGTGTCGGGGTCGCGGGCGGCGGCCTTGGCCTCGGCCATGGCAGTCTCGAGCTTGCTAGCGCTCCGTGAGACGAGGATGACGTTTGCGCCCTTCTCGGCCAATTGCCGAGCCGCGCTCCTGCCCAGCCCCTCTGAAGCGCCCGTGATCAAGACGGTCTATAAGTAGGACGAAAACACTTGTTAGATACGCCCCAAAGAGTTAATTCATGTGATTCTGTCGAGCTGACATACCTTGCCCTCCACGGGCATTTGATTGCTCCAAGAGATGCCCATTACGCAAGTAGGGAATATTACGATTATAGAAGGACAATTGTACTGTCAATTTATAAATAACCGAAGACCAAGTCTATTGAAGAGATGGAAAACTCTATGCGACAATTGGGACCTTGGAAGAGTACATATAATTAGGGAATTGGTGGACTGTAATTACTGCATCATGGACGTGTGAAGTGTGAAATGAGGAAGAGTAGCGTAGGCTTAGTTGAAGCTATCACGGCCCTTTTTTTGAGGATAACTTCAAAATAGAACCAGGGGACTGTTTATATGCACTCCGCTATTGTGCATAATATATGGAGTTTATTAACTTTAAAGGCCCACTTGCGGTGCTTCCTTGTGGAGCAACCATTGATAACGATAAGAGATCGAGCTTAGCATTTTGCGTGGGGAAAAGAAAAAAAAAGTTCTAACCGCGTACACTAAAAAGTTCATAGCCAAGCTTGCGACCACTCACGCCAGCTATACTTTAAGTATATTTTCGCATTATCAAAATGGGAAAGAAGAGAAAGGCATCTAGCGGCCCTTCTGAACCAAAGGGTCCTCGCGAATATAATCCTGCCGATGCGAAATTGGGTCCTATCAATACCTTCGAAGATATAGCCGACTCAGAAGAGGAATACTTCATAAATAAGGACCAGATTCTCTTTGAAGATGACCGAAAGTCCAAGAAGCAGAAGCGACAAGAAGAGGAAGAAGAATTTTTAGAGAACTCTGACGAAGAGGCCCTTGCTTACGATGACGATGACACCGATGATGATGAGGACGGCGACGATCAAGATGGATACGCTCGTAAACCTACGAAATCCTCCAAGGGGAAGCCCGATAATGGATCTGAATCTGGACAAGAGGAAGGCGATTCCGGCTGGTGGGGTTCTTCGAGAAAAGAATACTATAACGCCGACAATCCTGAGACGGAGGCAGACGCTTTGGAAGAGGAGCAGGAGGCCCGGCGACTACAGAAGAAAAAACTAGCAAAGATGTCCGAGAGCGACTTTATTTTCGACGAAACCGAGTGGCTCGCTCCTGAGGGCGAGGACGCGGATCAGAATGACGTTGTTACCGAAGTCTTGAAGGATGTCGAGATTCCCGCTGATATGAGTCCCGAGGAAAGATACCGAATTCTACGGACAAGATACCCCGAGTTCGATTACTTAGCAGATGAGCTCCAGCAACTTCAACCTCTACTTGTGACTATACAAAAACAGGCAGAAGGGCAGTCGCCCAAGTCATTACCGGTAGTAAAATACCGAATCCTAGGTTGCTACGTTGCTACGCTTGCTATGTACTTTGCTACCCTAGCATCACCAGCTAGAGATGTCGCCAACGGAGCTACAAAAGCGCTGGACCCCGCAGAACTACGTGATCACGAAGTGATGGGAACTCTGCTGGAGTGCCGAGATGCATGGAAAAAAGTAGAGAACCTGAAGGCATCGGATAACACGCATGTAACCGACAGCATACCATCACCACCGGAAGAGGAGCTATCAGTTATCGAGGAGAACATACAAGTGGAAACGAAATCTTCGAAGAAATTAAGCAAAGATGCCAAGGTCAAGGCCAAGGCGGAGAAGAAGAAAGCGAAGGCTATTGAAGAGTCACTTGCTGATCTTAATGCGCTCGTTGCTACTAAAAAGAAACTGAAGAAGTCAACTGTTGATATTACGGCAAGAGATAGTGACTCAGATTTCGGTGAAGAAGAGGCCCTTGATGCCAAATCAGCTGCTGAAAAGGTAGCTCGGAAGAAGAGTCTTAGGTTCTACACTTCGCAGATCGTACAGAAAGCCAACCGCCGGGCAGCCGGAGGCAGGGACGCAGGTGGCGACATGGATATTCCTTACAGAGAACGCCTGAAGGATAGACAAGCACGCCTCAACGCTGAAGCAGAGAAGCGTGGCCAGAAGAGCTCGAAGATGGGCGCTGATCTTGGAGATGGTAGCGATGAAGAGGACGAGCGAGTTGCTGCTGCGGTTAGAGATGACGAGGATGAATATTACGACATGATTGCTGCAGCAACAAGTAAGAAGAAGGGAGATAAAGCGGCTCGAGTAGCAGCTCTTGCAGCGGCCAGCAAGAATGACCGCGTCGTGGAGACGGAGGAGGTCGGTGAGGATGGAAAGCGCAAGATTACTTATCAGATACAAAAGAACAAGGGACTTGCGCCTAGACGTAAGAAGGACGTGAGGAATCCGAGAGTAAAGAAGCGAAAGGCATATGCAGAGAAACAAAAGAAGTTGAAGAGTATGAAACCGGTGTACGGGGGCGGCGAAGGCCGTGGTGGATACGGAGGCGAGCTTACTGGTATCAAGCCGGGGTTGGTCAAGAGTGTCAAGTTGTAGTCTTCAATTTTATTACTTTAGGTGCTTACATGTAGGTACTTTAGGTATGTACATGTCAATATTTATATCCGTATGGAACTCACATGCAATTACCTTATGTGCGTGGTAACCTATATCTTAGGCAGGTACTTGATAGCTTAACCTTATTTCTTAGGTGTAGCTGCTTCGTTCCTTCCAAGGTAGTATATCGAATACCTGTCTGTGTCTGACAAGGCGAAAAGTGGCAAGGGTTTCTGCATATGTACCTCTCACATATTTGTAGAACAAGGCTCATGCTTATAAATACCAGTCCTAGGCTTCAGCCTGGTCATCTCATTCTATTTTATCCTTTTATACCTACTCTCATATATAATTTAAATTCATCGCATCGTCAACAGTATTCTTCGAGATGTCGCTCACTAGGACTCTTTCTACTTCTAGTCTGGGCTCTCTATCCAAAGATGTCAGCTTACCAGACGACGCCGAAGACACCATCTCGTCCCTCTCATGGTCGCCTGTTGCCAACTATTTGGCAGCAGCATCGTGGGATAGCAAAATACGCGTCTACGACGTCAACACCATCAACAGAACCGCGAAAGGAGCAGCTGTGTTCAATGCGGTGGGCCCTGTCCTCGGCTGCGACTGGGCCAAGGTAAGTTTTCGAGTTTCTTCTAACTGTACAGTATAAAAATGAAAAATAAAACCAATATTGGAATCCAAATAGGTAAGTGGGAGTGATACGATATAGGCTGGGATGGATGGAGTGGGTATTGATCTGGGAAATCAGGACGGGACGATAATTGCCGCTGGAGGATCTGATAAGTCGCTTCATATTCTGCATCTACCGACAGGCCAGCAGGCCACTCTCGGCCCGCACGAAAAGCCCATTCGCAGCGTGCGTTTCGTCGAAGTTCCGGGATCGAACGCTCACATTGTGGCGTCCGGGTCTTGGGACAAGACAGTTAAGTTATGGGATCTTCGTCAACAGAGTCCGGTCGCTACAATCATGTGCGAGGACCGCGTCTACTCGATGGATTACAAGTCTCTTCTTTTGGTCGTCGCTACCGCAGAGCGCCATATCCATCTCGTCGACCTCCGAAACCCGACTGTCATTGCTCGATCCCTAAAATCGCCACTCCAGTATCAGACCAAGGCCGTCGACGTATTCCCAGACGGCAAGGGCTGGGCCACAGCGAGCATTGAGGGACGATGTAGTTTTAACGTCGTGGACAAAGAGGAAGATATGTATTACTGTCCTTTTCTTACTTGACCTTCCGCGCGTGTTACCGAGCACCGAAATTATCATAATGAGCGTTTACTGACATTGAATCAATATAGCAAAGCCGATTTTACATTTCGCTGCCACCGTGACCCGCCTGAACCCAAGACGAAAATCATCAAGATATGGTCCGTCAATGACGTGCGATTCCACCCAGTCCAGCACACGGTTTTCGCCACGGCTGGCTCCGATGGCGCATTTCACTTCTGGGACCGTATCGCGCACTCTCGGCTACAGCAGTACCCATCGACCGGCAGTCCCATTACAACGACAGCGTTTAATCATAACGGCAGCTTCTACGCGTATGCGCTCGGGTATGATTGGAGTAAGGGGTGTGCCGCGAATAGCCAGAAGATCCAGACGAAGCTTATGCTGCACCCTGTTACGGTTGAGGAGAGTACTCCGAAGAAGAAATAAGAGGGATTAGAGCTTTTTATATGCCTATAAATGACGGGCTATAAGCAGGGAGGAACTTTTGAGATGAATGAGTGAGGAAAATCGAAGATTGCGCCAAGAGAGCGTTTCGATTTCGGACTGGCAATCTTGTACCAATGGAGGATCTCCTTTGTCAGGGGCTTGGTATATGTATGACCTACAGGAGGAACGATTATACTAGTCACCTAAGTCGCGGAGAAAGAATCTGCCCAAGAAAACCAGTTAAACCGGATTACATATGGAGCGACATGTCGAGGGCAACTAGCAAGCAGAGGTTGATAAGGCTAGAAAATGCAAACGCCGTGTCTTTGTGTGAAAGAGTGATGCATTAGAGGATACCTGTTATAGTATCTCTTTCTTATAGGAATAGGCGGGACAACACTCAGGTACCAACAAATGGCTGTGCGTCAACATGGTTATTCCTGACTTTAATAGCCATAATTACTTTCTATAATCCCGTTACGATATCTATATAAGATGCCAAGTGAAAAGCGGTGTGGTAATCATCACGGAAAATCATATTCTTATGGTCTTGGGCGCTTTCAAAACCTAACCTAACCTAACCTAACCTAACCTAACCTAGTACTGATATATAAGGGTTGCTCTTATTCGCAAAGACACCTTATTTATTCGCATTATTCCCGGCCATTATTTACTTCTTACCTCTCGCCTCGATTGTTACATGACGATCATGAAGTTCAATCTTCTTTCCGCAGCGGTATCCGCTGGCGTCAGCATTGCCGCTGCGAGGGACATCTATGTAGCTAGTTACGCCGGGCCCGTATACCGTCTAGCCTTTACCAGCAACGTCGAAGGGAGCCATTCATTGCGGGAGGTTGGCTCGACGTTGGAATGTGGTCGTAATCCTGGATGGTTGGAACTTGATCCAGTAACAGGCACGCTATTCTGCGCAAATGAAGCTTATACAATCACCAACGCTGGCTCGGTAGCGTCGTTCTCCAAGGACTCACTTTCGATACTTGGAAACATTACTACTGATTATGGTCCAGTACAGTCGACATTTTATGCTCCCAATCGCTTAGGGCTGGCTCACTATTCGGGAGGTGCGGTCTCCGTGCTTGATACTTCAGACCCGAGTAACTTGGTCGAGCTTCAGAGCTTCCACTACTTCATGGATAAACCCGGCCCCAACTCGACGCTACAAGAAAAGCCGTATCCCCACGGCATCGTCGCCGACCCCACCGGGAAATTCGTAGTGGTGCTCGACCGCGGCGCAGATGCCCTGCGGACATACGCGGTGGGATGGGACGACCGGCTAGTAGAATTAGGCGCGCACTACATCGCTCCCGGGAACGGGCCGCGTCACGGCGTCTTTGTCAAAGGGAGCGGTGGTAAGACGTTCTTCTACGTGCTCGGCGAGCTTACCAATTCGCTGCACGGGTTCGAGGTCGTGTACGGCAAAGACGGGACCCTGGGTTTTGAGCAGTTCTACGAGGACAGCGCGTACCAGACCGGGTTTGGCGATGCCGCTGGGGTCGCGATACCGGCGGAGATCGCGGCCGCGGAAGACGGTAGATATGTCGTGCTTTCTACGCGCGACGAGGGCCGGAGCGTGTACCGTGGCGGGCGGAGTGATACTATTGCGTCGTATAGCGTTGATCTTGAGACTGGGCATCTTGCGCTTGTGGGACTTACGGCGTCGGGGGGTTTGTGGCCGCGGTCGTTTGCTATTAGTAAGGACGGGACGCTGGTTGCGGCTGCGAATCAATATAGCGTTCCGGGGCGGCTGGTTGTGTTCGCGAGGGATCCCGGGTCCGGTGTTATAGATGACCAGTGGCCGCTGGTGACTTGGACTACGGATGATACGTTGCCTGATGGCCAGGGCATATCGCATGTTATATGGGATGAGTAACTAAGTTATCTAATGCATTTATAGGCTGGTTTCTCAAGAGGTATATGAGTTTTCATATCCGGAGTTTCATAGTAGCTATGAGGGCAAATGGGGAAGTGAGTGTTAGTGGTGCTCTTATATAAGATTTGATATATAACAATTCTTTGATACTCATCATCCTGATGATGTAGTTGAATTCTCCTGTACGTAGGCGTAAAATAGTTGAACCAATGGAGTGAATATGAATAATAGCTTAGATCTAAAGACTATGTAATAGATATGAACTTATTGGCATTAGTTGGCGGGTATTTGTGGGCCATATAAAGCTTATGTAGAGGTACCCCTCCTGCCCTTAATTGCCCAAAAGCCTATCTTTAAGCATTGAGCAAGAATAAGCAACTTCACCTTGTACATAGAATAAAAATAATAGACTTTGGCTTCTATAACTACACCATTTTTTCAAACATCTCAGATGAAACTATTATATAGAATTCGACCACCATGACTGACTGGCGATCTGAATATCTTACTTCCCTGCAAGAAGCAGAGCGGAACAATCCCGTGAACAAGGACCTCGTCGAGGCTTGTGAGTAGCTCCGTTCCACACTCTTGTGTTCCACTCCTAATAAGCCTCGTTTCTAGGTTCCCAACTCGCCGATCGAGTAGCCGCCCTCGAAGCCGAGAAGGTAGTCTGGCAAACCTCAACGAACCCACCAACATCGCTAGAAAATACGTCGGGAAGAGGCATTGCGACAACTGGTACGGCGGATAGTAGTGTTACGGATCAGAACATCGCCCAACTTCGGCTGGACCTAGCAGAAGCGCTCCGGTCCAAAGGCCAGCTGCAGAGTAGACTAAAAGCCGCCGAAGACGAACTCCAGAAGCTGCGGTCCAAGGCGAAAGTCGATACTAAGCGTATCAACGATCTGACCGCCGAGCGTAACGCACTCACGGCGAGACTTAAGGACCGCAATGAAGAGCTAGCCGGCAAGAACAAGATGCTAAAGGTACGAATAAACGATGGGGCACATGTGGGTGGATGTACTGGACTGGGACTAATACGTAGCAACAGGATATTCAGGATGAGAACCTGACTTTAAACATACAACTCGACGTCACCGAGCAGAAAGCAGCCAAGATCGCAGCCGATAATAAAGATCTAATTAAGAGGTGGATGGATCGGATGAAGCACGAGGCAGACGCCATGAACCTGGAAAACGAATCACCAAGCAGTAAGAATGGGAGGTGAGGTGAAAAAGCCAGCATACCGCTCGCGGATGTCATCGCGCTTTATTGTATTGATGTGTTCTATTTATATAACCTAATACTGGTATTGTAAGTCCTTACCATTTCGATCGCCTCCCTTTGGTATCCCTCGAATCATGCTTATCTATGCGAATGTGGTATCCTAACGCGCGCTCTCACCTACCCGTTCTCTGAATTCTATACATGGACATATTGCTGACTTCTCTTTCCCCTATAGATTGGTCGGCATGTTTATTTCCTGATGGAGATATAGTAGTCGCCTTCCGCAGCGGCCCAACTGACCCAGTTCTCGTGGTAGCGGTAATGCTGGACGTCAAGTATACTATTTGCGACATCGTTAATAGCGGTTTTGTTTTCGTGGACGAAGGACTTTAGCGATATAATCTTGCAGCCCTTCTTCAAATCCAAAAACATGTTAATTAGGGCATCGTTAAGAGTGGAAGTGAAGGCTTTGTTGTTGACGAGTATTACGTCCGCCTCCTTCAACTTCTCCAAGATCTTAGCGTTGGTACGAAAGTCACCCCTCTCAAGATGAACACGCCCATGCGCGACGCCCCATAGGTGACATCTGGATCTGAACTCCTTCTCCTGAGCTTCGGCAAGATTGCAGGCATTCTCCATCATCTCGCAGCCGTAACTCCGACAGCCGATCTCAAGGGCCGCTTGGAGTACGACGTTACCTACCCCAGAACCAAGGTCTATGAAAACCTGGTCGGAAGTCATTTTCGTCTGCTCGACGAGCAATTTCGTGATGAAAGGGTGCAGCAGCTCTCCGTAGACGTTGTCGCTTCCCATCTCGTATTTTGTGAGCATCTCTACCTTCGGCGCAACCGTGCGATCGTATACTTGTGTGAGGATGAACGACACCAGGCTGGGTGGAAGATGGTGCTGTTGTTCTATGTTCTTCGCTATCGTACCATTCTCAACCAATTCTAATAGTTTGTCGTTGTAGTTTTTAAGTGCTGCTCTGAATACTGGCACGTCTCTATATTTCTCGCTTATTGCGCGTTCCATCTGTCTTCTGAAGCTTGCGTTGTGGTCGATGAAAGGCTTCGCTTCGTCATCGGTGAGATATGTCTCGGCCACGTGCTCCACGACTAAAAGAATGTCTTTAACAGCATCGATCTTATCTTTCTGCCATACTAGCTCGTATCTTGTCTCATGTTAGTACGCTCTGTAATGCCTTTAGAGTTGATATCCTTACCTCTCACGCTTACACCGAGACGGATATTGCAGCTCTATCGCAACTTCTTCCGGTTTCGCGCCCTGAATTGGCGGACATTTTGTGGCGACCGAGGCGATATCCGCCGCGTGGATGATGCGTGGGTCTCTGATCTCATCGCCGAACGCCTTCTTATGGCGCAGCTTGCGATTTAGATCCACCGACCTTGATTCGCTACGTCGCAGTCGCTTTCGGAAAGGATCGCTATCATCATCTTCCGACTCCGAGTCGTTTCCGAAGGCGGGGGAGTCTCGTGGGGTACTGGTTACAGTCTTGCGCTTCCTTATAATAGCGCGCTTCTCGTCAGAAGAGGAAGGATATGGCGACGCGCTTTTGGGTCGTGAGAGGCGCGGATTTGGCGAGAGGCGGGGGGACGCGGAGTAATGGCTTGAAGACCCGCGGGGAGGATTCACGGTCAGGCTGGGCCGCGGCTTGGTGGGAACGACGACTTTTTCTACGCGGATCTCCTGAGGCGCGGCCTTCAGCCGGGATTTCTGATTGAAGATGCCCATAGCTTCCAAACGGTGGCGCAGGCGAGGGCGTTGCTATGAGCGGGGATAATCTAAAAGGAATACTGGTCGAAGAATAACGATCTGAGGATACTGAGAATAGTGTACTGAGGATATTGAGTCTAGGCGTCTACGCATATAGGTATGTATATAAAATGCGAATGCGAGTGAGTGACTAGGCCATAAGAACTAACGCAATGCACAAATGAATGTGGGCATCCGGCAATCAAGTTCAAAGAAGGCGGAAAAAAGAGGGTGTAACCAGGCAACGAGGACAAGCAGAAAAAAAAGATGGACTGATTGATTGATTATTCATGAGGTAGGTGAGCCCCCCAAGAGTCCTAGAATGACAGGTGCAGTACAAGTACAAATTAGGTATGAGGCGGAATCGGCTTTTCCAACTACGTAGGTACTTAGGTACTGTATCCACCTTTATCGATAACCTGAACTATCAACGTGAGAATTAAAGAAGGTTCTGTGCTGAAGCGGGAACTACCAGGTACCTTATGATGGTCTATGCCAGGGTGGTCCACCCAAAAGCTTGGCGACTTGGTTGCCTTGCATCGGACAATTACGGTATTGGCAGATTGGTAAGACATTGTCCCCACCTCATTACGTAGGTACTTGCTACTGTGCTGTGACGGTCACCAATTACTACATGTACCTACTAGGCACGTGCCTCACTTGAAGAGATATATTGAACGCCTATTCATCGTTCAGCTTGGATATATCTCTTATTCAGGTAAAGAACTTCTCTCCTTTTGACTACCAGTTATATATATAGGTACCTTATATATACTGCGCGAATGAAATAGACGCCATCTTTTCTGCATTCTGGGATAGGTAAATACACGTCAAGACCTTTAATTCTTGGTATATCTCCTCCCTGCTATTAAATACTCCTCTTATACATCTTACAAACTACAGAGCAGAATACTCTGATTCGTGACAGTACCAGTATGAATCTCACCCGCGGGGATGTTCGAGAATATGATGAAGCAAGGGCAGCGGGCTCTTGTCGCTGTCAATAATCATACAACAATGACTTTAACGAGGCGAGGCTGTTAAGTAGTTTCAACTTACTTTTTGTTGCGTATGAAAGACTCTACGGTCTTCAAAGGGCGGGTACATCTATACGGCTTACAAGAGTATGTTTCATTGTTGTAGCGGTTGTGGTCACGACTGTGCTTCCTTCAAGCTATGGCAAAAGGAAGTGTTCCGAGTCGATAATGAGCGGACTATCCGTTGACCACAGAATAGGAGGGATTGTTCCCCGGAATAGGAAGCCGGTCCAGGTCTCTTTTAATATCTGCTTTGGCATTGTTTCTTGGATGGCGAGGAGTAAACAACAATGATGCTTTATTCTCCGAGTACTAATATGGGCAGCGCGGAATCCTCGTGGCTCATGCTTGTGGAGATATTTTTTTCCTATTAACCATTTATCTAATTATAAAATTACTATAGACCATTTTCAAGGTCATCATAATGTCAAAGAGAGGAATTATTGGCTTCCTTACGGCATTGGGCTTCACAGCTCAATTTGCCAATGGCCAGCTCCAACCCGATTGCAATCCGCTCCATGCGGATTGCCCATCAAAGAAGGCTTGGCCGCAGGAAAATTACTATATTGATTTCACTAAGCAAAAGGGACCCCCTTCGGACTGGACGATTGCGAACTCCGAGGTCGTCGACTTCACTTCCAATGGAGCCGAGTTGTCTTATGCGAAAAAAGGGGATGCACCGAATATGTGGACCGATTTCTACATGCTTGGCGGCCGGTACGATGTCGAGATGAAAATTGCTCCGGGCCAAGGAGTGATTAGCAGCGCGGCTCTATGGTCAGACACTCAAGATGAAATCGATTTCGAATTTTCGGGGAATCAGTTTGGCCAGACGCCTTTCCCGCCTCGGGATGGGATGTGGGCGTTTGAGACCAACGTCTTCGCGCAGGGAAAGATGTGGGACGGCGCAGCCACTTATCAGAAAGATTCATACAAGCCAGCAGAGCAGTTTCATAAATACTCGGTAGAGTGGGACGAAGACCACATAGACTGGTATGTGGATGATAAGGTCGTCCGGAGTGTTCTAGCCAAGGATACTCCTAAAGGTTTCGCCTTTCCCCAGTCTCCGATGAAGCTTCAACTTGGTGTATGGGGAGGTGGAGACCCTAGCAACAACCACTGGACTATTCAATGGGCCGGAGGTGAGGTCGACATGAAGGGCGCTCCTTATACGATGTATGTGAAGAGTGTAAATATTACAAATAAATATCCTGCTTGCCAGTACGGATATAAGGATAAGGTATGTCAATTACTTATAGGCTATGACAGTCTTACTAACGACTTACAGAGTGGGAAGCAAGCTTCCATCGAGAAGATAGAAAATGGCTGTAACCCTGAACTCGTAAGAATGGTAAAGAAGGACTATCCTGTTAGTCCGCCAGAGTCGGTGGCCAGCGAAGTAGAGTCCTCTACTCCTGCTAATTACCCTACGTATGAAGCCAGCTCGCCTTCTAGTAGCCAGTTACCTATTTCATCTTCTTCCCAGTCCCTAGATACGTATCCGACTAGTTTAGTGTCTAGTAGCGCTGACTTGCCTGCTTCTTCTCCTGTCGAATATCCCACGTACTCGGCTGGAATACCTTCATCCAGTGATCAATCAATTTCTTCATCGGCAGGATATCCTACGAGTGAGGTGGGATCTTCCAGCATCCAATCATTGAGTTCTGTTGCGTCTGGTTATCCCACGTCTCTGGCTGGGTCATCATCTGTCGTAGTCTCTTCGTCTGCTTCCTCCCTCGCCCAGAGTTTCGAGACGTATCCAGCCTTAAGTGTACCATCCGCAAGCGTATCGTCCGCAAGTGTATCATCAACAAGTATATCATCGGCAAGTGTATCATCGGCTAGCAGCTCAAGTCTATCCTCTGTTGGTGTGTCGTCCTCGTCGACGGCTGATGGATATCCTACCCAGCCGCTAACCGAATCTGGGACTGTATCGACACAGACATCAGCTACAACAGCCCCTGGGGAGTATCCAGTGAGCTCACCGACTACTAGTAGTGGTATCTTAAGTAGTTTAAGCTCACTATTCTTGGGCACTACCACTAGTAGCAGCGTGTCGACTCAGATCGACTCCAGTGTAGTTACAGAGTCTACTTCTGCCACTGAGCTGACTGAATCGAGTTCTGCCCAGGTTGCTAGCTCAAGCGTCGATGCGGTTAGTTCTAGCGCTTCTTCAAGCTCGCAGGAATCCGGTTCTGGCTACCTGGCCTCATCCCCTTCAGCCTCATCCGCTTCGGTTTCATCTATTTCAGGTTCATTAACTTCTGTATCACAACCTGGGACTTCGAGCATAGCTAGCGGCACTGTCGTCTCTTATTCTCAATCGTTTGGAAGCGCCTCTTCGAGCGCGATAGGTGGAAGTAGCAACACTGTTTCTACAATATATACGTCAACCGTTTACACTGTCACGTCCTGTGCACCGACAGTAACTAATTGCCCTGTCGGGAAGGTTACTACAGAGTCGGTCTCAGTATCGACAACGATATACCCTGTCAGCCAGTCAGAAGGGTCCCAATCCATTATATCTAGCACTCTTAGCGATACTAGTGTTGGGACGCAGCCGAGCTCATCCGTGGATGTCTCATCAGCGACCGTATCATCAGCGAGCGTTTCATCCGCAACTGTCTCCTCTGTAGCTAGCTCATCTGCGGCGATCTCAAGCGGGTCAGCAGTACTGCCTACGACCGAATCAGGCATTTCATACTTTACTTATCCAACTTCTGGAGGTCCGCTATTTTCGCAAACGTTACCAAGTACATACAGCGTTAGCAGTGAAATCACTAAGTCGATATTATCAACGGTCTACTCAACGAATGTTGTTACTATCACCTCGTGTGCTGCCTCTGTAACAAACTGTCCGGTAGGTAAAGTCACCACCGAGACGGTCTCCGCGTACACTACCATTTGCCCAGTCACACAAACTATCCTTGATGGCATAACTTATGGTGTAGTGGAAGGGACAGAGGCCACTGCTTTGCCACCGCCATCATCATCTGGTTATCTAGCGAGTTCTTCAAGCTCACAGCCAGTTGAATCAGTATCGTTATCTAGCTCTAGTAGCCTCTATTCCACAGCCAGCGTGATCAGTTCGTCAACAATAAGTTCTCCGGCTCTTGGCTCTAGTAGTATTTATCCTACACCTAGTTCGGGAATCTCTGTCGGATATAGTTCTTCGATAATTAGCTCGAGTATTATCTTCCAAAATTCAACGGCGTCTGCCCCTGGGAGCATCTCTGGGGCGTCAACTCAAACCTATCCAGCTTCGTCTATTCCGGCTTTGAGTACTGAAATCAGTATGACTACCTCGACAGTTTACTCGACAAATATTTATACTATAACTTCCTGCGCGCCTGGCGTTACTAACTGTCCTGCTCAGTTAGGACAGGTCACGACAGATCTTATCTCGCTATATACGACCGTATGCCCGGTTGCCGAGTCGCAAACCACGATCGAAGGAACTTCTTCGGCACTTCCGGTTGCTACACAGACTTCCACGCCGGGCCAACCAATTTCCTCGTACGCTACAGTAAGAAACTCTACGTCGGCTGGGACTATTCCTAGCTTAAGTGTGTCTGCCCCAGTTCAGTCAAGTGCTACTCAAGATGTACCGTCTTATTCGATGTCTACTGGGTCCGGACTTCTAGTTGAGTCCAGTACTAGTCAAGCTGCGTCATCCTATGCAACGTCTGCGCAATCTGAGACAGAATCTACATCATACACAACGTCAACTATATATTCGACGAATATTTATACTGTCACGCCTTGCGCTCCGGGCGTGACTAACTGTCCCACTAATGGCGCAGTGACAACGGAAGTTATTGCTGTGTCTACCACGGTCTGCCCCGTAGCGGACAATTCAAAAGACACGCCGGGAACTACCGTCTCTGCCGTGGAATCCCAATACACAACCACTGCTATTACGTTCAGTGATACCGTGAGCGGTTCGGTTATTGTAGTAACAACGACTATCAGCTTTATCGATACACCTGCGCCAACTTCGTATTACCCAACTCAAGCGATTGGCACGTCTAACACTGCAGGGACTGATGCTATTGCGTCGAGTTCTCCTGGTGCGTATCCCAATATAACCAAACCAGGCACAACTGTAACTCTCGGTAACTACTTCACGACTGTCATCGAGTACGACACGATCACCCCCGAGGCCCCCGCTTCCGTGTCGTCTGGGGCTACTCCTACTAGCTACTACACAGGATCCCAAGCATCTGCCGACGTTTCGAGCTATCAGATGAGTGAAGCTTCTAGCACCGTGGGAACAGGCGCCACTTCGGTCCCGGTTGCTGTTAGCTCGGCCTCAAGGTCAGTTTCTCTGTCTTGCTTTTTCTTGGTTGTTTGTACAATTTTCATTGAGACCTTCAGGGGGCTTATAAACTAATGGTCGTTCCTATTAGTTACCCCTTAGTATCGTCGCAGACCATCCCTAAGAATGCACCCGGTGAGTCCTCGTCTATCGGTGATGATCTAACAACGGTAACCTCCCCTACCACGGATACTCGTACCGTGATCCAGACACTATCTCCCGAGCAATCAGGCACGTGCGCGTGTGAACCCTCGACGGTGACTGTCACTCAAACCGTTGCACGAACCACTGTGACAAGCACAGCCGAACCGTTTATCGCCAGTACGTATTCTATGGGTACTGCCCCTCTCGGCACAGGTGGGACGACCATGAACGCTTACCCGACGAACACACCGGCTGCGATGCGAAGATGGTTTAGGCGAGGTCATGGAAATGGGGGCGGACATGGTCATTAATAAGGTGCTAGGTTAGACGGATGAAGTTGAGACTTACGTTGCATTGGATGGTAGTTACTAGTTATATATTTCATGTTATTGTCATAAGTGGCAGGTTCCACGGATAAAAGCTCTTGTATGTTATTAATTTCTAGCTTCTGTTCATACGAGAAATCTATAAAATACTCGATTGTCACTTCGTAAATGTGGTTTATATGCTGTGTGATGTTGAAAGGAATGAAAAAGTCTATGTCTACCTAAACGAGGAAGATTGGGGGCGTCTTGGAATATCAGTCGAACCTAAATGGTACGCAAGGTATGAACCGAGAGAGGCATGGCTGTGGCACTACATAAGCGTACGACCCATGAAGCGTGCTTGTCAAAGCGCCCCAGATTACGTGGAGTCGAATTTCTGTTTATTTCATTCGTGCGAAGTTCTTACGTGATACGACTACAACCTTAGATGCGTCTTAAACACGCGAGCTCCGGTTGGATTTGGTAACAGGGTGACCAAAAATATCATCTGTATGCAGGCTTGACATTTACGTGTGAGTGAGAATGGATAGAAATAATGGACTACTAGGATGAAGCCTTACCAATTATTCTGTCAGTGTTCGTATCTTAATTCTATTATCCGCTTTTCCGCGCATGTCACCTTGAGGCTTAACTAGGTTGTTACCCCCTTATCCCCCCATCTTCAACTGATGGCTCGGTAATAATGCATTCATATACCCCCCCACATCAATACAACGCCCAATCGGCCTGCCCCGAACTTTGACATACCTATCTAAATATAAATATAAGTGCCGAAGAAAGCAGCCGCTAGGATGATAGGAGAATATGAAAACTGACAGGCGAGACAGAACCCTCGTCATGTACATGTGTAATCTACAAGTGTAGTCTGACCGGATACCAGGTGTGTAAGCTAGACCGTAAAGAGATTCCGTGAGATTTCTGCGCCATGGTTCAACTTATATATAACAAGCGGACCCTAGTCGCAGCGTTTGCTGTCATATTATACTAGACTCGAGTCTAGACAAGAAATATAACAATAATTGTTTTGGCGTCAACATTAGGTACCTAACATATGTGCAACTAGTGCCAGCAAATCTCTAGACTTTCCTCCTATCCACATCCTCGGGTCATAGCCATGTCTGGCGTTCGAAACATTACGGCTCCGTGGGTGCCGTTAGATGAGTTCGATTGGTCGTTCGCGCGCACCGGCCCGCTGCCCTGGAACCTGACGGTCTGGTATGTAATAAGTCAGACCCAAAACCCACGAGATTCACATCCACATGGCTGTTCGATAGGGGCTAACGGATCATAGGTGTCTTCTCGCCGTCTTCACGTCCCTCCCGATATGGATGACCGTCGAGCTGACTGCCTGGGTCCTCTATGCTTTTGAGCGATGGAGCGGGATTTATTTCTGGTCCGTCCTCGCTACGACGTGGGGTTTGACGATCCGCGCCATCGGTTTCCTCCTCAAGTTCTGCGTGCCGCAGGCGAACTGGATATTGACATTTGTGCTATCCGAAGTTGGTTGGGTCGTGATGGTGTCTGGTTTTAGCATCGTCTTGTGGTCCCGGCTACACCTCGTGATACCGCCAGGCACACGGATACTGCGCCTCGTATTCGCCATGATCATAATCGACGCGTTACTATTTCACGTACCAACCGTCATATTTCAGTACTTTATGTCGAACGCAGCGACGCATGAGAAATATCTTCCCTACATGAATGTGATGGAGCGTGTTCAGGTCTTAGCATTCTCGGTGCAGGAGGCTATCATCTCCTCCATCTATATCTGGGGAACGATGCAGATGTTCAAGATGTCACTCAACGCTAAGGCTAAGAACACATTGGCATTTCTTATCATCGTTCAGGTAGCCGTGGTTCTAGCCGACATACCCGTTATCGTGCTCGACTACTGCAACTACTTCACGCTTAAGGCTGTCATACACTCGTTTGTCTACGCTTTTAAGTTACAGATAGAGTTTGTCGTTCTCAATGAATTCAAGCATCTCGCCAACGGTGGGATCACGGGTGTTAATGGGTCTTTCGGAAGAGGGTCCGATGATTTCTCACCATTCAATGCTGGACCTCTAGATATACCGAAAGGGATTAGCAACGGCGCATATAACAACTCGGGCGTATCGGTGGTTGTATCAGCTGGTGGGCCGCCATCGTCAAGGGTAAATCGGTCTGATTCATCCGGGACACATGGCCAGCGTACAGAGCAACCCGATGCTCTTGAAGCCCGATACCTAGGGAGGTATGGTGTGGCTATGTGACTTTTATACACTCGATCGGGTTTATAGACTCCTCAATACTATCATTCCAAATTAACAGATATCCTTCATGAGAATAACATAAATCCTATTTTAACTATCTAAGGATTAGGTACCTAAGGTATAGATATTTAGTATATAGAAGAGATATATAATGTTGTATTTTGGGATTGCTAGATCTCGAGTAGCTCCCCATTCCAATGCTATAAGCCCCTGCTACCGCTAGACTTCTTCAGGATGTTACTCCTTTGATGTTAGACGTTGTTCTGGGCTCTATCTCCTAGGGTTCGCTATTTTCACCACTATTTCTCGTCATAGATTCGGTATATAAAACCTCAGTACTGTTTTCCCATCCGGCAATGGTGGTCTATATGGTGCACCAGAACGTCGGTCTTGAAGCTCCTATTAGGATAGATAAGAAGATGGCATCCCACACAGCCACCTGAACGTTCTATATACTAACGCCGCTTCCGTGTTCTAATATTGAAAGCTTCTGACCTAATGCATATTCTTGCATAAAGGCTGTACGGAATACCATCATGAGAACCGCAACCCTTATTATTCTAGTAGAATTTATAGGGGTTTCGGCTTTGGCTGAGACACTTATGTGGTCCCTCTACTGGATTATTGAATTAGTATAGGAGGAAGGAATAACCTCCCCCCTCCCCCAATAACGCCTATCACAGTATTATACTTTCTCATCTCCGATAGAATGCACCTCGGATACCTACCTTTCCTTGTCCGGCTATTCCTACATAAAGGCTGGCGTATCCTTCTCCCCAGAAGGAAAAAACCGTCAATACCAATTCTTCAACACTAACTCTTCAACACCGACCCCACGGACACCATGCCCGGAATGGGATATTCGATATCTCGTTTGGCGTTCATGTTATTATTGCGAGATGCCGCCTCTTTGCAACTTAACGTAACAGCAGTCGGGGCAAGGGACGGTTCCTCGACACTCGAATGTTGGCAAATGAAGGTGCCGTTCAAAACATCTTCCGAACTCGGAACAGTCGGAAGCCTTGTGACGACTCTGGACAATGTCTCAAATGTGACCTACTCTATCCTCCCGCCCCAGTACGATGGAGGCTTACACAATGCGCCGCACGCACAGTAAGTCCTTTTCTACTCCAAAAGCTGCGTCATGTAAGAGGTAATTTAGATCCTTGGTACTAATGTAAGTTGCTTGGCTAGGTGGGTTTATATTGCTACTGGATTGGCATATATTACGCTCCCCGACGATAAAGACACCAGTGTATTTGTAAATGGAGGTCAATTTAGCCTCATATTTGTTGCCGACACAGCAGCTGTGAGCCAAAGAGGACATCGTACCCAATATCCGGGTATCACTGAGTCAATCGCACTCCAAATTCCCACAAGCGATGGAACAGTGCCTGAACATAGTGTGCTACACATAGGTCCGTGTAATTTTCACGAAGTGGCTGGAGTTCGTGTAGTCGCGCCGACCCAAAATAATTGCGATTCTATCAGGCAGAGAGTCGAATACTGGGCCAACAATTTGTTTCCTTTTACTCCTTATTGAATGCTTGCTTCTGAAAACGATCACGGAGATCCTCATAGTTACTAATACTGTGCTGGAGTGAGTATACGGACTCACATAATTAGGTACCTATCAACTGAATGTGCTCCATCACAGAACCCAGAAGATATCAGAGACAGGAAGCAGTTTTCTGGGGATATGTATGCCTTATAATAAATAGTGAGAGGTTTCATATCATGATTCTGCTGGATATTTAGGGTGTATCATGAGATGATTCGGGGATCTCTAGTGCCTCTGGTATCTCTGTGTCGTATTGATAATTGATGATATTCCCCAGCTCTTTGTTCACATCGAAGGCGCACGGAACAGCAGACATCATCCTATAAGTTTATAGGGGAGTCCAGCCTGTCCTTGTATACACAATAACTGCATGTGGAATGATAGCTTCATCCTTATAGACAACAGTTTCGGGATATGATACAGATCCACCGTCAATATACGTAAACCGCCTCGATCTGTCGGAACGAAAAACATAAGTAGAGTCTCAGCAGATGTACGCGTCTCAGATAAACGTACAGAATCATATCCATCATCCGGTGACGTCCTTTTCGGGCAGCTTGTGTATAGTTTCTGACATTTTCCAGGGGCAACAACGCACAGTAGCATTACGTGCTTGCGCGAGCGAAATCTATGGTTTTTCACATAATAGTCTGCCTCTGCATATCTAGTTAAAAATTGCTTGAAGTTAATTAATAGGCGGAGAAAGTCTTACTAGAGGAAACGCTAGTCGAATAGATGCCTTGGCCAAACATGTTTCTAGGATCTGTTGGGCGATCGGGTGAGTAAAAATAGTAATAATTATTTCATTGAAAACTTATTACCGGAATATGTGGTGTTGAATGAATAGCTGAGAATTTGGCAGAGGTTGCATTCGTGGTTATTACAGGGAGTAACTTTGCTTTTATCTCTTCCAATATCGCATAAACGCTTCGTTCCATGAAATAAATATTTCGAATGTCCGGGCACTTTCTTACTGGATAAAGGAGGATATTAGCATAAGTACCTAGACCTAATATACTTGACTATGACTACACTTACCAGTAATCAGAAGATCGAGTTCTATACGAATTGACGAAGTAACCACTAACGACGAAGACATCTTCTATGTCATATTTCTTGTCGTTATGTTTCCATCCGTCCTCAAAAAGCCTTGTAGCTATGTATTGGCAGTAAGCCTTGCGTCAATGGCATAGACATCCTGGGTTTGTAGTTTACCTGTTTTATAGACAGAGTCATGTTTCTCAAGTGGTGAAAGATACTATGGTGCATCACTCTTAGATTAGTCTGAAGGATGCAAATATACAATATCTAATTTTATGGGAACATACTTTCATCTTATGCAACTTTTAGCTGCGTTGAGGTGAAGGGCAACTCTATCTCCACTTTGATCCATAGGTATATATCACGATGTAGAGAGGTAGTTAATTGATCCAATACTTGAGTTTGGCAAGATTCAAGAAATGCCAATAAGTTGCATTCATTAGTGAATCGTGGACTGATACAATTGGCCTTTCTCAGCAAGGCTCATAGAATGCACTATAACCTGTAATATCATGCAGCCTCTATTCTGTGGCCAGTGATAGAGCAGCGCAACCCCCTTATCTGGGTGGTAATTTGGGGCGTAAAAGCTGATTGTGGTATTCCGCGAGCTGCCGCTTGCACTGGATCCTTCATTAGATCCTTCCGGCTGCCAAGACTACGAATTTCATGCAGATCTAGGCACAAGGCTTTGGAGATTCATGCACTGAGACCTGTAAACCAAGCATGTGGTTTCTGTCAGGATTTTAGAGGATACGTCTAGAATAAAGGATACTGTCGGTATGTATAGCCGTGGGCCCCCGTAGCTAGGCAACTTAGAACTTCTCGCGGAGCAATGAAGTTGTTTCCGCTTCTTGCTCTACCTTGTGACAATCTCACTTAATACTACCTGCGGCTATAGTGTCCAAGGCTTAGCCCTACTTAAATAGACAAAGCCGCTTTAACAGGCAGAAAGCGACCTAAATACATTAGAACGTGCCATACCAAATTACGGTGTCCGAGTGTCACCTCTAAGAACGTAAGAAATGGATTTCCGAATGTCACTTTCTATCCGTAGATATGAATAATCTATTTGGGCAAGGCTTTACCAAGATAATTACACTGGATTGCATGAGTAATATAGCTAGTGGTTTCCGAGTTGGCTATGGGTTACCTTACCTTGGGTAAATATTATATGTTGAGGTGAGTAAAGGCGTAAAACAACGCGCATCGTAGCTAGCATCTATGGCGCACGAGACGTCTAGGAGTGTCCGGCCCTGAGATTCATTATATTAACCAGCTGGCACCAGCTGGTTAGCCAATTTTGCCAGGACATCCACCTGAGGGTTCCTAATTCTGGACTAAAATCCCGAGTTGGACTAGGTGAACAGTTGCAAAAACTAATAAAAACTGGAAAAAAAAAAAAAAAGGTAACGAGCCCAGCAGGGATCGAACCTGCAATCTTCAGAGAGTGGAATACCATTGATAGAACCGAAATCTGACGCCTTACCATTAGGCCATGAACCCCATTCATGTTGCCACAGTTGAATAATTAGCACTATGATATGATAATTCCGGTCAAATACAGTAGGGTTTAGTGAAGCTGCGAGACAATTCCATCTTAGAGATGATCAAGATGATGTTAGTATATATGCCCTTTGAGATATACTGTTGCATTTACGACAGCTTGGGCACTTTCGGCTTTGCAACAGCTGACTGCTTTCGATTCAGGTGCTGTATCGACCAAGCTCGTTTACGCCAACCTATTCACGATCTATAACAATGCCTGTGTCTTGAAGGGAGTGTGTTCTCTATGGAATATGAGTAAAGACCGTGTCATTCTAGGCGCCATTAAAGAGAGGATATATTTCGCCCTGCATTCTCAAGTCCAACAGTAAGAGGTGTCAATACCTTCACCAGCGTATCCGACAGCGCAAATCCCCGTTTACTCTCTCACCAAGCGAAATTTTCTTTGATCAAGTCTTCGGATAGTTTCCATAGCCTTTCAGCCCCCTCGCTCGAGCTTGAATAGGGGTTCAATCTATCGGAAATCTGGCAATCTATGAGGTAAACCCCGTGGTTTTCCTTATCGTCCTTGGACTCAGGAAGGCCCAATTTCGGATCCAATGCAGCAACGAGAGTTGTTGCTGATCCCGCTCCTAGTGTTTTGAA
The DNA here is from genome assembly GCA_902805455.1 of Daldinia concentrica. Classification (NCBI taxonomy): domain Eukaryota; kingdom Fungi; phylum Ascomycota; class Sordariomycetes; order Xylariales; family Hypoxylaceae; genus Daldinia; species Daldinia concentrica. Next base: position 2,248,389 of record CADCSW010000041.1, on the reverse strand, counting down.
CTGAAGATGCCCCCCCTTCTCCCAGCTGTCGATTAGATCTCTCGTGCTTTGCACGGCGTCTCTGGACAGCTCTGTGTGTATTACTCCGGGGTGCAGGGATATACTCAAGATTCCGTACTTCTCATACAGCCTCTTGTTTAAGGCTATACTAAACAGTACATTCGCAACCTTGCTCTGATTGTAGCCTTCAAGCGGCAGGTACGATTTGTCTTCGGTGTCCACCCCTCCCCACATTCTGTGCATCTCGTAAGGGGGCTGTTCGTCTTCGGGGAGTTCTTTGTTCTTCTTTTGGAAATTGGTATCGCTCCATCGCATACGAGCAGATATTGGAGAAAGTGAAGAAACGTTGATAATCCGAGTTGCCCCTTTCGGGTTGTGCTCTGCCGCTTTGAGAAGTTTCGGCATGATCAAGCAGGTGAACAGAAAGTGTCCGATGTGATTAGTTGCAAATTGTATCTCGATTCCATCTTCGTTGATCGTAAGTTCGGGAATATTAGAGATGGCTGCACTATTGACGATGATATCAATAGTAGGTATGTCAGACCATGATAGAAGCTCGTCGGCAGCGGCCTTAACGGTTCTCTTTGTAGAAAGATCGAGAATAAGGGAACGATAGTCCACATTAGGAAATTCAGCCTTGAGCTTGTCGATGCACTCTTGAATCTTGGATGGAGTACGGCTGGCGAGGATTATGTGAGCTGGAGATTGAGAAGCCTATATGATACGTCAGAATATTAAAGGACAAGCAAGAAGGGTACCTACAAAAGCTTGGGCGGTTGTAAATCCAATACCGCCAACGTTTGCACCCGTCACGAGCACCGTTTTACCACGAATCTCCCCAGCAAAGGCCTTGGCAACATCCAATGCCTCTGTATGATCATTGAAGTCGGGATAAGTTGTGGCAGTCATTTTAACGTTAGAGGCGTTTATCACGTTGATTTCGGGTGAGTCAATCCTTCAAAAAGTCAATATGATATCAATTCACGGTGGTTGTTTAGAATTGCTACCAGTAGCCTCTCGTCGCGAATTCGCTCCTTATTTATATTATTAATTTTCTATTTGCTTTACCCAACACGCATATTTCTGGCGAAGTTGAGGAAGTTCAATATGCTTCCCCGCGGCTCCCGTTCGCAATAGTTCATTAGAATAGCCTATCGTGTTGGATGGTCTTAACGGAGTTTGTAGCTAACACCTGGAAAATAAACATGTCTTGCAAATTAAGAAGTCTCGGGCTTAATTAGCCGTATTGTCTTTGCCGTGCTTCTTGGATTTGTATTCTACTAACGATTCATATCTCCGAGAGTCTAGTGGCTTAGTTTTGGTTTACATGTATTCGATGGAGGATTCGGAATTAGTGGGCATAATATTAGATAACCCCGAAATAGTTGCATGTCACTCTTGTTATATGGGATGGAAATAAGAATGGGAGACCCTCGGAGATAACATTCTAACCTATGTCGTCTTTTATAATGGATTGATTTTTTAACCTTATGTTGTGAACTATTATAACCCGTAAAAGAGGGTTGTAGACATGAAGCCATCGTCTAGATTGATGATTTTTCTATTCTTTATTACACTCGAAAGTACATACTCATATACAAGCTACCTTGGACTGGTAAGCCATACTAATTTGATACATCCTTGATACATCCTTAAAACCAAAAGTGAAGCTGTTGTCCCAGGAGAACGCCAAGGGTATCCGCACATTCCTAATCAGATAACCTTCCTGAGTTTTTTCCTCCCTCAAAACGCCGTAATCCAAGCGACCCGTTTTCCCATCTAAATCGGCGATATACTTCGCCCCGTCCGTGTTTTCTTTATATCCCGGAAGCCGGGACTTATTTATCAACAACCGAGCCGCAGTGTTGCGACGGCATCGTGTTGATATCCTCCCGCTTCAACCTGTTCGACCCATTCGCGCGCGATGTTTCCACGAGTGCTTGTTTGACAATACTTGTGGCGGCATAGGTGCCGAGGAGCGCGTATACACGTCCTATTCTGCTGCGTTCCGGGTGTAACTGAAACGCTGAGATCTAATATCACCCCAGAGTCGATTGAAGCTATGCCGACATTCGTCTGTGGAGAAAGACGGGAAACTCAAAGCCGTTCTCGAAGCTTAGCGCATTCCTCCGGTGGTGAGAGGGGATATGGTACATGTCGTAGGCGTTCTCATCTTCGTCTAAGGCAGATTCGCAATCGCTGAAGGTTGGGCTTCCGGCCTCAAATGAGAATGTTTGAATATCTTGCGATGTCGTGTTCTTTTTGCTTGGCGCTGGAATAGCGATGGGTTTGGTTTGAGTGGTGTAATTGGTCTTTTGCTCCATCTCTAGGGATTGGCTTTGTGTATATAGTAACACTTGTTGATATCGATATATATTAAAGGTATATATTGAAGGTATTGGCTTGTTGGTAGATGTGCTGGATAGAATAAAAAGGATCTATCTATGATTAGATTGATCTGGTTATATACCTACCTATTTACCTACATAGGTAGGTAGGTAGGTAATAGGTGGGTGACCTATCTAGATCGAGCGATCAAGATCCCTACATAGTTCATGCCGACAGGTGGTCTGAGAGAGTTTATCGATCAAACTATGGACACCGAGCCATTGTCGTCTCACAAGAAAACTATAGAGAGTTTCAGAGTCATTTTTTGATGCACTCGAATGCTTCCCGAAGTGCATAATAACTGAAAGTGGGTTCAAATGGTATGTTTTTTTGAGGCAATGCGTTGACGATCGTACGATCGGGACAAACCGGTCACCCGCGGAAGCACGACGAATTTGCAAACAAGCCGCGCACCGTCAATTACATAATTTAACCGGGCGACTAATCATCTGGGGAATCCTAGTTTCTCTGAGGCAATTGTCTAGGCTCGTCTAGTGGGAGGCGATTCCCGCCGATCCCCTAAATTATGACCAACCACATCGATGGAAAAAGGAAATAGGACTCTATTCAATTAGTTAACAATGACGATGCACCTTCACGTAAATATGTGTTGTTAGAGAAGTAATATATATCATCGTCGTATGCACTCAACAACTTAATAGCAACTACTTACGTACGTTGTCCTAATTATGACATAGGGAACTCTTTATCACTTCTAATAAAATATGTAAACATTTCATCATATCCACCTCTTGGCATCCCACATTGACCATCCGAATCCCTTGCTAACCGTCCGACAGTCATATGAACAAGAAACAACAAGTCCATAATACGTATTCCCAGCAAACTAAAACTTCAGAACTTAGATGCCGTGTTGCAGGATGGGTCGGTTCTCTAATCTAGAACGTGAATATGGTCCGCTATGCCAGATCATACATCAGGTGGTTGGAAATATTGCATTTCCGAATTTTTGCTTTTGCTCCACATGTTATTGGAACACTAACGACCGAATGTAGCTTTGGACGGAATAAATGGATCATATGCATTCTATCACGTCGGACATGGCTATTAAGGCCGCGGCAGAGGCTGCATGGCATATTGTGGTTACTCCGAAGGGTAACACTATGAGCCTGGATGCTGCAGACTTTAACTGATCATTCCTACAGTATCGATGCGCGTATCTTGCCACTGAAATGTTCTGGGCGTTCTAATCTGCAGGTGTTAAATTAACTTCCCCAAAGAGAAACCGGCCTTCGAAAGATCTATGAGTAGTGTAAATATGAATATCAATTGGACAAGACTTAACCTTCGCAGGGTAGTATATAAGAGGTACTTGGCGTACCGATAATTGTTCTATCACAATCGAATACGAACCTAAAGTACTATTATATGATTGATAAAATGACTTTAGACACATGTGCGTAAATGGGAGCAACGCCAGAACGAAACGTATAGCATTCGGTGATTATTGAACCTTATAGAACATTTGAAAATTAACGAAAATGAGCCCTGAATTATCGGTCTAGTTCGTTTTTTACAATAAAATGGTTCATAAGATAGGGACGCGGGATTTATATGATGGGGACTGTAATGATTTCTACGTTAATATTTACTTTAAGTATATTCTAAGAAAGCCTCAAATCCTTTTTTCGAATTAGAAGAAAGATACTTTACATAATACACCAAACCTTAGGTATGTACGTGATGTCCAATTGTGGGCATTCCCAAAACCGAGAATGTGTCACACAATGGGTCCCTCCCTATGCGACTTTAGAATATTCCCGCCAAAATTCTCTTTATTACCAAAGATATTAATCATTATCAATCCAAGGAGTCTACTAAAAAGAAGAGGAAAAGAACCTTGGCGAACTATTCGAAGTTGAAGCTCAAGGATCCATCTAACCCCTGAATCAGCATTCAGCGCTTTACAAGAATTACGACAACACTCAATATCACACTGTAAGCAACTCGTGCTAACTGATTTGATAAGTACCTACCTACGTAACGTAGGTACTAATTGGAGATGGAGAACATACTTGGAGAAGTACAGTATCTACGCACATACGATTACAGTGTACCCGTGGAATATTTCCTACTATTCCCCGTTCCCTCCCCCGCCTTCTGAATTCTACTCTTATCAACGACTCGCTTGTACTGGGCGCAAAAAAGACAGTCTAGTAATCCCTTCCAGGATCTAGAATAATCATATTGAAAGTTTGGTTAATATTACCTTGCTGGTAGACACCCAAGTAATAACTTTGCGTGAATAGACCTTCGATTTCGAAAAAGTGATTCATGTCCAAGTTTACTTTGTTCGTACGTATGTAGTACTGCTTACCTTAGTATATTGGCCGTCGGATATATCCCAAAGGCGACGTGGAGACTTGATGATAAGACGTCTTAACCCACGCAATACAACTAGAAGAAACTGAATTTATTGGTACCCAAAGTTTATACCAGAACCGTAGATATGCTCGAAGTTCGTGAGATCACAATACAAATAGCACAGGATGGGTTCAGGAACGGCAAATTTACCGCCAAGGAACTCACCAGTGCATTTCTTGAACGTATCGCAAAGTGGGATAAGGCCGGTCCTCGGATCAATTCGACAATGGCTATGTCTGCCACGGCACTGGAAGAGGCGGAAGCTCTTGATTATTATTTTAAGGAGCATGGAAAGCTAGTGGGAAGACTTCACGGAATTCCAGTATTGGTTAAAGACCAAGTACGGACATCATTGAGTAGTCAAGAGATATTGAGCTAATTAGAACGTTTCCTTTAGGCGGATACGAAAGGAATGGTCACCACATATGGTTCGGCTGTTGCGAAAAATAACATCCCCGATGAGGACGCATTTGTAGTCACCAAGTTAAAGGAAGCTGGCGCAGTGATTCTAGGCAAGACAACACTCGCAGAATGGGCTACGGTTTGGTTTAGTGCGAACGGCGCGACAGATTACGAGTTCACTAAGAACCCTTATAACCTTGGTTATGACGTTGGAGCATCGTCCGGAGGCTCTGGTGCTGCTGTGGCTGCAAACTTCACTATCCTAGCTGTGGGAGAAGACACAGGTGGCTCTATTAGGGTCCCATCGTCCTTCTGCAATATCGTTGGTCTTCGTCCAACTCCTGGCCTCATCTCGCGAACAGGCTTCTGTCCCTTGATAAAAGTGCAAGATACACCAGGGCCGATGGCGCGAACAGTTACGGATTGCGCGCTTATGTTAGACTGCATGGTGGGATTTGACCCTAGAGATGATTTTACGGGTTTCGCAGCCACTGCGGCCGCCATTGGCCTACCCAAGGGCGGTAGCTACGCATCTTTCCTTCGAGACGGAGTAGGGAAGATTAAGAAGGCGAAGATAGGGGTTATCAGGCAAAAGTTTGGCCCAGACTCTGATCCATATTGCAAAGCAGTGAACAAAGTGGTACTGGCAGCAATTGATAAACTTCGGAGCAGCGGTACAACCTTTGTCGACGTACATATCGAGAACCTTGATCATTACATGATTTACCCGCTGACATATCTCCAAAGGTCACGTAGCGATATCAATAGCTTCTTGGTAACGAAGCCACATCTTCCGCAGGACATTGCAGATATTCTTCCAGAAAAGGCGGATACCCCTTATATGAGTACTTTATGCGCTGTAGCGCATGGCCCAGAGGATCCCAGGAGTGATCCGACTTACCTCGATCGAATTCTGGCACGGGATGAATTCAAGCGTAAAGTGGACTGCCTCATTGCATCACTCGGTCTAGATGCACTCACTTTGCCAGATGTTCGTGTCCCTCCTCCGAGATTTGAAGATGCTTCAAACGGCAGATTTATGAAGGATGGAGAGGGGGATTTCCCAACCAATACATATCTTGCCAGCGTAACACGTCATCCGGCCATCTCAGTGCCAGCTGGGTTCACTGAAGACGGACTTCCGGTTGGTATGGAGTTAATCGGTTTAGAGTATCAGGAGCAGATCCTGCTCGAACTGGCTTACGGGGTAGAAACGATAATAGAAGGGAGGAAAGCTCCACCAGCGCCTTTTTAATTATCATTGTTAGTGAAGGAGGCTTTACAACTATGTGTAAGAACATAATTTGGCTTACACAGCTATGGAATGCTGGAGAGATATTATATGATACTTGTTACTAATAGGCCTTCCAAGTTCGATTAGTTTAGTATTCATAGCGCAGATGAAAGGGTCATTCGTGAAGCAGGTTTATAATTCTCAATATTCTACAACGCCCTATGTTATAAGAAACTTACGGCTTTACCTATAGTGAAGTATCTAGAACTTATAACTAATCGTCAAGTAAAAATGAGAAAACTTTACGCGCACAAAGTCAAGAGTCAATATCTATTCATTAAGCTTAGATCCCTTAAGTGCAAAGAAAATCAGATATATAAAAAATGGGTGGAAGCCTATAAACTTTTCACCTTACGTATATTAGTGAAAGAGGATTCAAAGATGAGAAAAGATATACAATATTCATTTACGTAAGCCCGAAAAGCGCGATGAGTGACTGTGCCTCATCATGACAGCGCACCGGGCCGTTTACATCTCCTTTTCAGATACTGTTGGATCCGGAGATTCCCATAAACTCCGAGCCCCCTACCCCACCAACAAGATAAATGACAAATGATCAATCATCTATGAATGTGACACTCTCTGTAGTTATGTAAATATTGTTAACTCAGATTTGCAGGGCTGGTTTATCGCAGTACGATTACATACATACAGTATGGTATTACCAACACTCACCCCTGACGGCGGCCCGGACGGGTTGCTTCTTCCGAGCCAGGATCCGTGGTATACGGCCCCGCCCGACTTTGAAGCCTCTACCCCTGGAACTGTGCTCCGGGTTCGAGCTGTTCTGGGTGGGCCGGCTGTCTTCAGCAATGCCTCTGCAGCCTTTCATATTCTATACCGTTCCACTGGCTCGCGATACCAGCCTACTTGGGCAGTGACGTAAGTAACCCAAATCTCCTATTCCGCATGGCTTAATCCATCAGTCTTCATCAAAGTACCTGCGTACCTATCCAGATAACCGTCTAACCATTGACCAGATCTCTGATTATTCCCAAGAAGCCCTTTGTCTCACCATCCGGATTCAATGCCTTGCTGTCTCATCAGCTTGCGTATAACTCGCCGAGTATCGATTTCGGACCGTCATACAGTATATTCCAGCCGCCGCCCGTGAACACATTCGGCATCCCCACCAATCATGAAAATATTGATACAATGCTAGGTCGCGGTTGGTTTATCACCATTCCCGACTTCGAGGGATCCCGCGCTGCCTTCGGCGCGACTGTCCAAGCCGGCCATGCTACGCTTGATGGCATTCGCGCCGTGCTTTCTTTGTGTGGCAATGCCGAATTTTTGCTCTTACCTACTAGCGCCGACAAGTTCAAGTACGCAATGTGGGGATATAGCGGTGGTTCGCTCGCTTCCGAGAAGGCCGCTGAGTTACAAGTCCAATATGCCCCTGAGCTGTCAACCGGCTTCGTGGGTGCCGCGTTAGGTGGTCTAGTGAGCGATGTAGGAACAGAGTTCAGCTTCACTAACAAAATGCCCTTTATGGGGAACCTGGTCTTGATTTTACTGGGTATTATGAACGAATATCCCGAAGTTGATACATACCTCCGTAGCCGCCTTAAGACCGATGGCCCGCAAAACGCCGCTGCCTTTCTTAAGGGCCGCGAGATGGATTCAATGCAGGCTTTCCAAGCATATGCCGGCCAGGATATCTGGGGCTTTTTCATTGGTGGCCAGGCCGACTTTGAGGAATCAGAAGCCTTACGTAGGATCAAAAAGGCTGAGTGGACCCTTGGTTTCCATGGTGCCCCGGAGATCCCGCTCTTCGTGTATAAGGCAATCGGGGATGAGTTTACACCTATTTCTGACACGGACGACCACATCGCCCACTACAAGCGGTATAATGTCTCTATTCTATATGAGCGCAACACAGCTGGTGGTCATATTTCTGAGATCGTAAATGGTCAGGGCAGAGCGATAGAGTGGCTGAATGGCGTGTTTAGTGGCTCGCATAACACTACAGACCAAAGAGTCGAGATTCGTGATGTTACCGTGGATATGTATAAGCCTCCTACTGTTTAAAGTCATACAGGACTCTCTTATAGAGAATATTTAACGTCTATTCAGCTAGGACGTATTGTTATGTATGAACTTTCAAGATATCGAATAAAGACTAGTATTCCACATACCCTCATAATCATAAGTAATATTATACTCACTTTTGATCTGGGGTAATACGCTTGAGCTGTTGCATTTTATGGGGAATCTGCAACTCTGGTGCCTTTTCTTTCTGCTCGCGATATCTACGCACACCCCCTATATGCACACCCACGGGTCGCGATGCCGGTGAAGCCGGTCGGCTCCGCGCAATTACCAGTATGTATCTCCTGGGGTGTAAACTGGCTATAGAGTAAACCCCTTGAAGTCATATAAAACCTAATTGGCTGATACGATGAACCTTTCTTGAAGGGTATGTTCGGGTCCTTGGCCGGTTTTCGAACGACCGGGGCTTCCTCCGTAGCCAGTTCGCACGTCGGGTTTATCAAGCACGTTTTCTTCGTAAAGCCGTCCTATTGTAGATACATACACGAGTCGGACGTGCAGGAGTTATCATAGTTATATTATCTCCCAAGCATCTCAGCGGCGTTGAGCAATTCCGTGCCGTTTGAGAAAGTCAATGCGCTCTTGGCGGTTCGTGAGAGATTCGCACGTAGGGCTATGTGGCGAATCTCGTGACAGCTTGTAGATGTGAGTAGCGTCACGAACAGCATAGGCGGTGTGATGCGTCTGTTGCCATTCGCCGATGCGTTTGGCCTTCTTGTTCTTCTGTATCCAGGTTTCCTTCTCTGGCGAAAAACTACGAGAGTCGCAACGACTCTCCCCACCGTTCTCGGCCCTATCAGTTGGCTCCCCACACACGATGCTGATCTCCTCCTCTAGGCAGTTAGCCTTTGTCGGGGTAGACAGGAAACGATGCGGAGCAGAAATCTAGACTCACATACTTGTGCTTTGAGTAGCCATGTCTGAACCCAACTGTAAATCACAGACGTAGACCTGAAAAAGCCATATATATTGGTAATAAGAGGCGCTAACCCCCACCAAACTCACTTGCGGCTTGCCTGAAATGGCCGAAGGACGTAACAGTTTCCCGTAAATGGTTTTCATTTATCATACTGCCTGTTGATTGCACTTATTGCATATACATAACCTTTCTTTTAAGAATACTACCACCGAGGTAGGTACCTGGGTAGATATGCATCCTTAAGTTTCAGCTTGAAAGTGAAAGTAAGGCTGACGATATTCTACTTACTGAGATTATTTCTTGCACAAGTTTAAAATCCATCATTCTAGACCTGGGGTTACGAAGACTTAACATTATCCTTTCGTGACTTTCATCTTAGTCAAAGAGGAAGACCCTTGACGAATAACACCAACCTACAACGTTGCAATTTTATTAGTCAGATCGCTTCTAACTATACACGCTGGGACTCTTATCTCATCCCACATCAAAATAATATCGTGGTATGACTGCATATGCGCATGTACTAGGTAAGAAGTCTGACTGCGACGATACTTAAATAGCACGTGGTAGCTAAATGCAGTCATACGGTATGTCCCTTGCAGGAATTACTACCTAAACCCCCACGTGAGCCACGATTGGAGTCAATATCATGATGATTATTGTGGTTAGAAACTACCGAAAAGCATTCAAATTCAGTAATAGGAAACTAACGAAACTCTAGTGACTATAGAGCTTGGGGTTACTTCAATGGTTGCTTGAAACCTAATCAATAGTAGTACTGCAGTGCCAAACATTAGACCAAAATCTATGACCTCAAGTACAATGTGTGAAGAAGCAATTATATTATTATACTGGAATTAAGATAGCTTTGAGTCATTTAAAAACACTCTAATATCAACAAATTAATTAATACATCCATATATCTATAAACACTAGCGCGTTTACAGCGAAGATATTTCCCATTCCTATAGCTTTCCAAAAAGATTTCAACGTGTGAACATTCTAAGTCTAAATATCTATCTAGATATACATCGAAGTAAAGTTGAGTACAAATGAAGTTGTAATACAGTTGTCCTAAGTATTAGGTTGTAATGTTGCTGCTATCAGCAGTTGCCTGATATGTCACAAGCGACCTTTTCAGCGAGGGCATCTGGTGAACTGTTAGCACTAATTCAACTTTATAATGTTTGCAAATGGTTGTAACTTACAGATTGTTGCCATAGGGTGACCGGGAGGCAGAAGAGGGAAAGCGGATGCATCAACAACTCGCAAGTTTTGAACACCGATAACCTTTGCCGTATTATCTACGACCGACATCTCGTTGTCCGTGGGACCCATGGCGCAAGTGCATGCGCCGTGATAGATGGTGTTGTAACTCTTCTTAATAACTTCTAGGATCTGGCTGTCCGTCTTAACGTCGAGACCAGGGTATACCTCGTCAGCGATAGAAAAGTTGGACATAGCGTCTGTGTTCCAGAATTCACGGGCGCGCTTGAATCCTGCGACTACTACCTCCTGATCTGCGCGGTTGATAAGGAAGTTCGGGTTAATTTCCGGTTGAACGCTGGTATCGGGCGAAGTGATCTTAACAGTACCTCGGGACTGCGGGGTTATGAGTACGACGACCATTGAACCATAGTCGCGACCATCGTTAGGGGAACCGTGCCTCGAGTCTTCTTGGTCACCAATATAAGCACCGAGGGAAACATACTCGAGCTCAGGCCAGTCACTAGGGTAGCTGTTCAAAATGCTTAGGGTACCGTTAGAAATTCCGGAGCGGAGGTGCTCGGGGACCTTTTCCCATCCGAAAGTGTCGGTGGTGGGGTTGGAGTACATACCGCCTCCGCGTTCGTTGAACTCGGTGGCGGCAGCGGCAGCGTAAGCCGGGTTGGAGAGACTGGAAATGGTGGGAGCATTAACTGCGTGAGTAACACCAAAGTAGAGGTGGTCCTGCATGTTCTCGCCAACACCCGGTCGGTTAGCTACAACTGGAATGCCGAGCTCTTTAAGGAGGTCTTCAGGGCCAACTCCGGAAGCTTGTAGTATTTGAGGTGATCCGAATACACCGGCCGAAAGGATGACTTCTTTCCTGGCGGAGATGGTATATTCGAAGCCTTCTGTGTCGACGAGCACACCTGTCGCCGTAGTTCCGTCGAAAACAATCTTCTTTGCCATAGCTGACTGGTATACTGTGTATTCGGGATAATTGAGTGCCTTCTGAAGGAAAGATGTCTCGGACGAGTCTCGTACTCCGGTTTGCGGGTTGATAGTGAACATGCTGTATGATTGGCCGAGGAGAGAACCACTTTGGAAACCGGGGATCACAGAGATACCGATCTGCTCGAGACCCTTCTGCGCCCAAGTTCCAAAAGCTTGCGCATAGTTGGCGAAGGTTACAGAGAGTGGTCCTTCACTAGTGCTGAAAGCGTTTATATCATATTCGGGTGTTGAGTTGGAAGATCTCAGGTCCATGTTCGGGCCGGTGAAGTTAATACTCTTCTGGAAGTACGGCAAGAAATTGTCCCACTGGTAAGTATCATCTCCCACTTGATCGGCCCACATGCTATAGGATGACTTGGTTCCTCTTTGGTACACCACTATTGAAGATTGAGTTAGTGACTATCCATTGGACATTTATTGAAATACGTACTATAGTTCCTAGATGAACAACCACCGAGTCCTTTACCACGAGCATAATGAATCGAGTCATTATTTGCACCCTATGACACGTTAGCGTGAGGAAATATCGAAGAGGTAATTACTAAAGCTTACAGCTTGAGGAGCTGTCTGGTAGCCCCAGTCGATCAAAGGCTGCCAGTCATGCTCACCTTTCCCAGCGAAAGCACCAGCTTGAGCTGGTATTTGACTGAGGTTGCTGTTATCGATCTCAAAAAATGACCCAGCTTCGATAACCGCAACTGTACCGGCCTTCTGTTCGACAAGGCGCGTGGCAAGCGCTAAACCGGCGTTTCCACCTCCAACAACAACATAGTCATAGGTAGCGTCATCACCTGGCATACCGAAAGAAGAACCCAATAGACGACGAGCCTGGATATGATTATCCAGAGGTTTGGTCTGCGCAATAGCAGCCAAAGCCACAACGGCACATGCCGTCTTTGCTGCCCAAGCCATCACGGTTTGGTATATAAAATTAACAGATGACTAGACAAGAAGACGAGCAGTTGAAGCTGGGGGAATCGAGGATCGGCGGAGAGCTTGCTGGCGAGACTGGCTTCTAAATTTTTTACGATGGGATCGACATCATCGGCCTCTTTTATATGTTTTGGCAGTCTGCCCAGACCAGAGCTAACAACGCCATAGCCATACGCGATACTCCATATTTGGTAAGCTATGACCAGGCGCACGTATTCGCCCGCGCGACCGTGATCGAGATTACCGAGAAGTCATAAATTCCCCTGGATCCTTCACTTGGAAGGATTCAGCTTTGGTGAGCTCTAGTCAACGAGATCATGGCTATATCGTTTGATTTTCGAGAGTTGATGTCGAATAAAGTCCAAAAGGAGGTTCCGAAGCGGCGTCCTCTTGGAAAGTTATCTCGCTTACCATCGTAACTGATGTCAGATAGTTGACTCTAATACTTACTGTGCTATTCAAGGATTATGGCTGATCCGTTCCATGGGTAATTATAGATGATCGATAGAGGTGCAGCTTGCATTTCCGAGCTATCTAGGAACGACGTCAAGCCCTGCGGAGGCCCTGCAGAAGCCCTGCAGAAGCCCTGCAAAGGATCTTACGTGCGTGGGGGGTGTATGTATGTGGTGTGTGATAAAAAATGATAAAGGACCATAAGCAAGCTGAAAATGCCGTGTAACCAACAGCCTGGGTCTTACCTACCGGTAGGGCATATCTGCAGTGAGGAGCTGATGATGCGTTTTATGCATTATGTTGTATCTTTATAAATACCGACCTGGGTACCTGTCTTTACCTATAGTTAGTTATATTTGGTTGGTACTACGGTTCACTTAAAGTTTTCTTTCAATCGGTAATATGTAAGTAATTATCGGAATTATTTCATCTAAGTCTTAAGTTAAATTTTATATTATCGCGATTAAGAATATAAGATAATTTAAATAATTATTATTAATTAAATCGAAAATTAACGATAACGAGGCGGTATTTGCTTTTCCTCTTGTCATTTTTTTCAACGCCGCCTACGTGCATAAATAAGCACGGAAAGGATTCCATTTAGCTTACATGTACTAACTTAGTAAACCGAATACCGTGGTAACTGGTTGCCACAACCTCCGGTTCACAGTTTTTGCAAATACCGTGACTCGCTCCTCATTTGGGTACATGACATGTTCTTCCACCAAACCTCACTTTGAACCTTCGGAGTCCAATTCGGAGTCCCCACTTGTCCATTTTCCCATAGCGGTTGATTCCCTTTACAATTTCTTTACATAGTACCTAACATATAATCAAAGTATAGTCTATAACGGCAATTTCTGTCAGCTGACTGAATACTGGTACCTGAGTTGGTCCAGGGTAAAAATTAAAAATACCGATTGGGTTATAACATAGGATCACAAAAAGACTAACAACCGATATTCAACGCTTAATGTTTACCACATTCGTGGGAACTCCTCAGTCACTAACTGGGAGTAACAAGAGTGGGCATACGGGAGGAACCTTAGTGTCACCCTCGTCTGAACCGCCCGAGGTCTCGGTTCGTGCTCCACCCAGGCCAAAGCGACCGCAAGTTGCTCGGGCTTGCGACTGGTAAGTACCTAATCTCTTTTATTTTCTTTTTTTCTTTTTTTCTTCTTTTCTTCTGGGGTGCATCTGAAGCATAGATATATATATACCTGTATTATCTAAGTCTATCTTATATTATCCAAGTTCAACGTCTCCTAATGTACATCGAACAGGTGTCGAGTACACCGGGTTAAATGCGACAACAACCTTCCATGCAAGAATTGCCGTAGTAGAGGATGGCAATGTAGCAACAAAGCCTCAAACGAGGCCCGCACTTTAGCACACGCTTACCGGTAAGTCTGCCTGGCTGTGCCACTTATGTGAACCCCGAGAATGCTTGGATGATGAGATGCTGAGATCTGATAGTGAGATTGACCGACTGAAGCAACAAGTCACTGAGTTAGAAGAACAGCTCAAGGAGGAAAATAATGCCGCCAATAATGCCAGTCGCTCATCCTCAACAAAAGCATCGTCGCCTGTGGATCTTAACTATATGTGGGAATCTACAAGCACGAAGAAATCTTGGGATGGCATCGAAACTAGCACAGCCCACTCGCGCCAGAAAACTTGGTACGGGCCGTCGTCGCTTTTCTATTTTATTAGCCGGATGAACGGCTACCTTACAGCGGTATTTCAGCAGCTACATCTGGATGAGCAGATTCAACTCAATTCGGTGGCGAAATCATTCCCGACTCCTAATTGTAGCAATCCGACGGACGACCAAGAGCTGTCATCTCAGGAGCCTAATAAGGGAACAACCTCTGGAGAATTCCTTACACCAACCCAAGAGGAGTATTTTCTGGACCTATTTTGGCAATCTTTTCACAGCTCCCTGCTCGTCCTCAATGAGCTTGATTTCAAAAAACACTACAAGTCATTATGGGTGACCCCCGGTAAGCCCCGGAAACCTTCAGCCCTAGTGGATATTGTCATTGCATTGTGTATGCAATATGGCAGTAAGTGGTTTTCACCAGTCCTTAATCACATCCCCCCCTGTCGTATTGGGAGTAGATACGAATCCTACCCAAGAATCTTATCGCCCTAGCCCATCGTCCTATTTATGCTAGATATAGTAATAGCTGCTTACCCTATAACTTCATAGTGGCGGGGATACCACGCGGCACAAGGGTCTCATCTGACGTGGACGCCGATGACCCGACCATCGCGGGACGTTGGTATTATCGGAGATGTCAGAGCCTTTTGACCAGCGAGTTGGAAAGTCCGACGATAAGCACATTACAATGTCAGCTTCTCTCTGTCGTCTACCTATGCTGCGCCTCATTCCAGAACATGGCGCACAGCACCCTTGCTCTAGCTGTTCGTACTGCGCAGATGCTTGGATTGCATTTTGAGCCTCCTGAGACCCTGCCACTTGCTGAAAGAGAAATGCGCAAGCGTCTCTATTGGTCGCTTTACATGGCTGAAAGTAAGACTGGCATGAAACTAGGCCGCCCTTTCTCGCTAAGTTTATCTACGACCCTATGCAGTCTACCTAGCGATGACCACAATGTTGCAATGCTAGCGGGATCCGACTTTGCACCGCTTGGAGAGAACGTCACGTGGCTCAGCTACAATCTATACAACACGAAGCTGATCCTAGCCGCACGTGCGGTCCATACGGCACTGTACGATAAGTATTCGGATATCTATACGGGTGAGAAAGGTACTATCATCTATGATGACCTCGAAGCTCTGGAACGATATGCCGATTATCTCGCAACAATAATGAAAACTATGGATACCTGGGCTGTTGCTGTTCCCGATGCGCTTAAGACGAAACGTGTAGGGGCTGGCGTCGCTTTTTCGACAGACCATTCCCCTTTGATTGTTGAACGGTTCGCTCCTCTCTGGCTACAGCGACAGCGCCTACTACTAGAGTTATTATATCACCACTTATCTATGAACCTTTATCGGCCGTTCATAGCATTCCCATCGACATCCTCAACCCCATCCTCTCCACCACCGCCCCCAATACCCGTGACCCAGTCACATGCTAACTCGGCCGTCAACCATGGTATGGCAATAACGCATATCATGCATCAGATATTGTCCGAGACTGATATCCTATGTGGCTGGCTCGAAGCCTTCCAATGGCAATGGAATGCCGCCGTTACAATGGCTGGATATCTCCTCGCGCATCCAAACTCTAACATCGCGGGTATTGTGCGCCAGGCTGTGGAGCGTGCCGTGGCTGTGTTTGGGATATTCGGGCGCAGTTTCGCGGCTGCTAACAGTGCGGCGGCTGTGATGCGGGACCTCACAACGAAGGCTGACTTTCTCGCCTCCAGAACGGGCGACAACCATATGCAGGTACCAGACCACGTGGTGGGAGCAGGGCTCATAGAGACTAGCGGCCCAATGATGCATACAAACGAAGACCACGTGGCGATGCAGAATGTAATGGCAATGGACACGGCATTTTCCGTGGACTCCTCCACCGGCTTGGAGATGTTCTGGTCTGCCATGAGCAATGTGCCGGATGAGTGGGGGTACAATTTTGGGGCCGGTTGAATCCTTCAAAGGGAAAATGAAGAGATTGTCATATGCGGGTGTTATTTGGGATCCGTATTTCATTTGATATACGTAAGTACTTACGTATTAGAACATGAGAATTATGCCTGGAGTATATAAGTTTATAATAACGAATTATTCATGTCATGAGAAACATAAGACTCATGAAATACTCGCCCTTCGCAACATTATTCGGGATAACTTGTTTTTCTATTTGCTCCTATCACATTTTCATCAGTGGATTTGCGGTTACGATGGATACGTGCGACTAAATGAGTGCCCGGCAGAGCTCTCGTTTGATATATCTCGAGACTGGGCACCAAAGGCGCCAATTCTCAATGATTAATTTCGCACCATATGGAATTTAGGTATTTCTTCCCGATTAAAAACCGATTAAAAACTTATTCAGCGTGCTGGAAGAGATCTCATTAGCGATATTTGGTAACAACGAAACAGAACCCGAAGAAGCCCGAAATAACTCACCATGGCAGTGTCAATGTACAAGACGATACGCCGCAAGAGAAATTGTCCGGGGGTCCCTTGTCTTGAACAACGCCATAGCCGCTGCTAATTTAGCGGCCCCCAGATTCCGCTGCAGCTCGCATGCGTCGGTAGTCTCAAGCCAAGCTGTCAAATCGGTATTCTTGTGGATACCGAATTTCTGTATAGCTCTCCATCGGTATCGGGTGAAACGACTATCATCCGGCATCCGGATAGTGTCCTAGGCGATCAATGCTGCCAAGGCCATACACCGCTATCGTCTCCCGTCCGCATTTCGCATCAAGTCGGACATCAACATTCTCATACACGTGATCAGCGACGTAGGTACTGAGCCACGTCCACGCCCACGGGTATGCGGGCCGTCGCTTCGTCCCGTAGCGCGCAGGATGTTCCGTAAGATGATGTGATATGATGTATTTCGTACTCGAGCTTCTAGAGATGAGGGGATACGCTAATGATATGACAGGAGCTGGATTTGCGTAGTAAAGTGCACAAAAAGTGTATGATCCTTTGATACGCCCACGTGGTACAGCGTTATCGGCGGAGGATCACCCCTCATCTTTGTCGTCGCTGTTAGTGAGAGAGTTATTGGTCGTGAGGAATCGGCGAATATGTCAGTCACGACAGGCATGGTTAGCCACGATGACGAATTCCCTTCATTTTTATCGCATGACTTAGTCGAACGCCTACGCTCGACCTTTTAGCCATGTAAGCTGATTCAGGAACCGTTTCCCCTGTCGCATACATAGGCCTGCTCGACGGTCAAGGGGGGCTTCCCTGCGCCTTTACACTAGGACCGCGTAGTTGAAGGATTCCAGGAGAGATATAGTCATAGTTATCTTGAAAGATTTAAACTAGGATCCCAGTTTAGCGCTTACGCGGCCCCATACAGATAGCATATCGGAAGAAAATGTTTAGGCTTTTCTCCATTAAAATTCTATCAATTTAGGATCAGCCGTAGAAGATAAGCTACTTACAGGATCAGATCTAAAGAGTGGCGGCGGCGGGTAGCCGGGCTTGGCTTAGTGGAGTCACTCCGGATCCTTAATTTGGGTTTCTAGAACCTATGAAGGACATACACTACATGTCGCGAGATAGCATGTGTAAATGATGTGTAGTTTGAATCTAAGAGTAGGGGAGGTAGGCGGATGTTTTTATCTATGTCTATAAGGAGGAAATAGGCAGGTAATATTTTGAAAAAAGCAAAATGAGTTGGCGGAGCTCAGCTACTCCGAACGTATGCACGAATAGCAGGAGGACACCTCGTGGAAGCGAGCGATCTGCAGCTATGGGAGCTGAGAAGTGAGATTGAAGTAACGTTAAGGGTATGATTAGTACGTATTGATGCAAGGCTATAAGCTTAACGCCGAAATGCCTATGGAGTTTATCATGATATCATAGGAAGGATCTGGAGTTTCTCGAAATTTTCTGTTATTTTCATTCAAGGAGTCAGAGCTGAGAAACTCTAAGCATAGATGTGATACCCTTCCAAAAGGAGATATGAGATATTTACCGCTTCAAGTTACCTGAGTCAGCACCCAAAAGGAGGACTCCGACCTACGCCTCTCTCATCCGACCAATCAGAAGCCTTCTCTGTCTCCTTTTGGTAAAAGATCCATGGCATAAGCAAGCATGACAGCCTCAGACACAGTCCATTCAGAGACGCAATACGGAGAGTTCAGCGACGCGCCAAGGCAATAACTGCCCGTTCTACATCGCGAAGTCTGAATTGCAGCATGATAATAGAAAGGACTTCGAATTAACTCCTTAAGCCCGAAATAGACGGATCAAGTTCAGGGTGACAATCATGATATCAAAATATTCTAAGATGAGAATAAAAGACCTTTTAGCACCGGACCCTGAATTGCATTTCCTCTCGTTCCACCACCGTGTCCGACATCAATCCCATCCGGCAAAGCCTTATAACTCAGCCACCTTCGGTGCCTTACTATCGCACCAATGGCGGACTACAGCCAAGACGTCGAGAAGCGCACCAGTGTCGAGATCGACACTAAGGAAGAGCCGTCGTCCAACTCGAGTGGCAGCGAGGGCAGCGGGGAGGCACCAGAACGCACCATTCGAGGTATCCGATGGCTTCTCATCTGCATCGCCATCTTCTCGGCAAATATCCTCTACGGCCTTGACTCCACCATCGTCGCCGATATTCAAGGTGCGGTCTCGGAGACTTATAGCAATGTTGCACAGCTTGGATGGCTCGGCGTTGGATTTACACTCGGCTCGGCTGTTTTCATCTTGCCGCTCGGAAAGGCCTACGGCCTTTTCGACAATAAGTGGATTTTCATCGGCTGCCTGACCAACTTTGCTGCGGCTAGTGCCCTCTGTGGAGGCGCGCCGAATATGAATGCCATGATCATAGGCCGTGTTTGGGCTGGTGCTGGCGGAGCGGGCATGTACCTTGGGTAAGGACGTTCATCAAGTCGAATTAAGTTAGTTTACTAATGATTACGTAGGACATTGAACATCTGTACTGCCTTGAGCTCGCCAAAGGAACATGGTTTCTATGTAGGGCTTATCGGCTTCGTCTACGGTCTTGGATGTATCCTAGGGCCTATTGTTGGTGGTCTTCTGGCTGACAGTCCTGCCACTTGGCGATGGGTGAGCACAATTCCATGATAATTATTGGATAAGTCTATGTTGCTAATGCATTCCCAGGCATTCTACCTTAATTTATGCATCTTCGCTGTTATGGCTCCGATCTATCTCTTTTTACTCCCGTCCATCCCACGCAAGCCAGACACAGCTCTGTCGGAGAAGGTAAAGACCTTGGATTGGCTAGGAATCGTCCTAAACGCTGCCATGTACTGCTGTTTCACCGTTGCTTTCACTTTCGGTGGTGCTATATGGGCTTGGAGTGATGGTCGTATTATCGCCTTGTTCGTCGTTTTTGGTGTCTGTGGTATTGCTTTCGGCGTATCCCAAGCCCGCGCCATCTTTACGACCAAGGCTGACCGATTGTTCCCCTGCGATTTCTTACGAAATCCTCAGCTGGTTCTTCTCTTCATCATCATGGCTTGTGGTGGAGCCGCAGTATTCGTTGCCGTTTACTATATCCCGCTGTACTACCTGTTCGTCTATGGGCTTACCGGTACTGGGGCTGCTGTGAGACTGCTCCCGTACGTTTGCTGCTACGTGTTTTCAATCCTCATCTGCGGTGCAGCAATGAGAAAGGTTGGGTATCATATGGTCTGGTTTACTGTCAGCGGTCTCCTTATGACTGCTGGTGGAGCAACAATGTTCACAGTAACAGTCGACACGTCAAACGCAAACATCGCCGGCTATACGGTTCTCGTCGGCTTGGGTATGACGACAAGTCAAGCTGTCTATGCCGTAGGTAATGTTCTAGTGGATCCAAGCAGGGCATCCGACGTCATCCAGTTCCTCAATATCTCCCAAGGTGCCAGTGGCCTTATTGGATTGGCGATAGCCAGTGCGATATTCCAGACTAAAGCATATGACGGGATCCAACAGGTGCTAGGACCCGGCTACACGAAGAGCGAGATCCAAGCTGCTATTGCTGGAGCTAGGAGCGAAGTCTTGACAAATGCTTCCCCTGAAATCAGGGCTCAATGTATCGATGTCATTGTGTCTGTCATCGGTGACGTATGGGCAATGATTATCGCGGCTGGTGCACTTTACACAATTTGCTCGCTTTTCTTGACGCGTGGGCGTCATATCACTCCCAAAACTTTGTCATGAATATGAAGACATCTTGACTAATGGCTGCTTGACGTTTACGTATAAGAATTTTTTGGTTTAGAATTAGTGTTGCAAAGGTTTCAAAATATAATAGGATATCTGTTGGAGTCACATATATTGTCCTATGTGCACAATGTAATGTATGAGATGCTGCTATTTTGATTGGTTGGTTATTGATTGATTAAAGGATTCAAAGATCTATAAAGTGGGGGAGAAATATCTAAATACAATTGTGGGCGGTGTGCGTAAGCTGGCACTTGGTCACGTGACAAGTCACATGACCATAGTGCCAACAATATCCACCCGGGTCGGAAAATTGAACTTTAGAGAAATAATCTAAGATATATATAATGAGGAACACGTACTTTAACCTTGTTTTTTTTTTGTTTTTTTGCAATGATGCTATTTGGTTAATGCCTTGATAATTTCGAGCACCGTAGCATATTATGAGCCGTTCAGTGGTAGAACTTTTCAAATATGAAATCAGTGTTATTCCATTCCAATAAGCTGTATAACAATTTCGCTAGAGATAGTTATGTACTAGTAAGTTTCTATAATCTGATACGTATTCGATCGCGAAGACGTTGGTCAAAATCGAATATAGGGGCTTACTAATGATATATTGACGCTGACCTTTACTCTATTTTTACCTAACTGGAAAGATACGCAAACGGTTGAGAAACATTAAGCAATACTCATATAACACCTACCTTAGGTATTCAAGGTATAACTTTTTGATCTCGCGAATAAAGGGGAGTGCACTGAAAATGAAGTAAAGACGTTGAACCAAAGTTGACATGTTACGCCATCCACCAGGTAGCCAATATTAAATAAGTTGATAACAGTTTTTGTGCAAAATATTAGTACCGACCTAATCTATCTCCTAAATAATTTGCCTGGTCTCAGATGGATTGGTTCTACCTACCTGTTAGTGCAAGTATTAGATGGGAATATTAGCCATGACGTAGGTGATGGTATTTTTTATGCCTAGGGACTGAATATGCAGTTATGAGCTTCTAGTAAAAAGCCACCATTAATAATAAGAGAGTTGTGCAACCATATCTGAAGAATCCTCCGGCAGAAGCCGACAATAGGTAAATCGAATAGCTGACGTGTTGCACCTTCGTGGTTGTCCGTTGCCCAACTTTATATGAACGTATTCTGTACTCTTATACATAAGTCGTCAGTTTTATCGAACTCAGACTAACGCGCCGAGCTACTACCATGTCCAACTCATCTGAAAATGTACCAGTCAACCCTAATGACCACGGGATCAACCTCTGGACTCTGGGCTTATCATGGACCCTAACCCCAATTGCCATCATAGCTGTCTGCGCGCGGTTTTACGTTCGCAAGATTTTGGCAAATAGGTGGGAATCCCATGATTGGTTAATGCTTATGGCGTTAATAGTACAAATATTCTATCAAGTCGGCTTGACGATCATGTGTCGCTGGGGCAGTGGCAAGGCATTGCAAAATCTAACAACACTAGAAGCAATGATGGTGAAGAAATGGTCTTGGATCATAGCACCGGCAAATCATATCATTTCTGTCCTGGCTCGCATATCGATCGCCATCTTGCTTGTCCGTATATTTGGTAGCAAGCTCTGGTTCAAAAGATACTTAATCATATTCACAACTTTCCAAACCCTTGTCGGCCTGGTAGTTATCATTGTGACGCTGGCGCAATGTCAACCGTACGAACTCTACTGGAATCCCTCAGTTCCCGGGACGAGATGGGACTTCAGGATATACGACTGGACTGCCGTAGCATCGATATGTAGGGTTAAATTGTTCCTCTTATGATACAAAAAACTAATCGCCTCTTAGCGCTATACTGTATTTCTGATATCACCTTCGTACTCTTCCCAATCCTCATCATATCGAAATTGAACATGGACAAACGCCGGAAGATCGGTCTTAGCCTGTTGATCGCAATGTCTCTTGTTGCAGTAGCTGCCGCGATCGCGAAACTGACTATTGCATTGTTACAAATAACAGGAGTAGCTGCCTCTCTTGGGCCGGAATGGCAATATATCGATGGAATAATCAATCTTGCGACATGCGTTGAGCAGGACTTGGTCATCATAATGGGTTGCGTGCCCACTCTTCATACTGTCACTAAACTTCCTAGCTTCAATTATGTTAGTAACTCACTAGCCAGCATCGTGACGAGAGTTAAAAAAGGGAGGTCGAATTCCACCAACCTATCGGCACCTCATATTTATCAAAATCTTGAGCTTGCACCCACTTCTCACACCTCCGATATAGTATCACTGAGGTCGAGGGTACATCCGTGGAGCGTAATTTCGGAGAGTATTTTGGATGAAGATGAAACATTTAAAACTAAGGACACTTTCTATACATAGGTAGTTATAGTATTTGACCTCCAAAGTCTCATATATGTACTTGATAACTTATAAAGCTTTTCGGCGTCAATATTGAACAGGATATTCGAGTTTGTCCCACGTAGGTACCTAGGTAGTATTCCAAATTAGATGCATTGCATGATATTAGTTAGATCTCTGAGACGGAGGTCCGCAATCTGAAGGCGTCCTTGCACCGCGCATCGTACACTGGGGGACCGGATATCCGCCACGTAATGGTGAAGTCTTACAGGTGGGATTGTGTAACAATACGTTTGATAGATAATACCCATATAGCAATGTCATGGTGTTATGAAGTAGTGTCTTCTTAAACATATATTTTCTAAAATCAATAATTATAACGCACGGGAATTAGTCGTGCATGGTTATCTTAACCTTCTTCTAGGTACATAAATAGGTACCTATATGTTAGGAAAAGTTGGATCTTAATATTCCTTCACCAGTCTACCGGGAAAGGGCCGTCAATATCGCACATTTCCCACGGAGGGAGACTTCGCGGATGAAGTTTTCTGAACGCCGATTCCTCTAGTGCATTAAAGGTCTTCGGATGCTTGTCCTGCTTCACACGATTCGCCTCGAACCTAAATATATCGTCATATTCAAATCCGCCCAATCCCAGACAAAAACGCAGGACATCGGCCCGCCTATCACGTAGTGATCGCATAGCTAAGAGCCGACGGATATGCTTAATGTATTTCTCGTCCAAACTGTCATGTTCAGCTATGACATCCTCTAGACTACCGGCGCGATATGCCTCGAAGACTTTTTCAAAAGTTGCTAGATCTAAGCACCGGGTATTGTTAGAGAAACGAGAGCGTACTTTGAAGGCAAGTTTGAATATACTCACCCTGGGAATGCTCAATCTCTCTGGACACACACTGAACTTCATAGCCAAATGGGTCCATGTTGGCTAGTCCACAATCGTTTGTCGTGCAACATTTGTTTTCGTGTGTCTCCCCAGTTAAGTGCTTAAGTAAGTGATGACAGTATTCTTCATCGCTAATTATTTCCATCCTCTTTTCCTGATGAGCTTCTCGGAAGCACAATGAACTGGTGTATGATACAGTAGACATATTGATGCTTAGGGGAATTGTCTCAGGGGTATTTAGAATAGGGAAGAAATTGGCGAAAGATAAGGATATACGAACAGCATGAGTGATTTGATTAAGTAACTGGGACTCTTCATGAGTGAAGGACGAAGTCTGACTTGTATATACCTTGTTCTTGCTAAAATGCTACGTCTTGTACCTAACAGCAGTCTCTTGACCACTTGTTCCAGTAAAAACAATATATTTGGATTGAGTAACAAAATGTGGGCTATGAATAAGTCATATAATAATGTTGATATATGATAAGGCTATGAGTTGCACTGCCTCCTACTACCGACCCCTATTATGTCTAAGCATTCTGCCTGCTTCGAAAATTGGAGTATATTCCCCAACCCTACCTTACAACTTAAAGACTGATTACCTGTCTTACTATTACGTGCTGAGGGGAGAGTAGACTAACACTCGATGGCTTAGATTTGATCAACTTTTTTTATAGGTATTCAAGATACTGCTGCCTGCCCGCACGCCGATCCCATCATATGAGGTGTTAAGGCTCTCTAGTTGATGTAACTTGCTTCAACCAATCAGCTAGGATATCACCATCGATGGCAAGCTAATGAGTAAGTGTTAGTTGGGTTCGAGGTGGTTCCCTCTGTAGGTATTTTTCAATTTTGATGAGCGGATACTTAACTAGAGAGGTATGCATCTTTCTGTGCTGAGCAATAGTAAAAATCACGCACGGAACTTTTGGATGTGCCAAGGTGATATGCCGCAGCTTTTTCTTAACTAGACCCTTTATCTATTTTGTCGTACACGCAAGCCAATAGGGGCCGACCGGACCCGGGCAATATGCCAATTAATGCCGAACGGGATTCAAACCAAAATATTGTTACTAAGAGAGGTAGTTTAATAGGTAAATATGCTAGCTAGAATAATAAAGTAATTAGGCTCTCATTAAATGTGCACAACTATATAGCCTACCTCCCTTATATATATGTATACTAGGGGTTAGAATTGTCTTGACTACCTACAAACACTCCACCTAATCTAGATAGGCAATACGCGGATTAACCCGCGAGGAACCTTTATCTGAGCCTACCGGCGTCTAAATGTTTTTATACTTTTATTTACACTTTCTGATCAAAGTATTCGTAGTCTTGGTTTTAAATGAGTACTGCCAAGGGGACAATCCTAGTCACCGGTACTAACAGAGGCCTTGGGAGCGCTATCGTAAATCAACGTACCTAGGAAACTGAATTATCTAACTACTACGGCTTGTATACAGTCTGCGTTGCGATATTAGCCTTATCTCTTTGGTCGGTGCTCTCGAAGAGCCCATCGCACATGTACTACGCTGTTTCTCTCGACCTAGTAAATCACAATAGCGTTATAGCAGAGGCTATCCCGCCGATTCAGGCGCTTATCTTAAACGCTGGGTTTTAGGACTTCGGAAAGCAGCTGTGGACAGATGATGGCCTTGATGTGACATTCAGTGCAAACTACCTTAGGCGTTGGCTGCTGATTTTTCTCCTGCTAAAGAGCATGGGTAGGGGCTTCCGGGCGTATAGCCTTTACTGGAAGCCAGTGAGTATTTACTTAGCTACCAGAACTTGCTTTACCTGAGCCGACGTGTAGTTCCGCCCCATAGTCCATATGGTAAACGGAACGAGCCGACAGAAGCTTTTAATGAAGAAAAGTATAAGACTGTCGTACGTAGGTAATTAGGTTAGTTTAGAAGAAATAGCTGAAGGTGCCTACATAGTGCTCTGCGAAAGATGATCCGTCTTGGCGCAGTGGGTTTCGTCAGTGCGGTGCAGCTAATATCTTCTCCATCATGATGATCCACGAAAGCGAGACCTTGTCTGGAAGAAGAGTATCAGGTATGTGGATCTAGAGCAGGGCGAAACAGTCCCGAGTCATTGGCAATGAACATATCGCTACTCGATCAATCACTTAGGTTAGATGTGATGTATGAGAACTTGAGTCTTTTATAATTATTCTCGTAATTTTCGAATAAACTCAAAAGTTCCGGATTTCACCTAGTTATCACTCAATTGCCACTAAAACTCCAGAGTTTTTCACGCGGGCGTTTCCGATCCCCGGGGTACCCGATCGGCACATGGCCTAGCATCTCCGGGCCGGGGCTTAGCGGGTCTGAACTTCGGCCATTTTAGATCTAGTTGGGGGGCTACGATCATCTAGTAATGTGCATACAGTCGATAAGATTTTTATCTCGCATCCGTGGTATTATTTGCTTTAAGAGGGTATAAAACCGATCCGTCACAATCTTCTGGTTATTACATTCACTCTCGAAGCCTTATTTATTTCGTCTTTTATTAATACCCATCGCTAATCAGCAAAATACCTCGTCAAAGTTTCATAGGATCGCTTTGCATTTCTCGTTAGTGCTTAGCCGTTGTTATCATATTGCAGAATAGCACAATGCAACCTATCTTCAGGCTTATTTACCCCTGAATCCTTTTTATGCGTTGTGGCTGTGCCCCACAATACCTCCGCGTTCATCATAACCTGATTCTCCTTCGACTGATAAACCCTCTAGGCAGGCGGATGAAGACTACCTAGAGATATAATCGAATCAATGTGCAATATTCATGTCTTACATTAGCTGCTATGTTAGGCAGGTGGAATAACTTATACTAGTCCTTGGGTAGGGCACCCAATCTAGTCGTCACACCACATCTCACTAATATCATTAATCTATGACTTATTCCACTTCGGAGCTGATAAGCTTACTTATATCAAAATTAATTAACATATAGGAGCCTAAATTAGGTATGATCATAATACAATCAGCAAGTTGGCGTTGCGTAAACTCATCACGATCTGTCTATTCATCGTCTGAATTCCATTGGCAAATACACACTAAATAAGGGGAACTTTTCAGTGCCCAGTTTAAAATTGCATCTAGTAAAGTGAATTAAAAGTTTCAAACTCAATAATTCTCATAGATTTGATCCTCGTTGCCCGCGGTAACCCGACCGACTAGAAGTCTAGTAGAATCTCTACCTACCTAGGTAGTCTAAAAGGTTTCAAACTCTTCTAATACGATATGCATCATTTAAGTTATATACAAGAAGTACGTAGAATATACGCCCCCGATCCAGTCGGTGAGTAAATGCGAGATATACAAGAAATGTCCAAAAATTTTCCAAACCGGGCTCTTATGTGAGCCTAACCCCTATTACATGGAATCTTGCATTAGATCCTAGCAAGAATCTCATCTTCTTCCATGTCCATGTTGTCAGACATGTAGTCATACTGCTCAACCCCGGCGAACTCGTTGAAAACGTGGCCCATGTGGTGTTCCTCGGCTAGCGTAGCATTACGCTCCACGATGTGGTATACGAGATCACCAGGCTGCAGGTCTTCAGACGACAAAATAGTGTCACCGCTGCGACGAAGCTTGTACTCGGCCACATTTTGAGGCTCCTGGGGCTCCTCCCGCTTGATAGGACCGGTCTTAGTCCATTGGTTGCCGTCGTTCTTGCAATCAGGCTTCTTCTTGCAGGGACCAATGGTCTTGGTCTTGGTGCCCTTGAAGGCGACAGTGAAACTGCAGTTCTTCTTGCTCTTACATCCAGTAGCCCTAAATTTGCCTCTGGAGTGGTAGAACTGGTTAAGAGCTGAGCCTTGGCCTGAAGAGAATAAGGTATAATTAGTCTTCTGAACTTATTAAATAAACAGGTATGCAAAGTTCAGCTTACGGCTATTTTCCCTTTCTGGGACGCAGCGGTTGATCTGGCCACCCCTATCTGCATTCCTGGTCGAGGCGAAGGGGTACTCGTCGCAGTTAAACCCCGTCTTCATGAGTTTCTTCTTGCTGCAGCGGTTATTGCTACCACAGCCTGCTGTTCGCCTGCGTTTACCCTCGATACTCGAGCGAGGCTTGTCCCAGGTGAGTTGCTTGGGCTTGTTCTTGCAGTTGGTGGCTATTTACATAAAAATAATTAGGATATATACGCTCAGGGTAGAAGGGAAAGGGATAGATGTCGTATAGTTGAGTCGTACCATAGCACATATTGTGACAGACCTCCGGCATCCTGTCACAGTCGAAGGTTAGAACCTTCTTCTTAACCGCCCGGTCAACCAGCCCTGCGCCATCTGTAGAAGGCTCCTGGCCTAGGGCGAGGACCGTGGGGCTTGCCGCAACCAGTGCGAGGATCCAAGATGCCTTCATATTGATATATTTACAGGAAAACACAAACGAGAAAAGAATGAAACAAGATAGAAATATTGACTGAATGAATGAATCGAATCTGTTTGATTCTCTATCTATAATTTACAACTCCATTGGGAATACATGACGCTTTATATGCTCAAGATCTCGACCCTTTCCGTGTTGGACTCATAATAAAATACTAGTGTGCCTTCCAACCTCTTTGGATGGCGGCGTAGGGCTGACGTCTATTATGATAGTTCGTTTCAAAAAGGAAGGCGTAGCTAAGTCCATCGTGTGCTTTTCAAATGTATCTAGCTCTCAGTAGTAAGCTCATCCATCAGGCTATCTGATATTGTATCTTATGTTGGTGGATTGGCCTACACGCGTGACGCAAAAGTACCTCATTAAGCGGCAAGACTTTTAAATAAACGTTGTAGATACACCAGCATGGGGAAGGCTTTACCACGTCAGGTAGTTCGTGGAGCCGCCTAATGCTTGGTAGCTTAGCTGTTTCATTAATCTCACAAACATACCTATGATTAAAGATCGGTACTTTAGTTGTGGATAGAGGCTTAGATCTTAGATTGTATAGATCCTACTAGGTTAGATTTTTTAATATCCAACACCTATTTCAAAGTCAGATTAATTTGTAGTCATTCATATCGGATCGAGGCTCTTTCAAACTGTGACATTATATAGGTAATTCATGATCAACGGCGGCTTCGTGTTCATGTACTCTGTAAATCAAGAATAAGAATGTCAGCATATGTTGTATCTCGGGAAATATGGCGTTCAGAGTTTCTCTTAGACAAAATTAGATAGTTTGGTCTTTTCGATTAGTATCGCTTGGTGTGCATATGCTGCAGTTGGATGGTAACATCCATTGCCAAGATGTTCAGGGGAATGCAGCTTATAGGGCTACGCACTGCTATATATAGCTATATTATAGCTTAAACTAGAAGGTTGATTAGCCCATGCCCGTGCTCATGCTTAAGTAAACCAACCATAAAAGCTTCCCTCCTCTTCAACAATCACGATTCCTGCGCGGAGTCTCAATACAAAACACCTAAAAACAAGATTTTCAATTCTCAATTGCAAAACCAATTATACACATATCATCTTAACATGGCATCCACATCCTTAGACCTGACTCTCCCAGAAGCTGCGCCCGAACTCACCACATACGGAAAATACCACTGGGGCGATACTGTTTTCTACCTTTATAACCTCATTCCTGGTGTCAACTTAACTGAGGTCGCCGCCAGCCTGCAAGAAGAGTGGTTCGAGGAAGACAATGAAACACCCATAATCAAAGTCGCGCAACCCGAGGCTGATTTCGCGGGTAAGACGCTCAGCGATGTAGTCGCTGCTCATGTCGCTACGGATAAGGGAATCAAGCCCCATAAAGGGAAAGGTCGCGGCTCAAAAGGGGACATATCTGTTTATCCGAAGGCCTTTGTCGTAGTGACAAAGAAAGACTGGAAGGAAGACGGCGGATTACTATGGGTCTACGTGATGGATGGCAAGAAAGGAAAGGGGGGAAAGCTGGATAAGTATTTCTTCAAATTCGAAGATGCGTATCTGTTGTTTTCGGGGGTGTCTTTTGCGGACTATACACTAAATGACGCGAAGGAGAGATTTGATATCGAGGCACAGCATGACGACGATGATGACGAAGAAGAGACGACCGAAGAAGAGGATGATGACTGAAGGAGACGGTAGAGATTGACCTTGAAGGTAAATTGATATCCATGTATTAAGCGCTCTGAAACTAGACTACAAATTTATCAGGTTAATGCAATGGAGAACCTCATAAGGTACCTAGGTACCTACCAATAAAGAGTGTAAATTCCACGTTGGTATAAATAAGTTGCATTTATTTCTCGGCCACCTTTTGGACTTTGTTGACTCCCGCTCTTGTAAAATGTATATCAAGAGTGAAGTTGACCGCTGTTGTTCCGACGGGAAAGGGGGTGGTGTAGCACATGTCTTCGTACCCCTACACTCTACGCATCTCCGGAGAGTATCTTTACCGAGCCTCTCAAGGCTATTGCTAATATATAGATGGGTAGTATATATATGAAGTTCCAAGCGAAGAACTGCTATTCGCAACCCTTGCGCAGGATGAAGACGACATGATGACCAAGATGCTTGTCGTTCTAGGCTAACTATCTACAAGAAGTAAGATGTTTAGGCCCGCCCACGATGAGTTCTTCTGTTAGATGAGGAGTAGATCTTAGATCTCGGGAGAATAACTTCCACGCCTGCATTCCGTCGGCTTTACTAGCAACGACGGGGCAGGGACTGTGGCGAAACTCCCGCAACATGCTAGTGGGGTATCCCAACAGTGGGTTACGGGATTTAGGGGGTTCTACTTTCTTATAGACGCCGGAAGCGTCCTTTTCATAATAAGAGAAATTACAATAGTAAGTAAGCCTGTGGGTTAGCCACATCGAAGGAATCCTCGAAATATGATTATAATTACCCCGATTTAAGATGGAAGGTTAGGGGGCCGAGGAGGTCTAGCGACAGAGAATCCCCTTTCCGTCGTGCTCGATTCTCTAGATATCCCTGCCCACAACCCTTGTAGGGAAAAGGGGCGCGCTGAATGTCTCGAATTTGTAGCTGTAGGAGCTTCAATCGTAGTACTTCCTGTTGGTACCGGCCTTGACGTGCCGTAATATAGATCCGATTCACGGAAGGAATAATCACCCCACCGCGGATGTAAAGACTTCGTATCAGCATCAGTAGGCGCCTCCGGGGATAATGTGTCAGTCCCTGAAGAACTCGAGGAACTGGCTTCATATGATGTCGTTAAGCGGCCTGTGGAATTGAGATCCGCAGACTGATCATCTGAGTGTATATCCTGTGATAGATTATGCTCTTGAAAGAGATTTGTAGAATGATGGGGAGGGAAGTGACTGTGCCGTGGGGGTCGGTAGTAGCTTCGACCCGAAATTGAAGTGGAGTTGTGATGAGAGCTACTACCGCCATCCGAATGATATGTAGATTCATGATACACGGAACTATCTCGATAAGTATCATTATCCGGAGAAGGATAAAGCTCAGGGCGATCTGGTAAGTTGGTTCTCAGGACATCCCGTCGACGAAGTTGGCGAAGACCGTAAACCTAGGTAAGTAGTATATCTTGTTAGTTTCCGTATTAAGCATGTTCTTTTATTGGCATCTTATTGACGTACCGAAGGAGCCGGATCGCTCGGCTGTTGGTAATATAACTTTCCAAGCTGCATCAAGGCTGGGATAAAAAATCCAAAGAAGAGTATACACACATGTATGAGAAGGATCAGGTACCCGATGGCACTCCTTGCATTGTCTGATGCGACCCTGGGCACAAAGGCTACCATACATAAAAGCGCCACAAGTCGGGCGACCGCAGACACCGTCTCAGCCGAGAGTAAGCTATACGCTTGGAACTGGATGACGCATATTAATAGGACAAGTTCGCATGCTCCAAGGACTGCCAGCTGTGCTTGCCCCGATATCTGAAGCCCACCAATAGCGACACCACGGATAAATACCAATACAAAAAGAACGATGACGAATGATTTGTGTTGTTGGGTCAACATATCTGATGAAGATATCTGGTGGTATTGCTTACGTCCGTTGAATATCAGAATACCAAGACTTCGTGTCGGGATCTGTAAGAATAGCCAAGCAAATGCGCTAAAAATACTAAGTATGAAAATAGAGGCGAGTAAAATATGCCAAAATGGCAGATGTGACGCATTGTCAAGTTGGTAACACGATAGTGCTATTAAAGGTAACATGAAGTAGGATAGAACAACGTGCAAGGTACGATTGAAAGTGCGACGCAAACCAGTGTCTGAACCAACGGGTCGATTCAAGAGCCAGAAAATTTCCAAGCATATGGCAGATAGAGCCGCGATAGCAACGATGAGTATGACCATATTCAGCCATGTGTCCATTGTCGTAGGAGCACCGACAATTTGAGTCATCAACTCAAGGCCGAACGTTCCACCGTATGTGCCGTTCACCTCATAGATGCCATCATTGATACTAGCATAAGTAAACTTGTGAGGGATTAGATCATCTGCAAAGAGCGATATCCATCCTAGGCGGCCAATCGCTGGTTGGTAGAAGCCGGGGTAAAAGAGGCTTAAGCTTCCCGTGAGGAAGATGAACTGGAGGTACTGCAAGCAATCGGCAAAACCTGGGAGAATAGCTCGTAGTGAACCCTCTGCCGGCTGAGAGCTGTCACATACGGATCTAGCAATGCCGACGAATAGGACGAAAAAGAGAACACTTATCGGTACGTATCGTAGCGCCGCGCGTAAAGCAGAATTAATCTCAGGGGTAATGTTGGCCTGTAAACAGCCCTTCTCATTCGTATCGGGGCCAATTAAGTGAATTGTAGTATGAAAGGTAGAAATGGAATAGAAAGCTCTTGTATCGATAGCCACGTCAAAGCTCAAGCTATATCGATTATCGATTAATGACAGTTCCCGACAAGTTGTGTTGATCTTGGGATGGTGAGAAGTCATGTGGCCGAGCATATCGAGATTGACGTTCGTAGCCGTTATCCTCGTAGCCCATCCGTCGCATTCGCTATCACTCGTCCAGCGACCAACATTTAGAGAAAGCCGGTCATGAGTTCCATTGGTATGTATTAAGCTAGCAGATAGACTCTCCGGGACGAATCTACTCGCATCGGGCGTGTAATCCTCACAATGTTTCCATTGCACGTAAGCCGCCGAGATACAAGATGCTAGAAGCTGAATTAAAGCCAAGCGCTTCATAGTGGTATTAAATACCTAAAGCTTGCCGTCGCAAGCGTTTGAAAGAAAATTAAAAAGTATTAAATATTGTAGACATCTGCTTAGACTGAGTTGAGTTTGGACTCAACTATGGCTTCCATTAAAAAGATAGAAACTACCTAACCTAACCTATGTTAGGAGGTAGATATAGAAAATTCTTAAAGCTTCGGCACTTCTGTTGTTTTGAATATGGACGATATGAGCTAGGCCAGGATATTCCTGGCTAAAGAGAGACCCTTAAGAAGTTATTAGGTAAATAGGGGTATCTTAAACACGAGATGTACAGAAAAATGAGGTTTTTAAGCTCGTTTTTAATATGGGTCCAATGGACTATGTAAAAACATGCGTTACACAAAGACTTCTAGGAAGTAGCTGCTTATGTAAAGCACAGTTTATGCACTGTATAAAAGACCGTGGATGGGAAATGGAGTTGACCCGCACCGTAAACCCGCTCTCGCTTGTCTCGCTCCGATTCAACATAGATCAAGCTAGCCCTATACGAGAGCTGCATCGAATTACACACGACATGATTTACGATTTAGTTGGGTAAAGCAGTTAGGTCGATATCTTAATGTAAAAAAACAACTATTTTTAATATTTACGAAGTACATCATGAATCTAGTTCCGCATTACTCCTTACTATAATAGTCTATAATAGTGACATTACCTAGGAGGTACTCAATTAACACGAGAATTCATTGTCGTTCAAGTCTCCCTCGAAATGGCTGCGTTTTCGCCCTTCTCTTCGTACATCCTTGGCACGGCCTGCTTCGCCCGTGGACTTATGGCTATATTCTCGCCGGAGAAGGAGTACAATAACGTCGGCCTGCCATTTGACATTCATGACGAGGGCCCTTCCCCGACGACGGACCAGTACGATGATTCTGGCATTAGCTTCACGTCGCCGCTCATGTATTTTAAGGGTATTCGTGAGATCAGTTATGGCCTGACCCTGGTAGCTTTGGAGTGGCAGGGAAATACAGCCGCCGTCACTACGTTCGCAGCTGTTCTATCTCTGGTGAGGTTTGGGGATGGGCTGGTGGTCTGGCTAAATGGGGGCGACAAGCTGAAATTTAAGGCCATAGGCCATTGGATCACAGGCGTCAGCTTCCTCGGATGGGTAGCTCGGAGGTGGAGGTAATGAGCACTGACGTTATTCCGCACGATCACTCCCAAGGAATATGTACATGGTAGATTGAATTAGTGATGGGTTATTCTCCATCGCGGGTCATCTTCCCCGCAGTTATCCCTGAGACATATCACTATCACAGCGATCGGTGAGATCACCCACCGCGCCATCTACATGAAGTTAGGAAAGTAGGGATAAAAAATATGTGTAAATATCCAGGGGGTCACCGAGGTCTACTTAGTCAAGTAAAGAGTTATCCGACACAAGCGCTTCCGCCATATTACAACGTAACCATCTGATAATAAAAATTAAGAGAAAAACTCGCCCCGGACCCTCGTATTAAGCCGTAACATTCAAAATCAAGATACAAGTCATCAGATGCCCCAGTGCTCCAAGTCCTTATAAAACGACCGACAAGTACGTAAACCAACACCTTACTTTCAACTGCCATCTTATAATAGACCAAGTTCATTCATACGCAATGAATTGTCTCGACTCTAGGCTTGTAGCCAACCCGCGACACACCCAATGCAGTGCGAATGTGCTCGATAGTTAAAGGACCCCTCTCATGGCTTGCTAGTAGTTGAGCGGTCTTGATAACATTCTTGATCTCGCGCCCATTGATGGGGACAGACTGCAATTCGAGGAAGTTATGCGGAAGTAACGTCGACTTCTGATGGGAGTTCTGGATAAACCGTTCCCAAATCTGTCGACGCGCCGGTACATCTAGAACGGGGTAGTGGATAGTCAGATGGATTCTGCTCTGGAATGCCGGGTCCATGGCTTCGACTCGGTTGGTAGTCATGAATAGCATGCCGCGGTAATACTCAAGCAAGCGCAAGAAGATCGCAACAATGCTATTTCGACCAAGACTATCGTTACTACGCTCCGCAAGGATAACGTCACACTCGTCGAGGAGTAGAACCGCATCCCATTTGGCGGCTGTTTCAAGAATCATCTTGAGGTTTTCCTCTACCGTATCGGGTTCGGCCCCTAGCTCCCCAGCGCCCATTTGGTAGAGGGGACGTCTTAGCTTTTCTGACACTACATAGTTGTTAAGAGAGTATGTCAGAAACTATAAATCCAAGGTAGCTCTTCAAGGTAGGAGGTACTTACCAGCTTCCGCCGTGAGAGTTTTACCAACACCTGGAGGTCCTTCAAGAAGCATACTGATGCCCTGCCCTATACATCATTCATATTTATCAGCTTCAGTTACACGAACGAGTTCATATTGAGGGCCTCAATACCTTTCCCTTCGATCACATCATCGAATCTATCCTTATTCTCGACATGGCTCTCAACAAATGTCATGATCAGGTTCTTGTACCCACCAGCCAATACGAGACTGTCAAACGCATCATCGCGCCATTGGATATCTCGAATGTTGTCGATATGGAATATGACTATAAGATGTGGTAAGTAACCGGGGCAGTCATAATCAGCTCTTTCATTGAAAATACTCACCCCACTTCTTGATCTTAAAACAGTATCCTCGTACATAACCGGTGCATAAATGCAGCAGGTCGTCGGTTAGTTCTTGCGTTCGTGCTGTGATACTCTAGTTTAGTCACCTTCCTAGTCTGACATTATATTATCGCTTACAGTGCTTAATGACCCGTCTCGGTCCAGCCCTATGAATTATAGGAAGCGGTGGAGGTTGTGGAGGAGGAATTGTTGGCCCCTAGGTTTCTATGATCAGCTTCAATTCTCTCTTGGTTATTATATGTCATGGATTCCACTGTGGTACTTACATTTGGCCTCCCGGGGGGGGCGGGATAAGGAGGAGCAGGTTTGTGTGCTTGGTCGGATACCATCATTCCTGGTTTCAAGAGACTCGAGTCCAAGGGTATCAAATCGATACAGCCGTCGGTAAAGGTTGCATACGAAGAGGGATCGACCACAATTCTTCCGTCAACCTGTAAACGTTTATCAGATAACTCTTTTGGGACACCGGTTATATAATACTTACGTTGCGCTTTTGCTTCCCATCTACAACTATACCTTTGTACGCACCGTAGTAATACGGCTTGAGGTGAATGTCCCTAAACTTCTCTCCTCTCTTCCTTAGAGTTTCCTTGACCTCGGCCAATCTTGGATGGTAAGAAGCAGGGAAAACATCAAGGTCGCTGACTTTCATCGTGCCTGGAAAGTTGAAAATCAGGAGTATCTTCGACAGATAGCCAGAAGTATCTCCATCATAATCGATCTCATTGACTGTCACCTGGAAGAATTGACCACCGGGACCTGTGATGTATTGAGCTCGCTGAAGCTTGTAAATGCGATCATACCCGTCTTCAAAAGCGTATACATCGATACCAGGTTTGAAAATCGTCCACAGATAGTCGAAAGTGATGACTCCGTTCTGATTCAAATCGTTACTTTGCGAAATAGTCTCTCTTAATTCCGACCTAAGAACCTTTCGTAGTAGGCGCGCATGGCTCTTGCTGACGGGGTCTTCTATCTCACGGACGATCTTCTCGAGACGGTTCCATTCGTAAAAGAAACAGTGAAACGGTGCTCTAAACACTAACTTCTTGAGCGTTGTCGTAATTCCCGAGTACTCCTCGAATAATTCACCCAACATCGACTTCAGGTAAGAACTCTGGATAACGATAGAATGGAGAACCATCGGTTTGCCATCGTTATGGTTTCGTTGCATGCGGATTAGAAGTGCGTGGCGCCTGCTTTCATTCTCTTCTTCTGCTGACGGACCTATATCTTTTGGGAGCTCTTCTACCCAATTCATGCAACAAGCACATTTAGATTCGCCCTCGTATAGCGTTTTGACATTGCAGAGCTGTCCAGGGCCGCCACTGCTTAGAGTGTCGTCTTCAGTAGCAGAGGCATCTGAGCCAAGCTCCGACCAGTCCGCGATACTCGGTTCCAACATGCTGTGAAGCTGCTGTCTCGGAGACTAGGAATGAGTTAGCTTACGATTTAACGAAATCCCAAACATAGAGCTTACATCCTCAACGCCGCTTTCTATGTCAGAGTCAGCCATCGAGTTTAGTCCCCTACTTGTATAGAGGTCTTGGAATACTGAAGAGAGAAGAATTCGAGGAACAAAGTTCTCGCCATTAGAGCTTAGTTTTGTATCACTTGTATCAAGTATAGGGTTATAAGTAGTGTAACCTTCAAACACAAGAGCCTCAGGCTCGATAGGCTTACCGTCCCGGAATCAAGAAATCCGCATTTCGCCTGATGCATGTAATCATATAGCGTGACCACATGGGCTATGCTTATTGGCTCTATGCTCATGCAATAGCAGTCGCCTCACTGCAACGACAATCCTACAAACTCATAGGCAACTCGATCAGCAGACTATTCTGAAGCAGGCTTTTATTATTGATGGCGTTTCCATATGGTGTATTAATATGTGTAACTTGAAATGAACCACCTATAGGTATGCTACGTAGCAAGTTGACAGCAGCTGTGCTTACTTGTGCGATACAGTCGTACTTCTCTTCCACTTGAAGGCATTGTTTTAAATTACACAGTGGGTAACAGCACTCTGGTGTTCGTCTGCTTTACTGAATCAGGCTGGAAAAGCGGAATTAGGTATTGCGATATTGCACGTATGTAACGTTGAACTGAACATCAAAGCATCGCGGTACTGTAGTAGGGCCAAGTATCTATATCATGTATTGTTAAGGTGATCTATCATACCCTTGCGTCTGATCCGATGTAGTTAGTGTTCGTAATACTTCTTCGCTCCACTCGATCGTATTCATCTCAGATATTGGGGGCCAATAATCGCGGTCCGATTTAAGGTCGCGGACCACCTTCCAACTCGATGTCTACTTCTGTACAATGACTCCTCTTTGGGCAACCCGTAGCGGAATCTGAACAGAGAGGTAAGTAAGTCGCCGAATTCTACTTGAATAGGAATTCAGCTTACATGAATGCCTCGGCTTCACTTCTTCCTGATTGTATCCTACAGCAAATGCACAATAAAGTCGGAAAAGAAAGCGACCAATAACGCCCAGCCACCCCCGCTCTTCCCGCAGCTCACGCCTGAGGTCGCTTCGTGTTGAACTATGATTATCATCGTTGTCATTATCCAGCCCGACTATTTTCAGATGTTAGAACTCTATACGAAGGATTAGCGGGGTTCGACGGTTCACAAACCTGCTATATCCTCGTCGAAAGCATATCGGAACCCATAGGCTAGTCTCATTAACGTATTTCCAATGACGTGCACCAACAAGCCGAGGGCAAGGACTAGAGGCACGAGCTGACTGGCCGAGTTTACGGCGTTAACCCCCCGGATGTCATTGTACCGAAGTGTTATTTCGGCACCGGAGACAGAGATAGCAAATGGGAAAAAACTCCAACCTTGCAGGAAAATATGTTGAAGTATGCTGTGAGCGGTGATTTTTTCGTCGGCAGGCCTTGCAACCCTTGGATCTACGGAGAGATTATCAGCGACGGAAATCGAAGGGGGTTGGTCCTGTACTATCTCCTTCTTCTCGGGCTATTTCGCGAAATTAATATGATACTAGATTGATATCTAAGTATATCTTTAATCGTAGCTTAATACTCTAATGTATCCCGCTTTTGCTCATAATCAATAAGATTTAGCTTATTGCAACTTACACAAATATACCATCAGGACTTGAATTGCTGTTGATGAAATGATTATGACAAACGCAATATCTGACATTATCCAGAGGGCCTTGTTAAAAGTTCTAAACCAACCTCGGAGGCTGACCTTGGTGAAGAAGAACCCAAATTCATCTTCGCAGCCGGATATGGGTAAGATGTCCAGTCCTACCCACCAAAACCAGCTGAAATAGAAACAGAATGATCCCCATAAGAGGAGGGCGATGATACCACGGGGGTTGATGTGTCCTCTCGATAGATCAATGTTTATAATGCTCACCATGAGTTGTGGAACAAGGAGCAAAAAAAGGAGGTATGCCTCAGGAGCAAACAGAGTCTTCGACGCACTCTCCTTGACAAGTACGATGAAATTAGCAAGGACGAAAGCGATAGTCGAGCTAGTGATGGCTTTGAAAGCGGGTTTTACTGACGGTCTCGCGAGCACGATAGCGATGAATTGTAAGTAAAGACCAAGGCGTACACCCAGACTAAATAATAAGTTTAGTATGTGTTAAGAATAATATAGAATCAAGCACTGAACCAACCCATACAGGTCTGGTTTACCTTGGATTGGACAACTTAGGTTATTGCCCGCCATGATTATAGCATATAATAAAAGTTATGTTGGCGATTCTTTTCGATGAGCAAATAGTTGTGCGCCTATCACTTTGGGCTCCAACAGCATCATAACGTTCTCACGTGTAGTTGAAGTAACGAGTACAGTGATTAGTAGAACGGCCTAACACCTTCCCAGTAACATTGTAGCAACGCGCTAAGGCTGCAACTATTTTGATTGTTTATATAGTTTCTATCCGTCCTCCCTAGGTTGCTAGGCGATATGGTTTACCAACACGCGTCGTGCTGCTGTTTCTCTGCTTTATGAGAATAGACTACCCCCTGAAGAATAATACAGACTACAGCATTACAGGTTCATACTAAATCGGAATTCACTAATGCTTGAGTGAAGATTAGCTGGAAGGCCCCTAAGCCATCCCCCCAAGATGGATTCTTCCGGAAACTGCGAAATGAACGGCGATGCTGACTCCTATGGGATTGGAATCAGACTCGGTCTCTATACCCAATCGTTGACGACACTACTTGTAACGCTATTTGTACAAGAAGAAGAAGCTGTGAACAGAACCATCAACTTACTCCTGCAACTAGCCATATTCGCCGGCACGCTTCTCTCTACATATACAGGTACTATTCACGCCTTCGAAGTTATCATAGTCTTCTGGATACTTGTAGGCGCGCTCTCGAGCTTGACTGGAAGCGGCGTAACCGGTATCAATTCCTTCTCAGGCACTTGTCGGCTTCTGTTGTACGCCGCGCTGTCGGCGTATGGTTGCTGGTTCTTCTTCGTCGGTCAGCACACTATGCAAGAGACTCCATGTATGCAGATCGTATTCTTCGGCGAATCTACACTAGATGGCCGGTTTCAAACGTTCGGAAAAGTAATCTCGATAGTTAGTCTTGTTATCATAATCGGATTGCTTGCGTGGGCTGCCGCTACTTACATCAAAAAAGGCGGTAGGGAAAAGTTACGATATCATTCTCGTCGACCTCAAACCGAGATTACACTCATGCTTCTCTCAATAGCCATGGTCGTATTATCCATCGCCTCGGCTGAGTACATAATAAGAGCGAATAATCTCAGTGGTGTAGACGATATATTCGATGTCGGACAGGTGTTGGCGTTCCTTGTAGGGCTTTTCCAGTTACTTAATCTTCTTATTCCTATCTTCTTCAAGCAACGTCTATTGGCACCTCGATGCTGGCTTTTACTTGGACATCATCTTACATGATTAGCACTAAATAACAGGTTATAACCTAATTAAGAGGCTACCCTCAGGGAAAAAACCGCTCGGGTATATTTATAGGTACATCTTAATAATAAGAGCGTCGTGTGCGAAAAAAAGAAAAAAAAGGGGGGGGGGACCCGGTAGATAAATGTAATACCGTAACTACTTTATCTACGATTTATCTACGTTTGAGCCGAACAATAGGAATAACCTACCTATCAGCTAGCAGAATGTCTCTTATAAGACCGCAAGGCACGTACGCATATAGCTTATAAAAGAGACCAAAGGGACTCAGCAAAGCCAGTAAACTTGCATAGATATATCTACTACATTCTACAGGGCAAAATACTTAATTTTGCAGCTGGTGGAGTCCTCTAGTAGGCTGCTATGAACCCTGCTTTGAACGTGCATACCACGAGGCCGCAACAAAGAATGCACTTAACAGCATAATACAACCAGCCCATATCTGCATATACAAGTATCGCCCATCCGCAACATCGATCAGCGCACCGGCAATCGGTGGTCCTGTTAGGCAAGCGAAGGAACCAACGGTCATGATCATGCCCGATCGGGTACCTACTTTACTTAGATCTTTTGTCAAGGACGGTAGGCCAGCCATAGCGATAGTCTGGACACCGCCGTTAATAATACCAGATAGAACGGCGAACACATAGAGAGAGCTCGGATCCCGCACGCCAATCCAGCCGAAATAGAGCACACTCGCACTGATAGCAAGCGGCACCAGTGTCCGAAACGGGCCAAGGTACGCATCGGAGATGAGTGCTGGTATTATTCGCCCTGGTACACCAACTGCATTGGCGATGAAGAGTGTATTAAGTGAAGTTGTAGGCTCCATGTGTAAGATTGTCCTTCCATAGTGATTTATCTAGCGAAATTGTCAACTTGTGCTTATGACGAAGATAATTGAGAGTGCTACAAGACTGCAGAAATTAGAATGATACTCACGTAATTATATATTAGATACACGCTCCATAAGACACAGAAAGCGCCGGCTGTGTAGAGTGAGTAGGGCAACTCCTTGAATGCAGTCCACTCGACAACTGGCCCTCTTGGTCGCGGTG
This sequence comes from Daldinia concentrica, assembly GCA_902805455.1. NCBI lineage: Eukaryota > Fungi > Ascomycota > Sordariomycetes > Xylariales > Hypoxylaceae > Daldinia > Daldinia concentrica. The sequence continues at coordinate 2,206,477 of CADCSW010000041.1, read as the reverse complement.
GCAGTCGTGTGCGGGCAAATATTAGCATCACGGATGCGTTGAACATGACTACAAATCCCATGATCCGCATAGTCCACGGAAACCCTATCTTTTCTGGAAGTTGCTGGGCGATGATAGGAAATACTAGGCCCCCGGTAGCGCCACCGCTTGTAACAAGGGCAATCGCAAGCGCGCGCTTTCGAGCAAAATAAGTAGACACACATGCGATAATAGGGCAGTATAGGATGCCGGCGCCGAGCCCACCGCAGACGCCTTGAGCCAGGAAGAGTTGCCAATACTCACTAGCAATGGATGCCATGAATATAGCGAGGATCTGTAGAATGGAGCCGATCATGATCAACGAGCGGAAGTACCCTGCATCAAAGAGTCGACCTGAGAACATGCCTATGCAAGCTAGCAGAAAAACTTGCACGCTGCCCGTCCAAGACACAGCTGATAGCGGCAGATTTAGCTCTTCCGTATAATAGTCTTGAAAGATACCATAACTATTAAACCACCCAAATGTGTTGAATAAGGCAAGACTTGAGCAGGTTTATTAGAAACAGTATCGCCATGATAATAGAAGGCAAAAAAGAAAAAGAAAATCTTACTGTCCAACAAAAACTTGGATCCATCCGGCGCCACCATCGGGAGGTGGTTCGACGTCGATGGAACCTACGACCGGAGCCGTCTCATTCTCACTAGGTGGTGAGGCTGTAACAGCTACGGAGCTTTCCTTATCCGAAGTCATTGCCTCGCCCAATATAATTTATTTATTTATTTATCGAGATTGCGGGAAGGTAATTTAACGGACGAAGAAGACTTGAAGGAATGAATGTGTAGTTTTAGTTAAGATGCGCCGGGAGCTTAATTGTGTTTTGTGTATAGTCGCTTTATCTAGGTTTATCTGGGTTTATCTGAATAGGGGTTTTGCCGACAAACGGAAGGCGCCCGGTTCTATAGATCTTACCAGTTAGATACCAAAAGTATAGGGTAAGCGCAATGCGCCCTTTCGGGATGTCAAAAGTGGTCGGATATGTATGTAACATCTAGCATCGGCTAAACTCTTATAGAAATGATCTCTGCATAACCTCGGGATGGTCCTCTAAAAGTAGGCGCTAGGGACTTGAACTTGGAGATAGCTCACGGCATTTGCAATGACATTAACAAGACAGGTTAGGGTTTCGGCGTTTACAGTCATTAGAATTGGCTAGAAGGGAGCGAAATGGTTTATAGCTTACAACTTATAAGACTTATAAGTAAGGCACTTATAAGCAAGGCTTGTGTTACTATAGTATAAAAAGGGGAGATATGCGAGTGTCTAAGCTAGTAACACTCTCCCTATGTGTCCCTATGTGATACTTAGCCTAACTTGGGTTAGCTGCAAGACTTGGAGCAATTAAGAAATTTGAAAGATCCTTCCTGTTGGAATTGCTAGAGCCCTGTTATGATTTGTGAGATACTTAAAGGCGGGAAAGCAGGGGTTGAACATCCGGAGTATGATATGACAACTATTTCTAGTAATGCATACAAGGGAGCAGAAAAAAAAACCATGACCCCTCGGCATTGACTACCGAGTCGAATTGGCCAGCCAGCCAGCCTACCGTTGAAAATTTTCGGTAGGATTCGCGTTCAACCAAAATGTTTTCAAGGTACATAAATAAATGCATGTAATATCTTCGGTCCAATGCTCCCATCAAATAATCGAAGGATATTTAGGTCAGAATCACACGTAAGGCTTTATCTGCTGCTCCGTTTAGTCCCAAAACTTTTGAGCAACTCCGATGCATGCCTCCGACTGGGGTTTTGAGATATAGAGAAGATCCTTTTGAATCTCGCCAAACCGACCCCATGGAACGACTGAAGACGGATCATGTCAGCACCTTGTATTCCGTATGTACCCACGAAAAGAGGGAAACAATCAACGAAAATAGGAGAAGTCAAGGAAAGGAGACTTACTCCAATCATCCGACTATTCGGGTGCTACTTTATGTGAGAAGTCGGCGAACAATTCCGTATACGTTCCGAGAATCATAGACTTTACGATAACCTTCCTGCAGAGCATCTGAAGCGCGTTGAAGTGTCGATCGAGGTGTGGTTTGAGAGCACCTGGATCTAATTAATGCCTGCAATTATGTCAGAGCGTTCTAGTCCTTGTCCGCCCCCAAGACCACTCAGACCATAAGTTGATCTATGCACGATAGGGTCTAATTTCCTGGGGACGATAGACGACATTAACAATGCAGTCCTTTCAATGCCGTCGCGCGTACTCAGTCGCCTTGCCAACGCCGTACCCGTACACACAGAAAATGTCCTTGTAATTCAGGGTGTCCATGTTGATACCGCCCTTTAAGGAGATCATGTGCTCGACTGATGAAGAGGATACCTAGATGATGCAGACGCTGCTCTCCGGGGATATCGTTTTGATTGATTTCGTCGTGGGAAGCTGAGTGAAAATAAACGAACCTAAGTTGTTAGTCTTTATATGCAGCTCGCACCCTTTGCGCCGACTTACTCCCGCGCGGAGGCATCATGACAGATCTCAGTGCTGTTAAATAAGACGTCCGAGCGTTGCTCCTTGGAAAAGAATGTTTCGGCTGACTCCTTGATGCTGGTCAAATCGCCAAGGTCCAAGTGTAGAAGCTCCAGATTTCCCGTGAAGGAGGAATATGCTTTGCGGCTAGACTTAATCGCATCACAGCCTTCCTCTTCGTTGCGTACCGCTACCTAGACAGTCGCATTCTTATGGGAAATGATCTGGGCGGCTTCTTTCCCGAGTCCAGTATTCGCACCAGTGACTATACATACATTACAAGATAGGCCCGGGATATCTTCCTCAGTGTAGTCCGTCCTTTTGCTAAACGTGTCGCAGAATGATAAGATATAACTATACATGTTGACAATTCTATGAGCCAGATTCTGAGATACTTCAATGATACTACATAGGTAGTCGAGGTTCTTTTGTCATGTTAGTCTCTTGATAATAGTCTAAACACATGAATTGTTCTTTTGAATCTTTGTGGTACACATAGGTAGCTTATATATCAGTGTAGTTATATCCAAAGTTCAAAGTTACTATTTGCATATCTAAGCTTGAGTCCGAAAGTGGTTCATAAGACAATTACCTTAAGTACTTAATTACGATTCCAATACCGATAACTAGTAAGTTCGATTCGGGATAGTAGTCTTAAGAGAGATACGTAGTGATTAAGGTTATTTATTAAATACCTTGTGTGTATATTTTTGAAAATCTAACTTCGAAAATTATGTCTTCAGTCAGACAATATAGAGTACTTCGGTATAATAATTCGTTCGTTACTGAAATGTAGAAACGTCGAGATGTTGCATTTAGATAAGAATATGTAGATATGGGTTGTTACAGACACCTGATGTTTTCCTCTCACTATTGGTATCCCTATAAGAGAATATGCAGCAAAATAAAGACATACATGTATTGAGGGATTATTTTCTAGTAGAGGTTAACTTCCCTGTATTTTTAATATATCATCTATTCTTCATCTGCTTAACTCTTTTGATGATGCATATTAGCTGACATTTGCGAGATCAATAAGTACCTGGGTACATAATGTTTACGATACCTAGAATATTAGGCCGTTACTTCGATGGCTTGGCATGCTGATTGCGTCTACCGTGGAACGCTCATTGCATACGGCAGGTATTCAGAGGTTTGTCAAATGGCGTTATTTGTTATGTTCACCGCTTTCAAGTTATGCCGCATTAGTAACACTTGGGTTATATTACCTAGCCACGCGATTAGCTACACATGATGATATGATAGCTTTCGGGCAACTTTGTTCTGCTGTATCACCCTAATGCTGCGAGCCGTGCGGGGGGACTAATGCAAATGATTGCAACTGCCGGCTCCGGCGGGTATCTACATACATATAGGTACCTTAAGGTAAGGCTCCGATCTCGATACTTTATCGCCCTAGATATGGACCAGCACTACACCATGACATTCCAACGACTCAGATGTCGCAGATTTTCTATCAAGGGAGTAAATCTGACAACGAATATTAGCCACGGCGCACGGGAAAGGGGCACACTTTATAATGTCGTCTGAGCTGTCATAGCTGAATCCCGAACCCCTGATTTAGAATACAATAGTAGGTGGGGAACTCCGGCGCGGACTGCGTTCCCAGGCTTTCCCATACAGTCGGGTTACGCAAAATTCCAGTCAGCTAGGGCGGACATCCCTAACTATACATCGGACGTGTGGGGGATCCGTTTACGGATATAAGTTAAGGAGAGGCCATAGGCGAATTACTCTTAGGGCTGAAATAGAAGTATGAGAACACTCTCGCAGCGTGTAATTTAAGCTGAATACCCCACAATCTACAATCGCGGCTCTCAAAAGATCCACAAGATGACTACCGGAAATATTAATTTCGAGGGTATGGCAAATACATCCTTGCTAGCATAGGTCGCATCGGACGTTGGATTGTGCATACTGATGGATAACTAGACTACCTCGGTCTACAGGCCTGCTTGGTCGAGTGGGCAGACAGCTACGACACCAAGGACTGGGATAGACTACGGGAGTGTATAGCGCCTACTCTGCGCGTGCGTTAACTATACCCATCTCCAAGCGAGGGGTTTCCGTCGTTGTGGTCTAATTTTTGATAGATTGACTACCGCTCGTTCCTAGACAAGCTCTGGGAGGCGATGCCGGCCGAGGAATTCGTGACTATGGTTTCGTCCCCGGCAGTACTAGGGGACCCGCTGCTCAAGACACAGCACTTCATTGGTGGCTCCAAATGGGAGAAGGTATCGGACACAGAGGTTATAGGCACGCATCAGCTGCGTGTGCCGCACCAGCGGTACACGGACCCGACGCGTAGCCAGGTCGCTGTTAAGGGCCATGCTCATTCTACCAACGTTCATTGGTATCGCAAGGTAGACGGTGTCTGGAAGTTTGCTGGTCTCAACCCCGACATCCGCTGGAGTGAGTATGACTTTGAGAAGGTTTTTGCTGGTGGTCGTGAGGAGTTTGGAGACGCAATTGCTGCGAAGGCAGAGGGTATCCCGGTTAAGTTGGAAGGCATCGCGGCTAGTGTATAAGGGTTATTTGGAAGTATTCAAGGGAAAGGTTCTCGGTTACTATAGGCTCGGATGGTGTTGAGAAAGTTTCTCTTCTGTTATACGTGTGTTGGATGGTTGGTATACACATGGCAGATAATTGGTACATGAAGCATTCGGTAGCATGAGTATGAGTATGAGTTATTTGGGTCTATTGTCTAACCGCCCAATGGTTTATTACTAAATTGTGTCACCACTTCTTAATGTAACTCAATCCATACGAAGAAAGATGAGTAGCATATCAGAACGTTTATTCTGTTTAATTGCTGGTAGGTTTTCGTTTTTTTTCTGGGATTTCCCTCTTATAAAAAATTAAGGTATGGGAAGATAATGGTGATCGAAACCAACCACCCTTATTAAAATTCGCTAAATTTCAATTGAAGTTAATGAGAACCGGGGAACTCTTAAACTTCTAGATCTCATCCTCAAGGCTGAAACCGGTACGGTCAACCTACATAATCAACAATTCATGTGACTTGGCGCAATTGATGTGTTCGCGATACTACTATGCTTTAAAACGCTACATCTTCAAGTGTATATATCTACACGTGAAAGTGGTTTTGTTACGCTAGTTATCTATTCCTATTTCAAGGTGCTAAGACGGACTTTAACGATGTCTACGTACTAAACTCTTGGCCTTCTCAAGGATTGGTGACTTGCAGGTATTGGCAATGATTATGGAAGCTTCTGGATGAACTCTTACCAAAGGTTACGAGCAATAGTTCGTAAGTTTTCGTACATATCGTCACACAAAGATCCATCTAACTACGGATTTAGCAGTAATAGCGGGACTACCTGCTGGATCAGCTGCCAAGAAGCTGAATCTCGGTCAAAAAAAGATACGAAACTAGGAATCTAAGGCCGAAAAACTTTTGAAAAGTTAGCTGAAAAAACTGTATCGCGTCATCAGTAAGTGGACCCTGCGGGTAACCGCAAAATAGTGCATAAAGGAGACGCGTACGTCTCTCGCGAACGCGAACTTAAACTAGAAAATTTCCTCGAACCGATATTTGGGCATATTAATTGTAGGATTGAAACTACGTGGATTACGATTCATAGAAATAGTTTCCGTGAAGCCGAAAGGTTGGGTTGAGTCTCGCCGTCGTCGAGGTTTCTCAACGAATTGACACTGAATGTTGAGTCGTTGAATTAGGGGGGACCGTAATCCCGGAACTTGGGAACCGCATGCGCCTAAAGCTGCAGCAAGCCGTGTGGTGGTGACAAGAACTACATATAGGTATGGGTATGGATATGGTTATGGATATGGGTACAATATGAGTTGCGTCTGGATCTTTCGCGCCGCAGACGGACGTTCAAATAGTCTCGTGACTCGATTTCCTGTTGTGCTTGCGCATCCCAAAAGCATCAGCCTGTGTAGTGAAACATAAGTTCGACAGCACCCCCACGTGCGGCCGGTGAGACACCCGGATACCGGCATGGCCGGTGGAGCATAGTGTATCGGGGAAACGGTGAACAGAGACGAGCCCGGCAGTGCTACATTTTCTCTTACGTATTATTATCTGAGATCTCATCGCTTGTCATAGGGGTAAAAATCTCGGAATTCTCTGAAGAAAAAGAAAAGCTTGCATGAAGCTTGCTACGACGTCTTTCGCCCTCTCAAAAAACAGGCAAACTGGTCACGAAGAACAGATTCTGTTTGCCAATGTCTTGGTCTTGGATGCCCAGAACGCCGAGTCCGCAAGTAGGCCTTGGGCATTGCTAAGCCGTCGCGTAGTTTGGCTAATACGGAGCGGCGGAGGCATGTAAGCGAGTAAAACGACGTCATGTGATGGGGACGATTGGAGTCTCCTAAGAGCCGCCAAGAGGGTTTAATGTCACGTTGGACATGGGCGTGGTAACGCCACGACCTTTTTTTCTTTTCTTTTTTCTTTTTTTCTCTTATCTGCACACTTTTAGTTGCGCCACTGTTACGAATTAATACCCAAGTTTAGAAACGGGAGAGCATAGATTAAAAGATCGGTCTCGAAGTAAGATCTAGGTGATACAATGCAATGATAGGCGAATGAAGGTTGTTCCTGTAATTGGACCAATCACTTTGGTAGTATTCGAGAGAAAGTTTCGGAATAAGGTGATGAAAACGTCGAATATTGAAGAAACAATTGAAAATCGGAGACAAAAGGTCTTAGACCGTGGTATTCCTCGTGGAAGTTGAAACATCTAAGTACCAGTCTTGTACACTTATGAGAAATCGGTTTTCCGGCAAGAGTTTAGCGCCGTGCTGCTTTATCTTTTCAGCAACTTTTTGCAACTTTAGCGACTCTAGTAACTTTAGCACAGCCTATCTTTTACTTATCTCGACCAAGTCTTCACTTAAAAAGATCTAACCATCGTATGTTTCGTGTGTTAGAATGCAGCAAATTAATAAAAGTAGGTGGGATCTACGAGGGTCATCTATTGCCATTCGTTTATCTTTTTGTCTATCTTTTACTTATCTCTGGGTTAATAATCACATGCCTACCGTACCTACCTACCTGGGTATATAAAATGCACGTCGATCTATAATGGCATCATCTCCCGCAGGACCTTGATTCTGAAAATACCATCCGGGAGTACACGGCATCTCGGCACAATCGAGGCATCTCCAAAGACATACTTGAACTGCCTGGAATAGCTACCTAACCTATCAAGCAGGTAGAAGCTCGACGGCGTTAGCTGTGTGGAATGACAAGACGAGTTCCACAGCATCGGAGACATCAGCCGTCGACAACATTCCGCCGGTTCATTTCGAGGTTGCGTGTCGGGCGTCGGCTTGGATTTATATAGATTATGTATTCTAGATTTTATACTCATGCAAACAAAGGCGAGCCGAGCTTCACCGATGTCTTAGTCTAGTGTACCCCCGCAATCTTCGACACTCCGCATTTTCCATCTAGAATTCCAATCCCCCGCTCGCGATCACCCTTTTTTCGGTTGAGCCTCAATTGTATTAAGTTATTGGTTAGTTGGTCTTCTGCAGAGCTACTTTGGTGGTAAGCCGGACCATATTCAGGTCATCCGTGTCGAGGACGTGGGTGTAGGTACATAGTGCTAAGAATATTGAAGTACGTAAAAGCAGCAAGGATTGAGATACTTGCAAAATACATGACAGGTACTCACCGCCATAAGACCTATCAGAGTCCCGTAAGTACCCAGCCGGCACGCATGAGACCCATGCACGTTTTGCCCAAGGTATCCACTAAATTTACCAGGGTATTAACTAGGAAACAACTAGGATCATTGAGTCGGGTCCATTAAAACCCCAAATTCATCATTACGAAAGGCCAACAGGAGCTACTGCTCAAGATTGGTACTTTTTATTTATTTATTAGAAAGTACAAAACCTTCGAAGTTGCCAGTCCTTTCTGTCACTCCGTGTCGTTGCTTTTCGTACTACGGCAGCCCCCTTCATCGGGTCTTTTTTTATTTTTTATTCTTATTTTTTATTGTCTCATTTCCTTAGCTGGGCATCAAGAGACAATAACCTGATATTTCCCCTGCATCTTCTATTTGCTTAATGCTCGTGCTGCCGCGGCGCATTCCCCCCCCTCTCATGAGCGGATCCCCTACGCGTAAACAAAAAAAATATCAAATGAACTAGCGATCTTCAGAATATCGCAGTCAGCGGCTATCTCGGGTTTGATTTTTACTTACAATCGCGTCTTGGTCCCATTGTATAGCTTAGCTAGTCTGCCAGTTACTTGGCATGCAAACCATCGTCCTGAATGCATCTAGATCAGAAATTCCCCAGAACCGTATTCATAAGTTGGGGAGTCGCAAGTCCTGCCTCGCCTCCTGGAGCCTTTTCGCTATCCGCAAAGAAACCAATATACACACCCTCGTCCGACCAACGTCCTCCCTGAACCTCGACTCGTAATCTGCGGTCTTTTCTATTCCTTTCTCGTCTTGCGGACGCCCCGCCCCGTACGAGTCGTCCAGGGGACGCTGCTATAAACAATGGCGTGGGATCACCTTTCGATTACCAAACCCCATTTGGTGTATATCATCTTAGGAGGGTTTACTTCGCTTTTTATGCTCTGTTCTTCCGTTATTAAAGAGCGTATGTATATTGGCGAAGCGACTGTCGCTACTCTCTGCGGTGTTATCTTCGGTCCTCACGCTGCGAATCTGATTGATCCCGTATCGTGGGGAAATGTCGACGAGATTACACTTGAATTTTCCCGAATTGTCTTGGTCGTTCAATGTTTCGCCGTCGGGGTAGAATTGCCTAAATACTATATGGAGAGACATTGGAAATCCGTGGTATTCTTGCTGCTTCCCGTCATGACCTTCGGATGGTTGATTACAAGTTTGATCGTTTGGTGGATGTTCCCAGTGCTATCTTGGCTCGAGAGCTTAGTTGTTGCAGCTTGCGTCACTGCCACAGATCCTGTTCTTGCTTCGTCAGTTGTTGGTAAGGGCAAGTTTGCGAAACGAGTACCGAAGCACTTGAGAGATCTGCTCTCTGCCGAATCCGGTTGCAACGATGGCATGGCCTTCCCTTTTATCTACCTTTCCCTGTACCTACTACAGGAGCACTTAGATGCCAAAGAGACGACGTATCATTGGCTTGTATATACCGTCCTTTACGAGTGTATTTTCGGCGCTGTGTACGGGTTTCTTATTGGGTATATTGCACGACATGGCATCAAATACGCTGAAAGGCACGACTTGATCGACCGTGAAAGTTTTCTCGTCTTCTACTTTACCTTAGCTCTATTCTGTGCTGGGTCGGGCAGTATTCTAGGCACAGACGACTTACTTGTCGGGTTCGCTGCCGGTGTTGGCTTCTCTAACGACGGCTGGTTCAGCGAGAAGACAGAAGAATCGCATGTATCAAACGTTATTGATCTACTAATCAATTTGGCTTACTTTGTCTATCTCGGTACCATTATTCCCTGGGAGCAGTATAACAACGTGGACATTGGTCTTTCCGCCTGGAGACTGGTGGTCATGGCTATATTTGTGATCCTTTTTCGCCGGATCCCGGTTATGATGCTTCTCAAACCGCTTATTCCTGACGTTAAGACGTGGCGAGAAGCTCTGTTTGCCGGGCATTTTGGTCCAATCGGTGTAGGTGCTATTTTTGTTGCCCTACTTGCTCGCGCCGAGCTGGAGAGTGAGCATACAATTCCCGAACCAGAATTACCGGCGAAGGGTACCGAGTTCTACAATGTTATTCTCCTCGTATGGCCTATTGTTTCATTCATGGTGATTGCCTCCATTATCGTCCATGGTTCTTCAGTGGCCGTGTTCACCTTAGGAAAGCGTATTAATACCTTATCACTCACCATGTCATTTACAACTGCTACAGAAGAAGGTCCTGCTTGGATGAGCCGCTTGCCACGCATCACATCTCAGTCGCGATCACAAGCCCGAACAATGTCAGATACCGACTATGAGGAGATGAAACTACCTGAGTTTCCACCGGGCACATTGCCACCAACTGGAATGCCTGGGCAGTTCTTACGTCGACAACGCGAGGAAGAAAACCCTAGCAGAGCTGGAAGCCGCGCTTCTTCTCGGCGCCGCAGTAGGAAAAAGTGGGATGATGGTATTGGACCCGGTGGGCCTGTAAGCCAGTCGGCCATCTTCCCCCAGAAAAGGAGCGCAAGTGAAATAACAGAGCCTATGTCACCATCTGATTCTGTACAGCCTGTCTCACCAAGGCAAGAAAGCCCCAGCTCACCATCGGAGGATTTACTTGAGAAAGACAGCGAAAAGGGCGTTGAGAAAACAGTCGATGTGACAAAAGAACGTGGGTCGGAACGTGAAAGGGGCCGTGAGCAACCATCCAGAGGCGAACAACACGACGAACTAGAAGTGTTTGATGAGGGCGATCATATTATAATTGAAGACCACGATGGTCAAGTTCTTGCGGTCGAGGAAACAGGGCATCAACCGGTTCAAGATCTGCACAAAGTCAAGGAGAAGGCCAAAGCTGAGACTCAAAAGCCGGGATGGACTTACGAGTCACTCAAGAAAAGCATTGGGAAATGGCGTGATGAGGAGGCTCAGAAACGTAAAGACAAGGCGAAGATTGAACGAAAGCATGAGCCTGCTAGAGCATACCAGTTTGGTAACACAGTAAGTTAATCCCTTATTCGAGCGGTAACAAACTAAGCTAATCCCTTTACAGATTATTGTAGAAGACGAAGACGGAGAAGTCGTGAGGAAGTATGATCTTCCTACTGACCGAAACGACGGCAAAGACTATGTAGCTACCGGTTTGAAATACGTAGGAATGGGTGGTCTCGTTAAGCCAACTGATAAAACAGCACCCTCGGTCGAAGGGTCGTCCGAAAAAGAGCCTACTCAGACTAGCAGTAGCAAACCTGGTGCTAAGACGAAAACTGGAGGGTGGCCAGGCTTCAGTCGTGGAGGTGCTGCTGAACAGAGGAGGAAAGATGCTACCGCTCCTGCTGAAAGGAGTGTAGAAGATGATCGAGGTATCCGATTCACGATCGGTGGTGTTGGACAACGCATGACTAAGGATGATTTCCTTAAGGAAGTGCGAAAGTTGGATGCTAAAACTCGCCGCGAGGTGGTGGACCAATCCAATGCGGATCCAGCAGTGAAATCGATGGCAAGGGAAGCACCCGGCGCAAGCACAGTCCAACCCCAAGCCCAGGCCCTAGTTCACCCTCAGATTAGTGTGACTCAAGCAAGTGATAGCACTAGAGATGCGAGCAAGTCTCCTTCTCGCTCAGAGCCTCCTCGCGGACGTAGCCCAACGACAGACTCGGAGCAACCCCCGACATCGAACACACCAGAAACAGCTGTTGAGAGAAGGCGACGATTAGCAGCCTTCGCTAGCGTCCGCGAGGATAATGATCTGGGGGAGACACCCGCAGAGAGGAGGAGAAGGGAAGCAGCGTTAGGTGTAGATAATGATGGGGCTGAAGACAGCGATAGTGAAGATGATGATACCCCTAGAGTACCGCCCACAAGACGAGGGATAAGATTCGCAGACTCCCCGCCCAACAAGGGCTAAAGCACGCGCTTTATGAGACGTTGTTTGGTTCTATTTTAGGTTATGACGGTATGCTGAATTGGTATAGCGAAAAGTAAGCATTATAGCTTTTATGAGATAGAGTAAATATTCTTTCCGTCTAATGTGAGACGTTTTAATACATCAGTGTCAATATAGGTATTTATTGTACATTAGCTTTCTGATAACTAGTATTTTCTAGGAACTGGCTAGCTATAATTTGCTAATGTTATGCATCTTTATCAAGATTGAAGCAATAATTTTTATTTACCATGTACTATATATGATGAGGTACATAAGGCAGTTATAATAATATTAATATTCGGTGATGAACTTGAATGAACTTCTTGCAAAGGCTTTTCTAAACCTACTGAATCATATTAACTGACTGGTATAAGGCAGGCTCATATACCAGAGCCTAGTTGGTCCCTTAGCCAATGACGTCACTGATAAGTACATACCTAAGCTACGGTGTGTAGCAGAGGGGTTGCAGGTAGTTAGCGTATTAAGACAGTCGTTCAGAGGGGTTTAGAGGGGCTCTAAGGTAGACAATTTGTTATATGCATTTATATGTATATAACGCATACATAGTCCCGCTTTTTATACGTGTAACGCAAACAATTATTTCACATTATTGCACTTCCTAGTGAATGGTAAAACTTCTCTCAATGACTGTCAAAATAACGCCGACCTGAGTCACAATGCTCCAATCAAAACAAAGCTTTAAAGGCACCCCTGCTAGCCGATAGCCATGGATTCTTTATCGGATTCTGAAGATTTTCCTCTTGCTCCTCCCAATTCTCCCGTTAATCCAGCTCAAGACCCGATCCCACAATTCGACCTACGATACTTATTCACCCTCAACGGAAACCAACCGAGAGTCGCGATGGTCCAGCTTACAGAGGTTGTCGACGAGCACTTCCAAGAGGACCAGGCTGGTCCTGAGGAGGACGATGATTTCACTGATACTGGTACGTCACTAGCTTTGTAGAGATCTAGCTTTTGTGTTGAATCTGTAGTCGATGCGCGCCTTCGTCTTCTATCCTACTTTCTACAGCTACCTAATCATGATTCTCTATAGAGTCTGAAATCTCAACCGAGTCGGACTATGATCCTTCTAGCGAAACCCTTACCGAGCGCCTGTATGCGCTTCGCGATATCATTCCACCTCAGACCCGAACCTCGATTGCCAACAAGGTCAACGCAACGACCGGCGCAATCTCAAGCTTCTTCTCTTTCGGCGGCAAGACTCTCTGGGTGATTAGCACCTCTGCGCTGATTCTAGGCGTCCCGTGGGCTCTCGCGTGGGCTGAGGAGCAACAAGTAATGGAAATGGAGAAGGAAATGAAGATGCGTGAGATGGGTGGAGAGGTAAGGTTTTCCTATGCTAATATTGGGTTGGCTTGATGAATGCATAATATCTAACAGATACAATAGATTCTAACTGCTGGTGGTGCCAGTGGCCCCAGCTCTTCGACAGCCCAGCAAGTTGGCGCCGCAATGGACCGAGAGACAAAGCCCTCTCTGTAAAGCATGCCAATATCGCAGTTACTCATATGTAGCATACTATATTCAGTATGCACTGCGCCCATGGTCCATCACTGTCTATACCCAAGACTCGGCCTCACTCAACGTCCACCCTAGGCATACTTGTCGAAAGATTCGTCTTTATTCTTGCTCTACTTAGGAGTTAGGGAATGCAGGTTTAGCTACTAGCCTTCGTGTCGTATATTGTTCGCATGTGCGCAACAGGGTTTTTTATGAAGGGGAAGAAAACTCTCGGCTCTAACGATACGGTTCGTGAAGAACCTCACCTTGTATCATAATTTGGCATCACGGTCGGTTAATTGGCAGGGACACGTTTGCATTAGGCTGGAAGTGCTCCAGGCCATACGAATTGATTTGATTTTACTCATTAATTTACCGTCCCTCTAATTTTTCTTTAGGGATAAGTTGTTAACCCTAATGCAACTCCATTATCCGCTGTAATGACTTTACAAACTCTACATGCGTACTTCCTTTATGATCTCTAGACAGCCTCACCTTTTGGAAGTATGCCACAACTGACTTATCAAGCCTTACCCAGACAGTCAACTATGTATATCGAGTTATTACTGCAGCTTCATAGATCGTATAGTTGTTGATGCTAACAACATATCATCATACAGCTATCAGTTCCGGCAATCCTAATTAACTATGTACTGCCCAGAGGTACAATCCGATCTCCTTCTCTTTATACACGTCTATTGCTTTCTTCTTCTTTTCTATCGATCCTTCCATCCGATTTCGGTCGGTGCGAGCGCGGCGCAAGGTATTACTGTTCGGACTAGTAGCCATGTTTATGACACAATTATGTATAAACTAGTTAATTTCTCGACGGAAAGGGATACAACGACGATAAATTTGATAAGTACGGTAAAACTTGAATAGTTGCTTGCTCCCAATGTAGACATAGGGCTTTTAATCTTTTGTTAGAGATTATTAATAATTTATTGGTCATTTTAATATTACAGCTATAACTGTATAGATTTCTTTGGTAAGCCTCTACTGGTAATACACAACAGTATCGGGCTCTATCGCATAACAGTAAAGCCTACTTCACCTCTGCATACTTTTGTAACGCATCATACAAATGCCCGAAGGTACCTTCGTGCCAGCCCCGGACCTCCTGCCACTCGTTATCCGGGAGAGTCCCTCGCATCATGTATACCCACCCGCCAACGATTAAGTCGGCATAACTGGGCTGTTTACCTAGAATAAAGGGCCCAGTAGTGTCTTTTGAAAATAGCTTAGCAAGGTCCCCAAGCATAAGATGGAAAGCCTCCTTCATTTTCTCCCGTGCTTCGCCTTTTATCTCGAAATCATCCCAAGATTTTACACCGGCACGGCGAACGAGTTCATCCTTACTCGCTTGTGAGTCGAAGGGGATGAAAAACCCCATGAGGCCAACATAGGCGCTGAATGCTCTGTCGACATGCATATTAAACTTGGAGTACTCTTCATACTCACCCTCTTTCGGTGCTGATAGAGGTGGCGCCCAAGGGGGAAGGTCTTGATCAAAGGTATAGTTGATCTCTTGAGGGGGGAATAAATCGCCGGCTCCTGAATCCGGGTACGTCTTTTGTAAATAGACGGCTACATCGAAAGAGTCACCAATTTTCGAGTTGGTATTAGGGTCAACCAAGACAGGGAGTGTAAAGAAGTCACTGCCATCGGCAAGTTTGCGACAAGCGGGCACGCCAAGACCCCGACGAACTTTCCCAATATCGGGAAGAGGAACCCATATAGTCTTGTGGGGAATGTCTTTGAAGTTTAGAGCCAATCGAGCCTTCCAGGGGTTTACTGACGCTGGTCGTCTCATGGCAATGTCGTAGAAGTCCATAGTTTTGTAGGGCTTGAGAGATCTGGCCATGGCGGATGGTGATGAAAGAGGAATAAGCTCAGTAGTTCGTAGTCACTCAGAATAATCAGAATAGCCTCAAATAACTGGTACACTATCTTAACAACTATACTGACGATTTCACCCCTTTTTGACGTTATTTTGCCAGCTTATATGACTATAACAACTCTCGAGTCTATAAAGTCACGTGGGATCACGTCAAAATGATTCATTATGATTCATAGTGACTAAGTCATTCGCGGTAAGCGTAGCTCCACATTCCCAAGTCTAAGGGGTAGAAGGACATCAAAAAAAGGATGCCAAAAAAAAGGGGGCGCATCTTATGAGCATGATTGCCTATAGAGGTGCCAGTTATTTTGATGCCTCTCGTGGTAGGCTGTGAAATTATTGGGCGTCATCTCGAGATGATAGACTGCGCCACAGGCAATGCGCATGCAGCGACGGACTTGCCTGGCTTCATGTAAAATTAGCATAATCTGGTAGTATGATGAGACAGTGGAGTGCGCGATGTCGAGGTAAGTAGCGCTGGCTGCTAGGGGAAGTGTAGGCACGGTCAAGTGGCTATGCACGGATTGATTTAGGTGTAGAGAATCTCATTACCGATTATTTTCAAATGATCTCCGTGCGGTAATAAATGAGGCTGCCATTTGGATTGATGGAGATCCGGGCTGTTTGGTAAATCTCTATGGCTGTGCGGTGTGGATGTTAAACTATAGATATTGAACTGTCGGAGTGCTACGAAGACTAAAATGAAAGATGGGTTTCTATATTCTGGAGTTATTAGCTAAAAAGAACGAGAAAAGATCCGAGGTGAACGGTGACTAAGCGTCAGGGGTACTCGGTAGCGGGAGACCGACCGAAAAACAAAAATCGGAAAACGGAGCGGACTTTTAGAAGACAAACGGAGCCTATCGGTGCGGGAACTGATGGGACCGGAGGGTGGAATGCGGCTAATAAAAGGCCAAGATTACACATCATAAGTAGGACGTAGTTAAACTACCAAGACATTGTCTGAATGATAGTTACTTTTAATCACCCTTTAGTTTACGTTAGAAACGATCGGATAAATCCCAGATAATACCCAGTGATTCTTCGGAAATAATGCACGTAGCTTAGGTTTTTATTGAAAAAGCTCGAGTATATTAATATAAAATACAAGGTAAGGTTAAAAAGGAATTAGGTGAAAGCCCCCGTATAAATCATTAAGCTTCTTTATCCCGATCCTTAAGAAATCTTAATTCTCCCTCAGACGAATTACAAATGTATTTTCAGACTTAGTTCTACGACCTAGGAAGTAGTTTGCGTTGTTTTTAGTTTTTGGTCAGGTCGGTGAGTTACATAAGGGTAACATAAGGGTAACCCCCCGTGGAAGCCCTTCCGGCGCCTACATGATCTCGGCCAAATATTTAAACGAGCACTTTGATACTAGCTTTATTTGGGTGATATTACCCGATCTAGCCTGCTCATTCTATCCGTAGATTTGTAATGTTACTATGTCGCATCCCAATTCTGGTTTGCCAACTCTCCGTGATTACAATTACCGCGTATGCCTCCAAACCTTACTTTTACATGAGTGTAACCTAACATTTCCATAATATGTAAGTAGTCTTTTCATATATAAAAGAAAGAATATAATAGATATATGCTTAGAATAAATTCTTAGAGACACGTTTCTTAATTACTTCATACCTCAACGCAAGAGCAATGGCTTCTACTACTGTTCTAATCACCGGTGCCAATCGAGGTATTGGTAAGGGCCTTGCTGAGCGCTACCTCGCCCTACCTAATTATAAAGTCATTGCTGCTAACCGCAACCCGGAGCATCCCACGTCTAAGGAGTTAGCCAACCTACCTAAAGCCCCCGGAAGCAGCCTAATTATCGTGAAGGTTGAAGCTACGAGCAACACAGACGCCGTGGATGCTGTAAAGGAACTACAGAAGCAGGGGGTCGACCATTTAGATATCGTAATTGCTAATGCCGCCATCTCGCTCGGTTTCACTAAAGTTGTCGATGCAAAGGTTGAGGACATGTATCAGACTATGGATGTCAATGTCTTCGGCGTGCTACGACTATTTCAGGCTACTCTACCGCTACTTCGAAAGGCCGCTACTCCTAAGTTTGTGACTATTGGATCGGGTGCTGGATCTATAGAAGTAGGAAGATTCATCTACTTCGACCACGGCTAGATATGCTAATATACCTATCATCCAGGAAATGTATCCATATCCCAATGCTGTTTATGGCCCTTCAAAGGCCGCTGTTCATTGGATCACAAAGAGTATTAATGAGGAAGAGGACGATATCATCGCATTTGTGATAGATCCAGGGTGAGAAATAAAGTACTAGGTATTCTCCCTATAATACCCTTTACTGATTTCTCCTTATAGATGGACCCAAACCGATATGGGAAACACAGCAGCGAGATCAGTTGACCTAGATGAAGCTCTTGTCACTATAAAGGACTCTTGTGACGGTACCTTCAAGGTGATTAATGAGGCTACTAAAGAGTCAGGTGGCAAGTTGTGGACTTACGAGGGAAAGCGGAAAGCTTGGTAGACTATGACAACATTAAGAATGTAACATTCTAAAAGAGTCTTTTAGAACAGTATGAAGCCTAGGAACTAGACTTCTCTCATTTGGATAATATAATTGGAAATTAAATTTTCATTACCCAACACCTTGCACTTGTCGTCTAGGTGCTCTAGTTACTTATAGATTTTGAAATCATTGGCATTCTACCAAAGGAACTCACCAGGATTCTTTATATTAAACTTAAACTAAAATACTATTGAGGTTGTGCATCGGCATCTAACTATGTAAGACCTACGAAGTTTTGTTTAAGTTAAGTCTAATCTCTAGCGGCTACCCAGCTAAGGTACTAAACTACCTAGGTTAGGGGCTTCAATCACGCAACTTGCATCACAAGCCAAGATTAGCAACCATAATATTATATATAAGAAAGACGGCTTATTACGAGATACGCATGCGATGCCCCACCCCTTTACGTCCCCTCTTAGGAGGGTTTTCCGATCACGGCCTAAGTTAGCTCTAACGATGGCGCGTAAAACCCCCGTATACGGACAGTTTAGGGCGTGCCAAGTCAGTTAATGTAAACTACGTGCTGGCTTATGTGCTTTAAAGCTATGGATGGCATAGACTTCTCTCATTACATATGAGAGATATATAGCAGACCAAAATACCGAAGAGACTCAATTACAATAACTACCTCTATCCAGAAAAGCTCAAATATATAAAAACTTGGGTAAGGAGCAAATAATGGACCGCCAAGAGTTGGCTCTAGTTGAAGACCCAAGTTCGGAATTAGTTGAATTCGGCCATGTAGGAGAGGACCAAGAGAGAACACCAGCTCATGCCTACCCAGAACCGGATCGCGGTAAACATGCGTGGCTTTTCCTTTGGGTTGGCTGCTTCCTGATGATCGCGCTGACATGGGGATTCCCCTTCTCATACGGCGTCTTCCAGAGTTACTTCTCCTCCCACCCACCCTTTTCCGACCATCCTGAGGGTCTGCCTGCAGTCGGTACCACTGCGCTGGTACGTTGAAACCCACCCGCAGGAACAACTTAGGTATCTTTCTCTGCAAGCCCCTAACGTTGATTCTTAGGGAATCCTATATTTGACATCGCCCCCGTCGTTTATCATCTTGCAGCGCTATCAAGCATACAGGCGACCAGCCCTCGTTGCCGGCTCGGCTGTCACATGTCTCGCCATACTCGCATCCGCATTTGCCTCCAAGGTCTGGCATTTACTTCTGACGCAGGGCGTCTTGTACGGACTCGGGGCTAGCGTGGTGAATACGGTGACGATACAGTTTCTGAACGAGTGGTTTATCGAGCGCAAAGGCCTCGCCTTTGGAATCCAGGAGAGTGGTGCCGGCATGGGTGGGATTATCGTTCCGTATGTTGACGCGCGATATTCATTCATATTCTGCAGCTAACGACGTGTACAGCGTGCTGATGACATGGGGCCTCGAAAAGTACGGACATAGGACTATGCTGATTGCTTGGTTCATCGCTGTTACTACTCTATCTATCCCGTCAATTTACTTCCTTCGGCCGCGAGTCAAGCCATCACATGTTGCCGTGTCTTCTGGGTTTGGGACTTTGGGATTTATTATTACGCCGATATTCGCCATACTTCAAGCCGGCAATATTTTCCAGGCTCTTGGGAACTTCTTGCCTGGTATTCACCTACCATGTATGTATACCGCATTATCTATCGCTCTTCGTAACTATTCTCGGCTTTAGTAAACTAATTCAGGGCCTAGCATTCGCCCAGCGCTTTGGCGCATCATCATTAGATGCAGCTGGCATGCTTTCGCTCTACAACGCTGCCACGGTTATTGGTGCCATCGGCACAGGATATTTAGTTGACCGTTACCATGTCTCTATATCGCTACTTCTTCTGTCTCTGGGCGCCGCCATTACTGTCTTCTTCGCCTGGGGGTTCGCAGCTGACTTTGGGGCTCTATGTGCCTTTGCTTTCTTCTATGGTGTTTTCGCTGGCGGCTGGAGCTCAACGTGGGTCGGCATAGGTCTTGAGATACAGAAGCGCGCTCCCCGTGCCGACTTAGGCGTACTGTGGGGGTTTGCCGCTGCGGCGAGAGGTGTTGGTAGCATTGTAAGCGGGCCTATAAGTGAGGTGCTGATAGCTAATGGGACAGATAAAACACTTCGGTGGCCACGGAGTTACGGGACGAGCTATGGCATATTGATTCTATTTAATGGGATAATGCTAACACTCGGTGGCGTTGGTTGTGCGGCTCGAGCATACGAAACCTTTAAGAAGATGAGCCATCGACATAATGAATAGTATTTTACGCTGGTACCAGATTATCGTATTAAGCTAGATGATGGAATAGATTAGGGTATGGCGCTTGGTTCTATAGACAGAATCCTTCATAGAAATAGTATCATATGTGGCTTGCTTGCGAACTCCAGTACTTATTAAGATCCTCATTAATTTCTCCCCAGAAATCACAAGCAGCATAATCAACCACACCAACATCCATTGCATCACTAAGTATTACACCTTTGCTTTCGTGCGATGTCCAGGCAGGCCAAGTACTCTTGTCACTCGGCACCCCTGTCTGTGCCATGTTTGTCCATGCGCGACTCATCTCATGGGCCAATGTCTGCTCTGCTTTCGAGAAGGTGCAATTCCCGTTAGGGGGCGGCATCGAACTGGTAAAGTTGAATACGAATGGGATCTCGCTCGTGTGCGTTGCCCCTAGGAGAGGTACCCAAGCCGCCTCTATCGCGGCATACCAGGCACAACTGGGCTCGTGAGCGAATCGGTAACTCCATACAGGAATTCCCTTCTTCTCTGCCAGTTGTAGAGCCCGGTATGATGGACACTGGTATGATACCTGCGTGAGAATAACCTCCATAGCAGTAAGTGTTGAACCGTTAAAGGCAGATGCTAATGGATACGTCTCGTTTACTCTTGTCGCCAGTGGTCCGAAGTTTAGGGTTAGGAAATCATCATAGTCTGATGGACTAGGAGCTTTTCCTTTCCAGGATGTGACGTAGGAACCTAAGACGAATATAGAGCCCTCCCTAGTAGTGGATCCTACTATTGAAGGGACCCTAACTCCGATAGTTGATGGTTGCTCTTTGATTACTTTTCCATCGACCACGGGGGTCCAAGAGGACCTTGTGCCATTATTGACGAGGGCCGTATTCACGGTCATTGTGCTAGTGCTTGGCATCGCGGTTACTGCTGCTTGGAGTTTATCGACATGAGCGCTTCGAAGACATGATAACTAAGTACTGATAAGTATGCTGAATAGATTGATAAAGATGAGCCTGACACATACGTCATGATTCGTGCAGTTCATCGCGTAAAGGAACTCTGAATACCATGTTTTTGCGTCGGCCACTGTTGCTATATCTCTCCCGGCTCCAGATTGCAAAGCAGCGGCTTGCATTAATTGGGGTGCTTCGGGTAAAGTAGTAATAACGAAAGAGTCAATAGCGCCAGCGGATTGTCCAAAGAGTAGGACTTTTTTCTAAAGCGGAATTGTTATTAGCCTTCGTTACTCTGTGATGCATACCTAGGTAGGTAATCTTCAACGTGACGAGGGTATAGACCTACCGGATCACCACCAAACCTTACGATGTTCTCCTGCACCCAACGTAGGCCAAGAAGTTGATCCATGATGCCATAATTTCCGGTGAGGCCAAGATCCGACAGCGCCAAGAATCCCAAAGGACCGACACGGTAGTTGATAGAGACGACAATGGAGTCCGCAGCAGAGAAGCAGCCATTATATGTCGCATCTGAAATCCCACCGCCTTCATTGCTTCCTCCATATATCCATACCTTTACCGGAAGTTTTGACTCGGGAGTAGCAGAGGCCGGAGCCCAGACGTCCAGAAAAAGACTATATTTTATGCGAGTTAGTGAAAAGTTACTCAAGTTAGACAACCGCGCGGAACTACCCACCAATCTTCGCTCGTCGCAGTATTCTCATCAAACAATCCCGAGAACTGAATGCATGCTGGTGCTGGCTTCGTGGCGTTGATCGCGCCGCACGAATTATGGTAGGGCTCTGGAGGTGCAAAGCGTAGTTCGCCTAGAGGTGGTTTGGCGTACGGGATCGAGTAGAAGTAGTTTACGTCGGTTGTACTGCACTGGCCTCCATGGACTATTCCGCTGCTCGTCTTCACAGCCTTAGACTTGACCAAGCCAGCGAGGGCTAGTAGCCCACCTAAAGCAATACTTTTAGGAAACATTCTAAGATTAAATAGATGTATCTTGGTTGAGCCGCATTGGAAGTCTGGCTTTCTACAATAGTTGGGAAGCTTGGCATTTTATATTCAGACATAGCTACCTATGATGGATAGTTCTCCTTCTGCTGTGCCGCGTGGCTATGTAATCGGATTCGCATCCGTAGAAATAGAGGCTTTCAGCTGAAAGCTTAGGGGAGTGAGCTATGAGCTATGAGGGAATAAGTTAGTTACCTAATTAGGTTACTTATAACCGAAATGGGGAGGATTTCATGATATAGAAGTGTAATTCGTGGATTACAAATGTTGAGTTCGCTTTCGGTTAAGGGGGCAGATCCTTCTATCATTTATTCCCGGTAATCTTAGCGGCCTAGCGGCCTAGCGGTTTAGCGGTTTAGCGGTCTATGGATTCAGCCCTACAATAAACAAGCTTTGAAGGATGTGACTATAATAGGATAAGCTTTTACATATTAAAACCAGGTTATCAGAACTAGCATTCGTCCCGTTTATCCTGCACTGTGTTTCTAGGTATTTCGAATTTTGTTTATTTCGACTCGATCCACCACGTGTAACAAGTCCCCTGAAATGGTCAGGCATGAAGCATTACGCATCATGCCCCCATGCCCATACCCCACCAAAGCTCGCATCTGTACGGGTCTTTAGGAGGTACTTATGTAGTGTTACCTTATGAGCACCTAACATAGTAAATCATTAAAGCCGCCGTTTCAGTTCGGAAACACGGCATGTTTAGATTAGATTATACATATTCGTCTTTCAAATGCGCATTCTCAACCTCTATATTTCACCTGTTTTACTTACCTACCTTAGGTAAGTAGTATTTACGCCTAATTTAAGTTGCACCATGGCCCGGAAGAAGGCTCTTCTTATTGGTATCAACTACTTTGGATCCGAGCATCAATTAAATGGCTGCATCAATGACGCTGAAAACGTCAGGAAGTTCCTCGTCGAAGAGAGGGGCTTCTCACCCAGCGCTCACGACATGGTCATGTTGTCGGATACCCCTGAAAATGAAGGTACTCCCTTTTTTCCAACAGGCGCCAATATTTTGGCAGCAATCAACTGGCTGGTTACCAAAAATCGGCCTGGTGATATACTTTGGCTGAGCTACTCTGGCCATGGAGGTTAGCTATTTAATTACGAGTATATGTGCAGCGAGGGCTAATATGTATGTATAGCCCAAGTTAGGAATGATTCGAGAGATCGACCTTCAGGGTGAGTTTGTGAGGGTAAGTAAATAGTCCAGGAATTTTAACCCCTGATGTGAACCAGTTTCGATGATACAATATGTCCGGTCGACTTTGCAGAAAACGGACAGATTTCAAGCGAAATAGTGAGTTTCTTAGACAACTTCAGTTCCTTTAATATTACTTCTCCAAAATTCAACACTAATACAATACGCTGCCTAGTTGCATCGATCGATAGTCTCTCCAATGAACCCAGAATGCCGTCTTACCATACTCTTTGATTGCTGTCATTCCGGCTCAGCTTGCGAATTGCCTTACGTCTATCGACCCGACGAAGAGGGCAATGTCAATATGGTTGACACGATTAAGCAAGGAATCGGGCTGATTCGCGCAGCCGAGGGGCTTTTCGAAAGCGGCTTTTCCATGTCTAAAATAGACGACGCTAAGATGCTACTCGGTGGTGCCACTGACTTCTTCAATGGTCTGCATCATCGTCGGAACGAGGATATCGACGAGGATGGACTTGCCGCTGAGACTTTCGAGGAACATTGGGAGACGGAAGGCAAAGATGTCTGGATGTTCTCTGGGTGTGCTGATAATCAGACCTCTGCGGATACATCCATTGCTGGGGCACCTACTGGTGCCATGTCTTGGGCACTTCTTAGGGCTCTGAGAGAGAACCCTGAGCAGTCATATATAAACGTGCGTCTCGGTATTAAATTCAGGGTAATCGGTTGCTGACAATGTGATTCTTTAGGTCCTCCAGAACACCAGAGAAGAATTGGCGCGGAACTACTCTCAGGTACCGCAACTCAGCTGCGGCGGTAGATATGACTTGGACCAAGTACTCATCGTAAGTGAAATCGTATTCGTCTTAGTATAAACGCGCCTGTTTTACTAACTATAAATCGAAGTTATGAGTTATTAATAGCCATAGAGATTGATATTCATATGAAGACCGAGACAACAGAACACGAGATGAAGAGCAAGGTGTATTTTACCCTCAGGAGAATTGACATCTTGAGAAAAGATCAATCAGCCTAAAGCATTTAGTTTAAGTTGAAATCCCAATAGATAAGAAAATAAGATCATCAAGAAACAAACTAAGCTAGAATTCCTAAGCCTCTTTTTTACGTAATACTGTAGAGAGTTGTACGCCGTATACAAACCTAATAGATGACGTATAGAGCCTAATGACTATAGATTCTATATGGAATCTGACAACCATCCCTTTGCCAAGCCTTGGCTGTACAAAAAGCGGAATCGTAAGCAACGCTCAGCTCTGATGCCAAGCTCCAACGAGCTAGGCGTAGGGCTGAGATAGGCCGCAATAGGAAAGATTTGCAACGCATAGGTCCTGCGTACAGATACGGCGTATTCTCGATTTGCCAAGAGCCGTATGAATCTTGGAGAGCAGGGACTGTGATTGGCCGGCGTATTCAGAAGCAAAGGAGGAATTGAATTGATTCGTCGGCTGGGGAATAAGCTCCTCCAGATTTACGTCGATGGCACCTGCGGCTGTAAATGGGGGCTGTGATACCGCATCTTGATATGACATAGAAGGATGGCAATGTTAATGTGCTACTGTCACGCGGCTACTTTTGTAAATATATAAGATGATTTGAAATGCCTCGACTAGAGCAATCGAATTTTACATGACATCTCGGCTTCATAAGTAACTAAATTCAAGATGTTGTCTTCGAAGACTCTCCTTCCGTTACTCCTTTCGCTCGCACCCCATGCCAGCAAAGCGGCGATCGTCCGCCGCAGTAATGATACAGAAATCAAATGGGGACCATGCAAATTAAACACCACACTCCCGGTACAATGTGCCCAACTGCCCGTCCCTCTCGACTACACGGACAAGAATAGTAGCGGCACTCTCCATCTCGATCTAATTAAGTACCCGGCTCAGAAGCAACCGAAGCGCGGTAGCATTCTCCTCAACTTCGGCGGTCCGGGCCAAGACGGCCTAGAAAGCATGCTTGCTTATGCAGAACTAATGGGCCCGTATGTGTTATACTAGTGTAATATCGCCGAGCTCTTCGGTTCGGTTTAACCTGAAGAAGGGTTGGCTAACACTTACATCGTAATAGGACTACTGGAGGTTACCACGATCTCATAAGTTGGGACCCAAGGTAAGCCCTTCCCCTAACTATACCCCATAAAGTCGCTCGTATAGACTAACAATACTGTATAGAGGAACGGGTAAAACTCTCCGGTTCTCATGCTGGCCCGACGATACCACAGGGTATTACGCTGCTATGGGAAATAACCTAGCTGGCGGTGCGGACTCAGCAGTAGGCAAACTCTGGGCGGAAGGTAACATTATTGCGACCCAGTGCCACGAACAGCAGAAAGAGACCGGCCAATATGTCGGCATGGCATTCGTCGCAAGGGACATGATGTCAATCGTCGACGCCCTGAACGAAGATGGTATGCTTCGATATTGGGGTAAGTGTGATCTCAGTCGCAAACTAATGGTTGACGTACTGGTAAGCTAACTAATCCTTCTTAGGAATTTCGGGTGGTACTACGCTGGGAGCTACCGTTGTCGCGATGTTCCCCGACAGAGTAGACAGGGTTGTTCTCGACGGTGTGATGAATGCGCATGAGTACTATAACTCTTTGTATGTGCCCCCTTTTCTCGGTATACCTAACATCCCATAATAAGATCCAACTAACAAGCTGAAATCCAGCGGCGAACCTGAGATGATCGCATCAACAGACGCTACTTGGGAAGAATTCATGCGCGGGTGTATCGCAAAGCCCGACAACTGCGCCCTAGCAAAAAACAGGACCTACGATGAGTTAGAAGCAGCCATGACCGAGCTCTTCGACACCGTCCGGAACAACCCACCCGTCTTCAACGGTTCAGTCGTATTCGTTTACGATTTATTCAAGTCCCACATCTTCAGCACGCTATACTCGCCAACGAATTGGCCCAGCCTAGCCCAGGCGCTCGAAGACGTGCTCGAAGGTAACTTAGAGACGTTCGTGTACCGGGTCTTGGAATCCTCGATCCCTTCTCAAGACCAGGCAATCCTAGGAATCCGCTGCGGCGATAAGAAGCCGCGGACGAATAAGCTGTCCGACCTCGAACCTGTCTTTGAGCAGTATCACAAGACTAGCAAGTGGTTCTGGGATTGGGCGTGGGGATACTATGTAATGCCCTGTGCGCAGTGGGGATTCGAGGCCAAGGAGCGGTACGAGGGTGACTTCCAAGTCAAGACTAAGAATCCCGTGTTATTCGTCGGCAACAGCTTCGACCCCGTCACTCCGCTCGTCTCGGCTAAGAACATGAGCTCTGGCTTCGAGGGAAGCGTCCTTCTTACGCATAACGGTCACGGCGTAAGTAATTTTTTCTTTTTTTCTCCTTTGTTTTCTTAACCCCTATTTTACGCCTTACGGACTAGGAGCTAACCGTTCTATACAGCATTTATCTCTCACGCAGCCATCAAACTGCACGAACTCTATCATTAAAAATTACTTCCTTGAGGGTGAAATACCTAAGCCCGGAACCGTGTGCGAACCCAACTTCCCGCTGTTCGATCCCGCCGCCTCAATGTAGCAGTGGTAGGAACATTATAGGTACTACTTATGATATATTAACTTCGCTTCAACTCTTATTCTTATATATATAACTACTATTTCATCCTTTGGATATCATACATGTTTATAAAAGGGAGTTGGCTTTTAGAACTTTGATGTACATTTGTTCTTACTCGGTACATCTTGAAATAGAACTTCACTTGTTTTAGTAATGATCTGGTAATACAATCATTCATATGTTTGATAGAGGTTCCTTCAGTAATGTATTAATAAATACATGGTGATGATGAGCGAACCTCATGTAGTAGCCAAATATACAAAGCCTACTTCCCACATTGAAAATATGACTAGGTGTTACGAACGGAAGGGGTTATACTAAACCCATTACTCGAAAAACTTATTTCATGCACATATATAGTCATCACAGTCTTAAATTTTCACCAAGGAAATACGGCATCGTGTGGGTAACAAATAGTTTGCTTCTCTGCCAATCTTAGGTAATTTGGTACCTTGTCCATCCGACAACCAGTTCCCGTCTCCTCCAAATTCCGCCATCCTTTAAAGGATAGACGAACCATATCCTCCGAAACCCAGCCAGAACCATCCTCACTTCCCTAGCCAGTAGCTAGATGAAGTACTCCCCGCATACTGAATCCGCCCACACTAAACCACACCTATACGAAAACCGTAACCCTTTCCCCATCCTAGTAGATCAAGGAAGTCTGATTCACCGAGGAGCATTATGGTAAAGTCTCCCGGAGCTAATCGCCTAAGGCTGTTAATTAGTTAGCATTTTTCAATGAAGACTAAGGCGATTAAGACATACCATATAGTGCGATAGCGTTTTTAGTTATAGCCGTCGTCGGGTTCAGGGATCCATTGTTGCGCCGCTTGAAGGAATCTCTTCATACCTGAGGCATTGTCCTTTCCCCGCCAATTGTAGCTCCAAGATACAACCCCATCTTCTGTCGTGACATCCAGCGCCTTCACCAGACGAACGTTTTGGTGATATTTCCGAAGGTTTTTGGGATTCCAAAAGTCATTCCGGTTGGGGCTGGGGTTCTCCTCATCTGGAAATACATGCTGTTTGACCAGGATCGCATGCTCCTCGTACGCTCTCCAATTCTCAAGTTGCATCCATCGAGCCTCATTATCTGGATCGAGACGGCCTCGTCTAGATTTCTCCGTGGCCGGCCACTTGACTTCGTGGGAGCCTCTAGTACCAAGGATGAGATCATAGTAGTCACCCATCCGTAGTCCTTCTGGGAACTCAAACTCTGCTATAGTACCAGGCAGGGAAAGTCCACCATTCTCTTGGTCGTCCCTTCGAATTTGCCAATGAATCCTCTTGATAGGTGGCTGAGACACGTACATATCGCGCCAAGAAGCGTTTTCGACGAGCAATTTTAGTTTGATTTCAGAGTCGATGTGCCAGACGATGTCCTTCATCCGGATGTGACTAGACGGTTTGTCGTCGGACACGTTGCGTGCAAAGAGTGCTACGCTGAAGAACGGCCGGAAGATGGACGCCAACTTGAGGTTCTTGGTGTATGTGCGGTATTCGGTCATAGAGACGGAGCTTTTGCGAAAGAATAAGCCCTTCTGAAATTGAGGCGATCCCTGGATGACGGCTCTCCAATATTTCGATACCCGCTGCATGTTGACGAGAAGGTCAGTCTTGTTAACCGACTCAAGGATGCATTCGAGGAGTTCGGGCACGCCCAAGACTTGATCCGAAGCCGAATTCATGTTGACAATAGAGGATGAGACTTGAAAGTTGGTAGTGGAGAGTGTGCAGTATGTGGTAGATGATGAATGGGTTTGAAGATGTTAGGTGGTTGATGTTGTTCTGATGTTTTTTGATGTTGTTCTGATGATTATATGTAGGAAGGACTTTGACAACTGAGCACCTACGAGCAGGAGAAGAGAGGGAGAGAAAGTTTTAAAACGTGGGAGGGAGGTTAGGTTTATATGCTTTTCGGAACTGATGCATAGATCACCTTAGAGCTGAAGGTCTGTCAGTTGGATAAACAACGACGGTAACGACCTAGGCTGAAGGTTAGTACAAAGTAGGTCCGTGTCGAGAGTTACCACGCAACGGGACCGGACGGGGTGAGTGTTGAGTCAATCCGGAGCCGGATCGCCCCACTTTAGCACTGACAACCGCAGAGCAATCACTAACATTCAACCCCGTTGTCGAGGTAAGTGGCAGTAGCACGGACACCTTGGACTATGAAAGGTGGTTAATAGCTTGATACGTACCTCCATACAAGCCGATGCCAAAGAGAAAACTCCACATGTGCATGTTGACTTACCCACCGAGGTTGGTACGTATACCGAAGAATAACTTGTATCGTACCTAGGTACCTAGGTAAGCATGTTATTATTAACCGTGCTCTCTTGAAAAGACAGTTCCTGAGTCATACAACTGCTAACATACGTACCACATACCTAGGTACCTACCTACGTGCCTAGGTGTAAGTATGGTTAACAAGACAGGTAGGTATTTAACTAAACGAGACGTACCTGAGTACCTGGGTAGGTAAGTCACTTATATCGGTTCATAGGGTACCTTTTACCTGGGTATCTATATGCGGTACATAGGTACGTACTGAGGGTAAAGTTGAAATATTATATGTCAAGTAAATAAACTCTGTTTACCCCCGAGCCTCAACGCATAGGTACAATTGACAGAAATAAACATGGTAATGAAACGTTGTAATCTCTCTAAACATATACCGATCCCTCAAAGTTGTTTAGGTACCTAAGTTATTGGTAAATACTTAGGGACCCAGGCATTGAGACTCAACTAAATGGTAGCAGTAACTAATATATTGACGGCGTGCCTTTTTTTTTTTTTTTTTGAATAGCATGACGCCAGATTGCTTAACTTAGGATATTTAAGTTTAAGCATGCCCAGTAATACTCTTTCGAGTTGTGTCAATAATAGGCGTTAGGTACTTAATAACATTTGGGCATTATTATATTACCAAGACCTAAGAGTAAGTAGCAAGTCTCCGATAGATGAGATGTTATAAACGGTAAAGAGAAATATAGCTGACCAATGTGTATTCTATCGAAAGTTAAGCTATAGTTATACGACTATTTATAGTATATTCAAAAGGTAAAGCACTACCTATGTTTGCGTTTACAATCGTCTATGATAGCTTTCATGAATGGCAAATAATCGATCAGCTTGACATGGAAGTAAGTGAGCATCAATTGTCCTTTACGAAATAACTTCCTCTAAGGCGCCAGGCTAAGTGCCTAGGTAAGTTAACCATGTAAACGTGTAAATCCATGTATCTACAGTAATTTGAGGCTTTGTACATGCCCAAATAATACGATAACATACTCTACGTGTAAGTAAGTAGTCTATAAGGTATAGTAGAGGTGGGAGCACACGTGAAACTAGATATATTATCGCATCGAACTAGTATATTTGCGGTAATCGTCATATTACTACCGCAAAGCGTGACAGTAGATTATGTACTTGACAACTTGATTACTTATGCTATAATTATTGTAGATAACTCCATGTTAAAACAAATAATACCAAGTGGTAAAAACTAAGCTAGGTATATGGCACTTTGACTATCAAGCTAACGCTATTGCTTGTTAACGATGAACTCTCTAGACAAAAAGGAAACAAGCGTTAGTAAATAAAGGAAACAAACAGGTTCTTACGTAGGTATTTGAAAAAAAAAAACGTATTTACTACAACATCTCGGATTAGGTACACCCCCTTCCGCAGCCGGGACGTAAGATTCATCAAAAACACTCCAAAACCATTTAACCGCCCTACCTTTCTCATTCGCGACCTTAGACATATATCCGTCCATAATATTCCTCTCAAGGCGGCTACTATGGGGAACGGCGACAGGCTTTTGTCTAACATGGACATGTTATCTGAGAGGTTCTCTACTAGGCCTCCTACCACGACCCCGGAGAAATTGAGCTTAGGGGCGTATTGAACCTGTAGTTCGGCAGCGGTGCCCCTAATACTAGGTATCAAGGCTAACATACCCTGATTAGGCTATCTACAACTGCAAATCCCACTGTTGGCTCACAGCTAGCATTACCTATACGAATAAATATTCACATATAGGACGAAGACATATCAATCAATTGTTATAGGAGCAACATCATTAACAGGCGAGACATTCTTGTAAAATTACGGCCAATGCGTTGTGATATCTAATCTACTGCTGCGGTAACTCCAGTCTGCGATATATTTTACATTGAAGTAGACCCAGCCAGCGCAAGTGCAAGAGCAAGTTCAAAAAGGGGCAACGCTGAAACACAGCTATGGATTCCGTAGTCCATTCTTCATTACTTTACACCCACCCATCCACCCTATGCTATACTCCCCACCTTGACAGAAACGCTCCCTTGCGGGGAAATACCCTCCCGCTTCAATATGTGCAGTACCTATCCTCTAACCCTACTATCCTGCTTAGCGTGGGGCGGGGGCGACCCTGTCCGAGATCTGCTAGGGCTGTAGCTGTACCGCCTTCTCTTTTTATCGACTGGGGTAGGTGACCGGCTATCGTATCGCGGCCTCTTCTTGGGAGCGCTGCTGACGGAGCTAGTATTTCTACGTCGCCTCGGGGGTGGTGATGGTGATCTGGAGGGACGGCCCCGCTGCGGAAGAGGGGATCGAGATCGAGAGTAGCTCGAGCCACGGCGTGCCCGACGAGGAGGGGGACTGGCCGAGTATGAATCTCGTCTCGTTGGTGCCCTACGCGGTGGCGGACTCCGACTCAATGACGGTGGTCTTGCTACTGCTTTGCGAGGAGGCGGGCTACGGCTCCGTGAAGGTGTGTATGAACGGGATCGTGTGGAGCCGCGTTTACGGCTATACGAACGAGGCCTACCAGCTCCCCGTGCCGGCGGGGGGGTTATCGATCTGTACCGCGAATAATTGGAGTCACGGCGACCACGCGGCGGACTAGGAGAGCCAGAATATCCCTTGTTAGTCCGCCGCGGAGACGGGCTCCGAGACGAACTGTACGATCGGGAGCGGGATGGACTCCTACTCCTGCTATATGATGCTGACCTAGCTCGTCTTGGCGGTGTTCGAGATATCGATCGGCCTCTATCAAGAGCCCTTCGTGGCGGTGTACGAGATCTAGACCTAGACGAATAGGAGGAACCAGTATATGATGAATAGCTAGATACGGAATCCGAGTCGGAATCGTCGGCGGCAGGAGGTGCGGGAAGAGCTGGCTTCGGCATATTGGCCAAGTATTCTCTCATCTCCTCTGTCAGGGCACCCATACCGATACTGGTAAAGTAATTGATCGAGAATCGTACGTTACGGGGATTGTCGCGTGGGAACAGACCCGTAAAATTTTCTTGCAACATATCCTCCCGCATTCGTGCCTGTAACTTCGTCATGCCGAGCTCTTCCGAGATTTCTTGGAATAGGATCTTGATGAAAATTCTGCTGGCAGAGGTCGTCTCCTCTTCGTTTAGGTGTATGACGGACATAGCGTGCCAGCCGATAGCGTCCGAACCAAACATGTGGCCAAAGAATCTCGCAATGTTTCGTAGCCGATTTGTCTCGTACCGGTGAATTGTTTCATAATATTTTTCAAAGCTCTGGGTAAAAAGGTCGCACCATAGACGATTTATTTTAGCAAACCTTTCCCCAATCAAGCCGAAAAACTTTGAATACGTCTTTTCCTGACTACAACATTCTACCACCATAGAAGGTAACTCAGGCTCCTGACCAGTTGGTAGGTTAATCTTCATAAGCTTATGGACACATTCTTCGGGGTCCATGCTGCTCATAATAGTGAGGTAGATGGTTTTACGGAGATTGACAAGGTCGGTGTTAGACTGGTCCTTGATCTCCATGGCTTTTTGCTCCTCGTCTTCTTCCTCGGAGCTCTCGTCCTCATCATCGTCATCTTCATCGTCGTCGCTTCCCTCCCCAAGAATCTCGGCTCGTAGCCTCTTATAAGCTGCTTCATTTTCCTCCCATTCCGGATCAAATTTGAAGATGTTGAGTCCATCTTGGACGTCCAGGTCCGCACCTAGGTCAAGCTTATGCGTAATCTGGTCTTCCTCCTCGATTAAATCTAGCTCCTCCTTGATCGCAGGGTTATCCTTGAATTTGTCCTTCCGTACTTGGAATAGAACCTCAATCATGAACTGCACCCGCTTGTCGATATCCGCCTCGTGAAGGATATTTCTAAATTGGTCAAAGACGATACCTGCAATGGCCGGGTTCATATCTTCCAGATGTTGTCCTACTTCCTTCGTCAGACCAACCGCAATTTCTACGCTGTCATCCGTCGGTTTTTGTAATAGCAAGATCAGCATCTGGGCAGCCAACATCTCGTGAACTACCTGTTGGTTGACCAGATGCGCAATGAACGTAGTCGATGACAAACACACCGCCTTATCATTCCGTTTGAATGCTTTCCTGAATTGTACGACCAGTCTCTTGACAAGCAGCTCACCAACCTGCGGTAACTTCGTGTTGACGATAGCCGCCATGGCTGCCAGGACCGGGGTAAAAGGCAAACTTGCCGCTTGCGCTTTCATGATGCTTCTGCAAAAGAGTCCCCGTCCCCTGACCAGATTTTCCTGGAACAATTCCGGAACAATATGTTTGATATTGGAGACGTTGACTTTATTGATAAGGCCGTTGATACTCTTCTTCAACGCCTCCCAAGCCATCCGCTGATATTCCTTGCTTGTCTTATCCGTGATCTGGGCCTGCAGCGCTCGCAGACGTGCAGGAGGAATATAGGTTCCTCCCGATCGCATACTTAAAAGCTTCTGGTACTCGGCCTTTGCCGCCGCCTGCTTCTCCTCCTCGGTAGGCATTTTGGGCGGCGTGCGCTGACGAGGTGGCGAACGTTGCCGGGGAGGTGAGCGACGGCCGCGGTCGCGCGCAGGTCTATACGTGTCACCACCATCGCGACGTTGACCACGGTCGGGATCGCGACGGGGAGAGCGAGGAACGGGAACATCGTTCGGCGACCGTTCGCCTAGGTGGCGCGTCTCGACTTCGGCCATTGTCTCTTACTACCCTAGTAGAATAAAATTATATAGGCTAGAGTAGTAAACTGATGACCCGGGGGTCGAGCTACTACCAACTAGTTAATTATCTCCACCGTCGGAAAACTTGTCGTTGAAAAATGATGGAGTTGGCGATGGAAAAAAGTTGAAGCAGGCAAAGGCAAAATGTTAACGTGACGAAAGTTTGGACGAGGCTGGATAGCTCTTGAGAAAGTGGGACCACTGGTAACACACCTGCATTAGCTTGGCAGTATGTACATACGTACAAGCCACATATTCAAGCCCCCAGCCCAGGCCTTAGACCCAAGTCCTAATTGTTCCACTATTCCAATTCACTATTCGTGTCGCGTCTCGTTTCGTTCGATGGGAGATTTCGATTTCTAGCCAGGTCATCATCTACCTCAACAGCAACAGACCAAGACGAAGCCTATACCAACTATCTACTTATTAATTTACCACGTTCCTTACCTAAACCTAAAATCTATTCGTTTATCATCTTATAATCGACAATGGTACGTCTAATATCCCCATCTTTCATCTTTGCCTTCTTGCGCCGGGCGCTGTGCGCATCATACCATAGTATAATTCCTTACTAACCTTTAATCACTTTTGCAGCTCGGCACTCTCGTCGGTTTAGCCATGCTGGTGGCCGCCTCCGTCGTCTTTCTCTACTACTCGATCTGGACGTTGGCTATGGTACGGCAACATTATTTCCCCCTTTTCATCTCAATCCACAGTCTAACACACCTACCCATAGCCCTTCGTCGATTCGGACCACCCCCTCCACAACTTTTTCCCACCGCGGGTCTGGGCTATCCGTTTACCCGTTATCCTCATCCTACTCGGATGCGCCGTTGTCGGCTCGTTTCTGAGCGTCGTCATGATCCGTAGCAACAGGAAGAAGGCTGCTAAGGCCAAGGCCGCAGCATCTAAGAAGAAGGCGTAGAACATAGATGGTATTTGGCTCCGAAAATCAGAAAACATGTACTTGACATACATGGAGAAATTGGGCAAAGTTGGACTTTAATTGGACTCTAATTATGACATTGCTAGCGTTGCCCCTGAACCAGCTAGTCGATCTATGTTGCTAAATCTACATAATAAACCCCTAATGGTAAAAAATGAACAATAATCAACACAGTTCACGTCCTGGAAGATGAATGCCAGAGGTGATTTGACGGTATCTAATTGAGTTGTGTTCTCAACTCCGTATTGATGGGACTATATATTTCGTATCTGCAATGCAATATGACTTATGCAATAGACGCCAATCCCACCGTTCCGTGCCTTCAAAATCCAAACCAGATAAGCGAGGGTCTAACAGGATGTGTTCGCAGAGATAGCTTCGTCTGTTGCCTCTCGCACATGTTTGCGCAGTCTGAGAATCAAACTCCCGTGTTGAACCGAGACGCCTATACAAGTAACAAGGTCAATTCCTCCAAATTCGGCATCTACCTCAAACTCTCTGGTCCGCAAAATCAAGTACTTCGCAATCATCTTCAAAGAATCCATCTTCGTCGGCGTCCGTAGATCTATTACCGCCTCTACGCCGTCGGGTCGTGACTACGATTTGCTCATCGTTCTCGCCAACCTGCAGGACTCGCTCCATAGCCGAGGCGGGTAGCGCACGGTGGTCATCGACGCTGGTGCTGATATCTTCTTCAACGAAGTGTACTATTCCCACATTCACCCTGTCCACGTTCAAGACTTCCCCGAAAGCCCATGGCTGTTTCGGAGGTGTCCAGGACCGCCGAGTTTTGCCGCCCCTCGGCGTATCCTCTAGGGTCGTAGCCTGGAGAAGTTCAGATACAGAAGTTGCAGACCCGTCACCATATAAATATAGTCCCACCCGCCTATCAGTGTGGAACGGCTGGTAGGGTGCGCTAGACTCTATCTCAGCTTGCGGGATGAAAGTCTCAGGACTATATTCGCCATCGGTAAGTTGTGGTCGGGGGTTAAAAATCAAGGTGTTGCCACCATCATGTTCTTGGTTAATGGGGTCAAGATCCTCGATAGGGTCGATAATCTGCTTAATAGACGGTGCAATCAAATCATCAGGCAGGTGATTCAGCTTGAAATCCCTGTACTGATTGCCACGCTGGAAGCGAGACTTGTCCTTTCCGGCCATTGGCCTTCTGCTTTTTCCTGGAAAGGTCCTAACTAAACCATCCCCTAATACGAACAGGGTGTGATACTTCTTGCCAGTAATCCACGTCGCACAGAACGGGCCAGGCAACATGCTACCGGGTGGTAGGCTGACACGATTCTCGCCTGTGTGGCGTAGCTGGCTGATGGCGGTCCCCGCGTTTCCTAAGGAATGGGTAATGCCTGCGGCAAGTACCTTACCTCCATATCCAGCGCGGTCCATGATGGTAGACGGTGTTTGCGAGTTTGAGCTCGTACGCCGATGGCGAGAAGTCAGAGTTCGAGTGGCACCGTAAGCAGAACTAAGTGCATTTGATGCCAGCGAAACCGCCGAGGGTGCATTTTCAGGGCCCGCGGGCAACCCATCCTCGACTCTAACCCGACGACGAGGAGGGGGCCAGGTGAACGCACTCGGAGGCATATCAAGCAAGTGTACCGTGCCTCTTTCGGTCACCATCGCGGCTCGCTCTCCGTTTGGCCTCGCCCATGCCACATCAACGATACGAGCGACAGTCATCCGTGAAAACTGCGCGACCTGCCTTACTCGTGTCGTGTGACCGTTAGTCAATTGCGAATTTTGCAAGGCCGAAGATTTCGTATACTGAATACGCATCAAATCCCATACTGTCTGCACATCTCCTTTGCTGCTCGCGGTGAATATGGATAGACCAGTTGGAGAGAATGACAAAAAGCTGCAACCAAGTGGTGCTCTGAACGTAGTAACGTGGTGAACTGCGGCCGAGTTTGACAAGCCCTGTAGGTCTAAAATTGATACTAGACCCGGTTCCTTAGTTACCGCCTGACCGGGAATGCCGTAGGTCGGAGGAAATTGTGATGCATCTGGTCTTCCCGAGTACCCCCCATTCCAGGGCGGTGAGCCCATCTGAGGCTGGCGAGATTGTGCTTGCTGGCCAGGCTTAGACCAGTAGTTTTTCCATAGCTGAGCCGACTGCTTCGTAACCCATCGAGCTCCTTGGATGAAATCTTGGGTAGTTTCTCTCATTATGCGGTTCATAACACCGTCGGGAACGGGCTGGTCAACATCCGAACTCTCATTTGGTAAAATGGGAGGAGCAAGGGTCGCCAAACCGGGCGCTTTACCCTCCAGCGGTACCGGAATGTACGGGTTGAGTGATTTCTGAGGTGAAGGCGCTGGTGGACAATATGCCAGCCACCTACCGTTGATTGCGACGATAGGCATCTGCGGACGTCTTCCGGTAGGAAGCGGGCTTTGGCTACCATCCTTCTCAGGGGTTGAACCTCCACTCAAACTTGTCCATACCTTACCCACACAGCAAAACTGACACCCAGGGTCTTGCTCGCATTTCGTCTGCCGGTATATCCAGCATTCACCCGTGACCCCTGAAGAAACCAGAACGCTCCCAGCATCGGCGCGAAGTTGAAAAGCTCCAGCTGGTGGTGGACTTCTAAAAACCGGGTTTGTCACTAGAGTCTTGATAGAGGTTTTTGGTGCCTGCAGCAGTACATCAACAAGCCTGTTCGTTGTTAGAGAATACACCTCGACAGTGGTCTGATAGGCATCTATTATTGGTAGCGTCTTTCCAATGCTGATTTGTCGCTGGTTGCTGTCTGACTGGGGCGTATGAATACCATCTAGCCGAGGACTGGACGACTCATTAGAGTGGTGGTCAACAGCTATCTCAGGGGTCGCTAGTGGTACCACCGGTCCGTGAATGACAAGGGCAATTAAAGGAAATATGCCGTAAGGATCCGACATGCCATTCCAGGGTAAGATCTTTGCATTATAAACACCACCCCGCAGTCCTTTTAAACTGGCAAGTGGTTCTACAGCATGTTTTGTAGCACTGTAAATATCGATGCCACCTTCGTAGCCCGCAAGAACAACATTGTCGCTGCCCGACGTCTGAGCCCCGCTTGGGTTCGGAAGAGTGTCAAATCCGAAATAAAAGCCCCTCTCACCCGGTTTCAAGCCAGCCTTGCCGTTCAAATCGAAGTCAATATCAGGTGCACCGTAGAAGTGAGCTTGAGGCTGATGAGGTAACGGCGGGTGAGAGCCAATCCGAGGCGGCAGATATGGTGAATGCATCGAACTTCTTCTCACTCCAGGGGGCGACGACGCCTGAGACCGGATGTCATTCGTGGGATAATGTGCATCTAGCTGGAAGCTCAAAGGTCGCCTAATACCGGTAGGGGGGGAAGCAGAATAAGCATGACCATTTACAAAGTGTTGT
Organism: Daldinia concentrica; assembly: GCA_902805455.1. Classification (NCBI taxonomy): domain Eukaryota; kingdom Fungi; phylum Ascomycota; class Sordariomycetes; order Xylariales; family Hypoxylaceae; genus Daldinia; species Daldinia concentrica. The sequence goes on along the minus strand of CADCSW010000041.1, from coordinate 2,168,107 downwards.
CGTTGTTGCTGCGCACTCCAGGCATATGGTATGGACCGCGGATCCTCGTACGAAGAAGGTTGGGTTGGTGGAGAGTCGCCCATGATACTTATCAAGTTTGACGGCGAACCAGCCAAGGGCCCCATCGCTCGCGCCCAGTCATTAGCACTCGGAGCCGTACTAGCAGACACAGAGGTTGTTGAAACCGCATCTAACATCGGAGAAAACGCTGCATTGCCGTTCGTAGGTATGGATGCCGGAACTGTAGGTTTCAGCTCCGGAGACGCCAGAGGGGAATCAAAGGGCGGAGATGCATCGCTGGCATTATTGCTGCTACTAAGTTACAGTTAACACAAGTTCCATTTACAGCCGGATTAAATCCTGAGCGGCCAGCGAATCGACAACTTGCTCGATAACGACTGGATAGGAGGTACAAAGTACGTACGAGAACTTAGCCCCATGTCTCGTCACCGCTGCGACAACCCCGCCGCTTTCTTTAACATTCTTGTCCTTCTTCTTTGAACCTGAGATATCACTTCCGGTAAGTTTTTGGGATCGTTTATTACGACTCTTTTTCCCCACGGAGGAGGACGAGGTCGGAGAGGTATCGCGGGTGGACGAACCGGGCATAGGGCGGTGCTAGCAGGACGGCCGGGGCAGTTTCCTGCTCGCCAGCGGAGGAGCTCGATAAGGAGCTCAACTCAGAATGAAGGGGTCGCAACGAGTATCGCGAACGGAGTACGTCAAAAGGGAAAAAAAGAAGAATCAGGGCAGTATCGCAAATAAGTTGAGGATCGGTTTAGGTTATTACGTCGAAGAGTTCAATGTTGATTCGACGACTCGTCGGAGGGACAAAGACACACAAGCGCGTTGTACGCGATCAACACCGAGGCTAGGTTTAGGAGGGGAAGCACAAAGGAGAAGACGACGCAGGCAGCCGAACAAAACGGCAAGGGAATTATTACGATTTTGTAAGATCTTTCATAGATGAAGTTATCAAGAGATTATTGTCAGCACTGCTGTGTATAGTATGTACGTATTCAGAAAGAAGGGTATCGAATCTATGAGAGTTTTTGTTCAAGTATGTTATGTAGTTTGTCAAGAGGGAAGGGTATCATTAGTTGCTGGGGCTGCTGAGTTGCTGAGTATGTTGGTAAGGTATTGTAAGTATAGAGGGAGAACCGAGGGGAGGGGGGGAGAATCGAGGTCAGGAACCTTGTAAGATACTATGGTACCTAACCTTAGGTAGGTACATAAGGCACGTCCTCAGGAACGTGAATGTAGACGTGTAGGTACGAATGTACATGATGATAAAAGAACCTGGATCAATTCAATTGATAGTGTAAATGTTATGTAACTAAGTACTAAATCAGTGCTGCTTTAACAGTAAATACTTTACATTAGATACTTTGCATAAAATAGGTACCATTTCTTTCCGTTCTGGCTTCTGACTCTTGACTCTGACGTGAAATACATACACTATGTCATGTCCGTTTTTCTTATATCGTATCTTGCTGCTTCATAAATATCTACCTAAACCAATCAATCACCTGTTCCGTCGACTACTTGAATATGGTATTATGTATGAGGCTACCTACTTCATCTTGCGTTGCATACTCAATCTACGTCACCGGAGCCATGTCATCAGTGCCAGGCATTCCGACGGGCTCAAAGAATCAACGAAATGGTCTACATACTCGGCAAGTGACTCAGGTCCGCCGAAAGACCAACGTGTAACTCGTTTCGGCAAACTGCAGCTCGGAAACAGAGACTTACATATTCCGTTAATATCTATCGTTAATATCTATACGATATCTTTTTACACATGACAAGTCATAAAAATCGAAGATAGTCTGTAAGGCTTACCAAACAAACAGCAAAAAGATGTATCCAATTAGGAATATTACGAGTTATGACAAGAGTGGGATTCGAACCCACGCGTTTTGCAACACTTCGATCCCCCTTTCACAGGGTTAAGTTGGGTAACTTGAGCGAAGCTCCATAGACCGCTCGGACATCTTGCCTTGGACATAGAATATTTCTAGGGCTAATATTGTTCTATATGCATCATTTCGAAGCTATCATCGTGGGGTTACCATTCTCATAGTAGCTAGCTTGCCAATTAATGTTGACTAAGAGAAACAAACGGCCATCTCTCAACAAACATATCCCAACCGTTATCTTAGTCCGTTTTTGCCAATCCGTTCTTACGCATTATCATTCATAAGCAATTATATGAGTCAAGGCATGTGACTGATAACACAAGCGGCAACGGAAAGGAGGGGCATTAAACGGTATCCGAATATGTACAATCAAGATGCCTGAAGAGGGGAATTCATACTAATAACCAACAGGGGTAAGTATACGTGTAAGTCACTAATCCGGTAAATTCTAGCCTGTAAATAGGCGCGATAGGCACCATGTGGATGGTATGCTGGGGGGGACGGGGGCTGGGGGTTGTTAGAAGCAAGGAACAAGGATAAATGTGTATATTGTTAGATAGTGTACATAGTACTTAATGTACCCTGTATGCATTACCCTTTATGTTACATTGTACCTACCTATTGTACAATGCAGCACAATCCAGCGCATAATTCGAGTCCGGTTAAGGTGCTAACAAGGTACATGGCTGATAAAGAGGGATGATAAAGGGGATCCAGCTCTTCCACTTCCCCATCGTTTAAAAGATGCACATGCACAAGAGCACAACCCAGCTGCGAGAGCCCCTCACTATGCCCAGCCTGGCAGCCGTGGCAGCATGGGAATGCTCAAGTGGATTAGAGTAAGACAATAGTGTATGTATACAGCTATGTAGGAGCCTTCAACTGACAGAGCTTATCCCTGTCTTACATATGGACAATAGTGTATGGACAATAGTGTATGTACATATGAACAACAATGTACCTAACGTAGCAATGAACGATGCCTCGACGCATTCATGTGAATTCCCCTTATCAGCAGCTCCAATACTACGTCATCGGCTCTTTTACAACGTGGGCTCCGAAAAAGGACTTCCTTTGAAGACAAAAAAAGGGGGAAGACGCTGGAAATACTCAAGTCATGTAACTAATATTATCAAAGAAATCAAAGAAAACAACTTCGTAAAAGGGGCACATTCAAGGTCACGGACCAATAATTCAAATAATGATGATACACTATTTGCTCCGAATGATTTCATCACGGGACTTCGTCGTCATCCACCATCCATAATATACCAAACCAGTCACGCCCCCTGCCAGCCACCTATCTAGACTCCCAGCTTCTCCCACCGCTCCCTTCCCAACCAGCCAACCCGCCATCGTGATCAGGGCGTCCTCCGTGGGGTGTACAAGATCAGCTGACGCCTAGCTGAAGAATCATACACTATACGCTAGGCACGAGAGCAGATTCTTTTGCTATTTCTAGAACAGTTAGTTTCTCATTATAAGTCTGGTGTGTGCTGGACATCCACCTGGGTCATCAAGTATATAATACATATATAAGACTTAAGTCAGCTACCCAGGACGCAGCAGGTAAGTTTTGCAATTTCAGCAAACTCAAAGCGTCCATCATGACAAAACTCATATTATTGCATCATCCCGGCGCCCAGCAATAGACGGATCAGACGGGATTTCCCACCCGCGCAATTCTACCCGTCCAAGTACCCGCGTACCTAGAGGCCAGAAACATGATTTATTATACAGGATATCAAGAGCAGCAATCAGAAGAAATGATACAAACCAAATGCGAACGAGCCTGCGCAAACGACAAGTCGCCGAGCTATCCGTCGTGGGTATTGGGTTTCTTATGCAGATAGACTTGATAGAGCTTATACTTCAGCTCTCCCCGTTCCTCATTTAGGATCGCGCGCGCCGCCCACACTATCTCCTGGGTCTCGAGCTTCTCCCCGGTCGAAACCAACGTCCCTTCGATCATATACTGGGCGGCCGGTTTTTCGCCTTCGCCGTAAGCGGTTTCTGGGTAGAAGGTGGCTGGATACACATTTAAAGGTATATGTGTTCGCGTCTGCACTCCTTCCCACATTCCCTTGCGCATTTGACGAATATCTATGCCAGCAGCCTCCGTGTTAGTTTCTAGATGTGATTTCTTATCTGCCTCTACTAGATCTCGCCTACCCTCAGTTCCCACTGCCATCTTATCCCCTATGATCACCGTCGCATCAGGTAGGAAGGACTTTACCCAATCCTCATCTTTTGATCTGTCGTCAGATATGGCGTAGAACTGCGATATGAAGTTCTTGACTTTCCCACCAACCGGATGATCGATCGGAAATAACGGCGTGTAGTCGTCAGAAGCCGTCATTATCAAGTCTTAAGTGAGCGTAGGTATTTAGGCGTCAAAATTTGAGAGAAGAAATTAGGATGATATAGATCAAGGGAAGTTAAGACGTTTGTTTTAATCATGAGAATCAAGTAGGCAGTTACTAGTGATAATCAAACGTAGCTTTTATCCTGCATGAGGGGTACAAGTATTTACTAAGCACTTCATCGTCGGGCCTTGTATTCCCGATAGAAATGTCGGGTATAAGAGTATCATGGATTTCAATTATCTCGAACTATCCTCAAAGCATCGACCAAACTACATTAACCTCTACACGACTACCTATTTATCGTAAAGGAGAAATATTTTTCTGCATAGCTATGCAAGGTTAAAGCAACCAGTTCTAACAAAACTTTCTGCAAATATCTAGCATTTGTATCTAGCATTTGAAGTTGCAAGCCAACATCATAGCCCTGGATGTCTGCAGGCCGGCTACAACCGAACAATTCGTCTAGTATCTTCCCCAGCTCTTTATAACGTAAGTCTTTGCCATTTCTTAAGGCATTTTGGGACTTCCGAGTTTAGGTAGTCTCGAGAATATTATGCTCTTAAGTGGATAGGCCGAAGAGGCATGTGATGATAGTAGACACAAATTGAAATTAGATACCCCATGTTGACAGCGGTATGAGTAAACCACGAAAGTGATGCTATAACGTATGTAAGAACCTTTCGATTTGTACAAAATAGTATGGTCCTTTTGAACCTGCCGGGCCATCCAGAACCTTGCCCTCTTGAATGATATGTGTTAGCGTGCTATCCCAGATCCGCGGGTCGCTAGATTAGCACATGGTAAGACTGATCGAGGCTGGGTATTCGGTAGTCTGTCGAGTAGTAGTCAATGACTGGGTTAAAAGTCAGATAAACGGCACCGGGTATCAGTAAAGAGGAACGCATGCCGGATGAAAACAAAAATAATGAGGACTGCAGGGGGCGAGCCAAAATGCTCAAATTATTAGAAAATAGATTAGCGGTGGGGATCAAGCATTACATCTTGACGCCTCGCGAGGTCACTTCTCCCCTTCCTCCGATATTTAGCAGTTTGCGACACTCAGGGCAGTACCACTTCGTCGTGCGTGCTGGTATCTCAGACAGTCCCACGCACTCAAGGTGGAACCATTCTTGCTTGCAATTCTGTAGGTGGGGGTTGGTTAGTTTCTTTTTGCGTGCTTTCTCGTCACCACGTGCTGGGGTTGCAGTAGTCTTTGTTGCGCTCACATCTACGTTATCGCACTGTATCATAGTGCCGAAGCTGACTCTATTGCAGAGGCAGTATCTAGGTTCGTCAGGATCGATGACATTGCCGTCGTCGTCCACCTCTACCTCTACTTCCTGCTCGGCCTGCTGACTTGCACCCCTCTCCTTTTTAGGGTTACCGCCGCGAGCCTTCTTACGTGGCGCTGCCTTGCGCTTTCCTATAGCGCTAGTGCCGCCCGAGTTTGTAGTCACGACGCCTGGAGCAGGTCGCTTAGTACGTTTGCTAGGCTGACGCAATTCTGGAGCCGGAGTATTTCTAGCGGTGCTCGTGCGGCGAGGCCGTTCAGCCGCAAAGGTTGGAGGGGGCTCCTGACTAGCAGCTTTCCCGCGTGAAGTAGGCCGACGTACGGGGATAGGCTGAGACTCGGGAGCAGGCGTGGTTGCAGGCGTATTGCTTTGAGAACTCGACTGCTTATGGTTAGCTGGAACTGGGGCCGGAGCCGGTTGAATATTCTGTCTAGTTTCCCGTTTGGGCATTTCCCGAATCGGAGGGGGAATAGGCGTAGTCGAGGTCTTGATAGGAGGCGGAATGGGAGTCTCCGCCGACGGCTTGCCGGGTACCGTCGTAGCAATATTAGATGGAGGAGCTGGGCTCGTCGCCGCTGAGGAAGCAGCAGACCGGGTGGTCATCATAGATGTATCAGAAGAAACTGGAACGGGTACCGGTACCGGCGTCTTTGACGTAGCAGCAACCTGGGGGATCTTGCCGAGCTGCGGGACAGGGACTGGGACCGGAGTCTCTGTTGGCGCGGTAGGTACAGTAGGCGCGGGCGGCGGAGGTGGCACAGACGGCGGCCGAGGAGTTAACTGGGGCAACGGAACAGGCGTCTCAGTTTTAGTCCGCTTTAACGGGGGCTTCTCGGGTTGGCTAGGCGTCTGGCTGGCTGGCTGATTCGCCGGTAAGTTCTGAACTCCCTCGGGTTTTTCTGCAACGGGAGTTTCCGACATCGAGTTACGCTTTCGCTTCCTGGCCTTGGACCTATTAGTCTTGCCTTGATTCTGGCTTGTCTCAGGGGCTCTGTCTTGCGCACTCCCATTTACAGGCGGGGAATCTTCATGGCTAAGGAACATGCGAGCAGCTTCTACCATTTTCCTAGCTGATTCTTCTGCTTCCTCGGCAGCGATCCTTGCCATTGATTCACGTTTCAGCTTCTTGGCCTCATTTAATTTCATACCGCGGTTGCTTAACTGTACCTCGTCTGCTGTCAAAGCCTCGGCACTAATGGCACCTTCGGGGGGGTGCTTTGCCCCGGACTCGACGTCAACCACCGGAGTAGGAAGGGTAGCTTCGAACGGCTTTCCCTCCTCCTCAGCTTGTTTTTGGGCGGCCCTATATGCTTCGACGCCGCGACCCAAGTTTTTGAGTTCTCGAGCTATCATGGTATCGCTAGGATTCCATACCGCATTTTTCTTCATCCTCTTACGCAACTTGGCAAGTTCATAAGCGGTTAGTTGGAGCCATGGGGCGTCGGCGCTACCGGGAACAGCGTTCTCAGGAGGCGGCTGAAGTTGCGCCAAGGCAGTGCTCGTGGACATCATGGGAACCGCATTATCAGACCGATTAGCCGGGGTTCGAGGTGGTCGCGGTGGCTTCGGAAGTTTCTGCTTGGGGGGCTTAGGAGACTTTGGGAGCTTGACGACCTTGATGCGGGTCGACGGAGTTGCTACTCGCCTAGGAGGTGACATAGGTATATCCTCCTCCTCTTCTTCAGAGCTCTCGTCGCTCATAGAGCTGTAAGAATTGAAATCTATTTCATAAGGCGCAAGCACCTCCCCCGGGACAGTGATCCGAGGTGGCCTCTGGATCTTTTGCCCATTGCTGTCGAGCCGAAGTGTGATCTTAGGGGTGCGAACTGTTTGTGGGGACTTAACCTGGGAGGGACTCTTCTGTTCCTCGGCGGTAGGATAGTTGTCGCGCATTGCAAGTAGCTTCGCATGTATAGTCTTGGCCCGATTATAGTGTCTTATTACGTTCTCGTGAATGCGGACGGCCTCGGCGTGGGAGAAGACGCGTGAGCTGACAGCGCGGTTCAGATTTTCGGATATATCTTTGCGCAGCTGAACCGGTGCAGGACGTTGGTCGGCTGCGAGTGTCGGTAATTTTGCCCATGCGGTAGTAAGGTCGTTCACAGTAGCTGATGCATCGATGTAGGCTTGGTCAAGCTTTCCAATCAGGGTAAGAGATCGCATCATGTCGGATGGTAGATATTCTGTAAAATCGAGGAAATCGGTGACGGTGGCTTGGGCGTCTGGATCGGCGCGCATGTTGAGTGACTCAAGACCATTATTCGAAGTATCCAACGGCGGGATGACCTGCATCAAAGCGCTAGAGTCCTTATTGCTTGGTGAAATATTACCATCGAGCTCCACACCTCTGTCGTTGTTTGCTTCTACTGCGGTCGCCATGACTATAGTGCGGACCGCAGAGAGCGGTATAGACAAAGGTTAGAATTTTGATAGATGCAGGATATAGTAGTTAGCAAAGAATAACGAGGGGCAAATGATAACTTGTCGGCGAACTTGGTGCGACAAGATTAAAAATGAGCGCCAACGAGAATTAGTTGCGATTAAAGTGAGAAATATGAGAGGTGAGAGGTTGTCGCGTCAAGGTTCGGGCTTAAGCTCCCAAGTTCTTGCTTGGCGGCATTACTATGTACGGCTAACAGTATTAATGATAGTAGGAAACTGTGCACTTTCCCTATGTGTATCAAGAGTACTTAGGTACCTACCTATCTTACCCCTCAGGGGTTTCCGCCGTAACTTGAGGCTGAGTGATAGGTACCTAAGTACCTAAAGGACAGTGCAACCATCGTCCAAGTGCTGTACATAGAAAGCGCATCCCATACACCATACACTAGCAAACTTAGCCGTACGTACCTAATACTATTAGGTAAAGCAATAAACTACACGCACCTACCTCTTACATGTTTATAAACTAAAAATACCCATCTATGTATACATTACATTACAAACGAAAAGTCATTGAAATATGACGGGTCATCGCACATACATTAGAGGAAAGTTACCTCAGGTTACTTACACACAAAAAGTATCATCTTATGTTAAAACATAACTACTATTTCTATAAAGGCAACCTACCTAGGTAGGTTAGGAAGTAGTCATGCATTTACGTATCGACCCGGGTTAGAACACACCACTACTAAAAATACCTACCATATAGACATTTACCCCTTGAAATATCACCCTTCGTCCGGGATCAAGAATTACCTACCTCTCAAACCGTCACCCAAAGATCATAATACGTAAAAGAATTAATTTATACCTGCATAGGTATACATATATGCATAAGGTGTTGATTCCCCGGATTCCAAGAAAACGGGGTTACAAATCTCGGCTGAATGAATCCACTTGCGCCTAGAATTACTTATACGGCTCGCCCTATTAGCCATTGGAGACGTGAGCTACCTAGGAATAGCTAAGATTCATTTTGGAGCGCCGGCAGTTGTGAAGGTGATGTGAATACGAGCTCTACGAAAGGTTGAAATAGCAAGGCTTGGGCATGTCTTATACTGGCTGGCGACATGTCATATTCGCAGCTTATACACACGTACGTATCATAGCTTATAGGCATTGAGTAACCTCCCAAAATGTTAGTTACCTTCATCCTACTCGGGCTGCTCCTATCACTAGTAGGTGGCATGACCCGTGACAAACGGCAATATGAGAAACGACCAATCGTCTTAGAAAAATCCGGCGGGTTCACTACAGGAGGAAGAGTCATCGAAAGCCCAATCTTCCCTAATCAGACCCTCTCCTGTGATCATGGGTATATGGAATACTTCATCCCATGGAGGCCGCGGAAAACAAGTCTCGTCATGTGGCACAGCTCCACCACGCAAGTATGGCAGAACCGCTGGGACGGCGGCGAGGGCTACAAGGACATGTTCTTACGTCGTGGCTACCCCGTCTACCTCTGGGACGGGCCTCGAGTTGGTCGGGCCAACTGGGCTTGCGAGCCGTACCGCTATACGCCGTTGTATCAAGACAAAGGCAATTTCATAGCTTGGAACTTCGGGCCCTCGTATCCTAACTTTTGGCCGGGTGTCCAGTTTCCAACCGAAGACGAGGAAGCGTGGCATCAAGCAACAAGCTCTCGTTATGTCGAGTTCGATTCGAACGCAAACATACATCTACAGTCTCAAGCCGCCGCCGTCGCGGCAGACTCAGGCAAAGTCGGTAACAGCATCGTGTACCTGACCAACTCAGCAGCCGGCATACGTGCTCAGATGACGGTAGTCAAGAGCAACTCGACAAATATTAAGGGCATCGTCGCCTACGAAAGCTACGGTTGCGTATTTCCCGACAACGCCAACATTACAGCTGGCGCGCCTTTCGGGCCCATGATTGTGTCCCTCGAGGACTTCAAGAAGCTAGCGAAGCTCGAGGCTATTCAGTTCGTATGGGGAGACCACAGGGAAGAATCATTTCCTTTCCTCCAGCAAACGAGGCGGGCAGCCAAGCTCATTAACCTCTATGGTGGAAACGCCAAGGTCTTTCTCCTGCCCAAAGATGGTCGACTTAGTGGAAATACCCACACCGCGTTCGCGGATATGAACAACGATGAGGTGGCCGACCTTCTGGATGAGTTTCTCCAGGAGAATGGTCTCGACGCTTACCAAGATGAGGCCGACGAAAATGTCAGCAATGTGATTTAGGAGCAGTGATAGCTAGATAGTGTTAGCCAAAGCCGTATATTCTTACCCCTTAACAAGCAGACTTCATCAATTAAGTAGAAATTCTCCCTCTCTCGCAGTGAAGTTTTTGGCTACAGGTGTCCTATCAACCCTAAGATCTTTATGATTTAACATGAGTTTAAGTATGTAAGCACGGTAAATATTATTGAACCATTCATCAAAGTCATACTCTTAGTGCCATTAGCAAGTTAAGACAACAATACTATTTTGCTATTATTATTATGTATTGTCAGTGAAAAAAGCGAAAAATCTTCATCTCAGAGGCGCCTTATATCTGACTACTCACGTAGTGGCGGAGAGCTAAGTGTATAACAGTGTTAATTCTAGCTCTAGGTTCGAGCTCTACTATGTATAGTTGGGGGCTCGCCCTATATAGTAGCTCAACTAATCGTGTATTACGGTGAGTTAAGTATATAGGATTAGCTCCGTGACATAGCAATTAAGAGCTAGCGAGTATATGACCCGCTACTACAACCTATCTAGTGACGATATCCTGTCTTGCTGAAATAGCGCAATGGTATACTGCGACAAAATATAGGAATCTATTTTAAGAGCCTATATAAGTATCTGTTTATGATGATTAAACTGTTAATATCTACAGAGGCATGAAAGAACCATCCACCTGTTGGTCCCCGTATCTACACTGAAATCGAACATATATCTCTGGCGCGCGAGAACATTGGAGTACCAAGCTAGTTGTTATCATTTTTAATGATGCCCCCGTATCAATGAAGGGCTTTAATATTGTTAGTGTATTTTTCCATTTGTGTTTGAAGGATCTATTTTACCCATGTCGCAGATCGTATCGCCTCGTCGATCCAAGAATTGTTCGCGATTATGTGATAATCTGTCACATCCTTTTCTTGTCCCATTCGATATATGCGTCTTTTGATTTACTCTTCTTGGCCTGATGACCAACGCGGCTCGCAAATTGGAAGGCGGCTGGCCACAGTGACATTCAGCCGTGTACCACCCGCACTAATAGTTCATAGCAGTACTGCATTCTCATTTTACGCGTCGTCGAATGATTTCAGGATGAATATCCTGGCTTCGTGAGACGTAATGATGTTTTGTTGAGGAACGTACTGTCGTCAATTAAGGATCAATCAATCTTTCAATGCCGCAGCTACAGGCTCTCTGTTGTGCTTGTAGGATGTTACATACCCGACACTTTTTCTATGTCGACGTTTTAAGTAGAGCCAGGATATTCGTATTTCTCAGTTCCAAACTCCATACTGTAGCCCATGAAATTATGCATTAACGATGTTGAAGATGCGTCTATATTGCTATTCCACTGAATAAACAGGACCGAGAATTTCTTTGTGGTTCTACAACAATGCTGAGGTTGCTGACTTGCTCTGGGCCCATGTCGCGGATAATGAAATTAACACTCTCCTACTTCCACCTCAAGATCGTAGGCAAAGGGGAACCACCACGTTCTTCCCTTATGCTCTGCTCTCTAACTATAGGCTGGCCTTCAACCGGACACAGTGTCTGTGTTGCGGTTTGTGCCGCCACTAGGAAACCTTCCTCTTTCCAAGGATTCGGCCTTCTATCTAGAGACCGGTCACTTTTCGACTCGTATGCCGTTTCTTGGGATGGGATGTACTCCCCAGGCCCGATAGTTAAATATAAGGTAACTTTAGGTAGTTTCTGCGATAGTTATTCTGGGCTAATGTCAGCGAAGTCCATAGTAAGCTAAGAGACGGTCCGGCGCCAGAGGCCATCACCGTAATGCACTTCTGGAATAGAAGGGGAAAGCAAAAACATACCTGATAATTGTAAGACTATGGTTACTGGACAAAGATGCCCTTATTGCGTAATTTATGAAGGTTAGGGTCGGAAGTAGGGAGCGATTATGTCTCAAAGCTTAGGTAGGTGTTCTCTTTGAGTCTATGCGTTGCTGGTTTTCGCCTTTCCGCTGTAGAGAATTCTTGGAGAACTTTACCAAGATAGAGAGAATCCCGAATGTGTCATTTATCTAACGAGGGTAGTAAGGCATTGTTTAAGTAATTAAAATTAAAAGTCTTGCTGAATTAGTTTAGAGGTGTGTGGATGTAGGTAGTTGTGTTGGATGAGAAAATTGAGATTTGCCTGAGAATGCCCAAATATTTATACCTAAGCGGCATAACAAAACCTCAGGTTTTAACTTTCAAAATTAGGCAAGTGCATAGGGTAGATATACATGCGCTTAGATATCTACACAAAAAATAGTCTTACCTTAGGAAGGTGCTATACTGGGTACGTAGGAAACTGTTTAGAATAGGGCAACCGCGATAGTAGTACTTACACGTAGAAACTTATATGTCAGTCTACATACATGTAACCTGATAATATGACATATGAGAGGCAACTTCCTATTGATACTAGCCTAGCTAATTGCAAGGTACCTCTGCTAGTTTTTGTACCTAATAAAATACCCTTTACATAGGTATGTAGAGAACTCAGACTTTGAGTATAGGTAAGCTTGAGATAATCTAGTCGGTGGGTCTTGTCTTAGATGCCTACCTAATCCCTTTATAAAACAAGCGTAGAAAGACGAGCCAATCATGACATAGACGAATTACCAATTGCAGTAATATTAGCCCCTTTATTATCTAGCAGATCTTTTAATAGAAGTAGGTTCTCTTTGCTTTAGATTCGGAAGTGTCTGGTAGGAAGTATATGGTGTCGTTTCGCGGATACTCTGTGTATGCTGTCACCAGCACGTAATATTTTCCTCAATATCCGAAATTGAAAGAAGACAAGATTACTTTTCTAGTTATACTATTCCGTAAGCAATAGGGATGTAACCGGAAGTTATCCGATTTTCGAATTAGTGTAGTGTGGGGACTACCTAGCTTGTGTAACAAGTGCAATACGTCCTATCATTAACGAGAGAGTTTCTCAAGTCCAAGTTCTCAGGCTGACTTGTAAGTAGAATTCAGGGTGTTAGACAAGTATAAAGTCTGATATACATATAACACAGGCTAGCCTAGTTGTAAAGGATACCTGTAGATACGTTTGAAGAATGTAAAACAAACATTAACAAAGCAGAAACTCTTAATAACACATTTAATTCCGCCGACGTGGTACGCCCTATCAGATACATTCCTTTGTCCATTTTATCCATTTTATAATCAGCTGAGCCTACTACTTCCTGTCCAACACCAGGAAATGATTTAACTTGTTACTGCTACTACCGCAACTGTCCGTTTTTATCCTACAGTGCTTCCCCCACCTCTTTTCCTCAACCAGCTGGCTACCTAAACCTAAACACCAGCAACGGCACCAAGCGCAAGTCCAGTAATCGCAGCAGCAACCACCCACACGCTGCTCCAAGCCGCCGCACCGGGCGTCTCGACACCCTTAATCGTGAAGCGCGTCTGGACGAACGTATCCGCGCCCGAAATCAGCATCAGCAGCGCCGTGCGCTGGATCAGGACCTTGGCCTGCGCGCTCCAGCCCCAGAAATTCCACCACACCGTCTCGCCCAGACTCGCGCTGACCGGATCGAACGGCTTGTGTTTAGCGGAGGCCGTCGCTTCGGCGGGCGTGAATATGAAGGCGCGCGCTGCGAATCCCAGAACGAGCGTTACGGGGAGCAGGCCGACGTAGGTGGTTTCGTGTGCGGGCGCGATGGACGGTAGGCTGCTGAAGTATACGACTAGGTATGATGGTAGGTACATGGCGTATGCGAAGAACAGCGTCACGCTGTATATAGCGCCTGCGAGGAGTGTGGTGAGCAGCACGATGGGCCGGTCTGTGACGATGTCTGCGTTGGGCGCATGGCTGGGGTCAGCGTGGACCGTGGAAAGAGGACGTAGAAGGCGGAAGGGGATGTATGTCGCGAGGGTCTCGATGGCGAGCGTTAGGAGAAGGGCGCTGGTAGGCACCTTGTAGAAGGTATTCAGGAGGTAGAGCTGTTGTCACAGTTAGATCTATTTCTTTTTCTTCCCTTTTCTCGTACTAATGATTCAATCTACTTACAAGAGGACCGTGGGACAGGAGATTCAACGCTGTAATATCATAGCCGTCGTAATTACCGAACCACCCCAGAGCGAGCTCAAACCTGAGAGAAAACACGGTTAGTAAAGTGTTGTTGGAATTACGTCATGGACAAATTTTAAAGCCAAACACGCGCCGCCATAAGTTAAAATATTGGTAAAACGCTACTCACACTCGCCATCCCGTAACAATTCCAACATCATCCCAAGTAGTCAGTAGCCTCGCGTGCGGTGCCATCGGACCCTTGGTGTATCGCCACGTTAACGAGTAGCCCACCGCCGCGAGCGACAGGCTCAAAATGGTGACTAGTGGGAACTGAATCAGCTTAGGCAGCTTAGACGGTGTGTTACTGGGACGAGTAATTTCGCGTTTCGAAGGCGAGATCGTCGGAGTCTCGGTCTTGGTGATAGACACCACCGTTGGCCTCGTCTCAGCCGCATTTTCTTCCTCGCGAGTCTGTTTCCTAGTCCGCATTTTGCCTTGTTTGTCTGCTTGCACCGTAAATATTTTGCAACTATGTATCTAATATTGGAAGGGAAAAAAAAGATTTATAAAAAGATTTCCCCGAAAAGAAAAAGAGAAGGTATGCGCCTTGCAGATATCCAAGCTTGATGCGTTCACGTGCTAGGTAAAAAGTCGTATCGAAGCTGACCAGAAACTGTCGCGATTTATTTACGAGTGTATATTTACGAGTGTAGGTTACCTAAATGTACCTACCTACCTAACCTACCTATAAATGGTGGGGGGTGGATGCGTGCGAACATTGGGGAAAGCGGTAACTACCACATGTACCTAGGACCTAGCACCAGTGACGTCTCCGTCGACTCTTTCGTCTTTCGTCGAGTCTACTAATAACCCCACAACCTGGCTGATCGACAATAAACCTCGCTTCTCAAAAACGAACCTAGGTCCTCGATCTTCCATCTTCGAGATTTCCTTCTCTTATTCTCAAGCTCTCATCTATTTAAACTTATTCCGTATGAGTCGTTAGGCAACCATCGCTAAACTTCTGATGTCTTTCGTTGCCCGGCCGGTCCCGTTTACAACCTCCTATACCAACCTACATTCACATGCAGATCATCAAGATCATTAGTATCATGACTCCGCAGCTCCGCTACCTCGAGCGTAGCCGTGTCCGGTAATAGGAAATCTCGGAATCCCATTTCAACTATCCTATTTATCAATTAACAACCCCAAACTACATTCGAGGTCAAGTATATTTTACTAGTTAAGTTAAAATGTTCGTTTGAATTTGTTTTCATTCATGGTAAACAAATGGGTGTTATCAGCCCTGTTAATAGATATCACACGCTTTGCCTAATGAAATCCACACTTTCCCTACGGTTCCGACAGTTTGGGTGTTCGCTCGACGCTTTTCTCCGATCCTCACTTTAACCTCTTGGAGCATGCCTTAGAGTATTCGTACCTAGAGCCCCCCCATTCTTCGGTGCTGAGATTTCGGTAGCGGAGCGAAACCACCTCGTTTACAGAAGTTGATATATGTGACACAAAGGAAATAACCAGAGCTATTCATCGTTTCGTGCCGTCCCTCCAATGAGCGAGCGGGTGAGCGATCAAGTTTAATCCTCCATACGGCCAAACATCATATCGTCGTCTTCCTCGCTACTGCGCGCCCTAAACCGTCCTTCACCTTCATCTTCATCCATTATGCTACTTTCACTATCTTCCATCTTCACGTCCTCGGTATGCCGGAGCTCACCCCGAGTAAAACTTTCTGGCATCTGTCCTGATGGAAAGCTGTTGATAAAACTCGTGCTGGCGAAAGCAGCGTGATCTAGATACTGGGCAGGTAGCGGTGGTACGGGAGGAGCATCGTCGGGGAGCCTAGAATCTCGAGTCCCTCCGTTGCTACCAAAGCTGCAGCTGAGTAACTCGATGGCTGTTGCGAGATCGCGATCATCTTGGCCAGTGCTGTTCATTCCTGAAGAAGGGGGGCGCCGGTCCGAACTGGCATGACGAGCGTGACCGAATCCATTCCCGTTTGGTACACTACCTGAGAAGAACGAACCCGAAACGGCCGATTGGTACGATCGCGCAAAGCCACTCCCACTGCTGTCCCTCTTGGAAGTCGTACGATAAGCAAGAGAATTCATGGCACTAAAAGCGTCCAAATGCGGAGGCGGGGTGGTGTCGGCTGAACTACGACCATCGTGAAGGTCCGAGTACCCAGAGGCGGTGGGAGAAGCGGATTCGGGGTCGCTGGCGAAGTCTTTGGTAGAATCCGGAGGAGTGGTTGTCTCTGTGTTCATGGCGACAAGAACTGAGGCGGCCTCGAGCAGTTGAACTTGTTGGTGCTTGGATATAAGCAGCTTGGACGTGAGAGACCACTCGGGAGTATGTTCCCACCTGGCAAGCAATTCGTCAACAAAAGTCCACGTTCATTTACTCAGGGCTTAAGGGTCTCGGCCAGTCCATGCTTGCCCCGGGGGCAGGGAGATACTCTATCCACAGGCCTGGGCAAGTGAATGCATAAGGGAGGCAGTGGGCAAGAAAATGGGCACCAACAAATGCTTGGTCAAGCAGCTGCTATGCTTGTATCCTTTCCCGCACTTGTCGCAGCGGAGTTCAATTCGGTTGCTCTTCCTACCCTCTTTTGTTAGCGGCTGACCATCGCTCGCCCGTCGCATGCGAGCTTTCTGGGGACCAGCTTCTCCCTCATCGGCGGACATATCGTTCGAGGAGTCATCGATAGCGTTTTCCGGGCCTTCGGATTTCATATTCATCGAGAATCTATGGGTTGGCAAGCTAGCAGGCGGGGAAGGTAAGCTGCCCACGATGGCAGATCGGGCGGTGGCAGGCTTGGACATGGTACCGCGACGGGAATTGACAGCGATAGGTAATGGTCCAACCTTATCCCCTGCTTCTTCGAGAGCGGCCGCGACAGCCGCGACGTTGGCAGCGGTACCAGTCATGCTCTTCCGACGTGTTACGCGGTGGGTGGCATTGAGGGCGCCGGACAAAGCGGAGTATGTGTGGGAGTTGTTGCGTGAATGGGACAATGGTCTCGAAGCACCTAAGGAAGACGCCGACGCAGAAGAAATTGATTGACGGTGCTGGTTCAATGGCCTCGTTGGTGTTTGCATTTCCTGGAGTGATAGACACAAGTGATCAGCATGACTATCCTAGTGTCGGGGGCGGGCTAAGCGGGCAAGGTAGATAAAAAGGCAAAGCGAAGTAGGTTAGTGCAACTTGTTGGTTGGTTACCTTGGAAGAGGCCATTACCGACCACGTAAAGAGTAGAACGACAAAATAATCGTCTCGAGTATTTATTTATCTTTTTTTTTCTTGGTATAGCTCGTGTCTTACAGGGTAAAGAATGATGCAAAAATGGACAAGAAAGAGGGAGCAAAAAGCAAAGCAAGAGAGGTTCGTCTGCAATGGTGGGTGGATTAGGAGAGGTATTGGCTGGATTAAGATCTGATGGTGGAGGGCGGATGCTGGGAAAAGAAAAAGCCGTCTGATGATCTGTAATAATATTTTTTTTTTTCTTTAACCCCTTGAGAATTGAAGGAGGAACAAAGATCAGTCCATTGCACAAAAAATAATTTTTATGGATTTCAAGTACGGATAGGTAATAATGTAGGAACGTTTAGGCAGGTACGGACAAGACAGTACAGTACACAGATACACAGATACCAAGATACCAAAGATACATCGGGCGGTTCGTCAGGTGGTCAACCCGAGTTAAATAATATTAGGTACCTTAGGTAGGAAATGGGCTTAGAAGTTAGGACTGCGCCTCCGTTTAGCTGCTTATTACCTTCTTTGGCCTAATATTCCGTAGACTATGCTCCTTCGAAGTATTATAGTATTATAGTATTATTGTAGATTAGGTAGATTAGGTACGCTAGGTAGACGAAAGCTGCTAATTATGCTAGGTACATTTAGAGAAAGTGTATTAAAAGTTGGGCGTGTGCCATGTGGTATGTTGAATGGTGTGGTATTGATTATGGGTGGGCTTGAAGTTGTTCAATTCCCCCCTCTCTCTTCCCCCATTCATCATTCGGCCCCCCCATCTTCTTTCCCCGTCCTATCTTTCTAAGTGGAATCCACAAGAGCATATTGGAAGTTTGGAAAGATACTGTGGTACCTACATACACTACATAATAGTACATATGTACCTAGGTAGGTACCTTAGTGCGTATGAGGTATCCGGACCATACAACATTACGCACGCGCTGCACGATAAGTACGTTATATACATGCAGTTAGCGCGGCACCCCTGTATCTTAGGTGCCTACCGAATAGCGTCAATCTACAAGCTTGGTTCGCCTGTCCGCATGTGCTAGTGTAGTTGGACAAGCTTTCAATCGAGGTCAGGGTTCTGTCAGGCACAACTTCAAACTTGGAAACAAGTCGGAGCGGCATAAAAAAGGGTACAGACACAAACCTGCTTGATGAATTGTTAGTCAAGGGGGCATAGTATAGATCATTGGGTTAGATTGGACACGAGAAGATGAGCAATTCCATCTGGATGCATCTAAGTTGTAACGACAGGTGGAAAACTACCAGATCATTACGGTCAAGTTTGTATCTGCTAGCCAAGCGGATGACAGTCAAGCGGATGGACATGGGGACGCAGATGCTGCTCAACATACACTATGTAATTCAATTGAGGGAAACCCCCCTTTTGAATTAGTACATAGACGTGTGCTCGACTAATATTCTGTCTTAGCCTTAGGAGATAGATAGTATCAAGCTGAGATTACTTCACATATTCAGAGATAGCAATGGCCGATTTCGAGAGGTAGCCCATGTTAGTATAGATCTAATTATCAACATATCTGAAATAGGACAAAAGTAGGAATTCAACTGCCTACTCTGTACATTCCTACTCGCACGTGGATGGCTCCAATGCTCGAATGGCAGCTGGTGTGTTCCCTGGCCTTGGTGCCCTGCATATTCCTATGTCTGGTAAAAGATAGCGGAGCCGGACAAATACATAACACGCGGCTTTCCAACTCCCATCGGAGTCTTCAAGAGAGACAATTTGTTTTGCGATTACGAGCAATACACAGTTGCGTATTACACTGCGTATGCGGAATTTGCCTATCATAAGACGACAGCAATAATCCGTCGTGCACATCTTTATTAACAAGTGGCAGTATAACGTGGCATATCATACTTGTTATTTGCGAAGGACTCTGCGAAGAAATAGAATATCTATGTACATATATGTGTACATACATCCATCTAACTGGTACATCTATGGATGTATGGATGTACCTACATACATAGCAATGCCGACCTGGTGATTTATCATTCGTCCATCGGAATTACATGATAATAATATTGTTGGAGTAACACCCTACAAGAGGTTTAGTCCAACGAGGGGGTACGCGCAATGAAAAGGAGGATGGAAACAAGGGGGTAACCAGTTATCCTTACATACCTAAGGTTAAGTACCCATAAACACACGCCCCTTAAGGAGGTATTTCTATAGGTATCATATCTAAGCTGGAGCTGCTAGTGTATCGACGCTACGAATTCCTACAAGTCGAACCACCTATTCGAATAGGCAATCAGTCTACTTATACTTGGGCGTAAAATAAACCTTCATGTTTTAAAAAAGATAGTTATCAGCAAAGGACATCCCCTTTGATAAAGATAAGGATACCCCTTATGGTTGGTAACAACCTTGAACTCCTTGTGACCGGTCCGGGTCTATAAATTGACCAAGGACCAAATGTAGTGTAGACTTGGACCCCGGACTGCGCGGATCAACGCTACGATCGTAGGCGCGTCACCTGGCGGGTAGGGTTTACCCCCTGACAATTCCTAACACCTCCATAATTAAGCTGCTAAGAATATCTGGCTAGGTACCTATGTATGTGTGCGGAATTTCGTATTCTGCCTGTTTGGTTTCAAAGAATCCTTTTTTCTCCGGCTGTCAAACAATTTTGATCTTACATTGCTTATCTCCGTTTAGTAAGCGTTATGAAGACGATATACAAATGCATAATTACCTACCTACACAAAGTTTAACAGACGCTTGAGAGATGCGGTCCCGTCATAAAGGCTTCAAATAATTATGGAAGTTAGAAGAGGGGTCAGTCCAACGTACATTAGTACCGGTTACGCAGCATGAAACTAAGGTCTACGCTACTTAGCATATTAAAACACAGTGTTATAGTATTTTCCTTACAGTAGGCTATAGCTTCAGTCGTAACGTACAAGTATCGAAAACATTAACTACCTAGAACTACATAGTTAGTTACTTACCTTAGGTACATTACCTCTTAACAATATACTTTTACGCCAATAAGAAATACCAATTCGATATCAATAAAGACAAAGACGAGCTTAATAGTTCCCCGTGGTCACGAATCTAGCCGCCTTAATGACAATAGATCTCAATTTATGCCCTACTGAATGGATATGTTTCTTAAGAAAAAAAAATTAAAATAATTCACGAGATCAGCGAGACTATTTGACCTTTCCGGATGCAGGTACTTCGCGCATGGGGTTCTCGCACCGGTGAGTAGCGAAATTTGGAGAAATAGAAGAGGTTCACTATGCTCACGCCTCGGCTGTGTTTTCTTACGCCATTCTTCCCAAGTTTGTTTCATTGGATAGTGATGATGTACATACTACATATACATATACATATACATACTACCTACATACATCACAGATGCACATTAGACAACCTAATCTACGGTGGCTTTGGCTTATGCAAGAAGCAGCCCAGTACGTGTCTGTCAAATCAACTCTACTCTATCAAATTTACCCAAACTCTTCTATGGGCTTCGAACGTGCTCTTTGAATGAGACACTACTCAGCAACACGACTGGATGATACTTTCCAGCACAGATAAAGCAAGGGAGAATATACTTAAAGTCTGACAATAATATGTAGACTGACTTTTTTTTTTTCTTCGTCCAGCTCCTTCGACACAAAAGCGGCCAAGGAATTTAGTGGTCTAGACCACTAGAGATGCATTCTAGGTACCAAACATCTGCTTACATCTCGGTATAATCTTCGTCGAGACGAAAGAAAAAAAATATATTCGCGGGTTTCTAGATCACGGTTCGTCTTCTCCTTCCTAAGTGAACCGTAGCGTCCGCCACCGCAACAGTCCATTCATTTTCGACTCGAACCAGCTGGCGCGGGGTCTACCATCTGAGCTCTCTTGCCACGAACTAGGCATTGAAAGGGTATCTTAGCAAAGTCACGGACTAAGGCATCGGCATTATAGCCCTTTTGCCCCTTGTTATATTCTCCGATCCGTCTGATTCGTTATCTTTATTTTCATTCATAGTCTACGATAATCCCATCATTAGCCAATGGGGTGTGTCATACTCCACGGCCGACGATAGGATATGGTGCTACGCACTATACTGTTGAAAGTCTCGAAATTTATTGTTAGTCAGGCCATCTAATTGGGCTCCTATCTCCATCCTGATTCGATACTCCTGCCAAGAGGTCCTCGAGCCCTGATTAATCACCATATATATACTGAGCACAGACACGGTTGAATGGGTAAGCTCGCTATACTACACAAGGCCTTTTTCAATTTAGAGTCTTAAAATCTATTAAACCCTAATTCACACACAACGGACTACAGCTTAATATCTCAAGTGAAACTTGGTACTACTAGTGTGTCCGGCAAAACGGAGACCACCGACTCGATCGTTTTAGTGTTAATTCCCTATTCCGTTCGCCACTATGAGCCAACTTAGCGATGAAGGTAAGGCCTTAGGGTTAACGATTCTCAAATTTCGTAGCCTGCTATTGGTTTATAATGCGCTTACCACATCGCATGTTTGCTCTAAGAGAGAGAAATCGGTTGAATGATTTTTCTGACATTATTCAACGGTATTAGCTAAACATGATCATACGGAAGTATGATATATCATATCGCAGACTTCGAATATCAAGTGACTCCAAGAACCCATACTATGCCATATTTGGATAACGCAAAAGCAGCAGCTGACAACGGCTCGCGAGTAAGGAAATACTTTCGATAAAGCAGGCCGTCTGCTTGTCAACTTGCTAGACTTGCTGGTTTGAAACAAACCCTGACAAAAGACTCGAAAGCCAACAATGTTAACGAGGATAATACGAACTGTAAGAAACCCAAAAGCTGGCAGTAGCGTCTCCATTTCGAGAACTGTCGATCAAAGGATCAACACCGCCTTACCCGTCATACCCGGCCGCGCATCACTTCACTAAGATTGACGTCGGCGCTCAGAACCACATATAGAAATAACTGATTCCAAGTTTGCTCAGCCAAACATATTCGAATCCGGATGTCTGGGTTCGGGATCCTTGGTCTTAGTATGTACTTACCATACGGGCCAGCATGCATATAGATACATACATATATACATTACATGTAGTCGCCGCTTTATTCGAGCGGACGCAGGTACGAGCATACTATGGACGCCCCGGCGGAGCCCGTAAGGCTTGGTGCCTGGATTTTGTCCGCCCGAAGGTGTACGGCGGTGTCTTGTGCGCCCACCGAGGTGTTCTTCTTTGAGTGCATGCTGACTGATATATCATTTATAATACTGGTGGACTAAGATAGGCTTACCACTTACCATTACTTATGTATTATCTATACAAACAAGAGATGAATAATACTAATAGGAAACCTTTATCTACACAGTATACATTAATCTATTGAGCCTTTTTATTATTTTTTATTATTTCCAAAAACTTTTAGTTATAGTTTTAGAACCCGCGAACAAACTTGGTAGACCGTGGATACATACAAGAGTCTAACACGAACTTGGAAGAGGAAGGTCATGTTAGTTCGATGTAATGCCCCTCCATGACGTCGTTTTCTACCGGAAATTCCATTAGGTTAAGGTAGGTTGTACAAGGCAGTAGTCACACAATGTAGGCAGCCGCACCCAGCAAGTTGGATTTACCTACATAGGAATGTACTTCAATGTTCTCCACCATTATACATCAGTATGCACATACTCATTTTCACTCCTACAACAATCTATAACAACGATCCATAGCAACAACTCGCTTCCAATACGAACCTAAGATTTGCCGTGTCACAATCGCGAGCAATACTCTTTAAGCGCGCAGGTTTTTGATTGCCATCACCCCGCATCCATTTAGGCGCGCGGTCGATTTTAATTACTTGCTCACACATACATACCTACCTACATACACACACCTCGGCGTCTATTAGCCATCTTCGTACATACGCCGAGTCGACGTCCGATCTCGAATACTACCTGAAGTAACTGTGAAATTACTATACTAGTAGACGGAACAAAGTTCCCAAAGAAGCATATACCTACCTCAACTACGCGCATAGATACCTATCTGCATATACGCACGATGGCGGATACTGTATATCGTCGTAGCGGGCGGGGTGGCGCTGGTAACTTCTACTCGCAAAAAGATATCGAAGAGGCGACTAAGAGGAAATCTGAGGTACGCTAGGTCTCTAAGCCCCACGTGAGCTAAATATGTGAGTGAGTGAGTGGCCTTGACTAAGAAGCCATCCGTAGGATCTCGAGGCGCAGAAATCGCAACCACTTGCCGATGATGAACCACTGACGGATCCAGCCGATGGCCCAGCGCAACCCGTTGTGACCCCCATCGTGAGCTCTACTACCAGCGGCGTGAAGACGTATGCGCGCTCCGGTAGAGGCGGCGCCGGAAACTTCGTCGACGTCCCTTCGTCTGTAACCGCGACCGCTCCCACTATCAATTCCACCACTCAAGCTTCGCAACCCCAAGACCAGCCGCATCCACAATCCCCGCCGACATCACCACGCCGCGGAGGTGCGCTCTCGGGTCGTGGGGGCGCAGGGAACTGGACATCCGAGCATGGCGAAAGTGAACCATACGACCGAGAACAGGAGCGCAAACGCCGCGAGGCTCTCGATGCGCACATCTTACAGGACATCCGAGACTCGCTGCCGCAACCGCCTAAGATCCACTATATGCATGGTCCGGGTCGGGGACGGAAGCCGGATCTGCCTGCCTAGCCGGGCTAGAGAATAGTCGGCATTGGTGATTGCAATATGGAATGGATAACTAGCTATTCTATCCAAAGTCTCACAGTTAGGACCAAGGATACCTACCATTTGCGAATGAGATAGATAAACCTTACGAATACCTACCACCATCTAGAACATTTACATCAGATACATGAACAGTAATAATAATCATAATAACTACCTACGCAACATAGCAAACAATCAACAAGAAAGCGTCATTTATTTTATATTATATCACGAAGTACAGCACAGGCAATGAATGAATCCGGCACTGATGCATATTCTCATAGGGAACTGGGCAGGTCAAAAGTGTTTCATTTCGTGGAAAGGAAAGGAATCAGAATCCTAGAATCCACCAACGCCAGGGCATGCAGCAGAAGAAACGAAACAACCCATATACATGAACGCCACTGTCCGTGATTTCTTTTTTTGGGCATCGCATCCCCCATCGTCCAACAACTCTTGTAGTAGTAGTAGTAGTTTTCCCCGCCTTCCTCTCCCATCGTAGATACACCTCCTTTCGTACGAGTGCAAGTGTAATCGCGAATATTACAATCAGCTCGCTTACTCGGAATCCACATCCATCCCACTCTCGTCCTCTCCCATAACCTCCACGCCCCCATCGACACGCACCCTCTGGCGTATCTTCTCCTTGCCAAACACCCTCGCGCCCTTCTTCTCCGGCCCCGCCACCGCAGCACTGCGCTCCAACTCCTCGATCTCCTCGGGCCGCAGCCCCTGCTCCTCCGCCAGCCTCCTCTTCTCGCTGCCCCGCAGCCGCGGCAGCAGGTGCGCGTGGGTCTGGACCAGCTTGCGGTCCGTAGCGATGTCCTGGGCGCGCTTCCCCGCGCGGCGGCGCTTGGCGAAGACGCGCTCGCGCTTCGCCCGGATCTCGGAGACGCGGTCCATGGCGCGCAGCGTCTTCTGGACGAGCTCGCGGTCGTAGCGCACGGGCACGTTGCGGCGCGCCGCGAACTGCAGCGTCGAGTCCACCGTCATCTCCTTGCCGGCCGCGCGCCGGAAGGCCTTGGTCCATTTTAGCTTGCGCGGGTTGCGCTTCATGACGAAGTTCTTGTGGCACTTGCTGCGGCAGAAGCGGAATTGCTTGGCGTCGTTGCGGCAGAATGTCTATTGTTGCGGGGGAGGAGGAGGTTAGGATATGATGTGGTCCACGGCTTGAGGGGAGTATGGGATCGGGAGGGGAAGACTTACGATGCCCTTGCCTGGGTAGGCGGGCCTACTGCAGAAGTAGCACGTCTCGATCCTGTGGAATGTCTAGTTAGTAAATACGATCTCTGCATCTCGCGTATTAACTAAGATTGGGCTTTGAGCTCCCAATGGTAATTAAAGACTTTGATAGCCCGATATACCATGACATATTTACGTAGCCATAGAGCCGCAAGGGAATTTCCAAAATAAAATATTTTAGTACTAACCTCATCTTGACGGTAGACGAGTGTCGAGCTTAGGGAGCAGACTTCGTTGACGATGTTGGATGGTGTGTGAATTCGGGATAGAGAAGTATTTCGTGGCGCCCCTCCGAAAACTTCACACCGAAATTTTGGTGGGTCCTCTGGTTTTTATCGGGTTGATAGGCATGGATTAACTTTTACGCCGCATTTTGCCTTCCCGACATTGGGTGTATTCTTATCGATAAGTGTCCCGCGGCAAATCTGTCTATCATGAGGTCCGTGCGCTTCGAAAAAGAATCATTGCGACATTCTACGGTTCTACGGATCGACATCATATTTCAATTTCCCACTCGTTCGCACCAACAATTGTCGATATGGCCTCAGCTCTCGCTATCGGAACAGGCGTCGCGGCCGCTGCCTTTCTCGTACGTATATCCCGTATATTCTCCCTACCTAGGTACGTATATAAACTAACGCAGTGAAAACCAGGGCCGCGCAGGACTCGTCGCATGGCGGCGCTCTCGGGGAGGCGTCGGAGCGCTGGGCAAAGCATTTTACAAGGGCGGTTTCGAGCCTCGTATGACCAAGAAAGAAGCTACTCTAATACTGTCTCTCAAGTACGAAATACTACCCTTACATCTACGATAGTATCAGCCTTATCTAACAAATTTGCGTGTTAGTGAACGAGCCATCACAAAGGAGAAAGTTCGAAAGGCCCACCGAACGCTCATGCTCCTTAATCATCCCGATCGAGGTGGAAGCCCTTACTTAGCTACCAAAGTCAACGAAGCCAAAGAATTCTTGGAGAAGAATAGTTAGCACCAAGCTAATTTAACGAGCCATATGACTTGTACGGCGGCCATGATTGTGTCTCTATTACAAAATGTATAATACCGCAGCATCCACGGAGCGAGGGCGTTTACGGCATCACTTAGAAGGGGGTTTGTTGCATTGGGCTGCGCATCGATTATATTATATTTAGTATCAATGCCGATCTATCTCGGGGCGAAGTCTCTTCTCAACTGCTTTCTTGCGGCAACTTTCAAAATAGACTGATGGTTGTGAATTTTTCCATAGGTACCTAGGAACAGGTCGTCTCTTAAGAGTCTAGCGGGGCCGTTAATATTAGTCCATCATGTGCTTCCGTATTATATTATTTTGGTTTCGTGAACTAGCTTCGGGAACCATTCAGCTGACTTTTGAGGCGGACCTCCGTCGTCCATTATACCATCGCTCCATTCATCCTCCCTATATAATGATTAAGGAGTTAGCATTGGCGCGATAAATGAATTCGTAGTGAATATATAGGTTAGGTACTTACTCTGATGTATTAGAGTTTTCTTTCTCTCCCCCGTAGTTACTTATCATCTGCCTGACCGCGATACTAATCATAGCGTGCAGCGTATATGTTGCATCGTTGCCCGCGTTGTGGAAATTCCTACATAATAGCCCTAAACTTTCGCAAAGAGTTGAGAGACCACGACCGTCAGACGTTTTTTCTAGATACTGAAACATCAACCTCGTATCTATCTCGTCTAGGAATTGTGGTGACTGCCAGATGTTATATCCGAGTTTCTTGAGGTAGCTTAAATCTTGGCTGACGGCATGTCCTACCATGATAACTGGTCTTTGATCCGGAGATTCATTGTTTCCGATAATATTGCCAATTACCCTACCAATTTCATTTCCACTAACAAATTCGGAATCGCTATAACAGGTAAGCTTAGCTCTTCATTCTAGGTTATGAGACCATACCCAAAGTTGAAATTTCCAGGACACCCTCGGACATATTTATAGTTTATCTTATACTTATGCTCTTCAATTATGAAGTGGTGTGACTTAATCAATGGGAACCATCGGTGGCCATCTTTACCAGGAGGAACATTTATAGTGTCCTGAGTGTCAAGGATTGCTATGCCCACTTCTGTGACTAAGTCCGTCGATTGCTCCCATGCCTCGATGTCAACAGAGACAAATCGTATAGGGCCTTTTGCTTTGAAGGGGGCCGGCATATCCACATTCCAATCTGTGGCCACAATATATAAACAGTTAGCTCCGCAGAACATGGTTGCTTGTGTGATAGAAGCACTGACCTAAGCTAGGCGCATATCCGGGACGGCCTCGAAGCCCGAGGTATCTCTGTGCTCGCTTGATAATCCGTCCGTAACCCTTCTGGCGCTCGATCCTTCTCTGGATCGGTTCTGCCTTAGCCTTAGCCTTAGCCTTGGTCGACTTGAATGACTTATACAATTTATCCATCTTTACTCTATAGTTCTGCAGGGCAGCGGCGCTAAGATGAGCCAAATTGTCCACAGGCAATCTATGAATACGAAGCTTAAGCTTTTTGACAGCATCAGAACTATCAACACGGCCTAGGAAGCGAGGAAGAGGCGTGTCCAAGTCTCCGAAGGTGGCGAAGAAGTTCTCACCGACCTCGCCATTCGGGATGCTGAGTTGTAAATTCAGATGGGAGTTAACACGTTTTAGAAGCTCCTCAAATTGGTCGCTGGGGACCAGCAGAAGAGGATTTCTGCCATGTTTACTAGGGTCTAGCAGACAGAACCTATAGGAAAGTTAGCACATCTAATTGTTCTCCTTGTATATGGCGTGGTGATAAATGGGTGTGCATACAAATCCCAGATGTGATTTTTGCACATCATCGACGTAAAGATCCTTTGCAACTCTCCTTGATTATCCTGGACGGTAAAACGATAGGGATAAGATTGGACGAGCTTCCAGGGACAAAACTTCTGACCCTTTAAAGATCGGTCCCCCGTATTCATGTCCGTATTCATGTCTTGAAAGGTGTCCATCTTGTTCACCTATGGTTACGGAATATCTGGTTAGCTTGAAAGAGATGCAGATCATCTGAGACTTCTGAGTATTTAAACAAGGGAGTATTTAAACAAGGTAAACAAGATGATAGAATAGCGTACTTGATCTCTTAGGCGCTGCTTCTTTCTGTGAGACTTCAGTGAATGGCCATTGCTAGCTCTTTCCGTTGAATCTTTCGGCAAATTTAATAGGCGCAGCTGGTTTTGATTTGGGTAGGTTTGTCTCCATGTTCCACAGAGCTCCTGCAGTGTTAGATCTTCCTTTGCACCGTTAGGTTAGGTTAGGTGAGGTAGTACTTACCTGTTTCCAGCTGATGTGGCTGGTTGCGCGTGTTGAGTAGAGGCGTGACCACATCCGCAATAGCACCTACGTACATGTATTCAAATTGTATCTTACCTATAGCAATCGGCATGTTGTTTGTTAGGTGGTCCTACCTAAGGTAATAAAATTTTTGATTGGTAGGTACATGTATTACATAAGCATATACAACCGGTCATCTACTGTGTCAAACTTATAACATACCTGAATGCTGGTTTTGCAGAATCATCGCGTAGTATTTCGGACGATCAACTATAATAATGTATGCTATTTAGTATTGTTTAAAGTCAAATTTGCATCCACCAAAGCATGATGGTGCAACAGTAGTAAGGCAACGAGACACGTCTTGCCGAATACCTACATAGTCCCAAATATGATCCCCTCTACTTCAGGTACTTGCTCAAATCCATATTCATTTGAGGTCTACATGGCCTAGCAATCATGCGCTGAGAGACCTCTTCTAGCATACTTCGTGGAAGATCTCTTAAAAACGCGTCCACACCATCCGCATCGCCGGTACGAAGCTTTGCGCAGCATACGTCGACTAAGAAGGGATGCAACTTATTGCTAAGAGCCATCCCTTCCGTTTCAATCCATATGTTAACTGATATCGCTAGTTCGACACAGTCAATTTCTTCCGCAATGCATCGCATAATGTCCTTCTGGAACTCTATGGCTTTCATTTCTTTACCGAAGAGCCAAGACTTGATCAAGGTTTCATACTGCTCACGACGGCATAATTTTCGTAAACCCTCGTTGAGAGTAGAGGGACCGAGGCTTCTTCCATAGTTCCATTGGACGAAGAAACAAACAACCGACTTAGTGGCATATAGACAGCAATCTGTGTGGAAACATTCCCGGTTGGCTTGGCTGTTTAGCTCCCGGAAATACTTGGAATGATGAGAAAGTAAATGGGTGTGGACCGTGACTTTCTTTGAACCATTCAACACAATGTTAATAATGTGTGCCCCATCACTAAACAAAATCGTTAGTGTGGGAAGTCAAAAATATAATAATGAATAAGTACCTAGGATTGGGGGTGGATGGCTTTTCTTTGCGTGGAGGAGGCATGATGATGGTCGGAATCGGTGGGCCGCGTGGATAAGAAGGGTTATCGGGAAGAACAAAACCGTACGGACAGGCGACGGGGATAATCACATGTCAAAGTTCCCAAAGTATATGGTTGTGAGTGCCTTGTCTAGATTTTAGGAACCGGTATAACTGTCGCAGGAGGTTGGAGAAGTAGAAATCCCGAGCATGCCGTCTACCACCACGAGGAAGTATGCGTTGATGATTTAGATCAGAAGTGTCGATGTACTTATGGTCAAGTCCTTCTGAAGCATGTAGATGTCAGTTACGAAAGATCTACTTGCCTATAATATAATATTGTATGGGGATACTCACGAGAGGATAGAGACTTGAACGTTGGCGATTGTACTTAGGTAAGACGCCAGTATCAAACCCTTCCTTCTAGGTGATTATGGGGAAATACCACTGCTAGATGGTACTCAGTAACGCAAGTGAGGTGGTTAGCAAATTTCAAATTATTGCTTCTCAATAAAATATGACCAGTATTCCACCTGCGTGCTGACTCTTCGGAAATGATATGGAAGTGGGACGCCCGATAAAGGTGTGAATACCTAAATGTAGAAAAAGGAAGGAAGGTATGAGGAGCCCACGAGAAATCAGCTGTAAAGATCCTATTAGTTAGGTAGCCACGGGCACGTTAGAGTAGCTACGTCGACGGTCCTTACGTTGAATCGTTCTAGTCTCTTGTCACTTGGTGACATCTCTTTTGCGGATTTGCAGACTGAAAACATTCTTACTGAGATGTATGTAAGAGTTTTACCATTAATTTAGGTGCCTATACCTACCCAAGGTCATCAAGGTCGGCAAGACATTTTGATTTCGCATGCCCTCCGTAACTTCCAAGTAGTAGTTCTATATCTGCATCCATAATCCTATGCTACAACGGGTACATGTCCGACTGTGCAGCCCCTGGATTGCCTACCGCTTCCCTTATGCTGAACCCCAATATCACTACCAAACCCTTAGGTACTACATGTTCGACGAGGTCTTTTCCTAAATTTCCTATAGTACATTTAGGATATTTTTTCATAATTATCGAAGGACTTTTTATTAATTACAGGGCTTTGGCAACTACTACATTCCCCTGTCTTCATATAAGACTGCTGACATCTAAATGTCTATTTCCTACAAGTAAAGGCCTCAGACTCTCTTACATGTCTGACTGCATTACGGAATTTAAATGTCACAACGAGTATCACTTCTTGAAGAACTAGTGGGATAGTTAGTAACAGACCGAATGAATGCGTGCTAAAAAAAAAAAAGAAAAAAAAGGGCACATACCTCTGCAGCTTCCTCAGGGGTTATTTTGGACGGTTCAGACAGGCTCTGGTCGATCAGGCCTAACGAGGCTTTAGCACCTTTCATTTGCCACCAGAGTTCTCTCCTATCACCGCCAAGCTCACCCGAGAGCAGACGATTCTTCAAATCTTTCAAGAATGAGTTGTACAGGGCTGGCATCTCCCACTTGACCATCGTATCCCTGAACACGCCAAGGTTTTCTATGGCGCGATCGTACCCGCTATCTCCCAAGCTGTTTGTGATAAGTGAGCGAATAATAGTACCCATCTGCTTCGCAGCGCTCTCGATCTCGGACTCCTCGTTGGCGTATTCAATCATCTGCTTGAACTCGGGAATGGCGTTATCGGAGTCAATCTTCTTACGCTTATTCCGAGGCTGATTGAGGAGTGTATCGATATCAAGACCCGAGATTGGTTCCGGTTTAGCTCCCTTTTCTCGTTTGCCTTTCGCTTTGGGTGGTACTTCACGAACGTCAGTAGAAATACACAAATGTTTTAACCTAGAATAGATAATACCTTTCTTGACATTAGCTTCAGCTATGAGGTCTTCGAGTTTTGATTGAACCTTGACCACTAAATCTTCAGGCGGGTTTGAATATTTGAGTAGAATGGGAGCAACTGGGGGAAGCGGCTGGTCTGCATAGATTGCTCGGTGTCGGACGACTTGATTAATACGATGAATCGGGGGACAAAATACATCCTCGACGGGGGCGTATTCCATAGTGCGGTTGCTTGGCTCTGTTAGCTTTATACCCTCCCTATCGATTAATAATACTCACCCGTCATCATCCTTTGCCCAGCTTGAGATATCCATAGCGTCCACGTAGTCATCCATGGCATCTGATAGCTCCTGGCTAGGTAGAAGCCGATGGTCTTCGTGCTTGATATTTCCAGTGACCGTAATTACTTTATCAAGCGGGGGGAACTGATAGTTTCTGACATCTTCGGCAAACGGCAAGGGTACGTCGTATAAGCATTCGAAGTCAGGCTCGATATGAGGCGCAAGTAGAATGAGAGATGGCTCCTTTCCGTCTTTCGTTACGATCCGTGCTACTGCATAAGACTCAAGCTCCTGAAGGGAGTGTATGAATGATGAGAGCTTGAGCGCGGCTAAGTCATTGAATTTCTGGGGAATCGTCTGACATGTCTCACCCATATTGAAGAATGGCTCATACTGAAGGTGTTAGCGCATGAAGAGATTCGAGTTCGAGAAGTTGAGTTTATTTACCTTCTCTTGATGTATAAATCCTAGGATAGTGAAACATTTCGTGGTCTCAAGCTTAGTGATGTTATATTCGGATTCGCTGATATGAACAGCCGTCCTCCCGTATTCATACCCCTTTGCCAACGATTCGAACTCGACATCCCGTTTACCTCCTGGCGCATCGGGATCGTTGACCTTATATGTCCGAGCATTTTTCACGGCAGAAAATCCGCTTGTGAATTCTACACCTTCCATTTCATCACCCTCGGCAGCTTGAGACGGACTAGGTTCGGTCTTGAGCACTACTCGACTGGCCGCTGGTACCGTTGCCTTGTGCGTCTTGAAGTACCGCTCCACGCTAATGCTCATAGCATCTGGGTGTTCCTTGGGGTTTCCAAGGGTGAGTTCCCCATCGTACGTCTTATACGGCCTGACAGGTTTTAATCTCGGCATCTCTAGTTCAGCAATGGCCTCTGCCATGGTGCCATATAATCCGTCGCATTTACCAACCAGGGATTTCAGAAGTCTCTCATTTATTCTCTTTTGACTTGACTTATCCTCTTCCTTGAAGCCAAACTCGACATCGTCAAAATCTATACCTCTAACCGAAAAGAATTAGTAGAATACATGAGCTCACTATGATTTCTCAACTTACAAGACGATAAGCTCAATACCGCAGTCCTTGATCTTTGCTGAGATGTCATCAAAATCATCGGGATCAACAGGACCCTCGCCATCTGTGACAAGGATGACTCTCCGTTTATATTTCAGCTTCTTGGTGAATTTCTCGATCATCTCCACGGCTACTATTATAGCCGAGATAGAGTCACCAGTATCGGTATCACTAGGTTTTATAAGACCTTGCAAACCTCGAAGACTAGTTAATTTCATCGGTCCGAGCTCTTGTAAGATAGAGATATTCTCATAGCCTTCTCCTGCTTGCTCCTGTAAAGGGTTGATGGTCTCGTCGGTTCTCACACCAACGACCCCGACCGTCCATGTCTTCCGCGATGCACCAACAGTTGTTGTGATCTTGTCCCAGACGTAACGCATACCCCAGTCAAGATCGGATTCGATCCTACCATTATGACAGTCACCCATCGACGACCCGAGGTCGATGATATACACTGTAGCCTCCTTATCCGCCATTGTCGTAGTGGTATTGTGGATTATTAGTTGAAGTAAATGAGATGAGAAATGATAATAAATGAATAGAAGTTTAGGTAACCATCAGGCCATTGACCTTGGTATTATTTTCATGAGAAGACTCATACTAGGAAGTTTACTCAAGATGGCATTAGAAAATGACCCATGAGGCACGATATCTGCCTAGAAGTAACAAGTATCTTGTATACGGGTACTTTTGAGCTAAGGTGGCAGAGTGGGCTGGCTGGGCATCAGGTATGTATAAATTAGGTACCTTAGGTTAGGTACCTTAGGTTAGGTACCTTAGGTTAGGTACCTAGGTAACGTGTAAGGCGCGTTCTTGTTCCAACAGGCAGTCGCGAGAGCACCTGACCGTGTGCCTATGCACCTATGTAATTGCCCTGGACCAACCAATCAACCAATGGCCCGAGCTCCTCGGCCGAGGAACTCCGAATGGCATGATTGAGGCTACGAGGGGCAGGCACCACCTTCCAAACGTCATCATTGTCCATTGGTTATATTTACTTTGATAAAACCACTAAAAATCCCATTTTACGGTTTACGAAGTCTCAGACGTCTCTTTTTTCATTTTTGATATATCTCAGTATCTTGGCATCTCTTGCACTATTATTAAATAAAAGCAAGTTAACCTCTTAACATGGCGCACATCCTCCTTACCTTAGCTCCCTATCAGGTCTTATCGTGAGTTCATAGCTCTATGATAGTAGAATCAACGAGCTATGCTAACTCATACAGCTATGGCACATTACTTGGAACGCAGGTTTTCCATGTAAGTAGTTCGACAATCCAATTCTGTCGATAAACGGTACTTATTAGCTTACACCGAAAAACCCCCCAGACTTTTATAAACTCAATACTCTCCTTCAAAGTCCTCGAACGACCCCAATTCGCAATCCTACAACGCGCCGTCTTCCCCGCATACTTCGGCATCCAGTCTGCCGCCCCCGTGCTCCTTGCCCTGACATACCCTGGGAGTAAGAACCCCCTAGGCGTTGCCTCGAGCCTCGCTGGGGTGTTCCACCCGTCAAACCGCTGGGGTGTACTTGCGCCTCTTGGCACCATACTCGTAACGGGGCTTGTTAATCTAGTATATCTACTCCCCGAGACGAACAAGATAACCGCCCTAAGGCGAGAGCAAGGTAAGCTAAAGAGGAATAAGTAGCAATTGAGTAGTGTTTCGACTAATACAGCTCCGTGACTTAGAAAAGAAAGATGGCAAAGCAAGTTACGAGAAGGGTTCTCATTCAGAGGAGATGGCTGCGCTGAACAAGAAGTTCGGACAGCTCCACGGCATCTCCTCGCTTGCTAACCTCATCACGGTAATTGCGACAGTCGCCTACGGCGTTAACCTATCTTCCCGACTCGTATAAACGGGGCCAATGAATGCTATTTAATGAATTATGTGTGTATGAAAAAGGGATGAGACATTACTTAACGCTACCAATAAATACGATACGAGGTACGTACGATACAATATCGGGGAATCAGACTGGCAATTTTATTATAATATAAATTATTCAACTACCGAACAAGTACCAAACAAGTTTTAGTCCTTCCGTAAATAAAAAAGCACGAGCTCCAAATTGCTAGGAATCCCAGTACAATTTGCTCTCAAATCTCCGCTGTCCCAACAGTACGCCGGTTTAAAACATTGCGAAACAGTAAGCGTATCCAATACGCACCGATCCCTGGGTATAATGCATATACAAAGGGAAGCTCGCCCAATGCGATGTCGGTTTGCCATAGTATTTCCACCCCTCCTTTCCCTCCCCTTTCTCCACTCTACCATTCTAGACCATATCCTATGTAGAAAATTCCAAAGCTTCTAGACTGGTACCCGTAATTAGACCTGGCCGGCCAGGGCAAGTAGCTCCTTCTTGGCGGCAGCGAGCTTCTGCCGTCTCGTCTCTTCGTCGTCTACAGGCTTCTGGGCGGTCTTCGAAGCCGCGCGCTGGAGGGAGCTGTGTAGCGATCGCGGCAGCGGTTTCTTAGCCAGTTGTTGCGCGACGTCGAGCTCCTCGGTCGGAGGGCTGTATTCCCGCTCTAGAGGGGGAATGGGATATTCGGAACCGATCATGCGATTCGCTTTGGTGACGGGCGTGGGACCGTCGTCTTCCGCCTCCGAGACAGATGATGTAGGCGACGGTGTTCGTTCGGGAAAGTAGCTGTCGGCGGCTTCGGATGGCTGCTTGGATACTCTCCATCCTTTTGCGGGGGACTGCGCTGAGGCTGGCGTGGAGTCGTCGAAGAATGAGACGCGGTTGCGCATCATGTGCATGAGTGCTTCCCAAGTGCCGGACATGGTGACAATGAGGTAGATATCTTAACCTAGGTAGGTTTATAGTTCTGTATAAAGTAGAAGGGGGGTAGAGACAACAGTCGGACGCTTTAATAATTGAGACTATTTGCTATGTAGTAATGAGTAGGAGTAAGTGCTAGTCGGATATGTTATATATAGTCTTTCTAGAAAACGTCTTCCTCCCGCTGTGGTGGGTAAAGGGTTTAATTTAAGCCTCGGAATACGGAGATAATTGAGGAGACAAAGGGAGAGAGTAAGATCTCGGGGAGGGCACGAGACATATGTATACGCTTCGTTTGAATGAGCACATGTAACTAAGCAGAAAGAGAGAAAGAGAGAATATTGACTCTTCATCTAATGGAACCCCCACTCTCTTCCAGACTCGGGAAATAGATCTACTAGGTTAGCATGTTATGCTGCATGCTGCATGCATCTTTGGGTCAAACAGCATTTCTCACCGCTGAGTTCTACCAACGGATGCAAGCAAGGGTATCGTCAGCTTTGAATTATTATGTTATCTAACGTTATATTAGTTTACTGACTAGCTGCAATCAGGGTCAGAGTCAGGGTCAGTCAGGGTTCAGTCAGGGTCCTCGGCTCCACTTTCCTAAGACTATCGTGGAAGTAGTTCGATAGGATGGTTGGGTAGAGGTGTGAATGGGAGGGTTGCTGTCAGCGGTGGAACCCTCGGGGTTGGATCGCTCTGATCTCTCTCACCATTTCATATGTATGTACACTACAGCATAGTGTATGTGCTAGCATACCAGATGCAAGTCGATGTTGGTCTGACGATCTCTTCTTACCTTAGCAGGTATTAATCAGGGAAAAATGATATGTATTTTCCCAAATGCATTGTCGCAAGTATAAATGAGCACGTGATCAACTTACTCGATAGATGGTAAACGGTAGCCAATTTGACGAAGGACTACCCGGCAGCACGGGGTTCGTCTAAGCGAAGCGGCCATCCATGGATGTATGTATGTATGTATGTATTAAGTATCGTCAAGTATTAGCATTATTTAATTCGGTTAACGGCTCCTTAAAGCCGAGTTACCTAGTTGCGTATAAAAGTGTTAGGTTAGTTTTACGAATTACAAAGCCGTGAAGCATTCCGCTTGGCCACATTACCACTTTAAATGTAACCCTTTCGTGGGGGGATATTCGACTAAATAGGCCAATCTGGGGTAACCTAGAACGGGATCGTCTCCTCACTTTCTAGAATAGAAGACTTAGGGGACGACATATTAATAAGTGATATAAACGCATAGACGCATAGACGCATAGACGCATAGACGTAACTTTGCTCGTTGTCGGTTATACCTGAAATATGTGAGGAAGCGCCTCTCCGTATGCTGTCCGCTATCATCATCCGTATTGAGTAAAATACTCAATGAGTATTTAGTCTTATCGGGCGTCCGACAATTGTGGGCCTGAAGGATCATGGCCTACGTAGCAAACCCAGTCCCCTCCGGCATCACACATAAGAGGCGCATACTATCATCTGCAAAGTATTTGAAGAGGAAATTGTTGGC
The DNA here is from genome assembly GCA_902805455.1 of Daldinia concentrica. Classification (NCBI taxonomy): domain Eukaryota; kingdom Fungi; phylum Ascomycota; class Sordariomycetes; order Xylariales; family Hypoxylaceae; genus Daldinia; species Daldinia concentrica. The sequence continues at coordinate 2,130,706 of CADCSW010000041.1, read as the reverse complement.
CGTCTGCAGGTTGTTTTGTTGAATGAAATAGTCGGCCCTCTGTAAAATAGTCTATATAAGATCAACTACCTATTCCCATGGATTAGGACACGCCCCCGCATCTTACGAGGACAAATAGATTCTCGTGTTAAAGCTTGAATGTTCCGAGTGAGGTTGTATGTCGGCGTCATACTGCAGTAGACCGCAAATTTATGCAGTTGTGAGACCACCCTTGTATGCACATGCGAGCGCATCCAGCCTACGCCGTTTACAAGTGATTACATATCGGGGCGCCTTTTACTTTTGCTTTGCCTTCTGTCTCTTTGCTAACTCACTCGTCCGAATCACTTTCGGCGTCGGAGTTTTGTACGGAGTGAAGCTGGGTATGTGAGGCCCGACTTGTTGCTGGTAAAACTTGTACTCTGGATATTTTCCGGAGCTGATTAATTCCGTGAGCCAGGTCGACCCCTGAAAGATCATGATTAGAAACAGAGGGCCTAGACCTGCCCAGCTATAGAGGGTCTTGCTTGCGTAACAACTCCATTGGTATAAAATGAACCAGATAGTCTGCTCGGCTGCGAAGTTGGGATGTCTGCAGTAGGCCCATAACCCGGAAGTGATGAAACCTCGATCAAGGTCCTCCTGGGTAAAACCGCAGCCCCGCGGTACCTTTGCCGTCTGTTGGTACTCCTTTTTGGCTAGCTGGTAGTCTTAAATATCCCTTTGTTAGTAGAGATATATAGAGCAGGAAGAACACCACATACCCCATTGTTGCTGGTCGCTAAACCATTCGGAGAGTACGAGCCCGAGCTGGACTGCCGTGAAAGCTATATCTGCCGCTGTGGCCTCTCGTTCAAAGTTTGACGATAGTAGGATGATGTATGTCGGCGCTGCGAGCAAGAAGAGCAATATGCTCTGAATGAAGGAGATGAAAGTGATATTGAATAAGAAAAATAGCACCGGGTGTACTTTACTCCGAATTATCTCCCTATAGATTGAATTAGATAACTAGATAGAGGCCAATATATATAGTAGAGTTATATAGTAGAATAACGCACCATCTATAGTCCTCTGAACCAACATTATAACCACCTTTCCGGAAGTAGTTGTACGTCAACCGAGCCTTATAGATATTAGCTACGTAGTCGAGAATAGAGATTTACTTATGTGTTCACACACGCTCCATGTTGCACTCCATAACAACACAAGATCAAGCCTTTGGCTTGGAAGGTCATTTAGATGAGACCAAATAGCAAAATGCGCATTGTATATTGTTGGCAACAGACTCCACATGCGATCAACCTGAGAGTAATTACGATTGATTTCGGACACAACTAAGAAGATGGCACCGAGGAAAATAGAAAACCCAAGTCCCGATATGAACGGGTTGGTATTTTTATATAATTCGACGAAGGATCCGTGACTCGACGTGGCATGGATTATCTTCCCAGGGAGTTCGTAGAGTTGCGGTAGGTATGGCTCAATTACTTGGGAGTAGTCCGCACAATCTTCGAGCCTCTTTACCCAAGGCAAAGCCATTTTCCAATTCGAGAAGTATTCGGACGTTTCGGGAGAGTTGAAAGATGGCGATGAAGTATTATATTGCCTATTGCCTATTGCCTCTTGCCTATTGTACTTGGAATTGTTGAACCACGTCATGACTTTGCTTAAGAAAGTTGACATTCAGCTATGAAAAGCTCCAAAGTAATAGCACGAGCCACTTTGTGCCACTTTGGGCCACTTTAACTGTTTATTGGAACAGGGGCTGGGGTAAACGGCATCATAGGTAGCGACCGGGGCTACTGGGGTAGCTTTAAAGCCTTACCTAAACACCAATCAGATACCTGTTTAAATTAATTCAGGGTATTGGCTGAGAAGTATCGACCAGTTGCCTTGCAAAATAAAAATACAGAAGAAAAAAAAGTCGGGAAGGCACACGATGAATGTATTAATACACACAATAAAGTTCACAATAAACTGATCCACACAGTTTTCGATGCTCAACCTAACCTGAACAATTCTTTAGAACCCATTTTCAAAATGGATTAGACATGGATGTGATCTATTTAATCATCTGCCGTTCCCGACTATGAGGAACGAACGTTACCTACTCATGAGACGTTTGCTTAGTTCTTCGTGTCGTGTAGAAAAGGCACGTCGAGTATCGGTGTTAACATCTTACTCCGCTACGTTTCTTACGCGACGTCAGTCAACCATGAGAGTTCTCTGCGTCGCCGAGAAACCCTCCATCGCGAAAGCTGTTGCAGGCCATCTCTCAGGTGGTCAGGCTCAAAGCGTTAGTCTCAGGTGATATCTCAGATGATATAGTCGGTCTGCTAACGCATGTCTAGCACAACACGCCCGAAAAGTACATCAAGAACTATGTTTTTGACTACGACTTCGGGAACCCCTGGGGTCGTTGCCATGTTACCATGACCTCTGTCCTTGGTCATATCACCTCGGCCGTATTTCCTGCCGAGTATAAAAGATGGGAGAACCCGCCTCCCGAGCGCTTATTTGATGCACCTGTGAATATAATCATTTCCGAGGTACGCGTTATGGCTGCTTAGGTTATATGCCGAGGAGAATTTAACATATCCCACAGGATAAAACCAAGGTGGCCGACAATATCGAGAAGCAGGCACGCTGCGCCAATGCCCTATGCATCTGGACGGATTGTGATCGTGAAGGCGAGCACATAGGCTATGAAATATGCGAGGCCGCTAGAAAAGGCAACAGGACTCTGGATATTAAGAGGGCCAAGTTCAGTAACATCGAGAGAGCGTCCGTCTATCGATTCGTTAAACCCTAGCTGAATATCTAGCTAAAGAGGAAATTTAGGCATATCTTGAACGCAGCCCGAAACCTTATAGATCTCGATCACAAACAAGTCAATGCCGTGTCTTCTCGAATCGAATTGGATCTTAGGATAGGATACGCCTTTACTCGGTTTCTAACCACAAATCTAAGAACTCTAGGAGGACCATTTAAAGAACTTGTAATAAGCTACGGTTTGTAATGCATTCTAAGGTTTATTGGATAATCTAGTTCTAACGTTTTAGGGTCCTGCCAATTCCCAACATTGGGATTCGTAGTAGACCGGTACTTCAGAGTGAGGAATTTCAAGCCAGAACCATTCTGGAGCATCAAAGTCGTACACAAGCGGGATGGTATGGATGTCAATTTCGGTTGGTCACGCAATCGCCTCTTTGATAGAGCATCGACTATCGTTCTCTACGAAAGATGTCTCGCGGCAAAAATGGCCAAAGTGACCAAGGTTCAGGAGAAGCCAACGAAGAAATGGAAACCTCTGCCGCTGACCACAGTAGAACTACAGAAGATGGCCACTAGGTTTTTGCATATGACGGGTCAGCAGGCGATGGAAGCCGCAGAAAGCCTTTACAACAAGGGGTTTATTAGTTATCCCAGAACAGAAACCGACCGTTTTGATTCTGGTATGAACTTGCGTGCATTAGTACAAAAGCAAACGCCATCTAATTCATGGGGTGGGTTCGCACAGAATCTAGTCGATGGTGGATTTCAGCAACCGCGACAGGGACGAAATGATGATAAAGCGCACCCTCCGATACACCCTATCACTTACGCGGCACCCACAGTCCTCGGCGATAGAGAAAAGAGGGTTTATGAATTTGTCGTTAGACGGTTCTTAGCATGCTGCTCGGAGGATGCTAAAGGTGCTGCTACAGATGTCGACCTTTTATACGGCGAAGAATCTTTCCACGCGCATGGCGTCGTTGTCCTAGAGCGAAACTATCTAGACGTCTACGTGTATGATAAGTGGACCGGGACTGGACAGCTGCCCAAATTTACAGTCGGAGAGCTTTTTGAGCCTACTGAAGCTCTCATGACGGAGGGCAAGACTGCGCCCCCCAATTACCTTACTGAAGCCGATTTGATTGCTCTCATGGATGCCAACGGGATCGGGACAGACGCTACGATGGCGGAACATATTCAGAAGATTCAGGATAGAGAGTACGTCCGTGCTGTACCCCGGTCTACACGAGCAGCAGATGGCGAGGGTGAGGACGAAGATGTCCCAGCTGCACGAGGAGGGAGAGGTAGTCGTGGCGGTCGCGGCGGTAGAGGTCGAGGTGGGGAGTCTACAGCTAGTGGGAGGGGAAGTGTGAAAGAATTCATCCCGACTAAATTGGGTGTGGCTCTGATTGAAGGGTTCGATAGAATGGATTTTGATACCAGTCTTGGCAAACCATTTCTACGAAAGGAAATGGAGTTGAAGATGAAAGCCATTTGCGAAGGCCGTACAACTAAAGAGGTTGTTCTAAACGAGAGCATTCAGCAATACCGCCAGGTTTACTTACAATCACAGGAGAAATTGAACATCCTTAAAGCGGTAAGTTTGTATTTTAGTCTCGTATAGGTGCGAGCAAGAACTAATCAAGAGTCATACAGGCATGCCGGCAGTATGTCCTCCAACAAAATGGCGGCTGAAAGATATTGTTGGTTCAGTTGTGCCAATAGGTAATGATCAAGGTGCCATTAGATCCCGCGAAGGAATCGCAAAGAATATGAAAGCTCGCTCGAGTCGTACCGCTTAATAGTAACACATACACATACAGTACAAGATTTTCGCGGACCGAATTCTTACTGGAAGATGGTGGTTGATGGAAGCAACATAATGTATAACCGTGGCCTACTCCGAATATCGGCCCTGCAATTACTCAGAAGATAACGCTCAGCCTGATGAAGTACATCCGGCAAAATGGGCTCTAGCGATGGGCTGAACTTTGTTGAGGCAAATGTTGCGTGCAAAGCACTCATTCTCGAATTGGATGAAACGCAAATGCAGGACCAATTCCTCGAGTTGCCCCTATATGGTCCACCTAGACCATGGGGTACCTACCGCGAAACTAGGTACATACCTTAGAGAGGTATAAAGCAAGACATACGTACATACATACATGTATGTACGTATGTATGTATGTAGATGTGACACCCGCACATCTCCACCGACCTAAAAACATGTCGTCGGATCGCGTTATCCTAGAACGTGGGGGAATCATACTGGATGATGGGCTATTCTCGCGAAACTCTCTAGTGGGGTAGTTGAACTCTACAAAGTCAAGATGTAGATGGAAAAGACAAGCCCCTCTTCGGATACGACCATTCACGATCGTGTACGACTTGACTATACCCTCTCCATGTCCTAACCTAGCACATTCGTCGGCTACCGGGTAACCGTACTTGGACCTACACTATCAAGGTTAGGCTGCTAGCTAACTAGGAACCGGCTTACGTCTGGGCATCGTGACATATGCGCGGCCGTTTCAGCGACGAGTCGTTATTAACGGCGAAACTACCAAGTTTTAGCATTTATAACCCGGAAGCAAGTCATTTAAACACCTCCAGCCCCGTTATTTCGGTGCGTTCTTTCGTCACCGGTTAGCACTACGGCTAGTTGAAGGTTGGTGAAATGGGGGCAAGTTCGCGCATCACGATGGTTGTTTTGGACCAATCACAACACCGCGCTTGCGCAACGTGAAGCATTCCTGGGTCTATGGCCGTCGAGATTTGGGAATCATGTGCTACCAAATTCGACCTACCTAATTACATAGTCTCGAACTCAATTGATTTCCCAAGATGTGTGTACTCTTGCCAATCGGCAAGTTAGCTAGCGAGGAAGCAGATAAATTGGTACACCAATATGTAGGTACACAGAACGACCAGTATCAGGTAGCCGATGGACAGGCCAGGGTGAGGCTGCACATGCCAACATTTGGTGTATTGTCTCTTAATTCAATTGACGGGGATGAGATCCGCAGCCTACCTTCTTATCCTACCAAAGCCGGATTCATTTTCATTGGATCGCAAAGCGTGTGACGAGAAGTGTCCCCGGTACACTTATACTCCTACTGCCGGAGATTTCCTGCACGTTGATAACGAGGATTCCTGTTCTCGGCTTAGCTACAGGGTTTTTCTCCAGACACGGAATCCAATGGCTTCTTGGATACACTAGAGATAGCGGCATTCCATCCCTTGATATGCGAGATAGCCGGGGTGGAAGGGGGGTGAGGGTCAAATACATAGATGGCTTTGATCCTCTCGGCTCAATGGCGGTTTTTTTAGTATTAGAACCCGTCCTCAAAGCGGGCATGCACACGCCCCACGGGTTTTCTTCGTGGGACACCCTAGATATTCATCATGTATGAAAGGATATACATAGAAGGGGATGCGAATTATCCCAAGAAAATCCATTTTTATCTTCCTCATCTTATTACTGTACCTACATATTCCTGCCTGTCACGGGAATCTGGTATATTGTAGTGCTTACGTATTGCGCGTACATGCAACGGGTAAGCAGGCTTAAGCCGCCAGGGCAGCCCGAATGCGATGATATGTGGCCCACGTCATAATTGATTAGACTCATACTTAGCTACTTAACTAAGTAGTATACTTATTAGTTGGAATGCGCCGAAGGTTCCATTTGCGGCATATTCTTAGATAGGTACCTAGGTACCTAACCTAACTTGAAGAATAGACTACAAAGAGTAGTACGTGCTTGACAGATTTAATCTACTCAATGACAACTACCTTGAGTCAAGTGCCCAAGTGCCATGTCAAAGAGTGATAGGTAAATTGATTAGATCATGCCCTCCTCATATTTAGCGCAACCCTTGGCTTTGCCCTGTTAGTCAACATTTGGATGATAAGACCACGCACAAGACCAGATATATACGATACTCGCCACAGTACAACATCACACACCCAGGCCGTTACGTTAGATATTACTACATAACCCAGAGGAAATTCTATGTAGGTACCTATCCAAGGCTTAAAACTGTTGTGCTGTGATGGCTGTACTATGTGCTGCGGTTATTGTATGTAAGACTCCTTTGTATGGAACTTAGGACTGAAAGAGGCTAACTAACTACCTCGTAAGTTTCTACTTTCAAAGGCTATAGTTACACGTAGTTAGTTATCCCGGATGAAAGTACTGTCAAAATTACATTAGTTAGTGGATTAAATACTTTAAATAAGTGTAGGTGTCAGACAAGCAGGCCCAGCTGAGTATAAACAATACGTACATACTGTCTGGGGTGGGCTTGGCTTGGGAATCAGGAAGGAATAAGATCCCATGTTTAGGTCCACTAACTACCTAATGAATGGTTGAATGTTTTTGTTGCTGTCAGGTACAAAGTACGTACCGTAGTGTAGTAGAGGCAGCGTACCTAAAATTATGTACATGATAAATACAGACATAATTTTCATTAAATACACTACCCCCTTTTCGCTAGGACCACGTCGTAGCTGCTTCTTGAGCAATCAGCTGCGTGCATTGCGCCCTGTGCGCCATGCGACACCTGCTGACCCTGCTGGACAACACCCCCCTGACGGTATACACGCCAGTTAGAACCTTCTGCTGTTTCCCGTTTCCCGTTCATTGTCTTAGCATTGGGAAAGTATGAGCAATTGAGGATTACATTAGTAGGTCGCAGCCGTCGCTCGCTCCCTTTGCGTTGATCTTTCCTTTCGTTAAGGAAACATCAACAACACAACAAATTGACATCACCGCATCATTTTGCACCCCCCAAGAGTCATCTTTTGTCGCAGTCAAGAGAATCGCGTCAGCGCTGCCATTTCGCCTAAATTTAATTTTGAATTTTTTTTGTTTTCTCTCCACCGGACAGAAAACATAAAAACAATTCTATCGCCATACCGCAACTCTCTTACTTCGGGCTTGTTTTTGTAAGTGACTCACCGCAAACTATCGTCATCATTAAATATCTTCCCTCCTATTCTTCCAAGACTCACCCAACCACAAGTATTATATCTACAACATAATCTAATTCTATGTCGCTTTGCATTATAGATGCAACTCGAAGTATTTAATTCCCAAAAAATGGCAACTATGGCATCGGCTTCTGCTGCTCGCGATATCCCTAAGACCTCCCCTCTCAGCCGAGACAACTTAACTGCTGTAGCGGCTGCTCGGAGCGTCCCTGTGACACGAACTCATTCTCTTCCGACTCCTCCCAATTCCATATCACCTACGCTGCCGCCTCATGGCCTAAAGGCACAGCTACACAAGGCCAAGCTCGATTGTATCGACTCGGACCTCGACCTTCACGAAGGCGTCGACAATAGCCCTATCGGTTCACCATCCTTCGAATCCACGGGGACTATTACCCCGGCCCTGCTAGCCAAGTATCATCTTCCCGAGATTCTGTTGAACCACGGCCCCTTGGCCATTCGCTATATCATGGGCTATTTGACCACCTCGGTTCCCGGCTTCGCAGGAATCCCCCCGCCGAAGGCACGAAGGCTAGTTGTGGCAGCATTAGAAGGACGTGGACAAGGACACGGCGTCGAAGGTGGTGGAGTCGATGGTGATGTGGAATTTCAAAAGGTCGGATGGGGTCGATGGGATGCGAGGCGACGGGGTCAAGCTGCTCGAGATGCGGTATTTCGACAATCCGTTGGCCAAAGCGATTCTAGAATCCCTCCTACCAGTATACCAATCTCAAAAGGTGCTGCTGGATGGAACGTTGACCGAACTCGCTTGAACGTACGAGCAGTTAGTAACGGGAACTCGGCAGCCTTTTCTCACGACGATCGGGATGTGACCATGGCGGAGAACGAGGCCGATAAAATGTCCCTCGATTCTCTAGACGGTCCCGCTTCAGCTTCCTGCTCTTCGGCACCCGACGACGATGAAGACATGATCATGAATGACGATCCGGAGGACGCCACAGACGACGAAGATTGGGCAGCTGTAGGAGCTGCTGCACTACGGGCCGCATCGTATTCGAATCCGGCCGAGGCCCGCCAAGGTGCAAACTATCCTCCCCATGTATATAACTCTCATGGTTTCCGATCCTTCTCTGGCAACACAGGTATGCTTCGGGAGCCACGTCTCGATAATATCGACTTGGATGCACTAGCAGCTTCGTCAGATGCGCAGGAGCGCGAAGCAATCCAGGCGCTTTTACAACTCGGTTCTGTATAATAATCCAGCATGGGCGGCGTTTCGGGGGACATCTCGGCTCGGGTGGACCCAGTTTGTTTTGTTGACCGGGCTGACCAGACTGGTGGTTAGCCTTGTGTCATTTATTCATCATGGCGGGTATTCACCTTGATCATCATTATTTTATTATCCGGCATATTTCCGACGTCCGGTGTCTGGTTTCTGAGGACAACCAGGAAACACCCCATCATTTCCACTCTTATGGATGTCACGGTTTTGGAACATTGTCCCTGTCGGCGGCATATTGCATGGATAATCTTAACCCTGGGGGTCGCATCTCCACGGTTGCGAGCGGTTCGGAGTTTTGCTTTCGTCTTCCATTTTTTTCAGTTGCTACGCGATTCACGAATCTTGCGGCAATATTTGCTTGATATACGTTATCGGAGCTTGCCGGCATCGACCTTAAGGAATATGGTTACCTTGAGCCAGTGGTTAGTCCTCGTGCGCTCGGTGCCAGATGCCTTCGACAGTATCTTCGTTTGAAAATTATACCCCATTGCGACGTAAATATTCGATTTTAATCACCTTATTTTCCGCTGGCAGAAAATACCCCTGCTTCAACAGCACCCGCGAAGGAACAGAACACAACTCGTTCCATGGTTGGCGGGCCGAAATAACAACTACACTTGCTTCATATACTAGCAAGATCTTGGATTAGCATATTTTAATTAACGGGCGCTCCCGTACGCGAAAAAGACGGGAGAAGAGGGATAGGGATAGGGATAGGGGTGTTGATATTGTTTACCTGGATAGACGGGCGTAGCCAAATTGGCAGCAAATTGGTAGTGTGAGGAATAGAGCCGAGTTGAACATTTGCAAAAAGTGGTTCGTCGCGCAACATATCATCGACAAACGAACAACAATAGTTTTATTATGTTGTCAAAAGATGCGGAGACGCACTCGGCATCGCAAGAGAAGGAAAAAGACAAGTGCCCCCTTTTTGGAGGATAGTTGGATTAGTAGCTTTCTAGCTCTACGTTTATCGCCACTCAAAAATGAATGAGAGCACCAATCGTCCAACCCATATCTGTATCTTGTGTCTGCTAGTCGTAAAAGTTAATGGTGTCTCGACGTATAGTGTCTAGTTGCGAGGTTATCGTAACTGGTAGTTTTGATATTTCCAAGACTGATGACTAAACCAAGTTCTGCAAAAGATGTAGATTCCTTCCTCAAATATGGATGGAAATGTGGTAACAAGGAAAACTTCTCATTTGGGCAAGCTTCTGATAAATACCTACGTTTGAGCTCGATGACGTATATGGTGCTGATTGTTGATCTCGATACCCTTGAAGGGTGGATATGTTCTACGCGCGAAACTAGCGACGGCATGGGAATCGATTTTCGTTACATGGCACACTAGTAATATATATACATCATCTTCACATGGAAGTTCACTGTGAGGTTTTTACTGTTAGTTAATGGATATGAGTATATGGGTTAATTTGAATGTGAAGATAATCGGCGTAGGAGCCTCCAGTTTTGTTTTAGTTGTATTCTTCTCGGTTTAATTAAGTATCTTGGTATTAATCTGGGATTTCAACTCTCATGTCTCCTGTATGGGTAGCTGATAAAGATGGCTTAATCAAGTTAAGTGAGGCCTAATAGATATTATGACACAGTGAACACAATATATAAAACCTACCTAGGTATCTAAGTCGTATCATGATTTACAATTGAGCTAGTAACAAAATTGACAACCGCTAAGACCCTTCACCGAGGGATGCTTGGCGTATAGGTCTGGCCCAATTTGGTTTCATTGCATATATCTCGCCAAGTTATGACATTATATTATTGACGTCTTGCGTAGACTAGGCCGTAGAACTAGTCTGTCGTCCTCCTGAAAACTCCCTAGAAATTCGTGGAAGATAAAGTGACCGGGTTCATGTCTAAGCAGAGTTGGGATATATCCTCTTAGGAGAAGTTAATCTCTTTGACGCTTACCGTTTGTGGGCTAAGCTAATACATAGTCGGAAGCACGATGAGCTCAAAACAACGTCGACGGAGACCTCCCGACGGAGACCTCCCGACGGATGTTGAACATTCATTGATTGAATTTACTTACCTGTCTAACATAGTAGCAGTGACAAACCCAATATCTCAGAGGCTAAGATAAGATTCTGTAATAATTGACGCAAGAACAGAGTAGCTGATAAGTCAGTAAAGTGCTAAGCTAGCAGATTTCTGATGGCAGATGACAATTCAGCTAACACCATCATCTGCAAGAGGCGTCCGGTCGCAATATTAAGAAGACGCATGCCATATAAGAAATTTCACCGGTATGGCGTAAAGTACAGCTGAGTCAGATCTGATAGCTGAGTGAAACAAAATGAAGAAGTTATTAAGTTGCAATTAGTAAAAACTAATCGAAGTGCCAATGAAAAGGCGATGATAATTGATACGACTGTGTATCAAGTCTTCACCGAACAAAACTTGGTTGAATATGAGGCGAATTTCTTGGGTCTTTTGGGTGCGGCATTCTACTGCTCTAATATAGAACGCGGTAAGAGATAAGCTAAGCTTTCGTTTCTTGTCTTCGCTGACCTGACCTGATTAATTGCTCTTGGACGTTCGGGCCAAGGCTGTGCCGCAGAAGTCGTAAGCTTCTTGAACTTCCTAAGGGATCAACCCATATTTTCCAACTTTCAAGCAAGCCAAGCGTAGATTGTAGCTACTTACTTCTTAAGATGTAGACGTAATAGGTAGTCGACATGTCGTCTGTCCGTACTCCGTACTCTCGTTGCCGATACAAGTAAAAGCCAGTAAACGAGTGCATGGCCAAGAACTTGGCGGGCGGAGAGGAAGACCAAGGCTTGGCCACCAGCGGAGCGTAAAGCGCCCCTTTAAAGTGAACACCATGTCCAGAATACCAAGAGATACCAAGACTTTCTGTCCGCCGTCATAGCCGTCAACAATAGCAATGTTATCATGAGGTGGTTTATAATGCCGGGAGAATGGAAGTAGAAAATTAGCAAGAGGGTGTAAAGCACGTTGTATCGCACGCGATGTAAAGCTCTAGGCTATTATAGAGATGTAAAAACGAATGGACGGCTTTTTAAACATAAAAATAAAAATAAAAAGAGGATTAAAGGGAAAAGGGGGAAAGGCGAAGAGAAGGGCAAAGTGTACTTTGTAAGTGGTATGTATATATTAAGTGGTATTTTCTATGCTGAACTTAAGATCGAACATCGGTTTACGGATGCGAGATGCCGATTAATAAATTACTACAAAAACCAAAAGGCAACAGAATTGGCAATCTGAATACGACGGACAGGCTCTCTAAGACGATTCAAGAAACTTATTAGCTATTTATTAGATAAGAAGGTCATCGTATGTAGTACCTTAGTACGTAATAAGGTAATGATCAGTGATGATAGCTTCTAAACCAGGTACTTAAAGTATGCGTAAGAAATACTTGATAAATAGAACGTTATGCAAAGGGGTACGGAATAACAGTAGTTGTGAGTAGTAAAAACATTGGTAGACATTGGTAGACATTGGTAGACATTGGTAGACATTAGTAGACATTAGCAGACATTGCCCAAAGTTGCTAAGAAAATGGAAGAAAGTGGGCGCAGTCGAGTCTCGGCGCAGGAGGAACCGGCGGCCAAGGGATTTCCAAGCTTTTTCCCAAGCATCCATAAGCATTTTTGGTGCATTTCTGGGCAGATATGTCGAGACAATCATCAAATGCCAAGATGCGCCAAGAGCTTGGCTTTATCTTGGCACGGAAGTCACTACTGAGGAGGGGTGACTCAAATTTAGTAGTCATTATCCACTATAGATGGAGTCACTTTCGGCATAAGGTACCTGACTCGTTTGCCCCCATTTCCCCTAAACCAATCACTAACGGTCACCCGCTACACTCAAGACCCATTGCCAAGACTTTCCGCCTCGATATCGCCAAGGTCAAACGTCCATAATAAGGAGCAAGCACGACGCTCGATTTACATAAACTCGACCTTCCTCTCCCCCAGACAATACTGGCTTTTCTCCCCCTTTGCTCCTTTGGGAATCGAATCTTAGTATTATTTGTTTGTTACTTGGGTTCGAAAAACAAAAGAAAAAAAGAGAAGCATTGAAATCTTCAGTGCTCTGTTCGATATTTCATGCTTCATTTATTCTATTATCGAAAATAACCCTTTCCCGATTTAGACATTACCGCATTCGTTAGTCACATCACATGTCGGTGAGCTTGGACTGCCAAGACCAACACCGTACTTACCTCTAGGTACTGTCCAGAGCCCAAAAAGAAAAAGAAGATCTACCATAGTTATTCCGATACATCCGAGGTTTTTTCCGGATCTATCACGTGCATCTTTGTCGTCACGTGAAAGACATCTATCTTACCCCTTATCAAATCGTATTTGAAGATTTGAGGTCGAAGCCATGTCGGCAGCACCCGAGAGCAACCCGATCCAATCGGGCGGCGAGAGCTCGGCCTCCAACGGCACCACCCCAGCACCCTCAACGGCTACGACCGCAACTTCGCAGTCTAGCGCACCGGCCCAGGATGATTCTCTCCAGTGCCGCTGGACTGGCTGCAGCGAGAAATTCGGCTCAGCCGAAACACTCTACGTAAGTTTTATTGGTTATACGGAATTGTTTTATTGTAGATTTAACTAATAGCAATCTAGGAGCACATTTGCGAGAAACATGTCGGTCGCAAATCCACAAATAATCTTAACTTGACTTGCCAGTGGAATCAGTGCAAAACTACTACCGTCAAGCGAGATCATATCACATCACACATCCGAGTCCATGTTCCCTTGAAGCCGCATAAATGTGACTTCTGTGGCAAGTCATTCAAGCGTCCGCAGGATTTGAAGAAGCACGTCAAGGTATGTAATACATTTTATCTACTCAGTTACAAATATCACTTCACCTTCAACTACTAACTCCGATTGTAGACACATGCGGATGACTCTGTTCTTGTCCGCTCGCCGGACCAGCATGGTCCCATGAACGGAGGTTATCGAGCCCCAGGAAAAGGTATGTATCCCCCTTCAGTTCGAACCCCTCCCTCCTGATTCCTCATTTGGAGGCTAATTTGCCTCATAGCTCCGTCTAGCTATTACGATCACAATGGTCAAATCCGTACTAACTCGGCCGCCTTTGGTCAGCCGCCTCATCCTGCCGGCCACCCAAGTAGTTACTATCAGCACCACCCTCAAACCTCCTTTGGAGGCCCCATGTACTATCAACCCATGGGCGGTCGCGGTGATCACATGGGCTACCAGGCCTCCGCCGCTGAATATGACAATCGCAAACGTACGTACGATGTGCTTAACGAGTTCTTCGGTGACGCCAAGCGTAGGCACCTTGACCCGAACTCGTACGCCCAAGTTGGACAGAGACTCCTGCCCTTGCACGGAGTCCTCCCTATTCACTCCGGCTCCCTCGGAGCAGAGTATCTCCCGAGTCCGGGTGTCATGACTGTCGATGGACCCGCTGGCCATGGTCCGTACCAACAGCATTATTCATTACCCCCTATGCCGAACGTCCGCACTAAGAGCGACCTTGTCCAGATCGACCAACTCCTCGAGCAGATGCAGAGCACGGTATATGAGAGCTCTAACACAGCCGCTGCCGCTGGCGTCCACCAGCCCGGCTCGCACTACCTCCCCTTGAACTTCCGTCACAGCCAGTCCCCGCCGCACTCTGCAGCACCGCCCCAATCCGCCATGGCCAATAATGCCTACTCGGCTGCCCACGTAGCTTCACCTTTGACCGCCGTCTCTTCGACCCATTCGAACGGCACCCCTGCTGTGACGCCCCCGTCGAGTTCCATGTCCTATACTTCCGGACATTCGCCTAGCGCCTCTTCTTCCGGCCTATCGCCCTCAACGCGTCATAGCTCGACCACATCGGCGTTATACCCGACTCTTCCCGCCGTCACATCCGGCTACCCCGGCCAATCCGCAACATCAACCCTCGGCCCCACATTCGACCCCGATCCTCGTCGCCGCTACTCAGGCGGCATGCTGCAGCGCGCCAGCGCCGGTCCCAGACCCCACCTCGACCGCGAACCCTCTACCACCCCTCGCGCGTCCGAGTCCGCCATCTCGGCCGTCAGCTCGCCTTCCGCGGAGTCGGAGGCCAGCGCCGAGGCCCGCGAGGACCAGGCGTACGAGGCGTGGCTCGAAAACGTCCGCGTCATCGAGTATCTCCGCGAGTACGTCATCGATCGCATTAAGCGTAAGGACTACGACGCTGAGTCCCCCGCGTCGGCTGCCTCGGGCGGGAGCGAGATGGATGTCGATTCGCCGACGAGACCGCCGAGTCAGCCGGCGTATCCGGCGCTGCCGCTGTAGTGAGGAGGAGTGGGGGCTGAGATGGCGAGGTAGGGTGGTTGGAGGATGTACATAAGGACCATGGCGTTTGACGAGATGTACGAAGTCTGTTAGTTTCGATTGAGCATGTGACACTTTTTTTTTTCTTGTCTCTTCTTTTCTCGTGTGGTTTTTTTCTCCCAAAAAGGGGTTATTATTGTCATCAATTACCTAGTCAGTCGGACTTGTTTTTCTTCAACAACACAACGAAATTATCTTCTGTATCAGGAGAGGGGTATGTTTAGGTAGTTGGCTTAAGGGATTGATTGATTGTGCTGCTGCGATGAGTGGACATGGGACGAATACGAAAAGGGGAATGATTGCATTCGCTACTCTTACTGGTAGTTAGGTACTACTTAGGTTGGTTAGGTAGGCAGACAGGCAGACAGGTAGTTATGAATAAGCCGTAACTTATAGTAATGAATTGGATAAACGAATGAATAGTTCCATGGATGGCTGAGTGCTATGTAGTTTGGTTGATATGATGGTTTGATATATTTATATTTGCTGAATATACTTGGGTAAATTCTCGTGTCTCGTACGTAGTTGGCGATGTTGTGTCCTGTTGCTTGGGTGTTGAATAGTAGCGTGCGTAGTAATACGATTGGTTATATAGTTCGCAGTAATAGTTCTTGATTCTAAACACGGAGTTGTAAATAGGGGTTAAGGGAGAGTACCTAAGAGTTATAGTTTCTACAGTTACCCACTGCTATTGAGGTCTTACTCTAGATAGGCTATATATATATATATATGTTTGCTGCTATTTATAGATTAAAGGGGGCAAAGGAGTAGAGAGCAGTTTATCTATAATTTCAAGTTAGCTCTTCTGTTTCCTTTCTTTAGATAGCTGATATATATGCGCTTAGTCCTAGCCTATAACAGAAACCAAATCTAGGTAGTCATAGATTATTCTGAATACCTATAGTTATGTCAAGTTGGCCATCATTAGGTGAAGTGATTAACCAATCTAGCAACTCTACCCATGCTTACGTCGGGTTCTTACAAACACAAATCACCAAGTCGCTCTACACAATCAACAAACGAACAGGCACCCCACGCGTTCCCATAGTATATCGGGAATCATCCCTATTCTATTCTTGTTGGTATCATTCGTTTACTGATTCAAAAGGTGCGACTATGTTACGTTTAGTCTTCAGAAAACAATCCAGGCCTTTCTTCGTTTACGATTCTCGATAATTTGCCCTTCTATATGATACTTCGCCAGCTGGAGGCGGTTTCAAACTACTCAGATACAGTCGTGTGCGGAAGGAAAAGAGTTAGAAGCTGGAGGAAAAAAAAAAGGAGGAGGAGCAGAGATTCGAAAAAGAGAGGGCGTCCGCGGGGATCCTCGTTTCACGTCCGACTTCGAAATGCTGCGCTATAACGTCCTGTAAGCATAGAAAGCACACATATGCCCCAGACACCGGTCCTATTTTAGAGCAGCGAGACAGGCTAACCTGTCCAATCTCGATCATCTCCGCCGTCTATCCTCCTATCCAATTATTGGCCGTAATGGAAACTTGGGGTACGAGATAAGGGTTATAAATTATTCAGGGGGGCGGAGTACTTCGAAGCGGAGTGGTGAGAATCTCCGAGTCGGCAGTCATGACACGTGTATAATCATGAAAGAACCAGACTCGTTGCCGTAGTATATGTGTTGCCTGAGAGATGGCCAGAGGGAATTCAAGGAGTGTCTCGAGCAGTTATCCAGGGGAGTTGTTCTGGGAGTTAGAAGCCTCGTTGCGACATCTATCGCACATGCACCAGCCACCGAGACTACCACGCGCCCATTCCCTACGTTCTTTCACAGGTAGGTCTACATCACAGTAGTGATTAAGAATCTCCTCTCCGGCTTCTATACCTCCTGGTGCATTTCCGACAACCCGCGTCTCTCGCGCCTTTAGTACCATCCGGCCGCCCCATTCCCACGTAACATTTGGGTTGCAGTCATGATTGGCAAGACACCAGTAGGGATGCACGGCAGCGACGTCGGGTCTTCCATCCCTAGGGTTCTTTCGAGCCGAAGCAGTGCCACGAAATTTACTATATAAGGTATTAAAGACCCATATATCATAATCAGCAATGGCGGCGTATATGTCGATATCCATTTTCTCAAGAATGTGAAGGGGTGTCTCGATATTATAAGAAAAAGAGAAGGGAAGCGTCCAATCCGGTGGTGGGCCGGCCTTAGGAGATAAATCAATCTCATTGGTCTGGGAGGAGATGAAGTCTCCCCATATATATTTAATTTGGTTGACGTCAAGCGGGTGTATTCCTTGGTGAGCCGCCATGGCTAAAACACGCGCGAGCAGCAAAAGATGCAAAGTTGCATCGGCGTCTTTCGCAGCTGGATCCCTGGCGATCACATCGGTATCCTTGTCACAAACTGCTGGGTGGTATAGCTTCTGGGCCTGCTCAAAACAGTACTGGGTACAAAACACAGTATCATGGCATTCTGAACAGTTGACAGCAGTCGAATCGCTTCCTAAAGGTGGGAGCTCCCCACTGCAAGCATCACAGACAGACTCCTTTAGACGATTATTGGCTGTGACCAAAGAATACTCCACAAGTACGTCTTCTCCCGGCGCGATGTATTCTTTGGCGAATAAGCCGAGCTGGTTACATGTTGGAATTATATCGTACCCGTCCGTGCGGCTCGGACATCCGAGTAATATAGGTAGCTGTGCAACTTCGACAGTACATTTAGGTGCTATCTCAGCCAATCCGGCGTTAAGGATGGCCAAGGATTCGTCTGAAAACCGATCCGGTTCGTGGCTATTCCAAGGATATACTTCTCTACGCACCATGCCCCAGTCCGGAAGATCATTCGCAGTGTAGACCGGCTTGCGTACTCTACGCTCGCTAACAGTCTGTATGTGGTCCCGCGTATTTAGGAGCTCCTTGTTATTCGGCGAGATAGCAAGGCCGCGCTCGCAGAAGTTGTAAGCACTTCTTAGACAACCACATAGTAGAAGATTCAAGGACAATATTTGATAACAGCGAATAGACACCAAGGAAGCAAACGCAGGAATATCCTTTTCGCCGTCATCTGACACAGGCAAACGAGACTGGGTTCCCGATAGAGAGCCATGGTCTAATATCTCTAGAAACGGACCTTTAGAGTAACTCGCTAAGGCCTCGGTGGCTTGGGTATGGTATTCGAAACCCTCATCGCGAACTTCGTCGGTTAATAACAGAGCGCGATAAGCGTCGCCGGCCGCTAAGTCAGGATAAGCTAAGTCGGAATAGACCAACGCGCGCTTTATGTAAAGGATTAGATCGTATGGATTCTCCAGCAAATCATTAGTCAACGATTGGCGTTGGTTCAAAAGCGACTCAATGCGAGTGTCGACCTCTTCCTCGGACTCGTCCATCACTCAAACACCCGTTAGTGCTCTTTTATACGGGAATCGATATGGGGTACCGTAGGGGAAACTCGATAACGGTTAGGTGGGGGTTGGAACCGCACTTCTGATCAGGGGCACGTCATTGCTTAGTTGTCTAAAGATCCTCTTCGTGCGTCTTGTATCGTCCTTGACGCCTTGTAGGTAACCTAGCGAGTAGGAAGCTAGCCACAGATCAGCGTGGCGGGTACAAAGGTGTTACGCTTATTTGAACCTAGAATCAAGATTTTGGAAATGGTGGTTTTGTAAGATGCTTGATGATCGTCAGCGCGCGTTTTCGTTCCAGGTTTAGTTCCCGTCCCGCGTTTCTCGGTTGCGCGATCGAACTACTCGGGACGATCTCTGGTAGAATAGATAGTAATGTCGATCGATATGATGTTCAGATATTTAGAGATTGTATTGTTCTGTAAGATGGAGTTGGGTGGGGGAGTTAAAACTTGTTAGGGTTAAGAAAAGAAAAAAAAAAATAACCCGAAAAAAACTTATAACCTATCTGAGGATGTTGGAATATTCTCGCAAGTGTAAAAAGTTATACAAGTCCGACGGACCCCTCCAAAAAGTGTGTGCCCAAGCTATGTGGGTTACTATGTGGGTGTGAATTAGAATGTGGCACGACCCTTGGGTGGAGCATTGTTGGAATTGGAAAATCTGGATGGGACGATCAGCCCAGAAAAAGACCCTTGGTGCTTCTAAAGGGTGCTTCAAGGGTTGCTTCTAAATTCAGGGTCCACAGGGACTACCTACATAGTAGTTTCCAGTTTGTAGCCAGGTCGCGAATGTTTTTTGATTTAGGTACGTACTAGCGGGGCTGGCCTGCGGGGTTACGGGCATGATGCAGTGGACCCAAGGCAGCATACATGGATGTAGTGTACGTTTTAGATACTTGCCTACTTACATGTAAGGTATGTATGTACCTAACCTAAGGTACCTTTAGGTATGCAACCTGTGACTCGAGATGTGATTCCAAGTCTAATAATAATACGCATATCGAACATCTTGACCGTAACTTCGATGTCTTACTTTTCTTCTTTCTTGGTTGGTTTATTTGGTTTGGTTTTGTTTAGTTTTTTGTTGGATGATATGATCGTATTATAAATATTAAATTTATATTACTTGCATATCTTGAATGGCACCTAAACAATCGAGAACCCAAAGAAATACAGGAACAGCAAACTCAATTGTTTTTTTTTTTTTTTTTCCTCCGGTCATTCTGATCATTTATCAGATTCTTATCGAAAATATTTAAAGTCTACGCTATATGGTGTGATTTAAGCTACTGCAGAACCTCGCTGCAATGTAACTTTATAGTTCATGACATTGCCATTGGGTCCCACACTCGGTGTGCTCTTCCGACCTCTTATCGTGAGGCTCTAATGTGCCTAAATGGTTGTGAAAAATGTAAGCAGCTTACAGAAGCAGATTGACTTAGTTCAATGCCTACCTAATTAGAAATTATGTAGCAAGAGTACTTGTGGTCGGACTTCATAAGAAGTATAGATAAGAAACCATCACCAAGCAATAGATGGACAAAAAAAAATGAGGGGAAAGCTAAGTAAGGGGGGTGTACTGAACGTCTAGTTGATCCGTTATGTCACACTAGAGACTTAGTTTTTCTTTTGAAGTGAGTCTCTAATACGACAATGTGGTGGTATTAGCTACTAGTCATTTTCTTGCGGCTTTTTGTTTTCTAGAAGTATAACTTAAGTTATTGACTAACTAACTCCTAGTTGTGTATACATGGGAACCTGAAATTGAAGTTTGGGATTCTCACATATTGAACGGTCCTTCTAATTGAACCAATAGGTTATGAGCTACTCCTTTGAATCGATTTACTGCGGTAGTTACAGTAGTATGTATAATATACCTACCTTAGGTACTTATCATATGAACCAAAGGTTTCAATATTATGTCTAAAGCTGCCCTTACTAGGAATTTAAAAGGGAATATATCGGAGACGCCATTAGGTACCTTCAAGAACTTATCTACTTTTTGATACAGATGTCCAATACACAATACAACTCGGATAATGAATCCCAGTCTTCCGAGAATGCAATGCTACCCTTTTAACTGTCACCGCGGTACCCGATGATAAAACATAAAACCTAAATTGAACTGACAATATAATCTCGTAAGTACCTCACCAATTACTGATAAGATATTTAACCTATGAACTACGAGATTAATAATCGATCGCGATGTAATCATAACCGTTTTCTTCTATTAGACTAGTATGAGCATCTAGAACACACTTGAGATTTATACATATGATGTTACAAAGCCACTCGTATAAATGATACTCTCCATCTATTCGGGTTTCTTGCTAGCTGCCCCCTCTTTGACCATGCCTTCGCAGCCTGTGGCCTGACCCAACTTCTGCTCGACCTTGCCGAACCCTTGAGACGGATCGCGGTTCTCGCCGGCTGTCTTCATGGTATCTACGGCGTGGGCCTTGGCTTGCTCTCCGGAGCTAGTCCAAGCTTGCGAGCCCGTGACGTTGCCGATAGCTGACTGGTAATTGTTAGCATATTTGATGGACATAATAAGGTAATTTCATTATGGCTGATTATACTGACTTCTGTGGCTCCCTTGATGTATTCGGCGTGGCCGCCGATAAGAGAAGACTGCTGACTGTTGTTTTGTGAAGACATTGCGTTTGGATGATGGGATATAGTTGTAATTTACGAAGAGATACTACTATTGATTGATGTATAGAAAGCTAGGAATGGGATTTGTAGGAAATGTTGAAAGACGCTGACTTTATAAGATTTGTTTACTCAATTTCTACTTACATCTGCTCAAGTCGGTGACGTCAATGGATTTATGACATTTATGACACAATTGGGTTACACATGAGAATATCTTACCTTAAAACTGTGGGGGCATTTAAGAATCTGGGGAAGATCTGAAGAAGTTGTTGAGGATGGCAAGTGTCTTGGCATCGAAAATCCATGCAGCCAATCGAACCTTTCTAGCTGATCCAAAATGGAAGGTAAGATTATAAAAAATATATTCTCTTACTTGTCTTATAAAACTCGAAGTGAAGGCTTTTCTGGTGTATTGAATAGGAATAATATGTTAAGTACAAAAGTGATAAATTCTTTTTTAAATATAGCTACCCGTACGAGATATGAGTCATGTTGCAGGGATTATCTCGTACGGGCGTTCCAAAGGATGCTAATGAGCGGATACTCGCGAATAGTGATGTTGACGAACAAGCGAGACTCGGACGGGTCTTTGACAAGTTTATATAACGGCTTCATCTGCTTGAGAATCTATTGACTTCTGCACCAAAGAATTTCTCTTTCTTATATCTCCAAGCAACAAACTCATAGATACGTTGTGAATCGATACCGATCGATATGTCGTCTACAACCGGGATTACGACCCCCCTCTTGCGTAAGTATCTCTACCTCTAACTATCTATAAGCGAGGCCTATAATACTAACAGCTATTCTCAACAATAGCTGTTACCGGCACTTTTGCTATGCCATTCTCGGCATACTTTGTTTTTCTAAGCTGCCGGGTCGTATACCACCGTCTCAAAGACCGGTTCTATGTCGGCGACAATTCATCTAAAAATGGCGACCCAAATAACAAGTTGTACCTGGCTAGCCGCTGCCATCAAAACTTTATCGAAAATGTACCAATGGCTCTTATCATTGCAGCCTTCGCTGAACTGAACGGCGCAAACCAGAGAACTCTCAGCAACGCCCTCACCGCCCTCTTAACTTTCCGAGTTCTGCACGTAGAGCTGGGTCTTATTAATGGATTAGGCTTGGGTCGACCAATCGGCTACTGGGGCACCATGGCTACGACTTTGTGGTTGGGCGGGTATGCTGCGTATCTTGTGAAGGGGTACTGGGGCTTCTAAGGGGTTAAGAAGCATTGCTGGCAGATGTATATTCTATGTTTAGTTTAGTTTTGTTGTACACGTTCGTATAAGCAGAATTAAGTTGATATTCATTAGCATTTTTAGTTTAGACTTGAAGTTTAAAGAGTGACTAGGAGTATATTATGGAGTACCAACTTGATAGCCTTGTACCTGCACTTCAGTGGAGACGTTATATCTTGGCAAATTCGATAAGATAAAGGACATAAGCTCCAAAATTCCCCAACTCTTTAGCAATCGCGAATCATGCGCCAAACATCTTCCAGCCTGTAACCTAGTAGATTACATTTTCTCAATAGACGCCATCCAAATTAGAAAGCCCACGTCCATTCTATTAAAATATGACCGAGGAACCACTCATAGACGAAGAATATGCATCTGATGAAGATTCCGATTTCGCGCCCGACACAGCACCAGTAGATATCGACGCCGAGGCCTCGGAATCTGAAGATGACGAAGTCCAACTAGTCGCGGTACCGAGTAAGAAGCGTAGCGCCGATGCGGATGCCGATGATGGGTTTGAGAACTCCGGCGACGAAGCGATAATACAAAGGGGGAAGAAAAGACGAAAGAAGGAAAAGCGGAAGGATGGCGACGTCGAGGATGATGAAGGTGGCGAGGGTGGGCTAATCAAGACCCGGAGTATGCGAGCAGCGGAGAAGGTCGAAAAGAAGTCGCGCACAGCCACCGGCCCAGTAACGATTGATGTGGACGATATATGGGCTAAAATGACCGCCGCTCCCTTAATACCATCTAAAGCAGATATAGAAACGGAGAAGGAACCCCAAAGGCTAGCTCAAGAACAAGGACCGGATGGGCAATCTAAAGGTATAAAAAACAAAACACAAATAGAGAAGCCGGGTGGCGAAGAGCCGGCACCAATGATTAAGATAAAGCGTACCTATAATTTCGCTGGTAAGGTGCACGTCGAAGAGAAGCTGGTACCTCGAGATTCGGCGGAAGCGAAGTTATACCTAGCTTCTCAAGATCCCACATCAGTCGAAGACGCCGAAACCGAGGACAGTCAGCCTAGACGGAAACCTCGAAAAGCCTTCCGATCTATATTCGAGCCCGTCATCGAAGGATTGACACAGCGCGCAGACTTGAATCTCGGCATGGATGCAAGATTACAATTGCGCGAGCAGGCAAAGGCCAAGAAGCTTAATGTGGTCGAGAAGAGCCGCATGGACTGGGCAGGATTTGTCGATAAGGAGGGTATCAAAGACGAACTCGAATTGGCTGGGAAATCAAAAGAGTCTTACGCCAATCGACAAGACTTCTTGGCTCGTGTTGCGGCTAATCGAGACGAAGAAGCAAGGAGGGCGAGAATTGCCGGCCGTGTTTGAGAAACTTGGGAGTAGGTTTATCTTTTCACATTACTTCGAGGATGTGACCCCATTTCTTAGTGCGAGGATACCGGGCAACGAGAGGGCTGGGTAAGGTGCATAAGGGTCGTGTCGCTTTAACTAGAGAAGCTATTGTGTTAGAGCAGAATGCCGGTGGTAGAAAAGACTACTGGACACTTAAAGGTAGCGATAATGCTTTACCAAACAGAGTCGATGTTCAATATGGCATATACTATATTTCTCGAGATTTATTACATGGACAGAGTTGGAATATATCATTAGGAAGCCTTATGATAGGATAAGAGGTACCTAATGTGTTGAGTCTATTGAAGTTAAAGTCGGACTTGATAACTGAGCCTTGGCGGATTAAGCTTGGGTAGGTACCTAGGTACATAGTAGTATGTATGTACCATCAGGTCTCAACTCCAATTTCTGGGAAATCAACCCCACTGTGACGAAGCTCTGCCCCTCTAAGCTCTACTCTATTCTTAGAGCTTGACAAACTTCAACATTGACTATTATTTTTGAACATCCAAACCAATACTTTTTTACCCCCACCCTCTGCCCCCCCCAACTTGACTTACAATTAACAAACTCCAACAATGGCAGCGCACATAACCTCGCCTAACGAGCCATTTCCACGGCCGGACGACATCGCGCAAGCGACGACATCTCACCGACAAGGCTCGTTCATAATCTCAACGCGAAAACTGCCCATTTCCAAAGCCGGCCCTATCGAAGCTATGGAGCACGAGCTAGGCATCCCCGTGCCCGAGATGATCTTCGGCGACAACCTCGTTTCCGTGCGCCACGCGCCCTCCGGCTGGGCTGTCGAGTTCAACGCTCGCGATGCCTTAGATGCCGTGGATAAGACCGACCGGAACATGCTCCAGGTCGCTTACGCTAAGAGCTGGTCTGCTAGCCGCGAGCAGACCAGCGCTGGCATTAAGGACGTAGTTAGGCCGTACGATTGGAGCTACAGCACCACGTACCGGGGCACCGTCGTCCTACCGTCGTCTCGAGCCCCCCCGCCGCCGCCACTAGGTCCGGCAGCTTCTGAGCACGTCACCGACACGGAGGAATCGGAGGAACCCAAATCAAGCGAGCAGGTAGCAACAACAACCCAAAACAGCAAATTCGAATTCACGCCCTCAAACAACCCCATCCCGATCGAACTTCTAAAACGGCGGGACCCGATCCTCTTCTTCGACGAGGTCATGCTGTACGAGAGCGAACTCGACGACAACGGGATCAGCATCCTCAGCGTCAAGGTGCGCGTGCACGAGCGCCGCATGCTGCTGCTGGCTCGGCTCTACATGCGTCTGGATAACGTGGTCGTGCGCATCCGCGACACGCGCGTGTACGTCGATTTCGCGGCCGAGGAGGTCACGCGCGAGTACACGGCTAAGGAGCTGGGGTTCGAAGATGTAAAGCGGGTAAGTTTCACGATGGAAAACTCTTTTTATAAAAACTTTTTTTTATAGTTGGCAAAAATCCCCAGGTGGGAAAGGGAGAGGATGAAATGGGGAAGATTGGCCAACAAAAAAAAAAAAAAAAAAAGCTGACCTGACTTCGTGTAGAAACTGCTCATGACGGGCCTGGTGCCCGACGCCATAACAGTAGCGTTGCGTGACGCTAATAAGATCGCCGACTTGCTTCCTACGGTGGAGCAGACTTTGGAAAGCGTCTCGCTGAGATCATAGGCCTTAGTTACCTAAATACGGACGGGATCATATCAAATCTCGAAAGCTTATTTCTAAGGATCGGGTTTGGCTGATCGGGGACTATAAGAGTAATGTGCAGGTAGGTAGGTAGGTTTATGAGTTCTACGAAATGCATGGTTTGGCGTTTGCGGAGTTGGGCGTGAGTAGAGCTTTGGCTCACGAAAGGTATACCGTATATGTTCACTTGTGAACGGTTTGATACATACCAATCATATGTTCCGAAGGGATGACATGGTATAAAAATTATGGTGCATAGCAAATGCAGATGGATGGATGGCTGGCATTGATTGAGGTATCGAGCTATCATATCACTCGAATAGTATGCGATCTTCATGCCATTCGATTCCCCTAGCCCTTCCAAAGCGATAAGCATAACTGACTACAAAACGCTAACCTAGCAACTGAATGAAGACCCATGCTAGGCATCATGCATCATAACCGGGCAACCTTCAACCCCCCAACACCCAGTCCCCAAAACCCCTTTTCCCATACTCCCCTTGAATAACAATAAGATACTTTTCGAACTTAACGAGCGTCCCGTGGCGAACTACTTTGTGTCATCTCCTCATAGTCAAGCTGCCATTTATCCACCTCCTGGAACTTGCGCGCTGCGTTCTTCAGCTCCTCGCCCACTCGCGAGACCATAATCTGACTGCTTTCCTCTCCACCCTGCTGTTCCTCGTCGGCCTCGCCGTCTTCTGCTTCGTCGCCCTCGGACTCTCCTTGGTTCTCTTTGTCTGATGTCCGGCCATACGTGATCGTAGTACGTCTATTAGTGCTAGGAGTCTGCTTTGCGGTCTTGCCGCGCGAAGTGGGACGCGCCCGTCCCGCATTCTGGTTCTTGGACTGTCCTGCTCGGGAGCCCGGCCGCACTGGGTGTCGTCGGGCTCGAACGTCGAGGTAAGAGAGCTCGTCGTCATCATTACCCAGGCCGGAGATGTCAACCTCTGCTTCTGAATCCTCATCGTCAGCTCTAGCGTTTCTACGGCGCCGACGCGGCAGCAAGCCCGCTAAATCTGCAGTCGTGACTTTAGGGTCCGGCTTGGAGGCGCCCTTGCGCTTGGTCTTGGCGGCCTGCCGCGGCTGCGGAGAAGGCTCGCGGTAATTTGGAGAGTAAGTGAGGGAGGGCGGCGAAGAGATATCGGAGACATTATCATTTGCAACCGGGGTCCTTCGGAGGCCTGAGGCCGGCCGTCTCAGGCGAGCTCGTGTGAGTGGCTGGAGAGGCGGCCAGACCTCTAAGTCTCCCTCGGAGGAGCCGCTGCTTAATGGAGGCGCCATGAGCTCCTCGTCCATAATGGGTGTTACGGGCCTACTACTCTGTTGTCGAGGCGGAGGAGTAGATGGGGGAGATGATAGCTCTGAATCTGACCCTTGTGCTACGGGTTTCTCTACAGGTTCATTG
Organism: Daldinia concentrica; assembly: GCA_902805455.1. Classification (NCBI taxonomy): domain Eukaryota; kingdom Fungi; phylum Ascomycota; class Sordariomycetes; order Xylariales; family Hypoxylaceae; genus Daldinia; species Daldinia concentrica. The sequence continues at coordinate 2,103,626 of CADCSW010000041.1, read as the reverse complement.
TCTTCAAATGGAGACGACCTTGCGCGGCGTTCATGACCTTCTGAGGATTTTCGCTTACGTGAATTTGCGTGTGGTAATTCCTGCGGCGACGCTGGGCCAGCCTCAACCTCTCCGGAGCGTCTCTTAGAAGGCTTAAGAGGGGTTGATTCGGCTTCAGGGGCAAACCCCTCTTCATCAACAGCTTCTTCATCTTCATCCTGGTCAGATTCCGGCTCGGGCTCCGGCTCTAATCTTTGAGGACGCGGTTTTTGGGCAGTACCGAGGATACTAGGCTCTCGTACTCTCCTCTTAAACATGCCGATGTTAAATGTCGAGCTAAAACCAGGCGTGTTGGGACCCGTCCGGCTGCTGGGACGAATGTAACCATCCCCCCCACCCAGAAAACTTCCTGCACGGGGCCGTCGTTTAAAAACACTGGCAGACATACTAGACGTATCGGCTGATCGCTGCGCACTTGCTGGGCCTGCGGTATCAAATGTTGTATTCAAGTCGTCAAAATCTGAATCATCCAAGTCTAGGCCTGACATGTCCACCATTCTCCTCTGTTGCGGGGTCCCGGCCACTTTGCGCCCCAATTCGACTGAAGGTTCTGGTGGTTCTCCAGGCTCATCTGCTCGGTTGCTTGACGTCGAAGTCATATTTTCTAGCCTATCCAGGGCAGAGTCGCGTCGCTGTCGCGCGACTTCTAATGTCTTTAATTGATGCGAAGATGTAGATCGAGTGCGCGTAATAGTATCCGCACCGCGCATTGACTCGCGCCTCTGTTTTGCCTTTTCTTTTTCCCGGTCACTCACATCGTATATATCAGAGCTAGTCTCGGCAGGTTGTTTCGGTACTATAACAGGTTCGGGGCTTGTGGCTTTTGCGACTGTTCGAGTCGACGCGACGCGTGTTCTCTTAGGTCGCGGCATGGTTGGTGACAATTGAGAATTATTGGATGTGATATGCCGTTGACTGAGAAATGGAATATTTTAAACTCAACAGTTCACCAATACATGGCGTTCAGCGTTATAAGGATTATAATTTGGTTAGATATATTGTTATGGAAAGTTGGGGGACGGAGGATGTGTGGGTGGGGAGAGTTGGGCTTTAGGAGCTTGACGCGTTGAAAGCGTGTTTAGAGATAAGGCCCACAAAATTAAACGAAAACCCAATGGTTACTTCCTACATGTACTTAAGTACCTGACCTATATGACCTCAATATCCATTTTATTTTCAATGAACATAATATCACGTGATTACATTTGACCACACCACCACTATGTACACTACTGGGCTATTTTATACTACATACGTACCTAGGTACCTACCCAATAATAAGCACATTGCTCGAAATAGGGGGGTGATAATACCTTAGGCAAGGCAACTTACACTGCGTTCTACGCCATGTTCAAACCAACCTAAGCTACCACAAGGTATCAAATATTACCGAACTGGTTAATTAGGTAGCATTGGGTAATGTTATCACACTATGAAGCAAAGTTGCCCGGGAAATCAATAATTTATTGATGTATAAAATTTAACCCCAAGTCGTCCTCTAGAAGGATAGAGTTCCTCCACTTCATAGCCAACATGTTTGTCTCTACCCGTCACAACTTGTGTAGATGGATGTCGAAGTCTCTGTATAGACGGCAGTGCATTTCTGTATGAATATCTCTACTTCATGTACTGATCGAATCTCGATACGTGGTCAGGGGACAGGCAGTCATGATACTGCATACCGTCGATCTCAGTCTGTGGAGTTTGAAAGCGACTTGGTCGGTACTCAGAGTAGCTAGACTCGGCCTGAACTAGATCCTGCTGAGGATGATGGAACGCGTGGTGCTGAGCAGTAAACTCAGGATCAAAGAGAGTGTCTTGGTCAGTAGTGAATTCTGGATTGGTGTATCCAGGGTCAAAGAGATCTTCATACGCCGTTGTATGAGATGGAAGATTGTCTTGTGTATCCCTGGCAGCTAGGGCGTCGCTCAGATCTACGATCTCTGTGAAATCTTCGCCGGAGCTGCCTACTTATTCAGCTCCTTGTGGATCATAACTAGACTGGTCCATTCCAGCGTTGCTCCTCACAGCTGCCTTACCCGCGGCGCAAGTTTTGGCAGTGTTATGCCTTCTTTTCCCACTATGGATTTCGCAATATATCGTATCATTGGGAGATATTGGTTGCGTACAATCGCGACACTGTTCCCAAGCTGTGTGGTGCTCAGCTCGCTCTTGTTGACATTCTTTATCTTTTTCGGATTGTATCTGCCGTGGATCCTCTTGTCTAGGTTATGTCTGCTGCTCCTCACTTCCACTTTCGCGCCCCATCCTTATTTCAATTGGGTTTCCTCCTGATTTATGTTTTCGGGGCATCTTATCTGTAGACATGAATCTGCCGCAATGCACGGCAACATGTTGTGTACAGAACCTTCGGCTTCTAGGACTTAAGGGCAAGGGGCAAGAAAGAATTCCGCATTTCCCTCCGCTACTTTCTTTATATATTTGTGCTTGAGATTTGCAATAATGGCAATCGCTTGGATTGTTACATTGGTGTCTTTTAATGGTACGTTTAGTCAACATGGGCCGGCCTCCACTAGACATGGTGAAAAGGACGGTCGAACGGTAACTATAAGGCTAATAGAGATACCGAGGACGGGTCGCAACACAAATATAATCTAGGGGATAGTTTATATTTGGGGTTGATGATGTTGTGGATAGATAGAAAATTATTTACATTAAGGCATCATAGCGAGAAAATACGCCAAGGAGTAACACAATTAGGTATTCTTTATTCAAGCGGAAGAAACAACGATAAGCCCTTTTTAGCTCGTATAGCAATAGCACCTTCCCAAGTAGTGACTCTTTTTAAAAATGGAGGTTGCTTAGGAAGGCATTATAACTCGAAGCAGGATACATGTACTAATATACCCCATGTATCAGTCTACTTAAATATGTAACTTCCGCTACAAAAAGATAGAAGAGGAAATATATCAATAAATATAATAAAAACGATTATAGTTCGATTCTAATAGTAAATACAACTTTTTATGTATTTAAAACAATAACGCAAATACCACCACGGATGGCCGAAATAGGTTTGTATCGTCCAAAGATTCTGCTTTAGGTAAATTAGATAAACTTAACGCAGTAGCTACATACTAGTTATGTATAGAAACTATAGAAGGCGGCATGTCATGCTTATAAACATCAAAGAGGACGAGAATATCCTATCAGAAATGGTCATGAAAGAATCCTAAGGCAAGCTTATAACCCCTTTCATACTCAGCTCTCACCCTATCATCCTTGAGATTGGCGCGGGCACTCATGAAACCGTGTATCTGGTCCTTGAAAATCTCGACGTGTTTCGGGACCCTGAGGTTCTCCTCGTATTTCCTAACATCTTCGACGTCCTCGTCCCCGGATGCGAGCACCATTGTTGGGATCTTGACATTTGCGGCGTCCCCTGCGTCAATCCTCCCAGGGGATGTCTGAACCGCCACCTTAAAGGGGACCCTGCCGTAACCAGCAATCATACTAGCCATCTTACCTCCCCAGCAGTAGCCCATAATACCCCATGATTTGATATTATTATTATGTACTTCAGCTGCCCCCAGAAGGTCTCGGACCTTATGCATATGGTTTGACCACTATAAATACCAAGGTCAGTATGTTCTCTACTATATATTCACAGCACATTTTGGACTCCGTCAGAGTCTAGTAGGGCGAGAGTGGTTAAGCAACCCCGGAAATGATGAAGTTAAAAGAAAAAGGAATTATAGGAGACCCATACCACAGCAACCTCCTGAAACCACTTGCCTATCTTTGCCTTATGGTCGTCATTCGCCGGCGGGTACCATTCCAGTTCAGCCGCATTACCCTCGAAGAAATCGGGCATAAACACTTGATACTTTCTGTCCGCGTCGCCATACGCTAGGATATCCGCTCCTTGGATCGTCTGAGGGAAAAAGCCGAAAGCGTCGTAAGCTGATAAAATTGCTCTATCTGAATCCGCCGGCCCGGTCACATCTTCGCAGTAAAGAAGTACCATATCAGTATGAGGTACCACCATTTCGAGTTTATTATCGATTGATACTAATACTCACAAGTTTTGGTGCCGTTGAGTTCAATATACGTGCCCTTGGGCTCATAGCCCTCGTCAACGACGGGGGGGGATTCTGTAAGATGCAGCTGGTGAGTATACTGAGTTAAATATAGGATTAACTGCTGGAAAAGCTGGAAAATCTGGAAAATCGTACTCGCAACATGCCTCGCTATGTTTTGACATTTCGGCTTTTTTAGATTTCACACACTTACCACCCGTCTAGAAGTCAGAATACCTAGGTATGGCTTTATCTAGTATTCTCCTCTCGGTTTTTAGACACCGTCAGGAGGAATAGTGGAACCTTGCATTATCTCCGAGTAGTAACCACTTTGTATTATCTAACCTATCCAACTATTAGCTAGTATTCTAAGCCTCAAACTGAGAGCTCTGTTCATAGTATCTCAAGGGGGGCTATACCTACCATCTAATATGGTAGGATCCATGCCTGGACGTCTCCCGGTCCTCTATCTCCCCTCTATTGTTGGGGCACCTTGCAAATTTCACATCGTCGAAATAGGAAAGTATTTTTTATTTCAATAGTTAGGTAGGTAGCTATCTAAGTTACATCAAACAACCACAAATGATTGCCCTGTAGGTAGTTATCAATCCCACCCATATTTATCGCGGCCTACTTGTTTTCACCCTTTGCTGCCGCATTCACAATCCAGTTGATTGTTTCCTGTGGCTTAGTGTAGCTAGGACAATGGCCAACCTGTAGAGTCGTTACATCGACCTTATTGCCGCTCTCCTTCTCAATCAACTTGATCCAATCTCTCTGATGCTTAGGGAGAAGAATGGCGTCTTCTTCACACAGCAAGTACGACACCCGGACGTCCTTGTAGCCGGCGTGTGTCAACTCAGTAGCAAAACTAGCAGATGAGTGAGTTTCGAACTTTTCAACGGTTGCTTCCCTTTCCTTCGCGTCAGGGAGGTCTGAGATTATTAGTGCAGCGGCGGCAGGTATATCGACGTAATTCATCCAACCTTGCTCCTATTATGATGGTATTAGATGGTGTCATATGGTGACGGTTGAACAAGCAGCAGGAATATTGAAGAAACGGAAAAGTCACTTACATCAATTTTAAACTCGAGACGATTTTCGCTAGGCATTTCTTCGAGAAGACTCCGCGCGGAGCGTCCTACAGGCGGTACTAGTGATGTCATGTATGCAAGCCTAACGATTCCGCCCCTTTTCCCTTGACTCTGCCTCTCTTTCTTCGTGAGTCCCTTAGTGCTTTCGGTGGCTGGCACACCTCCGTAGGAGTGGGCGACTAGAACGACTGCAGCGTATACCTAACGTCAACATTTGGCCTTCGCTATCTATTTGAGTTATATTTTAGAAGGGTTATGATGCTTACCATCCTTCCCCTCGTCCGTAAGTTTAGCTACCTCCTTGGCGACAAAGGCAGCATCGTCGTACATGGTCGGCAGCTTTTCCGGTCTTGGCCCAGCCCTCAAGCCAACACTAGGGTAATGCAAAGCTTTAATATCGTAGCCTTTTGCCGCAATAGCATCGACGATATTATCGTATACCCCGGGCGGTGCGAATGAACCGCCGACGATCAATATTGTGGGATTAGACATATTGGAATGTAGTGTAATGTAAGTGTGAGTTAAGTTCAATGTTTGATTTCTATCTTGTCTTGTCGTAAAGAATCCTCAGAGTAGTGTAATTAAACTTATACTTGTCTGATCCGGACACATGAATTTATATACTATATTTTGAATTACGTACATGATAAACTTACTCCTGGATTCTCGGGTAGTTCTTACGGACATATATCAGCTCCAACTGTCAGCTCCCCGAAGAGTCCCTGGGTATGTAATAACACGTATTTTGAATTGGGCCTCGGCCTAATTCGTTTGATATGAGGGGTAGATTGTCAAATCGGAAAGATATATGCGCCGTCGTCTTGTTTAGATCCTTTCGTGTAGTAATATCACGTCGGTGCTCCCTGATCCTTCGCGGGGGTTGTATATCTACGTACTTGTTTAGAAACCACCCGTCGCTTAGAAAGGAGCCGATGCTTACTTACATAGAAAAGACCCGTTGCTTATTAAGAATCGCTGTTTAAAAAAATAGTCTCGATCACCTACGCTTCAAAAAGCTAAGCTAGAATATCTCTAGCTAGCGTCAGCCCTAAATGTATCCACAAATCGCAACTATGCACCACTATATGCGGTCGATTTCGAGGCCACCAAAAATACTGGTCCCAGGCGGGCTCGAACCGCCGGCCTTCGCATTGACTAGATATAACTGGTAATTATATTAGTACGACGCTCTAACCAACTGAGCTATGGGACCAGGTTTGGGAACATGGTGTTGTGATTGGCAAGATCTGGCTTATACCTCAAAATATATCAAACTATTGCATTCAATTTGGAGGTCTAGAGACCTGGCCTTAGGTTGGAAGGTTGAGAAGAAATTACTAAGACTAGTAATACTTAGGAAAGGGGATTCATTTATGACTCAAACTGGAGTACTTTGCTGCGTAAAATATTGAACTATTAGAGATAATAGAATATAGAATATGATGCATTCGTCGACAGAGAATCTTAATATCGCTAAGAGACTACCTAAGTAATGAAGAAATAGAAGTCAAGATTATAGATAATCTGAAATAAGTAAAGGTACTGTACTATCGCAGCAACCCTTGTTGTGAGATATCCTTGAAGGAAGCAAAGACAACGCTACCAAGCTAGAAATTGTAAGTACTACGACTTACAGTCTTACGCTACCCCGGAATCTACTAGGATAGTCGCCTAGGTACTTATCTAAACGTCGCTCTCAGAAATTATATTTACTTCGCCTCCGGAGCAGGGTCATCGGATGGAGTTTCCGGAACCTCTGACTCAATTGGGTCAGCCCATCTTACAGTTTTGGGACTCTCGCTACGCGGCTGATCCTCAAAGCTGGTGTCGGAACTAGAGTTTGTCTTCGTGCCGTCCGTGCCATCCATATTGTTTGGTGCGGGCGTGGGTGTAGTGCTTCGTGTCGTTAGGTAGCTTATCGCAACGTCTAGGCTGTTATCGGGATTGTTGTCGTGAGAAGACATACTGAGATTGTTGCTCTGGAAGTTGTCTAACAGCAAATTTCTTTCATGATAAGGGGAAAAAATGGTTCTCTAGATTTTAGAGGAAGGTCAAACTAAGGGCTCTCCGTCTTTAAATAATCTTGTACGTAAAGTTGCCTACGCATAGATTTCATGTTTCCTAGTTAGCTAAGTGTATAGTTATAATAAAATGATGTAACTTATGTACTCGTGTAACTTAAGCACCCCGTGGCTATTCCATAACCCTCTGAGTCAATGTAAATATAGATATGACGGTATTCTGACTCATAATGGATGAATAAAAATAGTCTTGACACATGTTGAGAAAATCAGGTGTAAGAAATTCAACGGGGGACAATATAGCGTAGTATTATAGCTAATGATTCACTTAGTTACACATAAGCTCTTTATCTTAACACGTTGTCGTGGGTATTTCCTCGGCATATCATAGGATTCTACTTACACGTGTTTTGTCTACTAACTAGTTTCACTCTAGAAAAAATTGCTCAAATTAGGCGTGACTATGCTGTTTGAAACTATTCTTATCTTTTGGGGTAATGGTACGACCCTGTTTGTCTTGCATATAATAGTTAAGCAGCAACTGTTCGTCACTGTCACACTACAATGACCACGTCATAGACTAATATAGAAGCACTCTGTACCTAAACCGTGAGTAGTTTTACCAAAATAATCAGGCAATAACCTGTATAGGAAGTTAGTGAGGGAACTATTGCGGTACCGGACGTCAAAGCGAGCCATTTAGTTCGTCCAGAACTACTCCAAACGGCGAGCTTGATATAGCCTAGTTAATGTAGCTTGTAAGTTAAGGGGGGAATCACGAAGGGGATAAATGAAGGATTAGCAGTCAACTGTTTAGATGGGACTGGAAATTCCGCTTATACAACAAAATGCGGCAGATTACTGGAAATAATCTTGTCTTAACTGAATTTAAAATAAGTCTATTATAAAACTAGACCTGTCAAGGGGTTTCGTACACTATAGCCTTCTAAAAAGCCAATTAATCCGCATAGTCAAATCTCATGTTTGGTCGAACCGTACACATTGATAAGCGTATGAGGAAAGTAGAGTATAACTAGTCAATCAAAGTTGAATTTATGTAGATACCTTACGTATTTGGGGTGCTATATTAATTGTTAGGGAGATAAATCATCTCAAATAGGCTAGGCACTTGAGTATCTATAACTAGGTACCTACCTGCCTAATATATTTATTCGGAATTAATGCGCTAATATATGTATTTTCCTCTTTTCACCAACACATCGTTCTCTATCCTTCCTCACCAGGGTCTATTCCAGAATTCTTCAATTATACTATGGCCTTGCTAGCCTCATCTATTGCTGATTTAGTACCAGAGATTCTGTTAGAAATCTTTAAACAGCTTACTAAGGACGACAATGCGACGCTTGTTCCTTCTATCTTGTGTTGCAGAAAATGGCAGCCTCTAGCCTTGTCTGTCCTATATGACGATGTCGTTTTGAACCAACAACGCCTTGTTAAGTTCGTGGAAAACTGCGCAGACCATGAGGTCCGTTCTCTCACATTGCGCATGGGTGCTATTCCCGTCAACCAATATGATCTAGTAGAAGCTAAGCAAACGGCTGAAGCTAGGCTAGAAGCTCTAAGACGGCTTCGTCCACGGATTACGAGGCTAAAGCCCACAGCTATATCAATCTCAGTGGACTTCCCATTTCCATATACCGGTTCAAGTGAAGTCTCTTCTATTATAGAAAGCTTACCCGCTTCCTGCCTAAGCCTAGAAGTCGATATAAGATACAGCAGCGTCATCCAAAACCTCGCTATAGGTTCGCAACCACATTCGCACTTATGTGATTCCATCCGTAATATCCTCCCTCGGTTACAACACCTGCGCCTGCGTCTCCCGCGGATTTGCCCTGATATTTTCTCTATCCGGTTTCCCAGTCAGGGCGCGCACTGTCAAGCCAGCCGCGTTGTAGAACTCAAAACGTGCCTCATTAATTTCTCCCAACGCCTTCCTGGCACCTTGTCTCGAGGTGTTTGGGCGACTCCATGCAGTGACGACATTGCCCAAACTCCCTACGTTGGGTTATCAGCCAGATTACCTTCCGCTCTTCCTTCAGTTCTCCCAGTTTTGAAAGACTTTGCCCGTATAAACTCTGTTAATCTTGAGAGGCTCTGGGCCATCGACGTACAGCCCCGAGATCTAACACTGCCGCATTCTTGGCCGGCCTGGGCGCGTCGCGACTTCATTTCTAATGCTAGTTTTCCAATTCCTATACTAAACATCGGCGGCTTTAAACCTGACGCCTGGCTAGCAAGGGTACCACTATCAATGAGCCTAGAGAAGACACAAGATTGGGTGTCGTCACCAGATGTTTTAGAGACGTTAGCTGAGGGCAACACCTGGATAGAAACCACCACTGGAGCCCGCCTACCAATGGCCATGCTACAAGAGAGCCACGACAGGCGTAAGGCACTAACCAGAGTACAGTTCTACGAGCGAAATCGCATCACTTGTATGTTATGGATAAACGAGGACGAGACAGATGAAAAATTACTTCCGGAAGGGCCGGGGGAATTGATGCAGCAGTGGGACTTAAACGAAATAACACCGAGTGGTTGGACGAGGGACGCACACACCGGTTCGTCTATGGTTCGAGTATAATCTACCTAGTTTAGAAAAATACGTTCTAGTTAAAGGAGTTGACACTGCTAATAGCTCACTTCGCAACAACCCCTTTTATTTCCCCACGTTCCTCGTTCCTCGTTCCTCGTTCCTCGTACTCGAGCCAAAGTAAATGGATAGGGATATTTAAATATGTACAATATAAAGGAGTTTGAACTCCATATTACTAGCTAGTACTCTAACAATTTGTAATATTGATTTCCAGCAAATAGCCCCAAGAATGTCATGTTTGTAGCGGTTAACTGTTAATGCTAGCAATCGTTAGGGCTAAGCTCGGGCCACCTTTAAGCGCTTTGCTGTTTGCTTCTAGTTTGCTTCCATGTTTAAGTACATAGTCACGTACCAGTCTGTAACTCTCCCAAAACGTCTTCCCTTCAATCCTACAAGTTGGAATGATTCACAGCCTAATACCAACCTACCTAAGGTATGCTAAATATAATTGTCAGACTGATCCGTTACCATTTTCACATTCTCGCTGAAACATGATAGGCCTCAGGTGTGGGTACACTGAGTAACTGATAGCTTCCTTCCAAGGTCTACATACAGTACACAGGTAGTGTATATTACGTACCTAAGTACATACATATGTAAAGATCTGCTAAACCCTAGCCCATTGTCCGCTGTTGCTTAAACCGTTGCACTGTCGTGAACTACTGCACCGGTACGTACCCGTACCCTATGTATAATGCATCCCCGCTAAAATAAATAAATCCACCTCAGCTGGTCAGGCACATGTGAACGGACCGTGACTTCCAGATCATTCATTCACTGTTTCTTATTGTTATGCGGTACCGATTGTACTACCTGACCATCTAGCATCCGAGACCTGCCAATGGCGACCCACATTCTTATTTAATTCCCCTGCTACGCTTGCCTCTCTCATCCTTGCCATCTTCCCAATCCAGGTTGACGGTATTCTCTATCTACCAGGTAATTCTTGGAAGCAACACCGAAAACCGAAAATAACGTCAATTCTCTTCACTTCTTATTTTCTTTTTCTTTTTCTTTTTCCTTTCCCTTTACCTTATTATTCAAGAGCCAACGCTTCATTCCGAGTTACCCATGACCAGAGGTAGCCTTGCCTTAATCTTTACTGGTAACTTAACAACCTCTTCTTCTTCCCCCACTACGTAGGCTTAGCCTCGCACCGCATCGCATCCCATTGCCTCGCCTTACCTCATTGGAATTGCACATCAATTACCACGTGCCAATTACTTCGAGCTCGTGGACAAGCTCCGCCTCTTCCTCTTCTTTAATTGAATATTCGCCGCCTCTAAAAGTCTGTCAGGGAAACGCTACATTACATTGGTCCCCTCACTCTCACGACCAGCCGTTGCGAAGCCTACGTGGCCCTCACTACTCCACCATCGTCTCCCCATCGTCATTCTCGCTACCGTTTTATACCATTTTTCTACGGGTCGTCCAACCATAATGGACTCGATATCCTCGCGTTTCCGGCGCACCAAGAGAGCTTCTCCTACGACTCCTCCCGCTGGAATCCTATCTGGATCCCCTCCCGACAAATCATCGTCGGAAAGCAAACTTGGCCCTGTGGGCTGCCGTGAACCACCGCCGACCCTAACCATTCCATCCAACCATGCTTCTCGCAACGATCTACCTTCCAAGTCGCCTTTTCGTCGAGGGTTCCATTTTCGACATTCGCATAAGCGCGCCCGATCCCCCACTCCGGCTTCGTTACCTATGCCTGCTTCACCCGCCGTAGCTAGTCAGGATAGCGCAGTCGAACTCGGCAGATCAACACCAGCTAGCGGCGTTGAAGACAAAAGTGAGAAGGAAATGATCAAGGAAACTCCCAAACCCAAGATTCCAGCTTTCCTGAATCAGTCCCAGCAAGGTATGTTTATACCACGCTGAAAGCGCAACATTCTGTTTGTATCTGTTTATAATATTGAGATGCTAATAATACCTACTCTAATTACAGACATCGAGGCTAAGTTCCACGATCTCAACTGGACGGAGCGATTTCGTCTTCAAGAGTCCTTGCATAATCCATCCCCGAATTTCAGGTTTGCACGCGTTACGACGCCCGAGACTAAGATCCTCGACCGATACGCGAACATCCAGCCATGGGCAAATAACCGCGTTAAGCTACAGGTGCCAGACGGTCAGCTCGATTATATCAACGCGTCTCCCATTACTCTCCGATCCCTCCTAGATCCCCAGTCCAAGCCACCGCATCGCTACATCGCCATGCAAGGACCCAAATCCGGGACTATAGATCACGTTTGGCGAATGGTAGTGGAGCAGCTACAAAGCCCAGCTGTAATTGTGATGCTGACCGAGACCCACGAGGGTGGAATGGAGAAGTGTTATCCATATTTTCCTCGATTCGTCGAGGAAGAACCATGGGTAATAGGCGAGGACAACGAATTTGACGACGGTTTCCACGCCGAGATCAAGTGTGTTGATATCGAAGAGCATGCGAACGGTGCAATCGAGGTCCGAAAACTCAGCATTCACGTCGAGGGCCGGGAGGATGATATGACCGTATGGCACCTTCTTTACCGCAAGTGGCCCGACTTCGGTGTCCCAGCTCTCGAGGACATTGACAGCTTCTTCGAGCTCATGCGTCTTTCGCGAGAGAAGAACGCGAGCGATGACAACCCACGAATCATTCACTGTTCGGCAGGTGTAGGAAGAAGTGGAACGTTCATGGCCCTTGAGCATCTCATGCGAGAAATAGATTCAGGTGATGTGGATCGTCTTGAGATGAATGCCACCAGGGATGGGGAGGACATTGTCTATAAGACGGTCGACGCGCTCAGGGAACAGCGCAAGCAGATGGTCCAAGCCGAGTCCCAGTACCTGTTCATTTACCAGGTGCTGCGCAAGCTCTGGCTAGACAAGCATGGGCTTACCGAGCAGGATATCCGGGAGGAGCCCGCAGCTAAGAGGTTGGAGGTTGATTTCGACCCTTTTCTTGATGATTGAAGAAGTTAACATGGTGAAGATGAACCACGCGGCGGTATTCGTATCATACCATTCACCATTTTGTACGGCATCGCGATGGCGTTAAGAGGGGATACATTTGGGTTTCGGTACTTCTCTTCACCCATCAGATTTTTATATTACGCTATGGTCTAGCATAACAACGGGCACAGGATCATAGGAAGGCATACGGGTGCATTGGAAGTATTATGCATGGAAAGGCGTCCCTCACACGAACGGTACATGAGAGGATTTCAGGGATTGGGCCATCTTTTAGGAGCAAATAAAGGTATGCATAGGAAGAAAAGCTCCTACAAGGCCTCTGGATTCGGGAGACGTTGTCATTCGAGAGATACCCTTTATATTAAATTAACTGATATCAGATAACTGCCGCATTGGTTTGTAAAATTTGCAGTTTTGGGAGTGGCCGTCGTTGGGTTTCAGAGGCACAGTTTGTGGCGTACAACCGCAAGACTGGGTTATACGGCGCAAGTCTTTCACGTCCTCAGATGATGATACATCATGAATGTCACAACCTATCGTGCAGGTTCGTGATGTAAGGGTACTGCAAGCCATATATTTGGTTGAACTTGTAGCTGGGGTAACTACCCCGCCTTGACTAATCCCAATCATCAACAGTCAAGTCAAGTAACCTACACGTACGTTAGGTTAGTACGGTGATTAAAAAAGTAATAATAATCAAGAAATAATTCATAAACCCTAAATTGTCTTCTCCGGACTTTGCGGAGGTGGCACAAGAGCTCTTGTTGAAAATTTTGATATTAGGCCTTCTATTACCAACCTTATTATCACTAAGGAAAACGAGAAACGCGGACTCCAGCATGGCAAACCCACAAGCGAAATCAGATCTCCTCAAGCTTGGGAAGACATTACTGGAAAATGGCCCCGTTAAGACTCTTGCCACATCTCGCCGGGTACGGATCTTGTTCAACAATGTGTACGTGGCCGACACGACGTCGGCGCTCTACGTCTGGGAGCACGAGTACTACCCGTACTATTACCTGCCAGAGGAATCGTTTGCACACCGTCCGCGCAGTTTGCCTGGCAACGAGAATCCTCAGTACTGGACAGCAGCACTCAGTGTTGGAGGCCGGACTACGGACCGGATCCTCGCCTTCGGGGACGCGCTAAGCCCTTCCTGTAAGCCGCTAGAGGGAATGGTGCGGGTTGAGTTCGCGGCTGCGGATGCTTGGTTCGAGGAGGACGTCCCGATTTATGTGCATCCGAAAGACCCGTTCCGGCGGGTGGACGTGTTGCACTCCTCACGGCCCCTGGAGATCCGCGTCGACGGGCATCTGGTTGCGCAGACGAACTCTTCGTATCATCTCTACGAGACGGGGCTGCCGTGCCGGTTCTACGTGCCGGCGACGGCGGTGGCGCGGGATAAGCTGAGGGAGAGCGAGACTACTACTGCGTGTCCGTATAAGGGCGTGGCGAATTATTATCACGTAGACCTTGGGGGTGGTGAGGAGGGACAACAGAAGTTCAATGATTTGGTCTGGTACTATAAAACCCCGACGCTTGAGTGCGCGGGTATTGCGGGATGCTTATGCTTCTACCATGAGAAGGATGGGGTTGAGGTTAAGCTTGGCGGGGAGGTGCTGCAGCGGCCGAAGACTCATTGGTCGTGAAGATCATAATTTATGTTGTTGGGAGTGGTAAAATGTACTGCATAAAAGAAGAGTCTCGCAAATGAACAATTTATCAACTTGCGCTTGGATATTCTAAATGAAACCCGTATGAGGATAGCACCCCTTAATTACGTACGTGATGATATAACTTACAGTAACAAGTTTACTTATTGTTGGTAAACCAATAGTTACCTTGAGAGTAAGAAGCAGTTAATAGGCAATAACAGTATAAGCTTAGCCAACATATCTTCTGTTCACTAGAATGGAGGGGTGCTTACCTAGGTAGGGAGATATTTCCAAGTTCATCCGGGTGAAGAGGGTTTAATGGCATTATAGGAGTTTGGTATGACTCGAAAGACTAGAGAAAATTTTATAGAATTGAGCTTAACGTGAAACAGTATACCAGTAAGAATTAATGATTTCTAGAAATGAGTACGAGAGAAGTGCCATGCTTTAGTGATATTTTACCTTTAAACATAGATAAGTATTTGGTAATGTAAAATATAATTATGTGATAGGTATAATGTGTAATTACCATACTAATAACTAGCCTACAAATGCTTTATTTTCTAGTGGTAATCTATAACACGTTTACGTGAAGCGTCGTCCTTGAGTACCTAAGCAAACAATGGTTAGTTATGGTTTAACCAAAGGTATAACTACTATAAAATTCATGGAATGAATATAGATAACTACCTATATTATAAGGTATTATCTGTTAGTCTGTTATACGAGAAAGTTCCTTGCATAGACAAGACTCGGGCAACACTCTAAGAGTATAACTAATTAGCCTATTACTATCGACGTTCATAAGCTTGAATGCTGTTACGTAACTTCAGTATATCCTAGTTGTAGTACTCAAAACTCGATGCCTGGTCACGAATCCTATGGAATATCAAAGTTCCTTAATAGTTATGGGGATTATGTGATAGAAGCTGTTAGTGACATCGAGTATAGCATACGGAGTGTGAACAAAATTTCGTTCTAACTAGATCCTGCCTTTATCCGCTGTTAGAAATATCTATGGAGTAGAACAGAGAGCTAAGGTTAATTCATCAAAAACCTTGGACAAACCCGAGACTAGCCTTGTCTACGTCTCAACCAGTGACTCTTCAAATGACTACTCATTCCCCAAACTCCCGCACGGAGCACTTCGCCCGCCATACTATATGGCGTTACGTTCTTGTATACACGAACCAGACAATGAAGAAAATGACGAGGCCTTGGCAGGTAATCATACAGATTCTCAACTGGGAGGTTATGACAACGGAACTCACGGCAGGAAGATCGCGACTAATTAGGTACTCAATATAGTCCCATGGATTGATTTAAGCATAGAGGAGAAAAAAGAAATATGATTCCCTCGTGACCATACCTAGTTGGAGACAATCATATCTGGGTGAAGTTTGGAACTGTAACATTACTAAGACTAAATACCTGGCATCGAGACCTAGAAAGGGACTATAAATCGAATATCAGTCATCTATACTTGGGCATATTGAAGGTGGCGTGAGCATTATCTGACAGTTGCATAAAAAGCTAGACACGTTCTAGTCAGGAACGATGTTCCTAATTCGTCATGCTATATCCTAATAAGGACGGGAGTATATTACTTGTCGTAATTTGGTACGCAATTGTGCCTTTATCAGTCCGTGTAATGAGGTCGATATTCTCCTCTATTGGACCGACGTGAGTGACATAGTACATGGGTGTTTCCGAATCCGCTATTCTATAGGGCAGGGTCTCGTTTAGGCTAAAAGGTAAGAAACAGCAAGGAGTCTACTAGATGTTCGAGGCCTCCATCCGAAGCAACGTTAGCGATGCGACGATCCGAATAGGGACGACGTCATTGGACGAGGCCACGCAGCTAGGCCTAATAATAATGGTTCATCGGATCTTCATATGAGTCTGAGAACCGTGGGTCGGATATCAAAGCGGGCGGAGATCGCGGGGCAGGGAGCCGAACCGGCTGAGGTTGATCGTTCAGGGGGGACTGAACAAACGGCCCGGAGAAAGGAATCCCAAAAACCTGGAATAGAAGGTGCCTCTTTCAATGAAACTCGAAAATCACCCCCGTCTTTAGCAGGTGATGGGCGATGAGTGATGACAAGAGCTTACGCTTGGACGTGGAGTGCTGACAGGAGACGTGCATAGACGAATGCATCGAGCCGCAGCGCAATTTCGACTCTTTGGTATACGGACGTAAAAGTCAGATGTCATCGGACTCCCCTCTGCGCCTAGCCGGGGACGAACGAGAGGTCATACGGAGCGGAACGGCTCGCGATGCAAGTCAGTCTTGTACTACATAAGCCATTCAATAGGAACCCGGCGGGAGTACACAGTTGGAAAATAAGCAATCCTCAAATGAGAAACAAGCATATGGTTCTCTGAAACCCTACCTTCCGGGCGTGGTGGTTACATTCTGTCCCGTGTCCGCACGTGTGCACCGCTTGACGTACCCCGGACCACGCAATGACGGGACGACTGGGTCGCGATCAGACGAACTTGAGGCAAAGGTGATTAACCGAGTCGAAGACATTGCAAACCTGATCTCGAGTATGAGGTGGTTGTATTATTGTCCAACGACCCTTAGAGTTGTAGCGACGAGCCGGCTATTTTGTATTAGATGCAATCTACTGCTACCGTACGAACGGGCAAGCACCGTCCCAAAGTTGGGGTTCTCTGGGTTTAACGGTTCGGTCAGGGCTGTATGCAAGAAAGACAGCGTTACGAGATTGGTAACCCCGGATCCTTGAGGGGCCATACGCCGATCTGGGAACGCACGGTCACGCCCACCCGGTGAAGTAACATTGATAATCAAATTCCGAGTAGCATCGGACTTATTACTAACGCCATATCGAGACCGGTGAACGGGTCGTTGTGGAGGTACGGAAAACGCCTCAAGCATTATACTACTAACCTAACTCTTGCTGGCTGAATCCTATGATACTTAAAAAGAGCGGTGGGAACGCCAAACCAATAGAAAGAAATTGTTTAACTAATAAGTCATTAAGATGGTTTGCTCGTTTGCTTTAATAGATACCAGTATTCTGAGCGGAGCAGAAATACTCCCTCGAACCTGGGACCTAGCTTAGCGTTATTATTTTCTTTTTAGGTGGAGAGTATGGAATCACATGGATGTGGCAGGGAGATGAGAGCGACAAAAAGGTAAGGCTGGTAATAGCTTATGCTCTAAACAACAAGGAGAAAAATGACAAGAGAGAAAGGAAAGCCGGGGGAATTGATTGATTATGAGTAGGCTGAGTGGCATTCCCGAACGTTCCGAGAGCTAGAATCAGCCGAGCTATTGGTTGCGATGGAATTATATAGCTAAAGGTGGAAATGAGGATTTCCAGGTGTGGTGTGTGCCTGTTCACCTATGTCAGAGTGTCGGACGTGCTGCCACTTCAAAATGATTACTGGGTCATTATGGTATGCTGTGTGGTAGTAGTGGTAATAACGGTAGTTGAGATCTCTCTAAGCTGCATGGATCATTAATTGGCCATATGCTGCCGAATATAGAAAGCTGGAAGCATGTGAAGGGACTGACATGCATGGACCTATGTATATGTATGTGTATGTAGGTGGCCATCTGGGCTGCTGGGCTGCTAGGTAGGTAGGAGACTCGCTTATTAGATTAGTTGGAGTCTAGACGGAAGTGATGTAATGATAGTAGAAGTAAAGGAGCATGATGACAGCTCGTTTCTGTAATGTCCCGCTAGAATATAATATACCTATCTAAACTCGTACGTGTGCTTACATAGCACGAGTTGCGCGTGTAATCGTAGGACAACAGCTGAGCCGTCAGTTTGTGTAAAGTACCCAGGTATGTAGTTCGGAAACTCTTACCAGGCTTGACCATGCCTTACTTGGAGTGCTGACATCTATGGGTGTCTCACCTTGAGATAGAGGATCCTTTCCGATTCGCCAAATATGTTTGATGGTTTTCTTGCGATGAGAATATGTGTCTGACTACGATCCCTATATGATGGCGTTCTTGGGATAAACTCCGACGAGTAGTAGTAGGGGAATATCTGTAAAATTCTCCAACCGTGATCCGGAGTTGTTCGTTTTAGTCTTCCTCTTTCAGGGGTTTAACAGTTGACCTTGACTCCGAATTCCCTGTCGTGGACAGGGTGTTGCTCCGACACAACGCTCCCCGGATTCTACCATAGTTAGGATTTTGGTATAGTTAGTATAGAGGTATTCGCTGTGGTGGTGCTCTTCCTGGATTTTGGATGTACTAACCTAGGTATGTAGGAGATGATATCCGACTACTGGGATGAATTAGCCAATTATATCCAATGGTTATAATCTTAGTGGATACTAGTGATGCGACACCCGATGATATTCCCTGTGTTTGTAATTTTGTCTAGTTAGTGGAGGTAGAATATTTACATACCTACACATGTGAGCTCTTTTTTTTCGTCGAGGCCTCGTCTTGGAAATACCCGGCTCCTGCCAGCATATGAATCATACTGATAGGTGAATATGTTATAACTATAATAATTCTCTTCCGTCCGGTTGTTCTACACAATGGATGTTGGGACTAATCATTCGACTCGAGTTTACTTACCTTCTTCACATGCTCTTTACATTACATATGGACATTTCGAGTCAAGCTTTCAAGTTTCAACTTGTCGGTAAAAATCCCTTGCTCTCCATTTTATTGAAGTACATGTCTTTTGTCGTGCCAAGAGCTCAGAGTTCGACCGAGATCTATCCCGGCTCATCCAAACGCGATCGGCAAACTTGGACCGCATACGTAATACCTGAGTGGTCCTGAATACGATCTGGGCAGCAAGTTAACTCTTCAACAAATAGCTAATGGCCAATGGCTAATGGCTAATGGCTAGTTCGACGACTGGGCTGAATCGCATCCCTAGTACATGTTAACGTACGCAAGCATAGCGAAAGAATCCGTCGGGGGGGAGAATAATAACCCCATCCGTGGCACGATAAAAAAGCGAAGGAATTATCCCCATCTGAAAATTAATTATCGCAACCCCCGGCCTAGGCCGACACGCGACAAGTGGGTCGAAGAACTGGTTAATAATAGGTGAGCACCGTCTCGTCGGTGTAGCAGTCCCGCATATGCATAGTATGCATACTATGACTAGGAGTTCCTAGCTGGGCTAGTATTGCATACTATTCTAGTGGTTCTTCTAGAAGACAACCCCTACCGGCTAGACCATCCAGTTTAACGTAAACTAGGGCACAGAACAAATCTTCCCTCCGCAACCAAAGAACCCAAGACCCGGCAGTACCACGTCGTAGTGGACATCCTAGCTGGCTAGCTTGGCTTTAGGGTCGGTTTCTGGAGCGGCGGTAATGGTAGTAGTACATGATTAAAAAGGTAGAATACCCCATTGGCGACACATCCGAGAGAGGACTGACCTCACGAACTGCTGTTGTTACTTTTATTACGGTTTATAGTTGTTTGTTTTGGTTGATTGTTTGTCGTTGGCAAGTTTATAAGAAACTATACCTATCAAAATACTCGAGTACCTCCCATTTTTGTGTACTCTCGACTTTCCAACTGGATCTACCTCTCATCTTATAGAGATAGACAGAAAAAAAAAAAGAAGAGGACAAAAGGGAAAGTGAGGGGCAGCAGAAACCTTCTAAGTTAAGGCTCAATACCTTATTCTGGTTGTCTTAGGAAACTACATACCAACAAGCAGTTTCCTCAAATTTACAAGCAAAGAAAGGGAAAATACGTCTTCAAATTCTATAACATCAAAGTACGTACCACGTTCCTGCCTTTTCTATCTCTCCTACTTTCACTTACTTGACTTGATTTCCTTCAATGTTGGAAATAATCCAAATTCCTTCCCCCCCACTCTAGGAATTTTCTTTACTGACAACAACTTTTTTTTTTGTGCCTCTAGTTCAGCTCGTCACAATCCACTACTATTGGAGCTTTTATCGAATATCCTTTCCGCACATGACCTCCTCCCCAACGTGCTTCTTCATCTGGATCGCACAAGTTGGAGGTCAGCTTCGCAGCCGTTAGCGCTATTTCTTTTCCCGCCAATCCGTGGAAGGCTTCTTTTGCGACGGCCCTGTCTAATTAACCAACCAGAACGAAACACAAGGATCGATATTACAGGACTAAGGGCAGGACTAAGAGCCGATTGGTGATAATACTTTTGTGTTCTGTAATCCTGTGCCGCATTTACTCGGATTGTCACTCGTGATTGACTGCACATACACGCATACACGATAGCGAGTACAACAAGGGCTCATTTCGCAGTTCGGACTTCGCATCGATTTTTAGCAACTGGATAACACCGACGCAGCCGCGGACGCAGACGCAGACGCGGGCAAAGGACATCCGGACCCAGTGTTGACCAGAGCAACTTGCCTAGCTGGCCCTTGTCCGCTTCCTATCGTTTCATCCATGAGATAATACTTTTGACTATTGTACCAAAAGTCCCCCTGCTTGGCTGGCTTGGATAGGCGAGGAAGTGCCAGGGCAGGACGCAGGACGCGGGACGCGCGTGGGAGGGAGATTGGTATATTTGGGGGTCACTTTCTGTTGGTACAGGTTTACTGTTACTGGCTGTCACTGACTGTCACTGGCTGCTTGGTCGCTTTTACTGGTCGCTTGTTGGAAATCGAATCGAACAACCCCGCTGTGTGACGCTCCACAGACCTCTGCAACCTTTCGTTGTGCTGGAGAAACGTCATGACGTCTATAGTAAGTACATCGTCATTTTTATCTACATTATCTACATTCTCTATACCCTGCATTATACCTTATACCTTATACCTTATGCCTCTTCAGCCCAACTGCATGACTCTGAACTTTCATAGTCGCGTCACGCGTCTTATCCTATTTTTTCTTTTTACTCTTTCATATTTTCTCGTCCATCAATTTGAACTTTTGTACACCCAGAGGGCCAGATACAAATCCATCCACACTGGCCTGACCTGCATACCTTGGCTTCTTGGGACCGCTCTGATTTATTTTTCTGGATATTTGTGTTCCACACCTTCTACTTCTTCTACCACCCATCTTTCCCGTCTTTTTAATGTCCTGCTCGATTTTCTTCACCGCCTCCTCGCCTGTCCAGACCACCCCAGAAGCCTCGTGTCCCCCCACACTATCGTTTCGTCAGCCCCCTTAGCCCCGGGCCTTACTTGCTTTGAATGCTTATGTTAGACGGTCCCCCTATTCCCATCACGACGGCACGGAGCGAAGCGATGTTGCGCTACGCCCCAGGTCAGCCAAGTGTCGAGCTTGATTGGTACGGGTGCCATGATTGTCGCAGATGCCCAAGTTGCCAGCTTGGAATTTAGACTTAGCATATTTACCTTACTCCCTTGCGCGACAGTGACGTTTTGGTTCTTCAAGTGTAGTCCCTCAAAATTCCTAACCCCTTCCTATTTATCTCCTAATACCTACTCATCTCCTACCCTCCCTTTACCCCAGACCGACTTCTGTCAAATTTGACCCCCACTTCCTGTTCAGCTTTATTACTCTCAGCTTGAACTTTGTGACTACCTCTTGAATATCTTTTGTGATCTTTTCTCGAGATGCTATTTTAGCACGTGTATTTCGCCCACTACACCCTTTCCGATATCGTGTCCAACCATGACTGTTTCTCCGAAGCCAGCGATATTGCCTCTGCTAACTAACATCCAGCTATGTCTGGCGCATTACTGCGACCTACATGGACCAACACCTCTCATGGTCACTGAAGGCTTACCCGTACCATGTAGACAATGCTGTGACGATAATACTGAGCCAACGCGACCGCAAACCAGTGCTGCAGGTCATGGCCAACAGGCAACTGTTACCGATGCTTTACGAAAGATGACGCTTGGAAGCCCACGTAGCTCATCCACCCCTGTGACTGATCAAGAAGCTCAGGCGCATCGTGCATCGATAATTCGAACGTCAAAGCTAGGTCCTGGTACTACTGTTCAGGCCGTTACGCCGACACCTCTCACCACAGCCTCAACCGTTCAGACGCCACCCCAGAGCCCGCGACATGCGCCAGAAAACTTCCCAGAGACGAATGGCAAAGGAGGTTTACGGCGCGACTCGAGTTTTCGTCGAACCTATGATGATTATGTTACAAAACGAGCGAACCCATGTGACAACTGTGCCCTCACTCTTCCTAAGCGACAAAACTCGAAGCCTGGAAAGGGAGAGAAAGCCAGTACTACAACAGATTCTAAATCCGATCAACGTGGTCCTGTATTACGCACCCGCGCCCCATATGCACGTGTATATGGAGGTAGCAGCGGCGAGTTTAGCCCTCCAAACTCGAATCCGCACTCCTCATATACTTCTGATGCAGAGGATGATATTTTACCAAAATACAATGGGAAGCATTCAAACTTTCAGCGCCGACCTACTACCTCAACTTCGCATTCAAGCGTATCGTCCAAATCTAGTACGACACAACACACACACTACCTAGATTATACATCGACTCATGAGCCGGTAGTCCCTACCACGTACTCTATAGTTCGTGCCTCTTGCCTACGAACGCTCTCCTTTGAAACCCTCCCTCGACGACCTGAGACTGCACAGCAAGTTTCATCGTTTTCGTCGCCATTGCCTCCATATACATCGCCGCCAATCAATCATGGTCCAGGTTATATCACCACGGCACCGAATGCCCAGTCTGCTGCTAATGGCGGCCCGATCTTCTTTGGTGATCCTTTAGCGGGCTATACGACCGCATACATATTTCGCATTCCCGATATGCATGCTCGCGGTCGCAAGAGAGTCTATGCGTTTCTGGCGCTTAGTACGCACCGTGAACGTCTCGCCATGAAGACTTTTAGTTTTATATCAGCTGCATTCCGAGATTTAGCAAACTGGATTCAAGAACTGGCCGAAGCCGAAGCCGAGAGAGAGCGCGATCGAGAGGAAGCCAGTAGTCCAATTGCGGCAATCAATGCAGCGTATAGCCGAAGTGGATTTGGTGGCGATGGCCCGCGTGATAGCGGCATAGGGCTAAACCTTGGAGGCGGGTTCAGCGTAGCGAACCTGGACCGCGATCGCGAAAGAGAAAGGACCAACGACTCAAGCAGCTTCCTTACTGGTGGTGGCCGCAGCGGTTTAATGCAGCGCATGGGCGGATCTATGGGACCCGGTGGATTTGCACCCAAGGCTCGCGGGCTCGCAGAGCTCGTGGGCCTCCCTGACTTCTTCATTGAGCTTCATTCACGTTTCGTTCAGCTCTTGCTGGAGCTGGGTGTTGTGCTTTCCTCTTGAACCTCGCCAATCTCCAATGACATGACATGAGCAACTGATTCAGCGATATTCGATTTGCTATTCTGCGAGCGGCTAAAAGAACTACGCGGTTTAATGTGCCCGAGCGCAGAGGTGAAGACGTAATGACGGAGGATATACCCGAGTTGTTGAGTTGACAGTGGATGCCCCAGCAAACTTCCTTCGGTTGCAAACCACTCTCTTCGAGACACTGGTTATGGTGGCTCAACGAACTCCTTGACTTCTATGATACCCACACTTCAAGTTGAAGTAATTGATCTTGCGCTGGTTTGCGCTTATCCTTTTTCATTATTTTATTTTCTATTTTTTGCCTTTCTTAAGGATGATACCCTTTCTGTATTACTACTTGTCGACTTTATTCTTGTTTTGTGTTTCCGATATGGTTCTACGCTTGGGAGTATGCCGTTCTTGTTGTGTGGTATGGCGTGGCATGGCATGTAAAACGGCGTACAAAAGAAAAGGTCGGGTAATGCATGCGGAGGGAAAAGCGAATCCCCTAGAGGACAGACAGGTAGACGGATGAGCTCAGGCGGCTCGGACAAATGATTGGACGAAGTTGAGAAAGTTAGGAGGAGGAAAGAGGATGTAATGGACATCAATTGTAATACCATGTTATGAAAAGATGATTCTTGAGCGTTACGGGCACTTCTGCGTTTTATCGAGTGGGTTAGGGGAGCATTATAGATAAAGATGGACTACGGTTAGACAAATATGAGTTATTATTACAAGGTCATGAACACGTTTTCGAGCCTCGTAAAACACTATTAAAACTGGCACTGCGAAAGGAAGCGCGTAATTAGTTTGTTTAGTCGTATTGCTATGATAGTGTTACACTTGACCAACCCCATCACGTCACGGCTTCCAGGGGCATCCTCTATTTGCACGGAATTCCTATCGCAAGACCAAACCGTATCCGACGCAGATATAAGTATGCATCCCCTTATCTCTTACTCGACCTCCACTTTCTCAAGAACTTAAGGTAAACCAGGTTAAGCTACCAAGCCTTTCTCGTCTATTTGTAGAAGTCGAACTTGTTCTCATCACTTGTTCCTTTAACTTGACTGGAGTACGCGTCTTCAAGATCGGACTGGATGATATTGTAGCGGTTCTTGCGGACGGCACGGAGACCGGCCTCTTGCATGATAGCAGCGATGACGGCGCCGCTAAGGGGATCGTTGCGCACGATAAGACTGTCTAGATCGACCTCGGGGGCAAGGCTCATTTTGCTGGCGATAGTACCGAAAATAAGACGACGTTCGCGGCGATCACGCAAGCTGGGGAATTCAATCTTTCGATCGAGACGACCGGGTCGCAGGAGCGCAGGATCCAGGGTATCGGCACGGTTTGTGGCCATGATGACTTTTACGTTGGAAGTCTGATCGAAACCGTCCATTTGGTTGAGCAGTTCTAGCAGGATACGTTGGACCTCACGGTCGGCACCGGTCTGGGCGTCGAAACGCTTGGTGGCGATGGCGTCGATCTCGTCGATGAAGATGATGGCGGGGGAGTTCTCGCGGGCCATGCGGAAGACGTCACGGACCATGCGGGGACCCTCACCTAGGTACTTCTGGACGAACTCGGAGCCAACGACTCGGATAAAGTTGGCGGTTGTCGAGTTAGCGACGGCCTTGACAAGCATAGTCTTTCCCGTACCGGGGGGGCCGTAAAGCAGGACACCGCGCGGCGGGTCGATACCGATCTGCTTGTAGAGGTCGAAGTGGGTTAAGGGTAACTCGACGGCTTCACGGATCTCTTGCTTCTGCATGTCGAGGCCACCGACATCAGCGTACGTCACGTCCGGCTTCTCGTCGGCACCGAGCATGGCGATGGAGGAGTCGGCCTCCGGGGGTAGGATATCGACGAGAGCATTGGAGTGCCGGTGAAGGGCGACGGAGGACGAGGGCTTGAGCTTCTCACGGTCGAGGGTAGATAGGATCCGGACGACATAGTTGGATCCTGTGCTAGACTGTACGATTCCGGTACTGATGGTAATGTTAGACTTTTCTGCCGTAATTTATGTTTGACGATCGAGTCAAGCTATTGGACTTACTTTTGGTCAATGGCTTCCATAAATTGACCAATAACCAGCGGCACACTCTGAATTCTCTTGATTTCCTCCTGTGCTCGGACAAGCTCGCGTTTTAAGCTCCTGCGTAGGTTTCCCGTTAGAACCGACCTCTTGTTATATAATAATAGATAGTTGGCATCTCCCGCTCTTGTCTTGTCTTACCTTTGCTCATCCTTGATGTACTCCTCTTGCAACTGGATATATTCCAGGTGCCCTTGTAGCTTTTTTAATACTGCATATTCATCTCCACCCTGCGCAGGTATGCCCTCAATACTCTCGACGTTCGGGATGGTTGACGGGATAGGCTTGTTAAATGGTGCCACGCTATTAGCTGGGTTTTCTACTAAGACGTCACCCATGATCGCGACGCCGACGATGGGATTAGTAGAAATTAAAATAGAGAGCGAGTCGTGGATGCTGGCTGATTAGAAGATTTGGCGTCGAGACTTGTCCACCGTTGATGTGGATAATTGATGGATGATGATGATGATGGGAAGTTACCTAAGGTTACGTTGTTGAGCACAAGCTACAGCTTCTAAGATCCAGATGCCGACGCCAGCCTTGCAGCCTTGAGAGATTTGGTTACTAAGTATATGTGGGCCATTGCCAAGAATATAAAATGCAGCTAATCCGTCCTGGGAAAGTATAGGATTAATAGCTTTTCCGCTCTCCCTTAGCCCCACTACTCGGCACCTACTTCGCCTTAGATGCATGAGCTTCGGCTGATTGGCTCATCACTTCCCAGCACCTGCAAATCCAAGGCGAACATTTAATGTTCCCCATATTAGAGGTCAGTTTTTGACCACTCATCTTGCAGCACAGCCTGCAAAGCCTACTGAAGATCAGCTTCCGGCATCGCCCGACAAACACTAGCGCTTAAGCTAGATCTAACCCATCGATGGTGATGTTCGTATATATAGTACTGTGTACCTAATCTATAGCTTACGTCGTAACAAAAACAAAGAGCACTAACTAGTTAACTAGTTATAAGAAATATGTTCTTGTTTTGTGATAGTGTGATAATTCAACGATAGGGTTTAAATCATTGTAGTTTTTATCTTGAAAATACCTAATGTGCTGTGATTAGGCAGCCTGAATTGGTTTAATATTCTTAGATGTTGGGTCTTAAAGGAGCTTGGAAGGAACCAGTTGAGCTCATCCCTCATCCCTCTTGCATCTTGCATATATCTTAGCCTCTATGTACCCTAGTGTATGTACGTACATGTACCTAATGTAGCTGTGGGTAGAGGCAAGTCACTTCACAGCACAGTGTTAACTTTCTTACTACCCGCCCCCTCTGTTAGACCAATCCAGTCCGATCACGAACCTAAAAGACCCGCAAGGGTCCCTCGTTCCCCGATGTGTCATCATACCTGACCAGCGGTTTCGCACTGGGCTATCGTTGTCTATTCCTTCCAACAATCCATTACTTTACAGTGAGGTACGTTATCATAGCCCTTCTAGCCTGCTTTTTGTCCGCTTGCCCGCTTGCCCACTTGTCTGCGTTTAGGTAGATTACATACATCTGCAATTACAGTGCAGTACATACATACCTAGGTAGGCACAGCACATACCACATACATGCCATAGCACTACAGCAGCAGCACATGTACCGAATGACCGTTCCCGCATCAAATGCAGGCGCTGTCTAACTTCTACTGTATGTACATACGGAGTAGACTCCCTCTAGCCTCTCACCTTCTCTAAACCACCTGACTTAGATCTTCTTTTTCGTCCCTTTTTCCACCTCGTGAAATATTACCAAGCTTCTCTCAACATCACTTCTTTTTACCTCGTCGTTGCTTGCTTTACAGAGTGAACGTGGTCTCTAATTTCCTTCCCTTTCTCTCTTAACTCTCTGGCATAGTCACTTGTTATTCTCCCACTGGCGTTCCGACTTGCCTTGCTATTTATTATCATTTCGGCTACACAGCCCTTCCTCCGTGTTAAGATACATTACTGCTAATCGGGCCTCCCGAGAGTCTTTGGTAGAGAAGAGAGAAGTCTTGTCTTGTAATCCTACGATGATGGCATCTAATACAATTGCTATCCCGGCTGTCCGGTCCTCGGCTGCAGCCTACGACCAATCCCCCAAGGCTACAACCAGTTCATCTTCGTCGTATTCAAGCTCTCCGCAAACTCCTAGTCCTAGTCCTAGTGAAGTGTCGTCAGTACAGTCGGCACGCAAATTGAAATCAATCCACCATCGCCGACCTAGTTTATTGAGTATGTTTGCCTCCCTGTGTATTGATCATAGATCGGAGCACCTTGATGGTGTTCTCCCTCCGAGATCCGCATTGCTCACGCCATATAGGCTCCGCCTTCTGCAAGGACGAGTGTACCGTTATCAACATCGGAGACCCTGATGGGGCACCTCGATTGGTAAGAAAATGCTATCGCTGCTGGAAGTGCCGCTGAGGGGCCGTCTTACTAATACCCCTCGCTATAGATCTCATACCTCGCCTCGAGTCAAGGGTTCGCCTGGAACCCCGAACTATTCGTTCCGTCATACGTCGAATGTAATTACATACCCCTAGAAAATCGCAGGGAACCAGTACACGAGATTCGACTCAGTGACGAAGAGATCAAGGGGATGCTACCGTAACCGGTAAACCCCGTCTAGAGGCCCCCTCAATGGGATTTGTCTTTAGCGTCACTACAATCGATCGCACAGAGCGTCGTTTCTTCCTAGATACACATAACCCTCGCGAGAATACCTTTGCCATTTTCACGAATACTTCGGCGTCTGGATTCGGGCTATATCATTGCCTGGATGGATTGTGGATATCGGTCTCGGCATTTCCTATTGCGCGGCGCGGCTTGGAAGGACTAACTTCACACATTACAACAACTTGGACGGATGGGAATATTGTTACATGGGATATCCACGCCTAGAGGGCTTAGGAGTTCTCGTGGGTACTGTATGATTACATGAAGATTACATGAATGCCCTTAACATGGGGTCGGCGTTGGTATTCCCTGGTTGCTCTTGATTTAATTCGGCCGACTCTTTTCTCTACCTTCTTCTACGTGTCCGAGCAAGCAATGGGTTATTGTTTGTAGATAAGGGCGTTGCTTTCTCAACTTCATAGGTAATAGAAAGACTGCATACATTACTCATGGTTGTCATACTTATCAAGTGACTAACTAACTAACTACCTAAGTTAACATGTTCTATCCGATTTAGTTAACAGGCAACTCTCCCCTAGTCTATTTTGTATTTGGGGTGGAATATCTGAAAATCCATACTCGAATTGTAAGGTTTAATTGCATGTACCTAGGTAAATAGCACACGGGTGCTCGGATATGAGATGCAGGTGCCGAAGTGTAAAACAATGATGGGTCTCCTTAGTGAAACATTTTTCAAGAAACACCACGTGGATTACCGAGGTAGGAATTCTATTGCGAGTATCAATTGTGAAATCGAATAACACATTTAATTTTTAGAACACCCGAAACGACCATTGCGCCTACGTATTTAATTACTACAATATTTAGATCTATTTTTGATTCATGTCAGATCCACGTCTAGATAAGCATACTTTTGTATACTATTAACTAGTTATACTAATTACTATTATACTGGAAGCAACACAAGTAACTAGAGATGCATCTAAATCTATAGCCTCATGTACCTACATTTATATGTAGAGACATATAATAACTTCCTTCATCTCGCTCGCAATACTGCCTCCTTAATAAGTTGTCATATTCGCACGGTGTAGACATCCCACCTGTCGTCAATTCACCCACCTTTTTACCCCACGAATTGCGTTATCGGACCAACCCTCTTACCCTAATAGGAAAGTTGGAGTGGATTAGCGCAACTGATACGGCTAAGCGTTTAGAGCGCTTACAGTACATAAGAGACGTCTTTTAAGTTCTTAAGGAATTATATCTCACTGTGCGAGCTGAAACCTTTACAACATAGGTATAACATCGTCTCTTCAATTATTTTATAATAACCAGAGCTACCTACTTACTAACTTGTGCAATTTCCTTTGAGTACCCAACTTCTTACACTGCGCCCGGTCATTAATTTGCTGTAGTACCTATGCTACAGTCTATTATATAATTAATGCGACTCTTTAATCAAATGAACTAATATACCAGATACTACTCGATATGGTCACGTTTAACGTTGAACTCTTTTGATCGCCTCCAGGGAATAATTGTGATTGACCAGGTAGTATGTAAATGCGGGCGGAGATATTCACATGCATTCGTGGCGATCTCGAAGTAGGGTACTCGGAGTAGGGTACCCAATAACCCAATATCAAGATGGATGTTTGTTTCATAGCCACGTGTACAGGTAGATGAGGGTATGGGTAGGTATATTTCAAGTATATCGCATCGAGTAATGAACCTTTAAGAAATTATTCCACTATTCATCAGCCTTTCTCATCTCGACAGATCATCATCCCGAAAGTATTAATGAATCCCTAAATCGGCATATGTCATTGTAGTGTCAAACTAACTCAGCACAAAATAAAGGTATCAGGCACTAACCGGAGCTAAGGGCGGGTTCCCATTTGCGAATATGGGGTAGACTCAGCTTTACGATCAATGGTGTGAAGTCTATTTGCAGATAAGAGCCCAATCTAACAGTTCAAATAGTTCAAATCTAGCTACATGTACCTACATGTAGATAAGCACTACATCTAAGTACTTGTATACCTGGATCTTACTAACCCCTCCAACTCAGCTGCCACATGCATGCACATGTGCTGAACGTCAGGCGGTACTTTAACCTTGTATAGAATTATTACGTGAGATTACCTAGGTAGGTACCTAACTCGCATTGGGCAATGCTAACCTCCGATAAACTAATACTTATACCCCCGACCCGCTTTTCGACCTGTATGTAAAAGACAATTCCAATATAACGGGACGCACAATTGTGTACTACGTTCCCAATCATTCAACAAACTACAAAATATCGTAATATTCGTCTAGCAGCAATGGTTGAAGTGGATCACGATCGATAAAATCCCATGCCGATGCACGCCAATACTAGGTAAGCTCAACTAGCTAGCGGTGAACATTTTGACGGCACATTGCAATGTTGGGCACGGAAAAAGATGCATGTCGCCAAGGCAAAAATACCCAAATACTACCGAATAAACAAATCATTGGACTGAACTTACCGTACCCAAGGCTCGGTATCGCAACAAGATGCACTACATACGCTTGTTGCGTGGCCCAAAATTAGACGCATCAAACCTCAAGAGACCACTTATCTCAATCCTTCTTACCATCACCACGGATCTGGGTGACTCATTTCTCTACCCGGATGAGCCCGTCGACTTGACTATTTCGGTGGAGAATCCGACAGGCCAGTCAATCATACTGGAGGCAGATCGCCCGCCTAGATGGACTGCTGGCATGCGATGTCTTGACGCCAAAGTCCCCGTCAAGCCGCATCTCAAGAAGGACGATGTCACGTGTACGATTAGGATTCATCCAGCGACACAAAGTCCACCGTTAGGAGTGTTGAAGAGTACCGATACGCTTCCGTGGAGCGTTGCTAGAGGCTCGCCTGCAAGCAAGGGTCTCATCATGCCAGTTTCCGTAGAGATGGCGAAGGGCATATGCGCGCCCGTTGCCGTGCGAACACTCCAGCTGGACTCCAGGTCTCAGCTCCAGGACCAAATGGATATTGACCTCGAAGAGGACATTGGTGAGAGCATTGCACGCCATATATGGGACGCAGGTGTTGTGACTGCCTCCTTTTTAGGAGACGCATGTAGTACGAAGGAAGGTATCTACAACACGCTACCTATGCAAGAAGACGGCTTTAATATCTTAGAGCTCGGTAGTGGTGTTGGTATTCTCGGGATCACTCTGGCGCAAGTCATAGAAAGGGCCGTAGTCCGTGGGCATACGTCCAGTAAAGCTACTGTATTACTAACAGACCTCTCGGAGGCGGAAGAGCGCGCGAGGTCGAATATATCGAGAACCAAAGCGGCGCTCTCTCGCATAAATCCCAGCGGTTCTACAGTAACTCTTCAGTACGAGGACCTCGACTGGGACGAGGGCAAGCACGGACGGTTCGGGCCCCTTGCTTCTGCCCGCTCGTGGGATCTAATTGTACTTAGCGATTGCACATACAATGTTGACTCATTACCCGCGCTCGTCGGGACGCTGAGCGCGTTACATACTGCAAATTTGAAACATCACGGGGTAGAAGAAGCTGCAAAGACTTTTGTTATCCTAGCAACAAAGCCTCGTCATTCTTCGGAACAGGCTCTATATGGGTTGCTGACTACTAATGATTGGCAATATAGCGTTATTAAATCCATTCCACTGCCAAAGTTAGGCGAAGAAGATGAAGTAGTTGATATATACTTATTAAAAAAGGGGGAAAGGATAACATAGCTTTTTCTTTCCCTTATCATACAATTTTATAAATTATAAAAGATTTCATGATTTTAACTTATTTGTTTGTGGTAAAAAGCAACGTCTTTTTCAGTCACTTACCGTATTAAATTGATAGGTAATATAGTACAAGAGCTGAAAGTATCTTCAAATACGTAAGTGGCTTGATATGCGCGCGTTTTATCAGCATGTATATAGAAGCATTGTCATAAATCATTCAATCGCCCGTGTCTTTGCAGAACTAGCTTTTATTTCCGCTGTAGCCTAGGGGGGTTTTCTCCTCTTCATTATAACGACCAAGTCTTTGCTTTCCCAGTATCCAAACAAACTATCGACAATGTATAGTACTATTTCGGAAGAAGATATTCACACCCGATTTAAAAAGCGATATCGTAGTCAAACATCCTACGGTAGGGCTCCAGCGCCCAACACAAGATGGCGTTCTCATTCGAACGTATCGGCAAAGCAAATTGTTCCGTCTCTAGTCTCTTCTAGCCAAGAGTCTTTACATGAACGGTCGATCTCGGGCTCTATATCCGACTGGCTTCGAAACGTCGAATCAAACTCGCAAGATCCGAGCCTATTACTTTCAAGCCGACAACAATCACGTATATCCCTAAACCTAATTTCCGACCCCGATATCATGTCTCGAGGAACCTTTAGTTTGGGGAGTTCAATAGATGATAGCTCAGATGGTCAACGTTCGTCTGGTGGATCTTCGCCTACCACCCGCAGAGTCGGCAACGCTGGGTACGTGGAGTGGTATTTGAAGATGAAGTGTATACGGATGGAACTGGAAGACGAATCTCTTGAATAGGTAAAGGAGTTTCAAGAAACTCTTACAGTCTACCATAAGTATACTCTCACTAGAAGAAATGGCAAAGATGCATAGGTGGTGTACTAAAGCAATGATTAAGTACTATTTTGGAAGATATATAAACATTAATGAAGTATGGTTTGGGAATGGATTTAATGGATGTCCAATTTTTGAACTTGCATACTCCAGTTGCGGCGACTCAACATATCCAATGGCTAACGCGATAGACTGTTCACTAAACTATGTGAAGCTCACATTGCAGACCTATTGCCCCGAAACCTGACTTAGCCTATGGGTACCTCGCCAGAGAGGTTCCTGGGCTATACTCATTAGGGCGGGAGAAAACTGCCAGCGGGGGGTTCCCGACAACTAGGTATATAGGGCTTTTGTTTCCTATACTTCATCATGGAATTAAAAAGCACTCTATCGATGAGTAAGAACCTAGCCCCCGATTTTGTTCATCAGCCTTGTTCTCATATAACAAGATCGTGAAGGAATCGGATCAATATAAGGCTTGTCTTATGCTGATCAGCAGGCAATATCCATAAATGGGGCCGGGGAGAGAGGTTGGATGGGGTTTTCGATGGCATTAAGAAATTGTATGAGCCAGCAAAGTCATAAGGTTTTTCTAAACGTGTATGTGATCAGTCAGGTAGCTAAATTGTACGAGGCTATTTCATTGTATATAAGGCTGGCCAATGAGATCGTGCATATCCTGGGGGGCTAGAAGGTCTTATCAAATTAGGCGGGGTTGGAAGGTACATGAACGGTCTAATGAAATTATGAGAATACATGTACATAGTTAATACTTATGCGATACTTGCATGTGCCAACCCCGCTATTGTCACGTTTTTGTATGTACATAGGGGTCCTTCCAAAGCGCCAAGCGCCAAAAGTAAACATCTGCAATACTATTTACATCGCAAGTCTATCCTATCAAACTAGCCAATCACCATTTACCAAGAGGCAAAATTGGGAATCACTAGCATCCCATCGCTGCGCTGCACGTACATAGCGGATATATCTGCATTGCGGCTGATTATCTTTTCATAATTCCGCTCGCGTTTCCAGCAGAACACCAACGGAGAAAAGAAACACAGGACTGACGATTTATATCTTTCATCATCACCATCAATCTTCTTCCCAGCTCGGTTTAAAGCTCTCTACTTTTTCCCGCTACGACTGCAACACATTGTCTCCTTTCCTTACTTAGATCACTTATATCATCATGGAGGGCTCGGCCTCGGCGGCGCACCGAAAGATCGAGCTCCAGGCTCCCGATGACCTGGCGTATCTGTTGGCCAATGTACGGCGCGCGGCCGCGGCACGTCTAGACGAGGCGTTTCCGCCGGTGGATGGGGCAAGCGGCGCCGCTGCCGATGGTGATGAATTGCGGACGAGGATCGAGGAACTTGTTAACGAGGCAAGTTTTATTTTATTTTATTCTTTAGTTTCAAAATTTTTTTTTTTCTCCGTTGTGTTTTTCAGCATGAAATTGTCATAATCTATATTTCTTATACCCAATCTCTATTTTTCCACTGTCGTATTTCCTTTCTTGCCTGCGTATGCAGGTAGAGCATACGGATTTAATTAAAGAGGCCTTGGTGAAAGATGAGAGATCAATGGAGAACTCCTATATAAATGGAATTAATGCACTGAACTTTCACATACGACCATAGGATTTGGAAAACTCGGGATCCCGTCCGCTCTCCCATAGATAAGCCAGATACCGCCAGATTAGTAGTTGGGTCGGTGACGACCAGCGAATCCCTGGTGTTGTATGTTTTTGATTTTTACCTTTTTTTTTTTTTCTCTCTTTTCTTATCGTTATATTAGATTCTTCTATTTTTATATTACACGTAGCCCATTTAATATTTTGTTTTATTTAAACGTCTTTTAAATCTAGATCTACTTCATACGAAACACTCATAAAGTCGGGACGCTGTATACTAACCTACCAACAGTACATCACCAAAACCTTCACCCTAGCAGGCCCCAACCTCTCCATCAATGGCATGCACGTTGACGCAGCACACTACCTCTCCGGTAGTCCTTCTGACCCGCAACAGCCGGAAGAAGTCTACGAGCCGTTTGACGCGCGCAAGCGCGCCCGCCTCGAGGAGCTAACGCGCGAGGAAGAGGACCTGCTGCGAGACATTGCCGCCCTGAAGAAATCCGTACCGCATGCTGCAGCCGCCTCCTGGGCCGAAGCAGCGCGCCGCTCCGTCGCTGATGACGAGCAGGCCCTTGCCACGGTTAATGAGCGCACCGGCACTGATGGCGGTGAGTCGCTGCTGGGAGACCTAAATAAGGGGCTTCCTCGACAAGATGATATTGAGAGCGGCTACGAGGATGCAATTACAGGATTGGGTAGGTTGAAGCGCGAGATGCCGTCGGTGGTGGCGCGGATGGAGAGGGCGCGAGGAGCAGGAGAGTATGTTGTAACAGAGCGGTGAATGTGTTCTCCCCTTTTCGCCCCTTTATATTGGTTTGTAAGGAAAGAGGCGGTGGAGTTCCGACTACGTTCTAGGAGGTGATAGTCATTGTACCCCGTGTACGTATATGAGAAATATGCGAGGGCAGAGTGGAAGACGGGAGGACTGTGCCGAGATATGCGGTAGCAAGTTTGGATTGCCCTCCTTTGTCTAGGGACCAATTGCTTCTTCACGTGGAATCCATCGGCCTCTAATATCATGAGATCGTGGTTGGTGGTTGAACAACCCTATCATAAATAAAACCACTTAATTCAACGAATCCATATTTCTAAAGTAGATTAATTCGCGTGCACGAAACTACAATTTATAAATCGCGGGAATGGTTGAAAGACTAGGACTCTAGAGCAGCGCAAATGTAAATGTATCATTTCAGTGTGTGAAATGCTTCTAATGGTTCCCAAGAAGATAGCCATGTCGGCCCTATCAAGGCTCGTATGCCCGTAGGTTGAAATTTGCAATTATGAGATTTTGTCCGGAATAAAGTCGTCCGGATCGAGAAATTTCAGCGGCAACTTCCTCATGTGCCTTAATGATCCTATCTAACCACACCCACTGACTCCCCGCTTCATCAGGACTTATGATCTCCCTTTTTGTATACAAATGCAACCTTATGTTTCCTTTAAGCCGCGGCTGGAGCAGGTGCCGTAGCTTCGGCTCCCTCCACAGCGGTAGCACCACCAGCGACGGCACCCGCACCGCTGCCCATCTCTGTCGGCCTGTTCTCGATCGTTCCATCTTTTTGCTCCCACCAGGCAGGCTTCGTGAACTCAGGGTCATTCCAGGGGCCCGCGTTACTCAAGTGGCATCCGCCCTCGCACTGACAGGTACCGCCGAATTCCTTAGGGAGGTTCTCGGCGGGGATCTGGCTTAGGAGTTCCTTCTGGTAGTTACCGCCGAGAACGTTGATCTTCTCAACAGTAACGGGGTCGAGCAGAGGGCGAATCATACGCCACACGCCAGTAAACAGCCAGTTTGTGTTGATGAGGTACATGCGGCCAAGACGTTCCGGGTAATAGTTCTGACTCATACCGGACGCCTCCTGGATGTAGCCGAAAACCTGGCGCGCGTTGCCGAAGCCGACACCGTTGAAATCCATGATGGTGCAAGATGTCTCAAGTAGTTGACCAGCCTTGCGCGAACAAGCGGGTAATCGCGGGTCCGCCATTTTCTCGTATTCAACAGCCAAGTTGACCAACATGTGCTCATACTCGATACCTTCGTTCTTCATAGCAGCGAGATCAATCTTGCCAAGTTGTTCAATGTACACCGGTCGGCCGTCCTACCAAGATACGTGTATTAGTACGAAAGCCCACAAAAGCTAATCTCTTATGAGATAGTACAGAGCAGTGATTTCTCTTACCTTGTCTGTCTTGTGGTAATACTGAGGGTAGTACTTTGACACCTTCTTCTTGAAGGACCCGTCTTTGTCCCACTCGCCTATCTCCTCGTCAAGACTGATAGTCCGACCATCGATTTTAAGGGGCTGTCCGGTATACAGGAGAGTCTTCCGCCAATTTTCGGTATCGACGAACCTTGTTACCGGGGTCAGTCCATCATTCTCAACTATGTTTCTCTACTTTGGGACATCTTTCGTAGCCTTGGCTCGGGGATCGCTCACATTTTCTTGGCTAAGTTGACGTCGAACTTTCGAGCTCGCAGGAAACGCAACTGCATTCCGAACGGAGTGTTAGCTGATTCAACCATTGCATTCCCACATATTTGACATTGTAGCTCTTTTGCTACCTCCCAAATGTAGTACTTAGTAGGACACGTACCAACGTCAGGGTATCCAGCCGCTTGGTATAGCCTTCGGCCTCGAGCAGCATGCGTAGCTGGTGAACCTGGGCTTGCTGGGCCTCGGTCAAGTGGCCTGGATGACCTGGTTTCGCTACGGGGGCGGTTGTAGGGAAGTCATAGTGGTCGTACTTGGGATTCAGCTCCATGATGAATGTGGCGAATGCGTCGATTTCCTAAGAAATCGAGCTGTTTAAAGTGAGAAATTCCTGATTGAGTAATATAGTAGACTGTTTATCCAGACAATACGAGTTAAACAGGGTTAGAACTTTGAAGTTTGAAGGAGGAAAGAAAGTGTGTGACAGAATGAGACCGACAAGTGTCGTTAAGAATGTTTTAGGGGACTGAGGATTGTCGATAGGGGAGTTTATGTAGGTGGATAAGCTGGCTTGTTGGCCTATCCGTAAGTGGTAATAAAAAAAAAGTCGGGGGGGTCGCTTCGCTGTTAGACCGTAACTCGATAGATAGTATGGTAAACTGATAGGTACGATTAGGTACCTCTAGGTAATTTTCTAGGTCAGGTATGGATTACCATACAAAATTATAATCATTGGGAAAAAAAGAGTGGCGGCGCTAGATTGCAGGTGCGGGCATGCCCAAGTGGGACATCGTCATTGGTGCGCAGCGGTGAGATCTGGGGACCCAAACTTAACCAAACTTACCCAAACTTTAATTAACAGGTACGCTTCCTGATCGCCTGCCGACTTTAGATAGGTACATAATATTTAGGGGATTTAGGGGTCAGGTACCGCCTATTCTTCCCCCTTTTATCTGTTATATCTCTTCTACTTCGTACATACATACATGTAACCCACTATCCACTATGGAGTGTATACGCGTACCTTAGGTACTTTCAATAGCCTTTTCCATACATTTAATTATGTACGCTTCGTACGACAACCCAATAGAGCTGTCAAAGACTAACCTAAAGTCGGACAAGGTTAGGGAAAATAAGATAACTTTATGGATTTAATGGGAATAATGCACATAGTGAATTGTCGTCCTCATTTCCAGATGAGAATTGTTATATTGCGTCATCAACACGCGGACACGGGTAGACAATAAGATTAAATCTACATACATTCCCATCAATTTCTCGTTTGGGATGTAGTAAATAGGCAGGAGGTCTCATCAGTAAAGATGGTGTCTGGTAAGTCCCCGTCTAGTCGGTCGAGCTAACAGCTAACAACTGTCCCTGTAGCCCTTTCATCCGTTTGGCTGCTCGTCACCATCCTCAGTCCCTTTCCCTTTCCGTTCCTCGTCTGCCTTTTCTTTTCGCTTCTGAACAACATCCCAGTTGTATACTCGCGCTACTGCAACCTCCATAGTCTAGTTCGAAGTTAGCTGTCTATCCATCGGAGGTTCCCGAGATAGTGAACAAGACGAGGCAGGTCACGTACTGTAATCTGTTCCCTTAGAAAATCTAGGTCTTCCTCACAATTGGCGTAGCTCTGCTTGGCAGCCGCCAATTTTGACGTTAAAAGGGTCTCGGCCTCATCGACAGGATACGACAGCATTACATTTGCCTATACAATAATCCCGTTAGTGAACTGGGCGTTTAAACGCTTGTTTGATATAACAGGTATTATGCCTTAACGCCTCAACGTACACCAAGCCATAAGTACACCTCGTCTGTAGGGGGTATGGACGCTTTCGCGTATAGAGTGTCGTTAAGCTCAAACGTTGTCTCGATCGGATCCGATTCCTCCTACAACGACAACATCATATCAGTCGAAAGTTCCTGGCCGAGTTGACACTAAGGTTATCCTACCGTCCTTGTCTTCAAGAACTTGACTGTTTCTAGAGTCTTTTGTATATCGGGCATCTTGTCTTTTAGTCCAGCCACTCTCCTTTGCAAATTCAGTTCCATAAATTGATATTTACTATATTCAAGCGTTGGTGTCAGCAAATGCCCTGCGTAGAAAGCGAAATGGCCCCGAGAGATTAATATGACGAATGGCTGTGGTGGTGTCTGTAGGTAATTATGCCTCGTCTAGGTAGACAATGTGTAGACATACGAGATCATCTCTTGGAAGCTTCGTAGCGTAGACTGGACATCGTCTCTAGAGGTGACATAGTCCTCGACTTTATCAACGAACGGCGCCTGGGGGATTCCTCTCGGGTTCGTGGTCGCTCCATCCTTTCTATATCGCAGATTCAACCTTGTCAGTAACAGCAAATCCAGCTGATGGGGTGTATCTTTGTATCGTACTGGGCGACCGGTTCTTTGCCTTTGGCTGACATATTGTGTCTATCGTGCAGTGCCCTTCAGCGCATTATAAATGGAAGTAGACTAGGTCGAATCTCCGGGCAGTCCCGACAGTCTATTGTTGTGCCTTGGTGGGCACCTATTCGCAGCTTGCAGCAGAAAAATTAGGAGCATGGACCAACGAAGGCGGGGGAGACTTAGAAGCTCACCGAGGTGAATGAGGGGTAAGATTCGGTATGCAATAAATCAATTATTTATATAAATGATACTGCAATTAACCTGTTAGAGGTAACACGGTGCGTCGCGATAATTCATTATCAACAGAAAAACATATCCATCCATCTCATACGTTCCTAGTCGAAACTCACTAAAACTTATATACTTCTATACTTTCCTACTACGAATAGTTAGCGCTATAGTTGTAACATTTACCTAGGAAAGAATTGTCGATAAATATTTACGAAGAAATTTTGTATAGATTTACGCTACTTGCATAATCACCTAATTCATCATCAATTATATTGAACAGCTGCACGACATTGAAAACGGATGGTAACCAAGTCGGATAATAGGCAGTAATTTCAAAATAGAATATTTACTGTACAAACGCTCCGTTTGCCGCACGAACCCGAATATATTAAAAGGAACGTGAGAAATACTTTTAGGTTATGAGGCAGCTCGCAAATCATTCCCAACCCCCTCTCGGATCTCTCTTTATTACCAAAAAAGAAAGAAAACAATAGAAAAACTCCCCTGAGACAGTCACCATGGGCCAAGGACCATCTCATGACATAGTCCAACTCGAGACTAGAGTTGAAGATCCGAGTAACGGAGAATCCCCGAAGGGTCTTGCTCTGATAGCACATGGCCGTCTCGGTGGAACCTTTGACCAACCGCCAGTTCGCCTTCTCGCCGAATATCTAAGGGATAAAAAGCAGTTAAGAGTCGTCACATGGAATGCCCGCGGAATAGGCCGGAGTGAAGGAGGGAATGAGTGGACCGACTTTGGTATATGGATAGGAGACGCTGGGATCAATGACTACCATGTAACACTTCCCCGAGTCCATTCCCCTCATTACTCCGCGACATAATATATGAGACGTAACTGATCAAACCCTCTGAAACTTATAGCGAATGCTTCGGGAGTCCATGACTCAATATGTAAAAGACTTCCCCAATACACACAGGGCTCAGTTATTCTTATGTGTATAGTCCACTAGTCCACCTCCTATATTGGGTTCATAAAGCTCACATAAGTTCAGGGCTACTCAGCAGGCGCCATCTTCGCCGGATGTAGTCGTCCCCCGCTGTCATTTCCCCAATTTGCTCCCGCTCACTACATCCTCATATCATATCCAATAGAACTCAACCCCCTCATCGCCTTTCACAAGTCGGGCTCCTACTTCCGCTCGGTCGAAGCATTAGTACAGGGCCATGGATGGGAAAACCTGCCCGGCGAGTTCGAAGGTCGCGAACCAGATGTGACCGGAGTGCTCACCGTCACAGGCCAGTTTGAAGGCATCTTCTATGGCATGTGGACTCAGATTCTAGGGAGTAAGAATGCTCGGAATATCCTAAGGCAAGTTAGTGTCGAAGGAGCTAAGCATTCTTGGGATGATAAAGCGCCGCGTATCGTTGAAGAAGTCGACAAGTGGTTGTCTAGTATTTAGGGGTATTGATGAGGTATGAGTATTGATCCTAGTTTTCGGATTACATGATGTGTCTTTAGGAAACCGAAGTGAGTTAGCTCAAAGGATTATAAGCTGTGTACAACTAATTATAAATGTTATAAATATTGATAATATCCTGGAAGAGCCGAATAAGTTAGGGAAGGACTATGAATTGTCTCAATATGGCCTGAAGACTGAGGTGGGTGTACTCAAGATCACAGCTATGTCCTCAGGTACGAGATTGCTACATGTACACACTCCGCTTATATCAACAAGTCAATACTTTAATAAGACTCAAAATTTACTGTTTTAGGAATGGCCCAAAAGACTCGGTCAATCAGATTTAGATGGATGAACAACGTGCATGACATTAGCCGATCGAGCGGATAGGGTTTGCGGCTCCTCATACTATAGGCCAACGATTATTTTCGCTTTATATACCCACGCTAAACTAATGTGAAGCTATTAGACTATCATGTATAAATATAATGAGCGTGAGCACTACTGTCTCGGCGTCGAAGCTATTAGTTAAAGACTAGGAGATATCAGTGAGCCGGGTACCATACACATACCTACCTACCTAGGTATACAGCAGTTTTTCAATACTAAACTACCCTTTACTATATTTTCCTTTCATCTACTATTTATACTTCCTACTTATTCATCAGGTCCTATTTGTCAACATATTATTAAATAGTAAACATGCACATGTTTTCCTCTTTTTAGTTCCTATTAGTCAATCATATAGATTATGTATATCCTAGGTCACTTTCAGCACTTACGTATGCGAATCAAATCTCAACCCGAAGGATTGGTAACCACCTTACCTTTACAGGGAGGTAATGTAACACATTGTCTTGGGTACATACACAATGTAGTTCGATCGTATTCTAGATTGGATCATGACGACATCCTTGGCCGGCACTTCACGACAGGCGGAGCAAACACGATACCGGTCCGGTCTTGGTGATAGCCCGATTTGTCAGCTAATTGAGACCATCTTCATTCATATAGCTCGGCCTCGGCCTCCCCACCTTATTTAGCTTCATAATATTATTAGAGATAAGTATCAGTTTGTGTCTCTTCACGATCCAATTATCAAGCTATATTTTATTACGTTATAGCCTATTACCAGAGTTATCTCATTCGAATTATATATCGTATTCTCGGAGTAAGCCTGCTGTAGTACACCATGACTAATATCGGCATCAAGATAGTATCGGACACCGTCTGCCCATGGGTAAGTCGCTTCTATAACAACTCAACGGTAAAGTACTAAACCGATT
The DNA here is from genome assembly GCA_902805455.1 of Daldinia concentrica. Classification (NCBI taxonomy): domain Eukaryota; kingdom Fungi; phylum Ascomycota; class Sordariomycetes; order Xylariales; family Hypoxylaceae; genus Daldinia; species Daldinia concentrica. The sequence goes on along the minus strand of CADCSW010000041.1, from coordinate 2,061,232 downwards.
TGATATCTAGTGTTACATTGGCAAGAAGCGCCTGGACCGAGCCATCGACCTATACCGCAAGACGTATCCCGACGGCAAGAATGACACTTTCACAATCTCCTGGGCCCCGTTCTATTTGGACCCAAACTCGCCTAAGAAGGGTGTTCCTCTTGTCGAGCGCATGATCCAGCGCTTCGGCCCGGACAAATTAGAAGCTATGCAAAGGCGCCTGGAGCTGATGGGACGCGAGGAGGGTATCAACTTTAGTTTTAAGAGCAAGATTGGTAACACACGGGACTCGCATCGTCTGATCCAGTTTGGCAAGACGAAAGGAAATGACGTTGAGAACCGTGTTGTATTGGAGTTATTCAAGTCGTATTTCGAGGGCGAGGGGGATATAACGTCGCATGATACGCTGATCGATGTGGCTGAGAAGGCCGGTTTGGACAAGGCAGAGGTGAAAGACTGGCTTGAAACGGGTAAAGGCGGCAAGGAAGTCGACGAGGAGGTCCAGGAAGCGTATGCGAAGGATATACATGGTGTACCACATTTCACAATTCAAGGTAAGTACGAGATCGGCGGAGCAGAAGATCCCCAGACTTTCTTGGAAGCATTCGCAAAAGCGAAAGAGGGAATTTGAAATGACGTGGGCCTGTTTGTCGGGCTTGTCGTAGGGATTAGTAGATGGCGTTTAACTGTATTAGCTAGATGGTTAGGGGTATCATAGTCGTTAGGGTTTGTGTATTACAGGTTCAGTAATCCGCCGAGGTCTTCCTCTATTGCCTTCAACCTCCCCTGCAATTCTCTCTTTTTTCGCTCCAATTCCCGGATCTGCTCTTCTTCTCTTTTCAGGTCCTCCTCGGTTAAGATCTCTTCTTTCTCCATCGTGGCGGCCTCCGCATCCTCCTCCTCTTCCTCCTCGCCCATCCAATGATCCTTATTCATCCTTCCTATAGTCTCAGCCTGTTCAGCTACTTTTGCTTCATAGTATGCTAGCGTGTTACGACTATGTGCGTACTTTGATCGCTGCGCTGCTATCCGTTCTAGAGCACCCGGTAGAGGATAGACGCCGCATAACTTCTCTGCCCCCTTGAGTAGAATCTCGACATCGACGTCATCCCTCCCACTACGTCGCTCACTCCGGCGAATTTGCTCGTGTAGGTCGCCACCTAACACGGCTGCCACGGCGGTGTGGCGTCGCGGGGCGCCTACGTTTCGACCGGTGTTGCTACCGGATGTCGTGACTTCGCCGGATGCTACATTGAAAACGGTTTGCCGACGCCCGGACTGTTTCGGAGGATCCAGGTTCTGGGATGTGGATGGTGGCGGCGGGGGCGGGACAGAGAAGAGTGCTCGTTCGTGCGCTTCGGTGTCGCGAATTAGCGATGTGATGTCATGGTTGGCTAGAAGGGCATTGGTGAATATCTTGGGTGGTGGGAAGCTTAATTGAAGTGTTAATTAGCTTTGGCTGTACGGCCAAGAACACGAATTGGGATATTGTAAAAAATACATATACGTACGGAAGACTGTCGATTCCTTGACATGAGATAGCGATCTGCTCGAAATGCACCGAAAGAAGTGACATGATGGGACGCGTTTACGCAGTAAGAAATCAGACGGTTATCATGTGTGGCTATGAGTTATTGAAGGGAAGGATCGGATAAATGACTCTTTGAATGGTATTTACAAATTGCCTAAACGGTGAAATAAAATAAGGACCGTAAAACAAAATAAATAAGTTAGGACCGAGACTGCGAGTTGAGCTTAAACACGCGACTTCAATGTACCTTCTTAAGTGTTGACCCCTCCTACCGCCTAGTGATGTATAATACAAACGCCACAGCCCCCCACCATGTGGCTTTGTGTTACCCACGTTATGTACCTATTGCATCGCTATCAAATTCTAACTCCAACACTATTTTTCTATCCACAGGCTTTATCAAACCCAAGATGGATTTCATGTTCTGGGGTGATCCTAGACTAAAATAATACAAGTCTTTTGTCAACAATATAATTCTCAATTACTAGGTCTCGGATGAATTGGGGATTTAAAGCTGCGAAGCTATTATATACTAGTTAACTAGTGCATATCCGCCCTAGTTTCCCATCCCGCCGGGCTTAGTCCCTATTCTGCCTTAGTAGGGCAGGTCTAATAAGCTGCGACAAGTAACAAGTGTTTACCGCTTTTCAACAAGCAAAAGTATGATGGTTAATTAATGGCTTGCGGGATGAACTCGTTTCATTCTCTCCCCAAATCACCCAAGTCACCGCAGCGTCGGATCGCCACCTGACAACAGCACCACGCATTGTGAAAGGAGGGATAATAAGAAAGTTACGACACTGGCATTATATTACTTGCAGGCCCTGCAGACTTGGGGTATCCCTGACCTCATCAACAGCCAAGCAGTGAATTTTTCACATCTCCACTACGTCCACTACGGCTGCGTCTCTTTCCTTCTTTCCTATCCGTAGGAGGCAAGGCTTAAGATCATTGGGCATACATAATCGAGTGGCATGAGTGGCATGAGTGGCATGAGTGCTGCTACCTGACCCCTGGTCTATTTTTGATTCTCTCTCGTACAACCTCTACCGTAGCTCCAGGGCCCTCGGTCGAAGCCTTGATACGCCTAGTTGATACGTCTAGGCGGGACAAGCCTATTCGCATACGTACATACATACATACACACGTACAGTGCTGTGTTAAAGCTGCCGTTAACCAGTGTTAGTTAATCAGTTTTGCGAACGAATGGTTTTTTCGGTCAGCGTCCAGGGTCTAACAGGACCGGCTGAACAGTTCAGTAACTTGACCTACCCTACTTTCTAAGTCATATTCTGACTGGTGATATGACATCCTGCCATAACGTCGATTTGATGCCATCTTGAGATTCTTCGCTTTTCCTTTTACTATATGCCTCATGCCTCATGCCGCACGCTGAATACATGTCGCATTTTTTCTGGACACGCTATGCCTCCCAACGAAAAGTAACCAGGGACTCCTGGGAGCATTGGTGCCCAAGCCGCAATCTCTGCGAGATCCTCCGCCATAGGCTAGTAGACGAGTAGCTAGACCCGTTTTCTTCTACTCTGCCCTGCCCGGGAGTCCGCAATCTTAGCCTGGCTTAGGTATACCTTTATGTTCACAACCTTATTATTACATGGATATCATACTTGTATATGTATTTGCTAGGCACTATAAGACTGTTGGTAGGCCCGCCCCCAATACAAATGTCCCCCCTCTCGGTCTCTGCACACATGAGATTTCTCTCTCATACGTAGCAGAGCTTAGACAACAGAAATACAAGCCGTCAGACCTTGTCTCCCCATCTGGAATAAGTTCCCAATCTTTAAAAAGTTTCCGCAGAATCTTTTCCCTGGGTTTCTCAGCCCTCCGACCCAGGCGACTTTACTCCTGGAGATCCACAAGAGGGTTTATGCGCTACACAGATATTAAGCATTTCAAGCAATTTCGTCGAGGGGATAATTTTCTTCTCTCTCGGTAGCGGTCTTATCTTCTATCGACGCCGTCCTTCGTCACTAATGAGGACCATTTGAGGCTTAGCAGAGTCAACGCCGCCAGTCTTGACAGGTCGGCTCTCAATCTTAAAGTTGCAGCATAAAGTCGCATTTTACCTCCGCGAGACGGTTCCAATCCCATCGCCTTTGTGGAGGAATTGTAGTAGCGGTGTCCGGCCCCCCTGACCTTCTAGAATTCCCAGGAGATTAACATGACCAGTTACCGGAGTCCAATAACTTCTCCGCGTTGGAGGTTTTTGCTCTGGGTGCTGACGCCTTAAAAGTCTCTCGTTCGCCTTTATCTCCCCCGCGAATTCTACCCCACATTGTCTGATTAAAAGGTCAATTGCATTGATAAGATCACACAAGACAAGGGAAGACGCAAATTCTCGGGCGGGAAGCGCTCCCACACGAAGCCGATACCATGCGGCCACACACCCCCTCTCTGGACACTGCTCACGTAGTAGCCGCGGCCGCAGGACCTACTTCACCGCCAGAGACTCCCACCACTGGATCTCCTAAGGTTCACCGCAAAAAAGCAGCATTAAACGGCCGCCCGCAGCGGCATTCAAAGGCTTACAGCCACCAAGACCACCCAGCTAATATCCGGCCCCTGGGTGGGACTAAATTTAGCTATACTCGAGCACCGAGGCCCGAGGAGATATCACCTCGTTCCTCACATTCGTCCGATGAAGAATCTGATTCATCTGCAAGCCCCCCGCAGTCGCCACTATCGGATGTACCAAAACTGCACCATCAACACGTAGAGCAGAAAACTTTAATCCGGAACGAACAAGCAACATTTTCTATTGAAGAGTTAAGCGACGACTGTTCGCTCAACAGCGAATACGATCATATGGATGTTCTTCGGCCGTATGCTTTTGAGTATGCGAATTCGGATCGGAGTCGGTCAAGATCCCGGCCTCAGCCTCCACCGGACATGGATCCGGCAGTGATGGAAGGTATCGAGAACTTAAACACTTTTGAAGACTCAGATGGAGATATCGACCGCGATGATGAAGAATTCATCCGACAACTTCAAAAAACACGCGAAGAACGCCGCCTTAGAAGGATGAAGTCCGGAAGTCTTAGCAAGCGAACAGTAAGCGAGCGAGGCAGCGATTCTGATAGAGAGGACGTCCTTCCTTACTATGAAGGGAACGAGACGGGTCCAACCCGTCGGATGCGACGAAAAGTTGGTGACCGAATTAGTATACAATTCACGGGTCCGCTTCCCGAACGAATTGAGGAGCTCAAAGAGCCGAACAGCGATGACGAAATCATCTTAGATGATGCCGAGATATTCGCAAGAGAGTTGCCATATTGGACTCTAATGGACGTTGATTCCGAATAAGACCAACTTCATACGTTACAAAAATACACAGTGTCACATTTGCTTTGAGGAGCAGAAATTAGACCCAAACCGATTCACTCGCAACATTGAAAATTACGATTATATGATATTTTACGAATATGGACGCATTAATGTTGACACCCCGCTAATTGTCATGGAACCTAACCGTCGCAACGGGCTTAGTGAACAAAAAAAAAAAAAAAAAACAACATAAAAGTCTACAGCGATTGGTTCTCGACGGGACCAGACAATTAGGGATCGCGGGAGCTGTCATTGCAGCAATATGTATTGGAATTACTTGCATAGAACATTGGCTACATGGCCTGGGAGACCATTTCGGAGGACTTAGCTTTTCACGTTGTTTATTTCTCATCTCGCTTTTAGATACCTTAGACTTGGACGCAGCGGATGGATTGGGAACGACTAGGCAATGACGACAATGACGCCAATGATGTAGACGGTATGATTATGACGATGTCGACGATACTTGCATAGAAGCGGCCGCTCAGAAGGAGAACCAGGCCGCACTCTTCTAAGTTATTTATAGCATATAGACTTTGGATGCATGGATGATTGATGGCTCGAGTAGATTTATCAGCTTTAGCTTAGGATATCTACGGTGTATACTACGGCTACTTGGTTACTAGATAGCTTGTGGAACGCTCGATATTTTAAGAAGATGCGGATTATCTTTATATGTTAGTTCATCATATATGGCTTAATTGGCCAAGGTATTTATAGGATCTTTACGAAAGCTTTTTCCAACCCGACTACCTAGAAGTCTATACGTTCTTAAAAGGTAAAGAAACAAGAAGGTAAATAAGTTAGTTAGCTGCTGCTTAAGAAACGACCAACTTAATTAAAGGTAAACTACCTAGTATTAAGTTTTGCAGTTATAAGGTAACTAGTTAATTAACTAATTACTTGAATAGTTACCTATGTAATTATATTGAATCTGATAGGCCGAGAATACCTACCTAAAATAGACTAATCACTATTATAGGCCAATTGGTTACTATTCTCAAAATATGAGCAAGCTTGGAATCGTTGTCGATTAATAATTGAGACGGCAAGAGGCCTCGTAAATTCATGTTAACGACAACCTTCATGATTCATATATGTACGTGGTATGCACCAGACACCCTGTGCACGTGACTGCTAACATATCTGAGGCCGTGCCACATTACGTACCTTAAGTACCTAAGCTTTGACATTAGCTTAAGCCACCGTTAAGAGCGCATCTGTAGTCAGCCTCGAGGCTTTCAACGCGTCCATGCAACTTTCATCAAGCTTCCATTTAATCAAACAGAACCCCTCCCTTATCTTTTTATTTTATTTTCTCTGTATTAAGTTTGTGTAGAAGCTAAGCGCACACCAACTACAAATTCCGTTTCTTCCTCCAATTCAATTTAATAATTCAATACTTCCGTCTACCGATTTTCCCTAACCACTTCTTGGCCGTCTCTGTCAATTGTTAAGGTACACGACCTTCCCTTTGGGCCTTAGTATTTGCACTGTCAACTACCACGTAAAGGATGAATCCAGCTCAGGGGCAGCCTGCCCAAGGACAGAACATGTTACGACTTCTCCGACCGGAGCAGATGCGTACGGTTAATTACCTCACCGATGACGAGAAACGGAAGTACGAACAAGGGCTTCAAGGACTATACACAAAGATGGAACAGTACGGATCAGAGACTCGAGAGCATCAAGAAGCCAAAGCTAAAGTCGCTGAATTCTCTCGAATGGTTTATAATAAAGTCAAAACCATACAAGCAAGAAATCAAGCAAGCTCTCAGGACCAACCAGGCCAACCGGGCCGCCCCAATCCACAGCAACAAAATATACAGAGTGAGCAAGCTCAGAGCAGCTTAGCCGCACCCCAACGGCCTGCGAGTAGACCAGCGGGAGTAGGGCCGAGTAGCAATATCGCAACTCCTAGTGCTGCCGCGCCCAATGCCACTCCAGTCGGGCAGCAGGCCCCTCCGGTCGTGCCTAAGGCTCTTATGGATCACGTAAACAAGCTTCCATGGCAAGCTCTGCGGATACCGCCCCAGATAACGCCGGAACAGGGCCAGAAATGGTTGGGTGAAATGAAACAGCGGTATCTTCGGAATCTTATGCAAATGGAAGCTATCAAGTCGAAAATGACTAGGATGGACGCCATGGTAAAAGAACGACAAGAGAAGGGTGCAATGACTTCGGAGGAGCTCAGGAAGTATCAGGAAAGCAAATCTCAAGACCAGAAGACGTACGTGGAGGCGCAAAGGTTCCTTGAAAGTGTTCGCGGACAGATGAAAGCGTCTCAAGGTGTGGGAGCTTCGGGGTCAAATTCCCAACAGGGTCGATCACAACCCATGCAGAACCAAGCCGCTCACCCTATGCAGGCAGCAACGGCGTCTGTGAATGCAGCAATGGACGCAGCGAAGAACCAGCAACTAGCAGCCTCCCGGGCAACTGTCCCTGCCGGACAGCCGCAACAGCAGCAGCCACAACAACAGCAACAGCAACCGCAGCAGCAGCCTCAGGTTCAACATCAGGTTCAACCTCAGGCTCAACCACAGCCGCAACCACATCAACCTCAGCAGCAACATCAGCAACATCAGCAACATCAGCAACAGCAGCAACAGCACCCTGGGACTCCTGCTACTCCCGTTACACCTTCCGCAGGTCCACAACTTCAACACCAACAACAACTCCAGCAGCAACTCCAGCAGCAACTCCAGCAGCAACCTCAGTCGCACCCCGCGCCTACTAATCAACCCCAGATTAAGAGCGAGCCTTCCAGCAGCAACAACATGCCGCATCCGCCACCGGTCAACACTGCTCTTGCTGCCGCTACCGCTTCGGCGCACATACCTTCCGCAGGAACACCAACCCAAACGTCGGCGCGTGTCCAGACTCCCCAATCTGCAGGACAAGTGACAGGATCCCAAGTTCGTCCACTAACTCACGCCGCTGCAGTTAACCGCGCCAATTCATCCACTAACATCACTGGCCAAGCGAATAACTCATCCAGTGGTATTGCGTCAACACCCGGGTCTAGTGGCTTAGTTGGCAACGTGAATCATCCTACTCACTCTCACGCGCACCCACAATCTACCACTCCTGCGATGAATCCCAAGATGCCTATCAGCAAGAACCTTCCCCCCAAAGCGACGGAGATTCCACAGGCCGTCAACGTTGGTGGAGGAAATACTGCAGGCCGTCCATCGTACGGTGGTGGTAGTGCAACCGGAGGTGGAACTATGAGCCAGCCCGTCATTTCCAAGATGCCTCCTGCCCAGTTTGATGCCGAAGGTGAACACGTGCTATCTAAGAAGAAGCTCGACGAGCTAGTTCGCCAGGTTTGCGGTGGCGGTTCCCCTGGCGCTGATGGCAACTACCTAACCCCTGATGTTGAAGAGGTAAGTTTTATCATAATCAATAGTAGCGCATACTTCTCCGTTCCCCATCGACCTACTATACTAACAAATACCTTCTAGTCCGTCCTCAGCGTTGCGGATAATTTTGTAGACAACGTCTTGCACACAGCTTGCCGCCTTGCTAAGGAACGAGGCAGCAAGGTGCTTGAAATACGAGACATTCAGCTCGTCCTCGAGCGCGTTTACAACATCCGCATTCCCGGATATACGTCGGACGAGTTGCGAACCGTGCGCAAGGTGCAGCCTTCAGCTAACTGGATATCCAAAGTGCACGCTGTTCAGGCCGCCAAGGTTATGCCTGGTAAGGACGACAAATAGGATATGTCTCCTGCTGCCGGCAAATCCGGAGGACGGCGCGTCCCATCACGTGCCATGCATGCGCAAAAGAACGCTGGAGCTTCTACTTCTAATGTAGTTACGGGTGAAACTGCGGTCGCCGGCCAGAAGCGCAAGAGACAGGTTAATGATGCGGGTCAGTGAAGAAGGCTTCATCTGTCTACGATACTACGATGAACGGGTTAATTTATCCCTAGTGAGAAAATGGAGTTATCGGTTCAGACGATGTTTCTGTGGTATGGGCTGGTCTAGGAAGGGAAGGATGGGCTATAGTATCATTCTGGTTCGGCGTTTCGATGGGTTTTAGTCCCTCTGCGATGATTTCTTTGCTTTTTGCTCTTCGCTCTTTGCACTCAGGCTTTGACCCTAGACATCACTGCTAGTTTCTATCAGGTAGAAATTTTATACAGAATGATCGCAACCAGATGCGACTTTATACTAGCCAACATGCATCGCGATTAGCATTTTAATACCTGCATAATTCGACTTTTTATTCAGTGAAAGCGAAATGATGATATTCGCTAGAAAAAGGATGACACCTAGTTATATTAGGTAGGTATCTATCTGATTGCATTTCATTGCGGGAGACTAGTATCACTTCATCTGATATAATCAATCATTCTTCTTCCCTTAAATTATCTGGCCAATCTCAGAATAGCAGCTTCGCTCCAATCCCGCTCTTCCCAAACATCGTTCGAAGATCGGCAACCAGCTCATCGGGCCTCTCGAACGCAGCAAAGTGTCCCCCATCCTCATGTCTCTTTTCAAATACCACGGGTCCCACTACAACAGTGGAAGTTAATAACTTAAGCACCAAAGAAGCAGAGGCAAGAAAATCCAAGAGCCAACTTACACGTCTTCCCCCACGAACTCGGCAGCACCGCCACGTCCATAGGGAAATACGATAATCCCAACGGGACCTTCCCATTCCACGCCTGGATAGAGAACATCTCGCTTCCCACCAGACTTATATCCTTCTGATGCATCGCCTCGTAGTACAGCCGCACGCTGGCATCCGCGCCCGCCTCGCTGAACGCGTAGATGCTGACCCAGGTCAGCACCTCGTCGTCGGTCCAGGGGTACGCGTCGGTCCAGTCGACGAGCTTCTCGTAGATCCAGGCCAGCAGGCCGACGGGGCTGTCGGCGAGCGCGAACCCCGGCGTGTGCGGCTTGCTGCCTTGGATGCGCGCGTACCCGCTGCCGTTCTCTTGGAACCACCGCGTGCGTGCTAGCCCGGCTTTCTCGCCGGCCGTGTACAGGCCTAGGGCGTATTGCAGGCAGAGCATCGGGGAGGAGAGAGGGGTTGGCGGCGCGGCTAGGATGAAGTTTAGGTGCGATGCTTGGACGTGCGAGGGGTATTGCGATCCCATGGCCCGCGTGATCATGTACCCCCAGTCGCCGCCTTGCGTTACGTATTTGTTGTAGCCGAGACGGAGCATGAGTTTGTGCTGTGAGGGTGAGAGTTAGGTATTGGTTACTTACGTTGAATAGCTTGGGGTTATAGGGATTTCTTGGAACTGGGTTGCTAAGGAGAGATAGGTAGGTATGAAGTTCCTGACTTAGGAGAGCTAAAGAGAAAGGGGGAGCTTCATGCTACGTACGCACACCTCGGCGTGTTGAGGTATCCCGAACCCGGGCTTCGAAGTACCCTGCGAGAAGCCATAGTTCGGCAACGACGGCGCTACAACATGGAAAGCCGGCTGGTCTTCTCCGGCCCCGGCTATCAGGAGCGGTAATATCTTGATGACTTCGATGAAACTGCCGGGCCCTATTCGCCAGTCTTGAATCAGCCAAACTCTCTAACAGACGCCTACTATCCTCACCACATATACTCTACAATGGTAGAGTCATAGAGGTAGAAGGTAGCGGGGTAGAAGAGACTTACATCCATGACAAAACAGCAACGGAATCGCATCTTTCCTCTCATTCTTTGCATGCACGAAATGGACTTTCAAATCGTCCTCGTGGCCGTCAACCGCGATCTTAGTCGTAAACTGTGGTAACGTATCGTTAAGCTTTGCTTCGGCCTCCCTCCAGTCAAACGTATCCTTCCACGCCGTAGCCAGTCTCTTCACATCGTTCAGCCGGGCACCGTAGTCGCCATTATTCGAGAATGTTGTCTCCCGCGGGAACGTTGTCAATGCCAACTTGGCCTTCAGAGTCTCGATAGCTTGGTCCGGTACTGCAATCCGGAACGGCTCTACTGCTGCGTCATCGGAGGAGCTCATGATTGTCTTGTTAACTCACGTGTGATCTCTACGAGCTAGTGTAGTATATATAAAGTATAATTGAGCGTAGGTAGCATGGTCTCTGCTTCCCGTACGACGGCTCGTCCCTTAATTATAAGCATATTAAGGCTACGTTCCTATTCCGCGGCATCCGTCTTGGTATTCGTCTTGGTATGTGAGTTCCGTGGGAGCTTTACATGCACGGATATGCGTTGTCGTACTCGGGTTCCCCTTTGCGAGGGTATGATCTACCATCCTTGACGTAAGGATGCGGGCATATGAAATCCCACTATATATATCTATATAATTTAGTCCGTATTAACGGCCGTAGCTACTGGATATCTATATTTAACACCGAAAGGTATTTCTAATCAGGGGGTAGGTAATGATAGGGATGGATAATTCTGTATTAAAAGAGACTTAGGATAGGACTGAATAAAATTGTATCATCATCGCCATGCAAGAGACTAGAGGTGAAAGAGGAATTGGCATGATAATTGGAAGAAAAAAACCTTGCATGCGTAAAAGAGGTGCGAATGAATAGCAATATCCCACACGTTAGAAACCCTGCCATTGGCGTGGGAAAAAAAAATAGAAAAAAAGAATTCATCTTTCCGATGAACGGTTGAATGATCGAACCCAGGCTCGAACTGGGGACCTTCAGTGTGTTAGACTGACGTGATAACCAACTACACCATCCGACCTATGAGAGAATCCAAGTTACAATGTACTGGATCTTGCTGTGAAAAATGTACGCCAATTTTTACCTATATTCCAAAAATTTGCCGCCGTGGGCGACTTGAAATGCGACCTAGTTTAGCCCTATGGATATGGCCCACTACATGAGGACGCATCAACAGCCACCAATAAGAACGTAGATACTTTATTCTATTCTTGTGGCTATCCTCTTTACGCCAAACACAACGGAGACCGTTAAAAGTGCGCCTCTCAGTTGAATGTACCAACCAGCCAACCAGCCGGCCGGCCGACCGTATGCGTAGCGCCACATAAGGATTTATGTTACCTTCTTGCATAGCGTAGTACCTAGATAACGTAATTTCGGGGATTGTCTATCTTCCCGATACCGAAGCGTATATTTGTGTGCTGTTCCTATTCTTCCCTATTGTAGGTATAAGAAGATGGGAGTCTATGGACTACCCCCAAACCCTGTCTCTAGCGTAGTGTAGGCAGTCTAATCAAGTCTTACAAACGGAGAAGATTAAAACTGAGCGGGGAATCCTCCATGTCAAATACAAATGAGATTCTCAGTGTTGGTTCGTCTCATGAGAATGAAGATGAAGCATAATGTTTCTAAGACACCGATGATGCGATCAATGTATTATTATAAAGTGTAATCATATGCTCTGTCTAATATTATGGTATAAGATCAACGCCATCCGATGCATGAAGCTAGATATCTAAACAAGAGTTGCCCATACTGGCTTAATGCCAGGTTTCTAATATCCTTTCCGCACCCTTCTCTCCCGCAACCATCACACCGAACTGCGGGTTGACAGTTAGCGGGGAGAGGATAGACGCATCGACAACATATATGTTATCGGTGCCAATGACCTTCGTGTCCGCATCTACACATTTCCCAATCCTGCATGAGCTAGACCAATGCTGGACAGAGCCGACTGCGTAGTCAGACCACGTGGTGATATAAGTACGGATCTCCTCTTGGGTTGAATTCTGAGGAATGTTAAGCGGGGTGAGACCATCGGTAGCCGGTGAGTCGGGCGTTGAAGATGGCAGAGCTTGGAATATGGTATGGATAAACTTTGCGATGTTCTCACTGTCACGAGGGTCGCTATAGTAGACATCAGAGCTGGGACCTGGTATGAACTTTCCGTCGTCTGACAAGATAACACGTCCTGCCGAATATAGACCTGAGGTTCCATAGATGTTGAGTGTAATGGTCTTATTGTCCACAAATTCTCCATGACCAGACGAGTCGATTGTACCTTGGACTCCGGTCTTGGTGCCGTCGGGATTAGGCATGTACGCCCAGAAAGCAGAGGTCTGAGACGCGGAAGCGTAGGGACCGCTGCGTGATGATAGGTAAAGATCTCTATCCGCAGGGATGGGGTTGTTGTAGTCGTGAACGTACGACTCGATTTTCGGACCGGTAAGCTCGATGAAGGTGTTGGGGTTATCGAAAAGACCCTCGCCGACTGATGGGTTAGGGATCCAAGTTGTGGAGTTGAGAGGTAGGAACCCAGGTGCGGTCATATTAACGAGTGTTTCGAGCGGACCAATACCAGAATGCATTAAGAGACCTGGGGATGCGATGGCGCCGCCGCTTAGAATCACTCGGCCACGGGGAGAAAGGTTTATCTCTAATGAGGATCCATCAACTTCGGCAGTAACTCCGGAAGCTATACCATTGATATGGTTGATGTGCTTAACGTGAACACCGGTCTGGAGGTGGAAGTTGCTTCTCTTCAGGGCATTTTGCAAATATGTCCTGGTTGGACCACCTCGTTGACCATCAATGTAGTTATAGGATGGCCGCCCGAAGACCATGTCCTTATCATCCGGGGTGTCGTTGAACACCACCTCAGACAGCCCAGCTCCGTCTACAAGCCATTTTTTTGCTGCCTCATAGCCGGTTTGCATGTAAAACTTGCCGTCTGTTGAGTAGCTTGTTATCGAAGCTTGCGTGTCTAGTAGTCTCCTTGTCGCATCCTCGACGTCGGCGCTCTTCCATCCCTCTGGATGATAATCATCCCAGTCAGAAGCTGGAGGTTGGAAGTACAGGCCAGCATTGATAGCACTGTTTCCACCAATGGTGCATGCTTGGAAAGAGTTCACGACACCTGGAGGACACAGGATATCTGTGTTTCCATTGAAGATACTCTTGTCTATCCAACTTATTAGCTTAGTAGTTAGATACTATGAGTGTAAATATACTCACATAATCCAGGCACATCGACACGGCTTAGTGATGTTCCATCGAGCCATGCCGGCCTCTCTGTGCTTCCTGTAACTCCGTACGAAGCACCACCAAGCTCTACCAGAAGAGTCTTCTTCCCAGCTTCACTCAACCTATCAGCTACGATGATCCCAGCTGTTCCAGCACCGACGACTATGGCATCCCACTTCTGAGAAGCCCAATTGGTCGAGTTTTGCCGTCTTATAAATGAAGGAGCACCAAAGACGGGCTCACTAAGGAAGCCGGCAATTACTGCCAAGGCCGAGAATGACTTCATCTTGGCGTACTTCGGGTTCGGGTCACTACACAGGCTAAGGATGGAAGAGAACAAAGAAAATCGTCGGAAAATGCCATGATATATCTACGAAATATGTCGTAACAAAGAGACTTACCGTGCTGCATTGATAGCCTATTCTACCCCGTCCCTTGTCATTCCACTGCCGGGTCTTGGAAGGGAGACCCTTGTCCATCACGAACCCGTCATTTAGCATGTATCCGTTATTTTACAGGCATACTGTGTGTATGGCGTCGTGGAGCCTCAGACGGGACCCTTAGCTGCGCCTTAGGGACAAAACAGCTCGTGTTCTGGCAGTGCTAATAAGCATCGTATTCAGCTGTTCCGATTCCACTACATCGTAAAGAGTCAAGCGCAATAAGCACCACCAATAATACTCGCTCTCGCTCTCAATAATATTCACTGTACATACGGTACACGTACCGACGCCAGTGCTTAATTTTAGAACGGACAAGCATTTCAGGTAGCCGCAATTCTTCTCTTCGGATTGATCGGTTCGAATCAGAGGCCTTTCCGCCCGTCGATAAATTTGACGATGATCAGCAGAGCAATTTGCCTAACCTATCAGCTCCTGAAGCCCCTGGATTTTCTTATATTTACTTCGCGTGAATAGCCTACTTTTCTCATGCATGTTGAGATGCTTTTCACTGTTATATCGCGCAGTACAAATGCAAGAAAAATTTAATCATCATTTACCATACTAATAGCATTGGGCCATTGGACGATACTATTTCCTATTGCAATTTTCTGGCACAATACTAAATGAAAGGAACACGATTCAAGTGAACGTAATCGTTAACTAACCAGCTTATTGTACAAGCTATCTCAGCTATCAAGCAGAAAGATGCTCAATCCTGAGTAGAACCGAGCTGAAATCGCAATGACGCATCCTTTCCATTTGCCATACAAATAACCAATTTACAATTTTGTCAATTCCAAGATCCTGCTCATTGCTCTACCGAGTCCTCTCTAAGATGTCGGGAGTAGCATCAGCATACACTTACATTACCTAGTTAAGAACTAATCCGAGTTCCTTGGCAATAATATCTGCTGCTCTCTCCCCAATCACCATTGCAGTATTAGCGGTATTTGCGGCGACATTCTCTGGTGCGATACTCATATCTACCACTTTAAGCCCTTGTACACCGTACACATTTAGATTCTTATCCACGACGCCCATCTTATCCTGCGGCGCCATCTTGGCCGTGCCCAGCGAGTGCCAGGAAGTTTCAACATGCTCCCGGATATACTTCTCGATCGCCGCATCATCCTCCGCTGAGTACTCCAAGTCAACAACCGGGCTTCCCTCAACAGGTTGATCCCATTCCTCAATGAGGGCAGCCTTAGACCCCTCGGGGAACCGGGGATGGCAGGGCTGGTGTTCACCGCGATACATAGAAGTCCGCCGCATGATTTCGCGGCCCTTCTTGTACGACCAAATTAACTTCTTAAGGTCTATGTCGTTTTTGTCGTTGAAGAAACCTGTGTTGAAATCGAGCGCGTCGCCAACTTCGGGGCCTGTGATGTGCATATGACCCCGCGAATAGGAGTAGGCGGTGAAGGGCAAGATGCTCACGAATTGACCGGTGGGCAATACTGAAGCGTTGTCCCCGTATAATCTAAACACTGTGTTAGCACTCTATGATTCCTTACCCAGTAATCGAGAGCTGCGTATGATTATCAAGGATATATCAGGTACTTACCCACTAACAACAACCATCACTATGAGTGGTTTATTAGGCCGGTTTTTGAAGTCTCTTTCCCACGAAGCCTGGAACTCAGGTCCTAAAGCTACGGCTTCAGCATCTGTCGGCCTAATCTTAGAGGCAAGATCCACGAAATTCCACCCGAGATGCGGATGCTCCTGGGCGATTGCATCTTTGAGAGACAACCGTCCACTCAGCAGAGCGTCGGCTGTTTCGTCCTGGGTTAGAGATGTCTTGAATACGGAAGGTACTTTCAGGTGGTCCTGGTAGTCAAACCCCACACCGGGCAGCTCTTGGATAACGGGAACGCCGGCTCGGTCTAGTATATCCTTGGAACCGATTCCGGAACGTTCCAGTACGGGAGGTGTACCGCAGGCGCCACATGACACGATAACGAGCTTTCGGGCTCGGACTGTCTGTTTGGGATGTGATGCCGAGCCGTTTACCTGGGCTTGGAACCGCGTGTTGGGTGTGAACTCCACTCCACAGGCTCGTTTATTCTCATCAAACAGAACACGCACTACGTTGTTCTCTACTAAAACGTGTAGATTAGGATGTTTACCATCGCGCAGCCGAGGGTGTATATACCCGCGAGCGACATCTGAACGCTTTCCTTCGGGAGTGGCATATTTGAGCCAGCGTTGAAAGCCATTGTTGGTATCTAGTGATTGGAGATCTTTTATCTCTGGATAGCCGACCTGTTCTGCGGCGCGCAGCCAGTCATCCTCTATAGTCTTACCGCGAAAAGGTCCATCGGATACTTGGATTGGACCACTAAAGCCATGATGTTCTGGGTTTCCTGGCCCGTGGTAAGTCTCTATCTTAAGTAGTAGTAGAGTCGTTAGCAGGACTATTAGACGCGTGAAATATATGTGACTATAGGTACCTTCTTTATGTATGGCCACAGTTCGTCCGTCGTCCAACCAGGGGTATTCCACGAGTCGTAGTCATCGCGTTGAGCTCGCGTGTACCTAATTTGGAGAAGGTCCTAGTAAGTTATGCTTGGTTTTCTACGTTGCATTTACATATTAACGTACATCAAGAAATTCATGGAGGAACCTCCGCCTAGAGTACCCCCTGAGGGGACGATGTATTCCCGATTGGCAATATATTTTGACTTCGCCGACTTGTAGAAAAGTGCTGTTTCGGAATCTGGTTGAAAATTCAAGGGATAAAGTGCCGGCGTTACTACTTTAATGTTATCATAGTTTTCCTGACCACCCTCAATGACTAGAATCGAAAGGCCCGGATCAGCTTCGGTCAACCGTCCGGCTACGATACACCCAGCTGTTCCACCTTCATACGATAATTTGTTAGCAGCTTTAATTAATAATAAATCGGCATTATATTCCTTACCTCCAGCAATGATTATATCTACCTCCTTAATATCCGCCGGTAGCTTCTGGTATAAACCCATATTGGCTCTGTGAGATAGTACAGCTTAGTATGTCATATATTGCTCATGACAGGAATATGACAGAACAATATAAGGTCTCATTTTGGGGGTATCCGAGATATAGTACTCTAACTATAGGACGTCAGATTACCCCAAGGCAACATTCCCCGCTTTGAAGCTGAGTAACTTGACCTTGAGGTCATGCGCGTGCTGGGTTGGGATACGGATTGGAGTAGTGCCAAACTTGGATATACGCCTGCAGGTTCTTGATGCGAACTATCTCGGTTATCCAGAAGTAAGCCAGTAGAGAGGCTGCATATTTAATACGATAACCACAAGGTATGAAGATGGTTTGGGCCATGCTGCGGAGAGGATACTACGCATACAGGATGATCGACATGGCCATGCATACACTATATGTTCCATACACTCACCACTGGAGCCAAGCTTATGCCAACCTCAGCCGAATGCACTACCGCCGAGCAATACTTACGCAGGACGAAGCCAGGTTCAGTCGATTCTCCGTTCTTAGAACCGCAAACTGCTAGTAGCTAGGTGTTATTTAACGTCTCGCCTCACCTAAGTATACCTGCATTCACGGATAGAGCAATGCGAATAGAAGAGAGATTAGTTATCTCTACCATCAGTATATAGGTTCCTATGAAGTCCATTGTCACCACCGAGGTAGCAGATTTCAAATCCATAATGTCACGTAAATTTGTCTGTTCTATAGGAAGTTCACAATATCATAAGTGTTTAATGACGAGATAATTTTAATTGAGTTTAGCAACTAATCGTTACTATAAGAAATATAAAAGGTCCAACGTGTAAAGGTAAAACAACGCCGATATGTCCAACCCTAAAATAGTCTTACACGATCCGGCACTAACAGATAGAAATTTTCTGACATCTCTGTCTTTTATTCATGCTTATTTTCACGCTGGGACATCACCAAACGAAACCGCTCGCTTCCAGTTTGTGCCTGGAGTCCACTCTTTCGTCTCGTCTGTGTCCTCCGGATTAACCGCATAGACCTTAACATTAAGGTTAGGGTATTCGTATACCACTATTAGAGAAATTAGCTCTAGTTAATATTAACGTAGTGTAGGTTATTATCAATCATACTAAAAACGGATTGGGGTCGAGGCGTTGTTCCTTTCTTCAACAATATATATGCCGAGCCCGTGGTCTCTCTTGCAAGAGCTTCGGACATTCGAGGAGCAAGGTCGTCTTGAGCAGGGCCCGGGCCACATTCGTCGAGCCAGTCATAGTACTGTTCATTGGGGTAGACATTACCCCAGAACTTTCCGTTGATCTTATTGGCATAGTTCATGGCGTCCCTGTTGGTGCTAGATGGGCTGGTGTAGAAAACGGTCTTGTCGAGAGTGATACCCTGGTTTTTGATCCAAGTACGTATCTGGTCGACCGTGGGGCATGCTGCCTCGGCTTGGATGGCGAGCGAGAGCCCAGTAACAAATGCAGCTAGGAACTTCATGGTGAGTAATGATGTTGGTGTAAAATACCGACGTGACTAGATGATATGTGATTCTAAGGATGCTTGAAAGACGATGAGTTCTTGATAGTCTATTACAACTGCTGAATAGATTGAGAGTTCCCGTTCCTATATATATACTTCGAAAGTCATGCCAATTATATGCTAATGCTTTGAACTTGATAGACTCTAAGCTGGACCGTTCGTTAACGTAAGAGCTATCCTGGTCGATGTTGGACCATTTTTAATCCTCCAATCCTCTCACCCGTCAATCATGTCCATCTAAAGAAAGGGTTTGCGATCTCATGAATATCATGCGTCTATGAATAGTACCTATATTGATCATCTGATCGGCAGCTATGGCATTTCTGAATCAGCCTCACTAAGCTCCTCTGTTGGTTATGCACTATCAGCTTTCAGCTATTAGCTATCAGCCAAGCTTGCAATGATGATATGTAGGACGTACTAGTGTTGAGCCCCCAAACGACGTCATTGTTAAATATGGGTTATGGAGGCTGTGCAGATCGCCGAATCCCTAGGCATCATCTTAACTAACAACTCTCCAAGAACTAACAGTTGTAAATGCGATCATAATATCAACTATGTATTTGCACTGTTTCGCGGGATATAGCTTATTATTCTATTTTAATTGATTGTAATCTCTTTGGGTAATGCACAAAAACAATACATACATACAGCGGAAAAGTCTCAACTCTCACTTCAATATTATTTTTTTCTTTTTCTTTTAGAAAAATACCCCGGCATTATGTCTCTCAACGAAGAAACCATCCGCGCGGCTGTCTACTCTGGGTCTATCGACCTCTTCGCTACCCTTCTCTCTAAAGACCCTACAGTTATCAATTATCAATTCGATAGACGTGGTACGCCACTCGCGCTAGCATGCCAGAGCCAACAACCGGTCAACTTCCTTGAGTTTCTACTTAAGCAAGGCGCCGATCCAAATCAAGATCCCGACGTTGCACCATTTCCGTTGGCTTCTGTGGCAGCTTTCTACAGCGATACCAACGCGGCAGCACTTTTACTTGAACATGGCGCAAAGTTAGAAAATACGGGAGCACTTGCAGCAGCTGCAGGAAGAGGGAACGAAATTATGGTGCGGTATCTACTCGAGCATGGTGCGCAGCAGGATAAGGACGTTGTAGAAGGCAGAATTCCCGAGTTGGCGCTGCATATTGCAGCGCGCAAAGGATACGTTGGAATTGTAAAGATGTTACTAGAGCATGGCGCAGAGATAGGGAAAAGAGACGCTAAAGGTCGAACGGCCCTCGAAGCTGTGAGAGAGGCTGAAGAGAAAGATGGAATTGATTTGAGCGGAGTACGGAGCCTCCTAACTAAGCAGTAACTGGAAGAGGTTCTATCTAGTTAAGGTATCGTCTCGAAGTTAGATTAGTTGAAGCATGGTGATCAATTTCCATAATTTAGGTACCTTAGGTACCTAGGTAGTATACGGGAATATCCGACCAATTAGAAGATTTTATTATAGAAGGTATCCGTTAACTACCATAATACTTTGAGAGACAATTATTATCAGGTAGCTCTATAGTTTCTTAAGACTGTTATTTACTAAAACTAGTACAATATTGGGTTTAACTATGGGGCTGTATGTAGTCTTGATAAAACCCTGTTTGTCTGTTCAACTAGTTAACTATGAAATATCCTATGTACTTTATTTTTTGGGCCAATCAATACCAAAATAGAGCATTCTAGTTTTGTAACGTTTATAACTGTAGGCTCGAATGATCAACACGTGTAATCCTTCCGGGGATCTTCCAGTCTAAACTAAAAAAAGAATTACTTAGCATTAGGTAAGAGCTGAAGCTGAAGCTGGGCAAAGTGGCAGGGGTGGCAGGGTAGCTCCACGTTGATATGCGCTACTCTGGAGATCCTTCTATTAATATTTAAACAAAATATCACATCTAGTAACCATTCGCGAGAAGTGTCACTATGACGTCGAAAGGAAGTGGCTAGAGGATCTAATGTGAAAGACGAGGCTATGTTTCTTACAAGCTGAGTGGAATAAGGATCGACAACTATTATAGTGATACTAAGATTGAGTTCATGATAGAGTTATGCACGATATAGTAAGAAAAGACTACTCATCGACGACATGGAAGTTTTTGTATAAATTGAGATGCTTTTCCACCTTGAACACTTACTATCTGCATCACTCTACACATACCAACAACTAGAACAATCTCATATCTACAACACCATCGAAGTCTATCATACTTCATATCTCTTAACAACTCAAAATATCATTTACTCTAAACTTTCAAAATGGTTCAACTCGCACAGGTCGCCATTATCTTCACCACGGCTCTTGCTGGCTTCACTACGGCCAAGAGTTGCAAAACCGGAGGCATCTACTGCGGTACCTATCTTCTTGAAAGGGGTAAGTTATACTTAATAAGCACTAAGTAGATAGGTGCTTAGAGCAACTACAAAATGGGAAACACCATACTAACAATGAGTGACATAGGTGACTACATTACTAAAATCATCACCAACCTACGGGCCAACAACATGCCAACAGACGACAACACCATTCAGCAGTCTCTATGGAGTTGCATCGAGCACGGCGATATTCAATTCAAGGAGATGTGCGCTAGGGGTTGCGTCGGCGGCGATAAAAATGACGACTACTGCACTGGATCCCCCGAGTCTGGAGGCGAGAAGAGGGGCGAGCCCGTTGCCTGGGAGGCTTAAGTCTCTTACACGATTTGAGTCTATGGGCAGATTGTTTATTTGGAGATAGCGCATCACTTCCTATATTACATTCCACACCTGTAAACTACTTATGTACAATACGGAGCTGAGCCATGTTATAGCAATATATTCCGGGTTTCCCCGATTGATAATATTCCTTGCCTTGATTGTGTATAGTCTTACTTAATAGAATTTGTTATGAATTCATACCTAATGATATTCATAATTTAAACCATTCGTTTAACTACAGCTATATTCATGAGTTACTTCTGGATAGCTACCAATTCAACGAGCGGAAAATTCTTCGAATATTTCTATTAATCACTATTCAATGGAATTTATTCGTACTATGGTGAACTCAGTTTGTCCAAGAGACTGATTTTATTGCATAATGCCTATGCCAGAAAATATTTTAATTACCTCCCTAATCTATGTACATATGTTCAATTAATTCGTTGTTTCCGTATCTTGGCTCATATTATCATTTCATTATCTCCCAATCCCTTAAAATCTCACTTTAGGATTCCATCCAGCTTTTTGCACTCGCACAAGAAGAAATAAGAAGAAACCGATAGTAGTCATAGTTGCTGCCCATGCCTGTGCACCTACGAACTTACCGCCGTTGGCTGCTTGGATAGCGCCTCCAATTGGCGGCCCTGTCAAGGAAGCAAATGAAGAAATGCTGAAAGCCATCCCGAGTCGCGTCCCAACCGTGTCGAGTCTTTTGGTAATGCTAGCTAATAAATCAATAGAATTAGTACCAAGCAATTGTAGGTTATCCAGACACGTTTTAAGTCCAGTTGACAACTCCCAATAGAGATGTATTTGGAAACTCTGACACGTGAAATAGGTTGACAAGAGGAAGAAATAAGGGCCTAGGGTTACTTACTGACAGCGGTAGCTATTAAGCACTGGAAACTACCGGCACATATACCATAAAAGCAGGCGAAGACATATAAGCCAGGTACATTATCCACCGCAAGCCAACTGAATGCGACGATCACCCATGCGAGTGTAACAGGAACCATTACGTTAATTGGACCAATTCTATCGGCAATTATTGGCGGTATAACTCGGAAGATGATCCCTGCTCCGTTAATAAGGATGATCATGATGGACGCGGTTGAATATGGGAGACCAAGAGCCTCTGTGCCAAATGAGGCGATCTGGATCAATCTGTCAGCAGAGAAGCTTGGGGCATCCAATCCTTCAAAGAAAACTCACGTAATAGAAGGAAAAGTAATTGGCCATCATCAGTGAGAAGATGCCAGCTACGACACCATTGTACGCGAAATCGCGAAAAGCTGTAAAATCGATTATGGGCCCGGATCGCCTAGGGGGCAGACGTGGACGCATGAATACGAGCACGATGGAAAGACAACCAAGGTTGATAAAAGCTAGCACTCTTGTTGTCCAAGCAAATCCTAGCATTGGAATCAACTGCCTAACAACAACTGGATAAACAATACCGCCAGCTGAGTTTCCCGTTGTCGCTAGTCCGACTGCAAGGGCACGCCTCTTCTTAAAGTACGTCGCGACAAGGGCAAGGGATGGTGTGAAGAAGATCCCTGCTCCTATGCCCGTCAGTACGCCTTGAGTCAGCATCAGAGACCAGTACTGAGTTGAGATGCTCATTAAGAAGATGCCAAGGACTTGGATTACCGCGCCGACCAAGAAGGTTGGAATGAATAGACCGGCGTCTAGTAGGCGTCCGGAGAAAACGCTGATCACCAAGCAAAACCATATTTGCACGGACCCAATCCAAGATATGGTTGATGGAGACTGTGGTAGCGTTGATGTGTAGTAAGTCTGGAAACTACCAAAGGAGTTAACCCATCCCCAAGTTGTGAAGATAACGAGCCATCCCACTATATCCAGTTAGTGAAGGCATCTTTGCTATATTCTGAGATTTGCATACTTGCGACTTGCACCCATGCCGTTGTACCACCATCAGGAGGAGGAGGTGGTTCTGGCCATGACCTCGTGGTAAGATGCGAGGCCGCGTGCGTGAGTACATTGCTAGCGGTTCTTCTTAGATCCAAGGAAATCCTCGTGCGCTTATCTCTCGTTTCAGTTCTTTGCGCAGCCTCAAGATCATCTTTAGTTCCATGTTGCTGGGCGAGGTGAATATTATCGTGAGAAGATGTATTCGAAATGCTCTCTTCTCGAGCTATGGGCAATACTGGATGTTGTTTTTCATCAAGTTGGTCGCTATGTTCTTGGCTAGCCATTTTTATGGTTTAGAATGAATGGTGCTAAAGTAGAACAAGTTAAAAATAAAAATAAAAATAAAAATAAAAATAAAACTTACTTTAAACAGCCAATTGGTAGGTTAGATAAAATAAAATAAATCCTATGAAGAGCATGAGAGATAGCACATGTTGCTGCAATAATCGGCATGATGCTCCGTGTTCGGCCCCATTGGATAAGTTATTATCAAAAAGAGCTTAATAATAGGCTTAAAAGAGCCTATAGGGACTCCAACGGCTTCGATACTAACCCACCCACTGTACCGAGTGCCGCTCCGAGTGTCTCCTTTGTGGAGCCGACATAGAAATCCGGGGCGAGAGAGCCGACCGGAGCGGCTCCAGACGATCGTCGCAGGGGAGTCCACATAATAATCGCTTTTTATTGGCCAGAGACGGTCAATCGGATTGTTTCCATTGTACATCTGTCCAGGTTTTCTAATTTTTTTCTTTCCTAGATTCAATATATGGATCCTTCGTACGAGCAACCCCTGAATTTATGATGTTATTCATAATTGGATCATGTTGCTTCTGCCCATCGTTAATGACTATATCAGACTTATTGGTTTAGAGAGTCTATTTAGATTTATTAAGGCATGGTTCGCGCATTGATAATTTTATAACACAGCAAAAGAAAAAGGAAAATTTCCGTGTGCGCTTTCATAGCCTACTTGCCTGCTTCAGGCATTGATGGCAATTGCTCTGGGTAAGGAATCTATATTCAGTATTAGTGTATTCTTGATTAATAAAACTACCTAACCATTTTTAAAAACCACGATTTGCATGGTTGTATTAACAAGAAACGCTTTTCCTTATTTAGGGTAGGAGTTCTACTTTGGGGATAGTTCATTATCAGATTTGTGATTATCAGCTGCTGAGGCTGTGGCTGTAACTATCTTAACATATAATTCTCATACCTTAATCCCGCACTACTCGCTACAGATTGTTACTATGGTATATTCTTACTATTATATGAGAGGACTGAATATTCGTTGCTATAACCCTAGAGAGAGAGAGCTACAGCAAAATGACCGACCCAAGTCATAGCATAGCAGTTGAAGATGAAGTGGAACATTATCAACTTGTATCTCTGGACCGGCCTTGTCAGTATTGCAAGGTTATAGAACTCGACGACGCAGGACATGGAGGCACTATCAAATACTCGAAGGATGGAGAGAAACTCGTTAACTTCGGTGAGATTCAAGAAACAAATGCTGAAAGACGTAAGGATAATTTTGCGTCGATTGCAGCTATGGCCGGTGCGGGAACTCTTAATGAACTGAGGACTTGGCCCAGGTTAGAGCTCAAGCTTAATTATAAGAGACACGATATCCTCCCAGATCTTCCAGGTTTTGCATCTACGGGTTCTCGAGGATGTGTATTCTGCAATATACTCAGAAAAGACATTATGTTAATTTGGGATAATATCAAGGAGCCCATTAGTCAGGATTTAGATGATGGGGAGAGGACCCAACAGATAAAACTCGACGTTTCGGGGATGTCATATAAGTTATACGAGACATCTCATGATGAGAAGGATGACGCTGCCGGCCTTCCTAAGCGTATCTGTCTAGATTCACTTTATGCCTTCTTCACTATTGAATGGGGGAGTAAAAAGAATGATTATTCACTCCATTATAATATCCATACCGATGCCCGTGGTACGTTAATGATCCTTCCATGGTATCCGTACGAAGAGCTTATAAGAACCAGATCCGTGCACATCATGGTTTCAGATCTGGCGTAGACCTATATCTAACAAATACTTTTCCCCGCCCTCAATCAGGCGCTTGAATACGCTCATTGCTAAATCCCTTACCGAAGTACCTGTACCAATCGTGGATAAATACTACCCTACTCGTCTTCTAGATGTTGGTTTGGACTCTTGCGTGGGATTACGCCTCATTATCTCAAAGGAATGTACTCACCTTAAGAATGAAGTGGACCCCACGCGAAAAAGATACGCAGCTTTGAGCTACTGCTGGGGCTCTAAAAATGAAGCTGAGAAACAACTCAAAACGACACGCAACTCAATCCAGAATCATATGTCACAGATCAAACTCGAGAGCCTGCCACAAACAGTCGCAGATGCTGTCCGAGTTTGTCGGAGCCTTGGGATTAGATACCTTTGGGTAGATGCCTTGTGTATTATCCAAGACGACCCTGATGATTGGGCCGCTGAAGCTTTCGAGATGTCTAACGTTTATGCCAATAGTTTTATAACATTGTGCATTCTCCAGGGAGAGTCTTGCCTGAGTGGATTCTCAAAGATACCGCATACTCCACAGATGTTAAAAATCAACTTTCGTTCTAAGCTGGATAGTTCCGTATCAGGAAACCTGTACCTTCGAATGATGCATGCCCCAGAAGAAAACCTCAGGCGAGGAAGTCAGCTCATTGGTTATGATTCTGATGTGCCTGCTCAAGAAGATTTTGATAAAGCTGCCTGGAGTAAACGAGGGTGGACTTTTCAAGAGGCTCAGCTCTCGCCACGGAAACTCTTTTTCGGAAAACTAACGTTCCATTTTGACTGTGGGAGTATGCATGAGTCAGCAGATGGTTCTAAGTTTGATGGCCACGGGTTGGTGGCCCGGGGTGATATGGAGCTCAATGACTCCATGAAATATTGGTACAGCCTCGTCACAGAATATGGTAATCGTACGCTTACGTACGAGCGCGACAGGTTTCCAGCTCTCTCTGCGCTTGCTAGGTCTATATCTGATAAGTTCCCAGACCAGCAATACTTGGCTGGCCTATGGAAATCAGATTTACATAGGGGCCTTCTTTGGACCCCTTATGCGTGGACCGATCTGAAAACTTACCTCAAAAGATTAGAGGACGAATATACTGCGCCTACTTGGAGCTGGGGACATCGCCCTAATGGTCTTGTTTGGGTAGGCGGGTTTAAACCAGAGAATCCCTTCTCGCCTGAATTTGAACTTCAGGACGCTATAGTCGCCACGGAGAACCTGAATCCATACGGGCGCGTGTCAAGCGCAACTCTCAAATTTTATACCAAAGCTTTCAAATTTCCCCTAAGCAAGGGCGAAGGGAAGATAGTAAAAGCGCCAGATTCTGAGTGGCGATGGCTCCAGACGAATTTCCACTACACGCTGTTATCAGAAAAAGATGAATATATTGCTTCTCTTCATTTAGATTGGCTTACATATGGCATGGAAGGAATTCCAGAAGATCCGATGGATCAGTTGTGGATGGTCTTGATCTCGTCTAGTAGCATCGACAAATTATTCTATCATTGGAGTCCAGAAGAAGACAAATATGTGACTGATCCGGAGATGATGTTCGGTCTCTTGGTGCTTCCAAACGGGATAGAGGGCGAATTCATCAAAGTCGGTTTATGGTACTCTGAAACTCGAGGACTAGGCGGGAGGAAGTTTTGGAATGATATTCAAAAGCGCTTGGTTAAGCTTGTTTAGAATGTTCCTACCTAGGCACTCGCTCTATAGGAAAACAACCTCGTCGTGTAGAAGAGCCTGTCACACAATAGGTAGTTAACCATAAGATATCTTGGGGTAACCCCTGATACCTACCTAACAATATAATTGTGGCTTGTAAGACTATTCATTCAGTATCTCAGAGTCTTTGATAGCTAATCAGGTAACCGGAGACCATTACATTCAAAGACAACCGAATATCCTAGAACCTAATTACAAGTCAAATCCAAGTATGATCCTTCTCGCATGTACGGAGTTTTTCGCGGAAGGCTATGAGGCTTCAATACGACAGGGGTCTTCAGTCTCGCTTGAATATTGTTAACCCCGCTTCGAACACGTCAGATGGAACATATCTAAGGTGAGGTAGTAGGTATGGGGGCTGGAAGACATGCTGAAG
Source organism: Daldinia concentrica (assembly GCA_902805455.1). NCBI lineage: Eukaryota > Fungi > Ascomycota > Sordariomycetes > Xylariales > Hypoxylaceae > Daldinia > Daldinia concentrica. The sequence continues at coordinate 2,033,748 of CADCSW010000041.1, read as the reverse complement.
AGGAAAAGCAATAAGAGATAAGTATCTATGTTTAATAACGTGCGGGTCGGTTGAAGGAGCGGGTGCGCCCCGGAATAATACCTTATAATCTGCTGGCTAAACCACAACGCCTAATTCCTTCAAACCCGGCAATAATTCCCCAAAGCAGACAAGGATTTCGCGTCTAGCGCCTCTTCAAGCCGCGATTAACACGCTATTAAGGTCCTCAACTTAAAATAGAAATTAAACTCACTGCTTAGCGATCGCTTGCAACTTAGAAGTAGGCTTAACACTCGCTTCTAATATCACCAATTGGTGTCTTGAGATACAATGCATGGAGTTTTGGCTTATTACTAACTAACGTTTCTTTCTAACCACGATACTATTTGCTTTTGTTTCTTTTTATAGCTTGCGGCTGAAGCCAATATTCCATCAACTAACTGTGTTTCGGGGGAACTTCTACAGCCTATCAAAAAGTAATTGAACCATTGCTATCACTACTTAGGGTAGAGTCGCAAGGGTTAGGAAATCATACGCTGCACCTACTTGTGAAGTATACGCAGGGGAAAATTCTATACGTTCTTGGTAAAGAATCACCTTCCTCTTGTTGGGATGCGTAGGCGTCGATTTAGTGCTTTTCTTTTGTCGTCTCGGCTCGCAAGTCGGGGTTGTTGGTTCGAGCTTCGGGTTGGAAACGGGAACTGGTTTTGAACACCCCTGGCAGATGGTTTTGTAAGGTTTCATCGACCTATTTTCGGTAATCCATGTGGCATTCCCCACGAGGCTATAGGAATCGCTTCCTTGCTCGGGATCCCAAATATGCACGAATGTCTTATCTGTAACTAAAACTTAAAACTCCGCCCCGTCGACACATATGCAGGGTGCCGTGGAGGCCATAGTTGAGTTTCCTCTTCCGGAGCAACCCACGAGGCTCCCCGAGACTTTGCTCATCCGGGGGCTGAGGAGCTTGGGGATATATATGAATGGGATAATCTCGTGAGAGTGTACGTGATAGTTTTTCCTTCGTCATAGCAATTATACCCTCATATCTCCTAGGACTTCCTTATCAACAATATGTTTGTGAAGCCGCTCCTCATGTTGGGCTGGGCTACGGCCTTTAGCTCTGTATCAGCCTCCATTGCACCATCAGATATTCTAGTCGACGTGCGAGACGCACCAGGCTCTTCATCCGCAGATACACTTCGTGCCCTTCGACGGTCTCTTGCAGAAATAAAACTTCAAGGGAGAGATACGGTACTAAAGAACAGTACAGCTTTAAGTAAAAGTTGGAGTGGCGCAACCCTACTTAGCATGTGAGCAGAACTCTAGCCTTCGTGCTACTTGATTATATCAGTTCGTCATCTAACCTTCAGTCCAGTGCTGCCGAGACAAACACTGAAAATAATGCCACGATAAGCGGTGGGGTAGACATAATATGTACAACATGTTATATCAAGGGAAACGCCACAGCGGAATTTAGCATTGATGGAGACTTCAATGTGACACAATCACTTAAGAACTTTACAAGCGAAGTTGCAGACGGGATCCTAAATACTACTGACCAAGTCATCGACTATATCGAAGACTACTTTCCAACTGTTTTCCACAACCTCGAAGACGGCATAGACTTAGACGACTTTGACTTCCCCCCGATAAATATATCTTTCAACGTCGACGTCCCAGATATCCCCGAGTGTCGCCTCCAGTTCAAGTTTGATGACTTAGAGTTATATATGCTCATCGATACAGTGTTATCGGCTGGTGCGACTTACAACTTGAATCTTTACTCGTCAAAAACACCCATCGGAATCTCGGCAAGCAACGACTTGTTTATAGGTGTTGTTTTCTCCGTTGACTTGATCCTGAGTGTAGACACCGAGATCGATATTAGCAGCGGAATCCATATCAAGTTGGAAGATGGTGTTGGCCTTGACATGGCTTTGTTTGGACAAAATGTCTCAAGCATTACTTTGTAAGCAGATTGCCCCTTTCCACTTCAAGCCAGCTCGGTAGTGCTAATTTCAAAACTTTAGTAATGGAGCCAACTTTGAGTTTCTCCCGGTAACAGTTGAAAGTGCGGGAGGTCTTCTCAAGGCCGTCCTTCGTATTGGAGTGAATGCAGGATTCGAACTCTCGACTCCTTCTGTGGTGATTCCCAGCTCCTCGTTTACGACGAAGGCGAGCGCTGGTGTAGGTGTTAGTGTGTGGGCTAATATCGCTGAGTTTGCGACAAACATTACCGCGGCTCCTGAAGGTGACGATGAAGACTGTTCGTTGAAGGTTGAGCAGTCGTACCAGTTCGGTCTTGGCGCTGCTGCTGGTGCTACGCTCGCTATCGGAGTAGAGACATGGGGACCAGCTCCTAACGTAAGTTGCCATCTATCATGTCCCGTTCAGACCAACCTAAGTAGTATGCTAACCTGAGATAATATTGTAGACAAATATCCCTATCTACACGACAACAATAGCCGATATCTGTGCCATCCAGGGTCGCACTCAAACTACCACCGCTTCTATTCCTGCGATCAGCGCTAGAGCCGACGAAGAACTAGAAACAACCACGCTTAGTAAAAAGGTTACCTATACCGGCGTGGGCTGCCTGACCACGGGCTTGGTCAACTGTCCGCCAGCTTTGCAAACTACTACGAAAGTGACGAGTACTTTGACACACATTACAGCGGTGCCTTCAGATTCGGAGGCTACATTCCCCGAGACTACCGGGGCTAGCGCTGCTACTCTTGTTCCCTTCGGCACAAACGCGAAAAGCGTTGAAGCCACGTCCGGATCCCCTGTGTCTTACGTGGCGCCTCCACCAACTTCCTCAGGAGATCCTACTGTTTCCAGCGAGCACCCGCTCGGTGAAGTTAACGGGGTTGATAAGAGAATCATCATCGGAGTTTGCGTTGGGGTTGGTGTACCTCTGATCGCGGCAATCATTGCTGGTATCTTGTAAGTTTCCGTTTTGGTCGCATCTACTCCAACACCTTATATGCTAACAATAATCGACAGCTTCTGCCAGAAACGAAGGAGATATGCAGCAGTCACTAGAAATGATGCGGCCCACTTTGGCGGATCTCAACCCTATAAGGGAGCTGGATATTAGAAAAAAGGAGAACAAAAGTATGGGAATTAAAAAGTAAAGTAGTTGAGTATCGTGTGTTTATGATATCCTTTGAGTTTTGTATATATAGAAGGGGCGTTTAGGGGTCACGACATGACGAGGCATTTGATGGTTATTTGAAGCCAAGGTATCGGTGTTTAGGTATTTATCAAGATATCCTATTTGAAAGTTATTAAATATCAAATATTATCCTAATGATGCCAGGCTTTCTATGTAGACACAGCTAAGTAGTGCGAACCTGAGCTTCGGCTCTTGAGTCGATTGAATTTGCTCTTTTTAGTTCTTGAGGAAATTCAAGTAAATAATATGGAGCTACACTATATATTTAGATCCTTGTAAGGGTCTTCTAATGAAATCCTTGGCGTTGGGACCCTGAATCTTGACTCAGCCCCTTGATAATTTACCAAGGTTTTTGGAGTGCACTGGTATTGTAGTAATAGTGATGTGCAGAAGGATGTTGGTTTAGTGAATATTCTTGTGGCTCTCTTGTAAGGTCTTAAATACTCCCTTATCTCATTGTACCTCCCTACGGTATCTTATAAGCCTTTTAAGCTTTTGTGAAGGCTCGATGCCTCTTATTGGTCTTCTAATACTGATCTCGTAGGGACTTCAAGGGCATCGGGATTTGGTTTAGACCTTTTATACTTATTATTATATATCGTTTCAAGACGGGGGTCGAAGAAGCCTAAATCAGCTTTATGTTCTCTATAATAAGTTGGCCTCAATCTTTATTCACGCATGTCCTACATTTAGCAAGGACCTCAGCACTAGACTGATAAACCTCTATCACAACTACATAGCAATATTAATTTTGTCCAACGTTCCAATTTGTGGAGACCTTAGTTCCACTGGCTCTTCATTACACTCACTATGTTTAGAGAAATGTAAGTTCATTATGACAACTTGGGGACGTCATATCTAACGTTAGAATAAAACCTGGCAGCTGGGGAGACGGAGAGGCAAAATTTTTTTTTTTTTTTTTTTTTACATCGATGATGCGTAGTTTCTCGATTTATTCTAGCTAAGTGTAATAAGTTTAAATGTAAAATTATGGCTGCTCGTCCATCTGCTTTGATTCGAACTTTAGAGATCGTTGGTGCGCATCTGGACATTATATTAACTCTAACGAAAGCCAATATGAAGTTTTTATTAACATTATTTATTAGCTGTGTATTTGGGCAGAATATAAGCTTCATCTCTGATCCCGGTGTAAGTTGGAACTTAGGTTCTTTGTACTTCTAAAATTACCCCTGGAATGGTTCTTTGGCACTGATGTTAGACTGGTATATGGCCCACCGCTTGAGATTGCTCACGCTTATATCAACAATGGCCAACTGGTAAACTGACTAAAGTCTAATAGACCACGATAAATCAGTGAAAACTAATTCTATGGCAGGAATTGCGGTCTCGAGTACTGGACGCATGTTCTCCTGTTACCCTGGTGGTTAGTAATTCGTATGATGAGTGTAGACACTTTCTAATGAGTTTACTATAGGGCTCGATCCTAGTAATACTTATAATGGCCATAATGAAGTATTTACTGTTGGAGAGCTTACCTCGCTCACAAGTGAGGTTGCCTATCCAAATCTGGAGATGAATCAACCACCAGGAGGAGCGATCAACTTTTCTACAACCCCACCAAGTAAGTATAATGGCACGTTAAAAGATATTGAAGCTGATAGCCTTGCAGCCTCTGCCAACTACCAACAATATCTGATCGGTGTTCAATCAGTTGTTGTCGATTCATTAGATCGGTTGTGGATTTTGGATACTGGGCGAGTTTCGGGTATGTATGAAAACATTCCGTATTGTTATTTTCAACCCGCTCTCCTCCCTCTTCCTAGGAGAGTATTGAGACTTCCTTAGATTGCCAAGCTGACACGAAATGGTTATTAGACTACTGATGGCGTCCTCTTAGAAGCAATGTACGGCAGTCCAAAGCTCGTCGGAGTGAACCTCACGACCAATACCGTATTCAAGATAATCGTCTTCCCAGGCACTGTTGCATACGGGGACAGTTATCTGAATGGCATGCGCTTTGACCTTCGCTCTAACTTATCTGATTCTTCAGGTGAAGGATTTGCGTATATCACAGATAGTAGTACCTTCGGTCACAACGCGCTCATCATTGTAGACCTCGGTTCAGGCGAGAGCTGGAGACATCTTGGGCTGACGAAGTCTGTGATTGGCGAGTCTCAGTTTGTACCATTCATCTAGGGCCAACCTGGTTACTACACCCAGGCCAAAAAGCCTTATACAAGGTTTCTCATCGGAGCTGATGGCATCACCTTGTCTGCCGACGGAGAGACGCTGTATTGGTGTCCACTCGCTTCTCGATACATGTACAACGCCCCGACAGCCAAGCTCCGTGGAAGAGGAGATGCTGGTGAGCTTTTCGCCCAGTAGTCGGTGATGAATAACGGACAGAAAGGCGTGAGCGACGGCCTTGAGACTGATAGCAATGGCTTGATATATGCTGGTAATAACGAGGGGAATGCCATTAATGTGTTTAACCCTAGTAATGGAACGACCTTGACGTTCTTACGAGATCCAAGAATTAACTGGGTAGATACGAGTAAGCGTCAAGACTGACTCCTCGCTTTGGAATATTCACTCTAACTAAGCGGCAGTGTCAGTTGGGGCGGATGGATACTTATACTTCACGGTTAATCAGCTCAACCTCGCTGCGGCTACGTATCCCAACCTATATATGAGAGTGATCCCTTTTGCGCTCTTTAGGGCCAAACTTCCTAATGGTGGCTCTAAGGTGTCATCTCGTTGATGTCGTTAATGTAAAATTGTGCACAGTGATACTATGATGTAATATAATATAACATATTATTGGGGTTTGAATATAGGGGCTTGAAGCTTGGACGATGGTATAAGCTTTTACTTACCCCTATTTTCTACCCCTATTTTATTAGGTACGAATGTTCTTGACTTTAGCACTATGCTCATTATTGCGATTTGCGGCATCAGTAACAGTCGAAATCTTGGTATCGGGGTGAGTGAAGGTGGGATACACCTCTAGAGGTATCTAAGGTATGCAGCTATAAGGACCAGAGAGGTTGTATTGGAATTGTTGAAAGTGAATTGGTGGAAGTGAGGGGCTTAAGGCTGTTAAGCGATTAACAAACACACAGTAACCCCACTATCAAGGGAGGTACCTTAGGTACTTCGTACTCTTTAACCCCTCAAATTGTGGCAGGTCAGTAAGTGTGGCTGGTAGGCTAGGTTTTCTACGTATTTTTCACTGGGAAGCCCCTGGAAGCCTCACTCGGAATTCGCCTGACCGGGGCAAGGTGTCTTCCAGGTCGCCGAGACAACTTGGAATGACCCGCAATTTTTTCCCGAAGGAGCGCCATATTCTGACCGATACTTTTATCTCTTTCTGTTCTATCTTTCACTAGTTATCAGCAGGTAATCAAACATCATTCGATCGCTGTCGCCGTTACGCTGTTGCTTGCGCCATTGCTTTACAAGCTCGGTTCCTCGGCTGACATCGTTGCTCGCAGTCGAATTTTTCGAGTATTGTTAAATCCTTTTTTGCTATTGGGTGCACACCTTCAGAAACATCCCTAGCTATAAAACATCCTGCAAGTCGATCTTCAACCCCCCGCCAAAATCTTCAAGCGCTGTCCACGATGTCGGGAACCATGAGAGGTACACCTAGTCGCGGCGGGAACCGAACCCCTGCCCCTTCATCATTTGGGCCTGGTAGTCCCGCCAATTCCAACATCCCAAGACCCGTTAGCGAAGGTCATCCTCACCCCGCTCCCAGCGAGGTCGCCTCTGGTGTCAGCGCAAGCAGGCAGAAGCAAAGCAAGCGCGATGAGGTATGAGTATCGCGTTTCCATTACAATACTATGGAAGCTAATCCCTTGTACTAGGCCATCAGGCGAAAGCTGGAGAACGACCTCTCCAAGAAGAAGCATCACATTACGGGCCGGGCCCGGCACTCGCGCAAAGCCCCTCCCGGAACCGTCCTCGCCCTGAAACCGAGCCCTGCCCTCCAGATCAAGCCCGGTACTACTGTCTCCGAAGCCGCGCAGCTAATGGCCGCCAAGAGGGAGGACTGCGTGTTGGTGACGGACGAGGATGATCGAATCGCTGGTATCTTTACGGCCAAGGACCTCGCTTTCCGAGTCGTCGGTACCGGCCAAAAGGCTAGCAGTATCACCATTGCGGAGATTATGACGAAGAACCCCTTATGCGCGCGCACTGATACCAGCGCTACCGAGGCCTTGGATCTCATGGTTCGCAAGGGTTTTAGACATCTGCCTGTTATGGATGAAAACCAAGACATCTCTGGTATTCTCGACATTACGAAATGCTTTTACGATGCTATGGAAAAGCTGGAACGGGCTTATGCATCTTCAACGAAGCTCTATGCCGCTTTGGAAGGTGTTCAGTCGGAACTGGGAACCAGCCAGCCTCAGCAGATCATCCAATATGTCGAAGCTCTTCGCTCCAAGATGTCCGGCCCGACCTTAGAAAGCGTTCTAAATGGGATGCCACCCACTACCGTCAGCGTCAGAACGACCGTGAAGGAAGCGGCGATGATGATGAAGGAAAACCACACGACTGCCGTATTAGTTCAAGACCAAGGTCAGATTACGGGTATCTTCACGAGCAAGGATGTGGTCCTACGAGTCATCGCTCCCGGTTTGGATCCGTCTACATGTAGCGTTGTCCGCGTCATGACGCCTCATCCCGATTTTGCGCCCATGGATATGACTATCCAGGCTGCTTTGCGAAAGATGCATGGTTAGTTTCTAGTCAACTAAAGGTTATGAGATACAAAATGTATATGAGCTAACATGGTATGCAGATGGCCATTACCTTAACCTCCCGGTTATGAATGACCAGGGCGAGATAGTGGGCATGGTTGACGTGCTCAAGTTAACTTATGCGACACTTGAGCAGATCAACACTATGGGAACATCGGGCGACAATGAGGGTCCCGCCTGGAACAAATTCTGGCTCTCGCTCGATAATGAGACCGAGTCCATGGTTTCCGGTGATGGTAGCCATCATCATGGTACTATGGCGTCGCGATCGGTTCTGTCTCCCGACGCCAACCGTGAGCGTTCGTACGACCCCGTTGCACCTGGCGACAGTGCTTCTCACGTAGGTATGGAGTCGTCACCGATCCACTCTGCGGTAGCCCACCAAACCCCTGCCGATACCCCCTTTGCATTTAAGTTCAAGGCCCCAAGCGGTCGCGTACACCGAATACAAGTCATCGCGAATGAAGGTATTGCGCAATTCGTCGAGCACGTGGCTGCGAAGCTTGGTAGCGAAGTGGAGGCCATTGGTGGCATTCCGGAGGTGGAGGATGGTAACCTGAGTACTGGTGGCTTTGCTCTGAGCTACCTAGACGACGAGGGCGACACGGTTAGCATTACGACTGATCAAGATCTCCTCGAAGCAATCCTGCTAGCTCGCCATCATCACCACGAGAAAGTTGATCTGTTTGTGTATGATCCTGAGAAGCCACCGGTTACGGTTACTGCTCCTCAACCCGATCCTATCGCTACACCGGCCCCTAGTTCGGCCCCCTCGGAGCTGCGCCGTAGACGGACCATGGTAGAAGAAGATGACGATGATGAAGATAGTGAAGAGGAAGACTATGCGACTGTTAGGCGTCGTAGGAGGGCCCACACACACTCGGAGCCCGACCAGGTTATTGCCGGCGTGCCTAACGAGCTGTTACTGCCCGGCGCCATTGTCACTCTAGCTATTGTCATCATTGGCGTTTTCACCATTTCGAAAGCTACTAGCCGGTAAAGAGGCTGCGTTTCTGTAAGTTGAAGCATTGCTATTTGGAGTTTTTTTTGCGATTGTAGAATCGTTAAAGTTCGAGACGGAAACTTAGATTTCTGAATCCTCATGATGCATAGATTAGTAACTCATGCCTCTCTTGACTACTCTTAAGTTATTTTTATTGTTTGGGATATTGTGATTGTAATTCTTGTTTTTACTGTAATTAATTTTCGTTTATTTGCGCCTTGTTAATAGTGATATCTCCATTCTAATCCTTAAGCCTATGTCTACTGACGGAGGTCAATATTTAATTTTTTAATAATAAGATGTGACAGCTCAAAATTGTACCAGTTAGAAAGTGAGGTACGAAGGTACTTCAAGCAATTTTCAATTGAATGCAGCTCGATAACGATACGGCACGGGAATACGTAGCGCCTGATAAGATCCTTGTTTAAGCTCCACTAAGACATTGAACTTGGATCAATCCACCAGAAAAAAGTCATGATAGAGGTGTGAGACCATATTAGACGACAGCAATTGTCGCAGCCATGATTGTAAGAGATATGGGTGTCCGCCATGCCAGGAAGGCATTGGCCACCCCATTACGCCAGGCCTGTCTTCGAGCCCTTTCTACGCAGCCGACCTCAACAGGAGTCCCCGATCTCACAGAACCGTCCTTCCAGTCTCCCAATGCCAACCCGCAACCCCCCTCCATATTCAATTCGAAGATGCGCTCTCCCGCGCGCCGGAAGAAGCCCGCTGCCCCCGATACTACCGTTGCGGACTACAAGATGGCGCAGGAACTGAAGTCCCAGATCGGCAGGCTGGGCACCAAAGTCCAGCGCACGTACCGACCAGCAGACGTGTTCCTGTACCCCCCCGGGCCAAAAGACGTCACGCTGGAGCTCCTCATGGCGTCGCAGGCGCACATGGGACACCACGCGTCGCTGTGGAACCCGGCCAACGCGCGGTATATCTACGGCATCCGGCAGGGCATCCACATCATCTCGCTGGAGGAGACGGCGGCGCATCTACGGCGGGCGGCGCGTGTGGTGGAGGAAGTCGCGTATCGCGGGGGCTTGATCCTGTTCGTGGGCACGCGGCCTGGGCAGACGCAGATCGTGACGCAGGCGGCTCGGCTGGCGCACGCGTGCCACCTGTTCACCAAGTGGACGCCCGGGTCTATTACCAACTCCGAGGTCATTCTTAACGGCATGCCTATCCAGATGCTGGACGAGCACGACGAGCCTGTCGAGGGGTTCAATCGCCATCTTACTGAGCGGCGGCCTCTGATTCCGGATCTGGTCGTGTGTCTGAATCCCATAGAGAACTACGTCTTGCTGCACGAGTGCGCGCTGGTTAATGTGCCGACGATTGGAGTTATTGATACGAATGCGGAGCCCACGTGGGTTACGTACGCTATTCCGGCGAATGATGACAGGTAAGAGCAGCCTCGCAAATACTACCCAAGTATTGTTGTTGTCTTTATAATGAGCGAAACTAATATATCTACTACGTAGTCTGAGATGCTTAGCCGTCATCGGCAGTGTACTAGGACGGGCCGGCGAGGCGGGCCACGAGCGACGTATCAGCGACGCGAAGAAGGGCATAGTAGCGTGGAATACTCCGCTAGACGTCGTCAAGTTCATGGAGCGGGAGAGGGATAAAGCTGCGGACGAGTCCGCTGCGGCTGCCGAGGCGGCGCGAGGACGTGCTTACCTTTCCGAGGAGGACGAGCTTGGCATCGGTACTGGGTTCCAGCAGAGTCATTCGACCGGGGCGAGGTCAGATCCAGAACTGGATTGAGCTACTTAGATCAAGGGGCTCGAGCTGATGTATGTGTAAACTGCCGTATTAGGTAAATGCACATGTATAAATAAAAAGGAGGGGCAAGAAATCCCCTGAATGAACTCATGCTTCGTCTTGAATGTTTGGTATCATTAAGTTTAACCTAGGTCTACATTTTATCGCTTGCCAAAGTCTTTGCTCGTGGGCAAGGCGTGCTAGCTAGCCAACTTGGATATCGTCTAGATATGAAATAAGGTTGGCTCGTATGTATGCAGAATATGATAAAATATTATGTAGTAGATCAAGAATAGGGGATTAGGGCCGTATATGAGGCTACGTGGTTCTCATTCCGGACCGTTAAAAACAACATTGTAGATACTGCTTCGTTTGGCGGTATTACTGGTCCCTATGTCCCCAATTGCGGATTCTTCTCCTACTACGTTGGTAGTTGACTTGTCACGAGGATCGATTTCCCCTTCTCGCCTGGTGTCGGCATCATTTATCATACCGACGTCAAGATCCATCTCAGAGTCGTCGTCGCCCTGTTCGATTAACATATCTAAATCCCGGTCCACAGCGTCTTGGTCTTCGTGATGGTCGTCCCCATCGTGTAATGAATGCGCCGTATGGTGATGTGCATCGCTATCGACGCTGTCGGTATCATGTAGTAGTGCCTGGAAGGAGTCTGGATGGTGATGGGAATGATGGTGTGTCTGCATATGAAAAGATTCATGTAGGGTGGCGGAATGGGTATCTTGGGGGTTGTAAGGCTCATGCCCTGCTAGTGATGTATCTGGGGCATGCGGATTAGAGTGTACAACCGTATCACTAGGATGGAATGAGTTGAACGCGTGGGGATGATGATGATGGTGATGACATTCTGGTTGATGGTGGTGCGCAGACTGAGATATAATCTGCGGGTCTATGGGGTGGTACATATTCGTAGCTTCATGTAGTGAAGCGAGAGTTGCAGCAGAATCATGATGGAGCTGAGTCTGCAGAAGGTGATGATGGGGTTGTAACGCAGCATCTGATAATGTCTGCATGGGTGGATTTAACAAGGACGTAATATCACTTGGACGAGCATATGCATGTTGAGGGCCAACCAAAGTCGGAAGTTCGTTGTGGGTGGGTGCTGGTAGCTCGAGGACCCTGCCAGTCGCATCAACGCTTCCGGATCCAGGAGCTAATGTAGGAGACAATATTGACGATATGGGACTAACACCGATAGTAGTATTATCGGAATTCACATTGAGACGCCTAATAGGGTTCTGAATGGAAGGAGTTTTGCTTGCTTCCTTGCATTGTTCACACGTCCTAATTACATCCGAAACAGTTTCCTTGATGCGACTCCAGTGATACTTCTCAGCAATAGTCGCCGTAGTCTTGTTAATGCCGGCGTGGCCACCGACCTCGTGGAGACGGCGCGAAATATCCATCTGGCGGATGGGGTCGCTAATGACTTCCTTATCCTTAAGCATCAATACGTCGTTGTCGAGTAACTTATAGTGCGTCGCGGCGCTCCGGAGCCTGCTTTTTTCGGCGCGGTCAGATCCATTCGGGTAGCGCCCGTATTTGAGGTAAAACTTGATTTTGTCGAAACGCTCTTCACTTACGAGAAGGGGTTCGCCGTTGCCTTCGCCGGCGCCAGGCCCAAGGTCCCGCCCGTAGATGATGGCGTCGATTAGACGATCCGGGTACGACTTAAGGTTTCCACATCCCTTAACACGTCCGATGCGTTTGAAACCGAGAGCGTCCCAAATCTTACACGAGGCCACATTCGTCTCATAAACGAGGTTGAACACCGAGTATGTATAACCGAGCTTTGGTGCCCAATCCAAGTAACTCTCGCCCATAAGACGGCCCACGCCGCGGTTACGGGAAGCGTCCGTCACGAGAAAACCACCGTTGCACACATGGCTGCTTCGGCCGGGGTAATTAGGCTTGATATAGAAGCTGCCGAGGCATTCTCTTGACCAATCTTTACCCTCGACCACGTCGGCGGCACTCTCGATCTGACCGAGAAGCATAATTCCAGCAAAATTCTGGAGCCAGTAAGCAGAGAACTTCTCAAGGGGCATAGGGTCTATCATGGGATATGTATCCCCGCCCTCAATCTCCTTTGCGAATTGGTCCGAGAGGTAGGCTAGCAACGAAGGGGGTACTTGATCGCGAGAAGCAAAAGGCACGACGGTTGCAATTGTTTGGCGATCTCGTAGTGTTACCTGACGAGGGAGGACGTTTGGTGGTAGCTCCGGCTTGTTGGGGTCCGGATAAGGGGCTTGTCCGGTGACACGGTAGATGGTTGGACTTGACGGGTCATCCATAATTGCCGGCATCTTGTCTCCGAATCCGTAATCCCGTTATGTGCTGAAAGAATTGCGTCACTTAACCTAGACATGTTACCTATCAACAATACGTACTTATTAAACACATCATAAGACCTATCCTATTTCTTTCATCATCATCTCCCTTTTCGTCTCCTTTCCACAACCACTAAAACATTGTCGTGTACATCCTCTAACAGACAGGTGAATCATTTCTTCTCGAATCGTCGTGACTCGAATAAAGCGTATAATGGCCATCTTACCGAAATTCAAAATAACTGGTTAGTTTCTGGAACGCCACTCAACGCTGTGTTACCGTTGCCACACGGTACCCCTCGATGTCGGTTAAGGGGGGTTAAGGGGGATTGGTCAGGGATTGTAAGGCGTGTGGTTGGCGACGATGAACTGTGCGTCGGGAAGGGAAATTCGTAGACGTGAATATTTTAGAACGCAGTGCTAAAGGAAAGAGTTACGGTAGAAGCTCGGAAAGTTATATTTGGCTTAGACGAATACTTTCACATGTAAGCAATTATCAGCGTTGTAAATTTGGTTTATGGACATATAAAATTAGCCCGAACCCATGAACGCCAAGAGAGACTGAATGTGATGTTAAGTTTATATGGTCTAACATCACATTTCGGGATGCATTAATTTGATATCTTAGTATTAGTTTCCACCAATACGTAAGAGATAGTAGAGGAAAAGGGGAGCATATCCTAATACCCTCTACTTGAGGTTTAGGTAGGTTAGACAGTCGAGACAATCTTAGTAACATTCATCATTAGACGGTCTTTTATTTATTCCTGTGGTAGATATCCCTACATCATCTATGGGATGAAGCAGCCGCACGCAGCTTTTCAGGTATTATAGGTACATTACCGCGCCACTAATGCATCGTCCGCCCTGATATGTTTACCGTCGTGGCATACCCCTTCCTCGTCCTCTTAACGCCCTCTGTGCTGCTCCGGGCGGCAGCGGCTGGCCTGGCGCCTGCGGTTGGGCACTTTCTTCGTTCCTGATAGTCTCATCTACACCTAGGATCAAGCAACTGGCCTCAGTAGCTGACTGTATGGCGTTAATCTTGACAAGAGCTGGTTCCCAGACGAACCGTTCCATCATGTCAGCAACACCCTCGTTCACGAAATCGACGCCAGCCCAGACACCGCCTCTGCGGTGCTCCACACGTAGTCTATTTAAGATATCGGTTGCGTCAAAGCCAGCGTTATCGCATAGTTGGCGGGGAATAACCTCAAGGGCTTTAGCGAAAGACTTGATGATGCCCTGTTGCTTGTGCGGAACATCTTTGTCCGCAAAACGATGTAAGTATGCGGATACCTCCATCTCGCAGGCACCGCCGCCACCAACGATCATATGGTTTTTAATAGCGCGCTTCACGATCATGATGGCATCGTGCAGGGAACGTTCGACCTCGGCGATAAATTGTTCAGCGCCACCACGAAGGACTAGAGTGCACGTCTTGGCCTCTGGACAATCTTCGAAGAAGTTGAAACGCTCACCGCCGATCTGGCGTTCGTCGAAGGAACCACACGTGCCTAAATGGTGGGCTTGAATATCGGAGCAGGTTGACTGTATAGTGGCGCCGGTGGCCTGAACTACTCGTTCCATATCTTCAGATGAGACACGACCAGCACAGAATATGTCCCGATCAGCAAAGTACTGTGTTGCCAGATCTCCGATAGGTAGTTTAGAGAGCACCACTTTGGCGCCTGTTTGGTAAACGGCTTCCAGCTTCTTGTAGATGATCTGCCACTCGGCGTCGACGATCGCTTGGTACTCTGAAACTTGCTCGACTCGTACTTCAGCGTTGTCCTTCTCAGCCTTCAACTCCAGCTCGACATTCAGACAGACGATCTTAGGTTTATTGAAAGACTTGGGTTGCTGCTCAAAACCAGCATACGAGAATGTCTTCTTGAAAGCTACTCCGTTGACGAACAGAGAGTCAGTAAGAGAGCCGCCGGGGATCTTCTTGATACCAATAAGTTTCTCGTTTAAGTCATCCTGGTCTAGAGATAGGACAGCATCGACAACCACTACAACACTGTTAGCTTTGGTAGGCATAAGGGGATTTGAGCGAGAGTAACACATACTCTTCGTAAAAAAAGGAGTATCTTTTTTGATCAGCTTGCTCGTCATAGCCGTGGCCGCTAGTTTCCCTAGGGTCTCCCGCCTATTGGACTCGTCTGTCCTCACCGCAATCTCCTTGATTTTGTTGACCGCCATCGTCGAAGCTTTCCGTAAACCCTTGATGATGATTTGGGAGCTAACACCTTGCTCAACGTGTTCCTTGATTTCCTTGAGTATTTCGCCGGCAAGGACGACTACGGATGTCGTTCCGTCACCGACTTCAGCATCTTGTGATCTTGCGATATCGACGAGAATTCGGGCAGCGGGGTGTACAATATCGAGAAGCTACAAGGTTTTAGCGGTACGAATCTTTTATAAAAACCAAAAAAGATCAATATATCGAACCTTCATTACTGTTGCGCCATCGTTGGTAATAGTCTGTCTTCCATTTTCGTCCACCATTAATAAATCACCACCGTAGGGTCCCAGAGTCGACTTGATGGTTGCTTGAACAGCTTGGCAGGCATTTATATTCGATATTATCTGACCTTTTCCCTGAGAAGTATCGGTTCCTACGTCCAAAGTTAGCCCAGGGACGGTCTTCGTTCACAATCGAGGGGTAGCTCCTAGTCCTCACCTTCTTTCAGGACGATGATAGTGGGGGTTTGACCTCCGAAAGACATTTTGGCGGAGTGTATATGGCGAGGGAATGAAGTAGTTTAAGTAGAGGTGGAATTTTGTCGAGGGAGTTGGGGAAGTTTATTCGCCTCGAAAATCGCCAACACTTGACCCTCAATAACTTTCTGTTAGGTGGGAGAGCTTTAGGAGCTTCAAAAAATTGTTGCAGCCTCGCGGGGTGGGTCCCATACAGCACGGACCACAATAACCCCGGTATGTGGGTATCATTAACCCCTCATTAGTAATCAACACCCACCTCAGCCAAACTGCCCTCACTTTCCCAATAAAGCATGCAACCTAAATTTTAATTGGTTACCTGCCACTTAATCATCAACTAAGCACTTAGCACTATAAGGCGATAAGGAGTATTAGATAGTTACTCGATTTACATAATGTCCGAGGTACATCTCATTTGATCACTAACGCCGTTGATGGCGGGACATCCGTAGCATCACACTTTCGTAAAGAAACATAGATGGATCCCACCTTTCCAAAACCTCATCGCCCGAAAGGGTCAACAAGTCATCCAGTAGTGAAGAATGCTCATCAAAGTCGTCACTATACTCCTCATCGTCCCAAAATAGATCGATATTTCGATAAGTTTGACACCCGCTGAATTCGTCCTTAATGAATATATGCCTATTCTTCCTTGCTAAATCACGAATTGGAGGACGAGATTCCCTATACACGATCGAGACGACCTCCACTATCATGATATTAGTTATTATGTGCTCTCAGTGTTAGAAGAACTAGCTATATCACTTTTTAAAAGGAGTGGGAGCTATACTAAGGTGGTTTATAAGCCCATACTGGCTTGGATTCAATGATTCCATTACCGAAAAAACGGTTGTTCTGCGATTTCCATTCAATTTCAAGGCGTCGAAATAGAAATCTTGCCGTTCAACGAAGTTAACTACGAAGATGTCGCAATGAAAGTTGATGTAGACGTATCCACACGGTTCGCCAGTGAAGTTCGAGTCCATAGAAGTTATAGAAGATATACTGCCTTCACTTTGCGTAGCTTCGGCATCTTCATTGTCGCCCAGGAATGTCGATTCCCTAAAAGTTCGAAAGACGGGCAGCTAGACTAGATACATATCTAAATAAATTTTTCGTGCCAAGGAGTTGATGTGTAGATTCGGCGACATGAGAGAACGTGTCGGTAAAATTTGCTTTTCGTAATTGTCTATAAGTACGAGGCGATTTTTATTTGCGTCCAAGATGTACTGCCGCCATATTTCGGCTTGGAGCTCAGCAGGTAGATTAGGGAAAGCGAGAAAAGACATTGCCGCCATAAACCATGAATTTAGAAGGGGCTAGGAAAGGAAACAAGGTATTTTTATAACGCAGGTTGAATAAAATCTCATATCTGAGACCTTTTTACTTGCTGGGATTCTTTTCCACACAGGGGATTTTGACCTAGAGACTACCTATAATTGTTGTTGTGCTTAAGGCAGAGTCCCAAAAAGAGATCTGAGATCGAAGAGGTAAGTAACTACTAAAACCTAAGAGGCAGGTATCATACGTTCCTAGCTAGTACCTTCCATCTTACCGTTACTTTGGTTTGAGGTAGCTACCTTGCATTTAGACTTACGACTTCCTGGTTCGAAAATATAATGTACCTAATTTAACTATGGTCGCGCGTTTCGCCCCTGACTACCTAAACACAGCATACCTTCCAATGACGCATCCAGGGGTGATGATCTAGTCGACGCAATACTAAGCCTTAGTCACGAAGGTATCAAGAGTTTCAGTAACTGTAAAAGCGGGCGATCTGTGAATCCAACAAAATACGCACGTTCTGCTGACGTGTTGACATACTTTGTCTTAGATCCAGCAGGAACCACAAATGTATCTTTGGTAGTCCAATAGAGAGTATCTGTCTTCCTCAATGGCGTCTCTATTTCGGTAATACCCTGTCCTTCGAAGCAGTGGTACATGAACGAATAGACCTCTTATGACTGAGCTGTGTTATAGTGGCCATCGATGCAAAGAGAATCTGAGGTTTGGATTGGGTGTCACTATTTCGTCCATTTTATACTAAAGGAGTTCTAAGTACTTTTCCGAGAGTGTTTAAAGATAGGTCCCTAAATAAATATTTCTAAGACGACTGGGTGAGTTTTGAGTCATCTTCAATAGGCAGTGATGGAAAATCGAGAACCTCAACGCAGAAATGTCCTTATTACGTAGTAAGCCACTTGAACTCCAGGAATGTCAAGTTTTCTATCCATATAGTCCTATCAGTAAGTTATTCTTCACATGATTTGAGTCGTTGAAGTATCTTAATTTGAGTTAATTTCGTGTTAGTTAGTCGAATCCATTTTGAGATGTACTCGTTCTTATTCTAACGCTCTTCGCTTCCTTCAGCTATAATAGGGATAAAGGAGCCCGTGTATTTAGCGATGGTGACATGGTGGATATCGAGATCATACAGCTGGGCAGCATTAATAAAATGATATCCAAATAATTATTTCCGAATGCTCCAGGTTAAACAGACCTAGTCCGGGTTAATCGTTACATCTTGTCTACTATATCAAATATCCTTGCTCAGTTGACAGTGACTCGTTCGAGTATTACAAGATACCTCCAGGCATACTGTTAAGCCATTCATAATTGTTAACGTCAAAGTTGAAGCCACTAATATCGAACCCTATGTCTCCTATAGATTCATCGGAATACTTGTCCAATACTTCACTTGTAGAGACCGATTGATCCGTATGGCCTTCAGCAGTAGCGCCTAGACCTCCTGGATTATTTGACCCTTGAAGTATTTTCGAAGATAGGATTTGCAGAGCGGCTACGCAACGGCGTGCTGAAATTCCGAAATGCTCATGCGATCTAAGACTCGCCATTGCCATATTCCAATGTTCAGATATAGTCGAATGCACGAACGTTTCAACACGAAGTCCTGCAGCCAGGAGGATAGTAGCTGCGGTATAGATGTAATAGACCCGATACCACCATGCTGGCAGTAACGTGATACTACGACCGACGCTTTCGTGTTCACTTATAATAGAAATCATCTTTTGGGCGCTGACAACACATGCGTGGGCGCATTGCTCTACCATACGACCGCCCAAGCTGTCTTTATCGCATGACCTGTCCTTTTGGCTCTGAGATAGGCAGAATCTTGCAAGTATCGGCCGAAGGAGTAGCATACGAGCATGCAAGAACCTAAATAGTCAGCATCGATGTTCACAAGCAATCATTCATGGATGGTATGGCATACCTAATTTGTAAGATGACAGCTCGCCTATGAATTATTTCATCCTCGGAGATATTTGGACATGTTAACTTTAAATACGACGGGAGATTTTCTTCTAGCCTATTAAGGGCGTCGTCCAGCGTAAGAACTGTTATAAGATCGGTAGTAATTGTACTGGCGGTATCGCAATATGATGCGCCTGCACTTTCGCTGGTAGTTGGATCTGAAGTGTAAAATGATCGCATGATCTTATTAATGATCTCATAAAGTTCTAGTGAATTAATCAAGAAAGCCGAGGGGTCGACATATGTTTTCCCTTGCGATTTAGTCGCATCTCTTCTACCTGCCCATAACGTTCCCAGCTCTCGAGAACCTGGGGTGGCTGGGATATCATTGCCGGATATCATAGTTGGTCTGCCATGGGTGACCGAAGTCATACTGTCTATACGTTAAGGGTGGGAACGATCATAAAGATGGGTTAAAATATTCAGCTTACCGATCCATGAGAACACATCCGTGCCATAACCGTCGAACCAAACCTTTAACTTTCTCATTCTTTAGCCCTACAGACGTCTGTGACAGGTGGAGACCGAGTCCTTGCGCGATTCTAACTGCAGTCCCCACAACCATCCAAGTCTGATGGGGATTGGTCACGCTCTGAAGATATTGGCTGAGAAGTAGAAGATACTGTAAAAGCTCTATTGAACCAGTGTCCCAAATATCAAGTCTCACGAGGCCCTGGGCTCTATTGAAGAATGTCCTACATGTCTGCTCTCTCTGCTCCATGTCTAGTGTTTCTTGTAATTGAGTTGATAGAGCAAGGACAACATTCAGAGTTGCCATAAATATTCGTTCGTCGGCTTGTATGGGAGTACCATTGAATATGCCACGATAAGAACTTTCGAAGCTTTCCCTCTCTAAAAAGGGGTAAAGTGTGTCAACATAGCGCCAGTATATCTCTAAAAGGTTGTCAGCCTGTCTTCGTGGAGGCAAGGAGTAATCTATTTCTCTTGCAGTTGCTTGTTGGTGATAACCTTGCTTCTGGCCCGATGTGAAGGCCTCACAGAGAACATGACTTGCATTATTCGGAATCGTTAGACCGAGTCGTGCGTCAATGGCGGTCCTTATTTGACTAGTAAAAGACCCTGCACTACTGCTGCCGAAATATTCTTGTGTGCTACCACCTTCTACCACAGCAGTCATCGAGTCAACTTCTACATGGGGGGCCTGCGATGCCCTAGCCGAGACCGCTGGCTCTGACGCACGTGCAAGTTCTAGGGAGGGCACACGTGTTGTTTGCGGAAGGCGACGGATATCCGGTCCCGAATGAATGGAGCCATCTTCCGTAGAGTGACTAGTATTAACTACGGCGACTCCGCCAAAGTCACTAAGAGTCTGACATGTCGAGAAAGGATCATCTTGCGACGCGTTTGGACCCGAGTTGCCTGAATTTGAGCTATAATGACAAGATCTAACAGAAGCAACTCGTTTCAAACAATTTCCACAAGCTTTGAAAAGAGTCAATACCAATCCTCCTCAATAATTTAATGCCTAGTTCAAGGCTAGTTCGTGATCACGGTTGATCTTGTTTTCGGGAGACAACTATATTTCTACTCACCGGGACGGGCGCCATCACACCTAACTTTTCTTACGCGGCATAAATCACATGCAACGGCAATTTTGAGTCGCTTTCGGCGTGGAATGGGTGGTTCGGTGCCTCCGTTAAGAGTTCTTTGCTCTGGATCCGGGGTCTTTGCCATCGTGCCGTATGGTACGTCGCGTAGAAGTATCCGGAATCTCGGAATGCGTGACGAATGCGAAACTTAGGAACCGAAATCTCGGATCGAACCATTAGGAATTTAACGAATTCAAAAATTAATTTGATCTAATCTTAAAAAGCAGCCTATTCATAATCGAATGTTGTTAATTCGTCGATTCTCAGCATGTAGTTATGACGTGGTTCCGAAGATGCCAGCGGATCCTTAGCTGAGGTGCCCCTATTCCGAACCTAGTATTCCGTAAAATTCAGCCAATCATAAATCGATCCGAGAAAGTGCCACACCCTATTGCGGAACCATAGGTAAGATTCCATTGGAGGTGTGAGATGACTATTATATCCGACGTGATGGTAACTCTTAACTTCGGGATCTTTCCACTCTGTATAGTCTATTATGATTCCTCTAACTACGATATGCTTGCATCCTATTATCAGGTTATTTCACCTAAAGGTAACGAAACGGGAAACACAATCACAATTATTCTATTCGATTTGACGAATCCTACAAGAAGTATGCTGCTCACCTAGCTTGTACTCCTAAGGGGATAATCCCGCTTTTATCAACACAAAGCTCAACAGCGGGAAGGCGTTATACAGGAGAAGGGGTCTATGTAGGGTATAGATGGTATAAGAAGACTAAAAGAGACCTGTTGCTCACATTCGGACATAGGCCATCGTACACCCAGTAACACATCATCACACGACGACGATGGTTAAAATACAATTAAACAAGAAAAATTAATGCAGCTTTGTGGACGAGAGTAGAAACACATGGGTTACGGAGTAAGGAACCTACCATATTCTTGTCGGAAATAATAGTCGGAATACGCCGCTTCGTGAACAGTTCGAAGTAGGGAGAATGCAATAATGGAATAGATTACAATAGGATAATACTGTTAGGAAAGTACCTTTATACTAACTCTTTAGAAAACTGAACCCGACTACCCGAGGTGGCACGACAAAAGATACCCAACCTAATATTTTCTAACATGAACTGGTTGGTTAAGTGATAAATGTGATATATGGTAAGTTACCCCTTTCGGCGCTATTCATTTATTCTTGAACCATTTATCATGCCTCGATTCTGTATGGGTTTCCTCCATTTTACTTCGTTTTGTTAATATCAAATGAAACAGATAATGCACATGCTCGAGCAAATAAATAGGTAACGAAAATAGATGTATCCAATAAATGGTTAATTCAATATCCTGTGCCTACAGTTTTATTTTCAAATATAGAAACGATATAACCCTAAAATATAAATACGAAGCGAATAAACCACCTGCCCAAAATTCTTACTGAAGAATTGCCAGCCCCTGAGCATTCTTTCCGGCCTGCTCCTCGACACTGAATCTCTGAAGAAACTTCGCTTTTCCTTGTCCACCAGAAATATCCAAGACAATAACAGCAGCGCCGGTAGTCTGGTTGCCAGGCGATAGAACATAGAGGAAGTTACCGGCTGCCGCGAGGTCGATGAAGCCCGCGTCACCCGTGTGGGAGAGGTCAATCTGGGAAATGATGCTGGCATCCTTGGCGCTCATCTCGACGATGCGAGGTACGGCAACATCTGTAACGAAGACAGTCTTGGTAGCGGCGGCATAGGCAGACCAGCATGTCGCTTTCTGGTCGCTAAGGGCTTGCTTGCCAACAACAGTTACACCTCCAGTTGCCGCGTCAAGGCTGAGTACCGCCGCTCCGAAAGAGGCGTCGGTAGAGAAGAAATTGTTAGTTCCGGGGATGATCTGGGATCCAAACAAGACGGCAGTACCCTCAGGGGTGGTGCGAGTGTCGTGCGGACAATCCGAGTTGATCTCGGAAACGGGCAGCGTAGAGACAAATCCAGTCTTGTTCGTCGCAGGATCGCCCTTGACGATAGTAATAAGCGTTGACTCGTCATCGGAGAACAAGACTTGGGAGACGGTGTTTGTTGGGCCGACGGGCGGGTTCGATTGTCCGAGGTCGAAGGATAGCACGGACTTGAACGAGTATAGAACCCCGTCATGGAACGGAGCGCAAGAGACACCAGCTTGTGTGGCGGTAGTTGCAGCACACAGGATGTTGTTCTTGGCCGATACGGCGACGGTGTTCGGGAAAGGCTTTTGGATATAAGTTGCACCTTCAGTGATGAATGACAGTTGGGTCGGGTCGCTGTCGGAGATCTTCATTGGGGTCACAGACCCACTGAATGCGTTGACGGCGAAGACGACCTGTTTTTAATTAGCTTTCAGTCATCTTAAAGAGTAGTGTATAAGTCAAACCCACATTTCCAGATATGGTGATGGAAGACTGGCTCACGAGCGCGTCCGGCGCGGCAGGCTGTTTCATAGCATCCAGGGTGTTAGACCCAACTCCATTCACCGAGCTCTTCTTCCCGGCCTTCAAAGTGCCATCCGGTTGAATAGGTAAAGCTACTATCGCGTTGTCGGCGTCGTTGGATAGAAAGTACACAGCCTTTCCAGTAGTTGGGACAGGCGGTTTGCAAGAGGGCCGGTTGATAGCATGGCCAGCAATGCCTTCAGCCAGCATCAAAGTCGTGAGGAAGTTTGCCTTCATGGTGAAGTGTAAAATTAAGAGAGTAGATGGATAGTGAAAGGTTTTGATTGGATCTCGAGGGTATATTACTGTAGGAAAGGAAATGTGATATTAGTAGTAGAGCTGCTTGGTCTCGATAGAATCTGATGATATTCATATTCGTTAGGGATTAGATATCTTAGTTATATATACATCTCAACCAAACTACGTCGTCGTCCATTCCAATGACATTCCAATGATTCGATACTTTAGGGATCAAAGATTGGAATCTACATTTCCCGTTTAGGAAATCTCACCATAAGGTTTGAGGCTGCAAGCTGCAAATTGACCAGGCATTGTATAGCACCTATGATCTGTCACAGGGGTTAGGCGGGGACTAATCTCGAACTACAGATTGCTTGTTTTCTTACAGGTGCGTCCAATCGCATACGGAGATGGTTTAATTCTAACGTAGATACCCCTGCGAGGGATTCATCAGCAAAACGAGGGGCTGAGCCTACCTACAAAGGTACTCTTTGGAATCTTTACAGTTTCCTAATTTAGCCTGTGGATCTGTCAGTTCGTGGAGTAAAAATGGACCAAAAAGATGAGATCAGGTATCTCTTTTACACTACTATTCGAACATCAGCATGTCCCCACTTTGATCAGCTATATCTTAAGGTCTATGAGAGGCACCTAATTAAAATAATGGTTAATCGGTACAGCTTTAGTCTGAACCTGATTATAACTATTCGGTAGTAGCGAGTATAACCACGTCTTGTTTAGCGACTTCATGGATGCAAGGGGTAAAAAGCCTAAGTGGGGTTGCCATTGCGAGATAAGTTATTAATAGTTTAACTAACTAACTAACTAGATATATTTGATAACTATTATTCAGTCGCGATGAAGTTTACCTACTCTATGCTATAAGGTATTCTATAATCTATAATAGCCCATTACAACTAGTTTATTAATATCTCTGCGCTGTAAAGTTATATGAATTAAGGTCTAGATGAAGCCTTCGAATTAGAAATATATATTTCCCGATTAGAACTACGGATGTTTCATAGTAGACAAGTTTAGACTAATGCAACTGTAATATGAAATCTAGCCTGCACAATATATGGCTTAAGGTAAGTAAGCCCAATCCATCGTTTCAGCGAGGCTGAAACGACCTAACACATGTAAGATCTCGGCTTCAGTTCTATAACACGAAGTTAATAATTAATCAATATCCCCCCAGACCGCGATGTCCTAGTAAATGCAGTGCTCTCTATCTCGGCCGGTAAATATCAGATTCCCTGATACAACATTTCCTCCAGTTGCGTGATACCACTCTCACATTCTCCACCCTTTTTGCTTCATCTACCATCCTTGGGATTCCTGCTGCTTCCTCTCTATCTCGGCCGCACACGGCCCGCAGACCTGATATCTCACGGAGGTGGTCTTCCAGACAATTATACATCTGGGGCCTACCTCGCCACAGGGTTCCAAGTTTGCCACAACAAGATCCGTAATATTGCTGCAATTAGGGCATTTGATCTGGCACCGATTTTGGATACACATGGTGGCTGTAAGGAGTTAATATTGTTCGTTGACTGGATTTTCTTGAAAATATCGTGGAATGGCCGAAGGGATTTTTAATTGTCCTTAAGGGGCTTCGGGTGGTTGTGAAGGGAATTTATGTTGTTAGGAATATGGTGCATATCTTCCGCAAGATAGAAGTATTTATATATGGATGCGAAAATAGTGAATGGAATTGGCGTGCAAGCTGACTTCTACGTACAAGATGTGTTGGAGGCGAGGTGTTCCGTTGATCATGGTAGTATAGGTTAGGTAGTCACTAGACATGAGTCCAAATAGAGGTTTCTACATTTTGGTTAAGAAACGTCAAGTAATACACCACAAATAGTAGTAGTTTCTTCATCTGCTTTGGATTTTCTTGACTCGCTAGTGAATTGCTGTTTTGCACCTTTTCCTATTATAATTACGTAGGTTTTTAGTTCCTCGCACATCATAGATGATCCTTGGAGTGCATCACCATGTGCAAGGTTGCTTTTTTCTATTGAACACGAGTGACGAAAGAAGACGTGTGGCCTTAGATTATAATGCCTTGAATTGATAGAGCTTGGAATGTTGGATTTGTAGTAGGCTCACTGACGCAACACGTAATAACGGGTAGGTATTCTAGATTTGAATATTTCCTAAATTATGACTTCAGATGCAACAAATCTACCTAGCAAGTACCTAATTTCAAATACTTCAATACCTACCTAGGTACTAATGAATACAATTCACTGTCTGTATGTATCTCATGCAGGTGCCATTAAATATTGAATGTCCAGCATTATAGCAAGATTGAAGTTAATATTTATTAGTTCCTATTTAATTGAATATAATACATGGTGGTTCTGATGTATCTCAATATATATTTTAATGATAAGATAAACACACGAATTTAACTGCACGACTTTATTGTTTATAGAATATTCTTGAAGTGAGGACGTGAAGAGATATCGTCTTAGTATCTACATAAGGGGATTCATAAAATAGAACGCTTACCTAATTTATAGAAGCAGGGTAATTTAAGAATCTGATTATAGAGTTGCGGCTGATTCTATGCTAAGCACCAAGTTCAAATTAGGACATTAAGTCGCCTTTCATTTTAAGGAGTAAGCACCATCGCTATCTAATATAATAATCGATGGGTGAAACGATCTAGATTTGGACGAAAAGTTTTAGAAAAGGTTTAGAAGCTGACGCCACCACGGTCGGGAAGCCCCTATTTCAGCCTCGGCAATCTCCTTGTCTTCTTCCAAATCACGACGTCTCCCCGACTGTAAATCGATCTCTTCTTTCCTCCAAATTTTCGTCTTAAAAACGAGTTTATATCCAACAAATATCACAAAAAACAGTGGCAACAGAATATAGGCATCGACGAAGCCGCCGGCGTCCCATGGAGAAAAGTTAGACCAACCTTGTACTAATGCCAGAAATATATTCGCTGCCAAGCCAAAATATGCATTCCAGGGATACCAAAGAGAAACGTACGGTAGATCCTCAACGTGATAACCCTGCGCTTCCCAAGCTTGACGAAATCGAATGTGAGTGAGAGAAATAGACCCCCAGACCAGGAAGGTTGAAACGCCACTCAAGTTGACAATGTATCCATAGGCTTTAGAAGCACCGGTTGAAATATTCATCATAGACAAGGCGCCGAATGCATTTGCTAGAGTGATGGCAGGAATTGGTACACCCCTCTTGTCCGTCCACCCAAGGAAAGATGGGGCCATTCTTTGCTGTGCCATATATAGCAGGGTCCGCGATGCAATATAGATAGAACTATTGATGGCAGAAATGCAAGTGATAAGAATGAAGGCGTTTATGAGATGCACGCCACCTTGCCAGCCTGCATTTTGGATCGCAACAGTCATTGGACTCAACAAAGCGCGGCTGCTACCATTAACAAGTTGGTCATCATTTGCCGGACAGGTGAGGCCAAAAAAGAAAGCTGCTCCCATATAGATGAATATGATGCGCCAGAAGACTTGGCGAATTGCTAGCGGGACAGCAACTCGAGGGTTCTTGGTCTCCGTAGCAGCCACAGCCACCGACTCGCAACCGGCATAGAATGTAGAACAGAAAACGAAGACTTTAGCTACACCGCGGAAGCCCTCGACAAAGGGCCCCGGGTCGTGCCAATACCGGAAGCCTATAGCATCCGTCCCGCTAATTCCGCCTGACACGTATCTACGGCTGTTAGTATATTGACTGATATTATTATTTCGTGCGGGTCCAAACTTACACTATGGAAAATATGTAGAATGCCACCAATCCCACAAGCTTAAGAAGAGCTAGCCAAAACTCAGCCTCACCAAATGTAGAAACACCCAGGAGCTGGAATAATAAGAAAGCGGTCTAGGAAAGCGTCAGCAAGATGATCGAAGAAGTTGATTGGAAAGTTTGATAAGAGTAATACATACCCATAAGAGCAAAAAATATCCCCATACAGGGACTTTGTCACTCCAGAATACGAGAATGCTAGTCGTAGCATTATACTCGTTGGCAAGGACAGCAAACCAAATGACGAAGTAGTTCCATCCAACAGCGACACCAAATGCAGGATCCACAAATCGAGACGCAAGCTGAGTAAATGCACCTCCCGAGGGATAAAGAGTGGTCAGCTCGCCTAAACTTTGCATAATACTATATTTTTGTAGGTCAGCATCAGATAAACATGCATGCTGTTATGGGGGCATGCGATGATACCTAAAAGCAATTATGCCGATGACGCCGAAGCCAATCAATAACGAGGCCGGCCCACCGGCGGACAATGCGCCTCCGCTGCCGACTAAAAGTCCGGGTCCAATGATTCCAGCCAAAGCCATCATTGATAAATGTCGCGTCTTCAAACCGCGTTTAACCCCGGACTCGGGATCAATCGAGCGGAAGTCATCTTGATCGGGATCGTCATAGGGTTGCAAGACGGTCTGATCAAGGTCCTTGGGGCTACTACTCATGGTAGGGAAGAATCACGACACTTTGCCGCATCAAAACAACAAAGTAACAAAATCAATAATTACTAAGGTAATACTGCTTGTTTAACAAAATATTTGCTGCTCCTTAGAAGAGAACCATACAACCAGCGGACACGGCGTTGGCGGACTCTAATAACATTTCGCGCCTGAGAAAAAAAAAAACTTGATCGGTGTAAAAAACTCGGTGATGATTTCGTAAAGACGGTATTTGCCATTGGCGTGTAAAATTGCGTGATTGAGATTCTGCGCCGCGCAAACTCGGTGCCAAGCTGACAGCTATCTAAACTTAATCTGGCATAGGATTAGCGCAATGTGGATAGAATTTGAGCCACACCCAAAAGGGGTATTTCTCTAGAATACGTTAGGGATGATCTATAGTTAACTTGTTCTTAAACATGTCTAGAACATATATGATGATATACATTTGAGTATATCGTAGTTTAGATGTTATTGTGGGAAAGTGCATAGAAAGGGATCGCTGTTAAGTCCAGTCTATTCCCCAATCAATGCAACTCAAGTTATCTTCTATCTTTTCACCCCTTTTCTAATGTCACTGCTGATGATGGTAAGAAATGTATAAGATTCTCATGACACCTAAACATACATAAAAAACGTGTTGACATCATTCTCGACCCTATCGTTGATTATACCACGCGCGCGAAGTCTTTATCAAACATGTTTCCCCGTTTCCATAGTTATTTCATTTTTCATGACCGGAACTAGTCGCATGCTTCTTTAGGAAACTATTAAATCTCTTATAGAATACCGGTGTGCTAGGATGGGTTAGGATGACGGAAGGGAAACAGTGAGGTACGCCTTGATGGCCGTATATCTCGACGTCAACACCCGCAGCCTTAAGAGCCTCGGCATATGCGAAAGCATCGTCCCGGAGAATATCGTAGCCTGCGCATTGTATCACTAAAAATAGGGCAAGCAGAATACCAGTTAGTTATAGCTAGAAGACTTAAAATGGAACAAGGTGATATTTAGAGGGAGGGATAGATGGGGATTTTTCTTACATGCTGGCGGAAGATTCGTAAGTGATTCTGCAAGCAGAGGCGAATGCCTGTAGTCGGGTTTAGGGTTGGGATTATAGGCTCTAAGGAAAGCCTCCATCCTTTGGGTGCTGAGAACAGGGTTTTCTGTGTTTTGAATGTAACTGCCGTATTCATACTTATCCCCGGGGAATAATTTGGGATGGCAGACCGTGGGGAAGTGAAGGACTTGGGCAATGATGCCGGTAATGCCATTTTCCCTAGCCATTATGGCTACGATAGGAGCCTAATAATAGTATTAGCAGGTAATATCCTATGTAGCCAAAAGAGGCATCACTGTGGAAACTCACGAGATTAGCTCCCGCGCTACTTCCGGCAACAATAATCTTCTCGGGATTGATTCCGAGTGCTTCGGCATTCTTTTTACACTATAGCCAAGAGTTAATGCATGGTCTTTTTATGATAGCTTTCTAAGTTGGCGAACATACCCATAATAATCCGTCGTAGCAATCTTCAACCGGCCGTGGAAAGGGAAACTCAGGCGCTCTTTTTGAGGTCAGCTAGGTGGCAAGAGATATATTGTAAATACATACAGTCGGTAATCTATACTAATAACGACAATGTTGGGATTTGTGGCCGCATAAACGTTCTCAGCACCGTCTACCTCGTGCCGTCCAACCACAAAGCCTAAGATGTAAGATGTTAGTAGAGTATAACTAAGGAGGTTGTGTCCAATATTCCATACCACCGCCATGCATACGATACACTAGAGTCGCGTTTGGCGCAACATTGGGAGACTTGTAAACTTTTAACTCATTCAAGTGGCCGTCGCGAGCAGGAAATTGGAGCAGCTCCGTTGTAACATCGCGATACCGATCTGGTCCACCAGGGGGCATGACGGCGTCGGGGTCACCTGCAGCTTGTCGGAAGGCCGCGAAATCGGGCAACGCCCATAGTGGCGAATATGCAGCATCGAGAGTGGATTCAGCTGCTATGTACTCAGGTGTTTTTTCCGATAGATGACCATAATTAGGTAAAGGCTTGAAGTCAGAGTCAAGGTCAAAGTATTCAGACTTATCCTTGAGATACTCCATGATAATTTGCTTGTTGTTGTTCCGTATTAGACCTGTTAGTAAAAATGATTTATCACGAATATTAATTGTTTTTTGAACTTATATAGGGCTCGACGGAGGTTCTTATAATTTTAACATTCTAGCAAAGATCATACTACACGAGATGGCTTTAACCCCGGCAAGTCGTCAATGCATCAAATGACGCGGTTTCGCGTCAGACTCTAAGATTACCTATTGTCCTGAGGCTATGCGATGCTGCATAGAAATTTCTTTTTTTTACAATCAGAATGAATCACTTTGAATAATTTTACTTTGTGAATTCGACCTAGGTTAGCATTGAGGATCTTAGGTTAGGTACGTTAGGTACCCAAGGTACTCAGCCCCATTGAGCTGAGAAGTGATTTCAGGTCCCATCATTATGAATCATAGTTGCCAATGAACATTTTAGTCGGATAATGCAGCCCTTGTAATTTGGTTCCCCTTAGCGCCTGATACATGCAGTACATCACTTAGCATATAAATTTAAGTGTAAATGTATGTACCTAACCCTTAGAACTACTACAATTTTTATAATTGATGGACTGGCTGAGTGATTGATAGGTGCGTGAATAAGGCGGTAGTGGTAGTAGTTCACTTCGGACATAGCCGTAGCGATTAAGATAGGCCATATTATAGCCATGGACCTAACCTGTTGGCTAAAGGGGCTCAGATATGGACTTCGAGAAGCCACCAGCATGAATCATTTAATATGCTACTACCCGTCACCTACAGATATATAAATTCTTAGAGGCATTCAACCTTAAGGACGCAGTATAACGACATCGTTACAACCTCATAACCTCACACAAATCTCATAACGACCTCTTTGGCCAAGATGGCTAAATTCAAACTGCCGAAATCAGCGACTGGTCTCCGCAAAGTGCCTGATTCTCAACTCGACCTACGACCAGAAGCTGAAATTATAAACGAACTCCGCTCTTTTCGACCGATCACTTCGGAGAAGAATGTATGGGCTTTCTGGGACAAGGGCATCGATTACATGTATCCAAGCTACAGATGTACCGTAGTGAACTGGGTGAGAAAGCTCGGCAGGTCCTGGACGATTCGCCTCGTAGATCTTGTGGAGGACTCACCTAATAACATCTACAACTATGTATCTAAGGACTGGTTTACCGACTGTTTCATAAACCGGACGATGGACGGTAAACATGCGGCACAACATTCTGCTGATCTCGTGAGACTGCCGCTTCTATTCGAGCATGGAGGCGTCTGGATGGACGTCGGAAATATGTTGCACACTCATCTCGACCCCCTATTCTGGGATCACCTCACGGCTCCGGATACCCCCTACGAGATGGCCGTCTGGACCATCACTGGGCAGATCAGAAAGCAATGGGGCAGCTTCGGAAACTACATGATGGCTGCACGAAAAGGTTGCATTTTTATCAAAAATTGGCACAATGGTTACAAACAGCTGTGGAAGGGACGTACCAACGCAGATGGCTTCCATAAGATACCCCTGATGCAGGATATCGGGCTTGCTGAGGGAATGGCCGATTGGAATTTCGAAGATAAGGTCAAAGAGATGAGCGACTACGTGGCGCAGATGCTCATTGGCGATCGTACGAGAAACCTGTACGATCTGAACACGGACTGGAACGGGCGCGAGTATTATAAGAATAAGGTGTTTATGGTGGAAGGGATTCTGAACGGCGTGCTAGGTGCGATCAAGACAGAATACGACGGAGCTAAGCAGGTAGAGCTCTTCACTACTCGGCTCGACGAACCAGATGAAGCAAAGAGGCAGGCGGTCGAAGACTTCATAATAGAGATGCTGGAGCAAAGCCACATGTATAAAGTATACCACAACTCGGCCGGCGGACTGCCTGCGCTGGGTGACCTTGTGAAGAGGAAGGAATTTATGGATGCGGACCATAGGCCCGGCACCTTCGGCGAGATGTACAGATACGGTACGGTCCACTGGGAGTCGACCCGCGGGGTGGAACGGTTGGTCCCGCAGATCGATGAGAAGGAGGAGTTAATTCGGGCGACGCCTATAACTCCGGCGTTACGCAAATAGAAATAGGGGTTAGGGCTACTGATTAATATAGAGCAAGCCTTAATGTAACCTTGTTGATAGAGAGCATTTCTTTACTCGAAGATATCAGTCTAATTCAAGTTAATATACCTTATCATAAGCAGTATTGCATTGTTAAAACTCGTAGTTACACACCAAGTGGAATTTGGGGGCTAAATCGTGACCTCGTCATTCTATACCAAGACTTGTAATTTAGAGTCTATTCGATATAATCGAGGATTCCTCTAACGCCATGGTTGATTTCCAATGGGTTTCTATTGTAGACCAATACCGAGAGGGATGCACTCTCATGTGGCCGACGTGTGGCGAGTCATGGAACATCTCCAACATCGTCTTGTAGCCCTTATTCTTAGCTACCTCCGCCTGCGCTTCGACGTCTTCCCACCAGATAATGTCGTCCGTCTTGGAGTATAAGTACGCTCTAGGGGCTTTAGGTGTTGCTATCGAGTGATCCAAGAACACCCTGCAGCTATAGACCCCGGAAGGCTCCCTTCCAATAGCCTTCTCAAGGAGGTACATTGTATATAAGAATGTCCACCATATTCGCTGCGTCACTGTGAACGGCCACGGGAACCATTTGGCCGTTCCTACTGCCATTGCCTTTGACCACCGCCCTACTTCCTTGGCGAAATCAAGACTGCCGGGTGTAGAATCGTTTATACATAGATGATGCGGAAGAGCCTTATCTTTTCCGTGACGCTGTTGGTAAGCGTTCAATGTTGCGGCAGCATAAATACCGCCGGTATTAGACATGATGTGTAAGATTATTCTTGATTCATCATCATCAGGGGTAGGGAACACAGTGTCGACAACAGGCATCATATCCTTAGTCCTTTGGTCGAGAGACTGATATGTAGCTTGAAAAGTTGATGATATCACCATCAAGATCCGAGCTCCTGGGAATAGCTTATTATAGCCATCGACATATTTGGCAACATTCTTTGGGTGGCCGTCACCCCATCCGTATATAATGATCGTTGTAGGGTGATCACTTGGTGTTTTCTCGGTGGCTTCGGATGAATCTTCGTTACGGATGAAGATCCGATCGGAGATAGGCGTAAACCCCGGTAGCCTCTTTTGTTTCTCTGCCATGTTCACAAAAGAGAAAGTTGAGAGGCACGAACAAACTGAGATTGATAGATATAAGTACAAGTTGCAACCGAAGTATATATAATATTTGAATAATTAGAAAATTTGAAGTTAAGTTGTTAATACATAGTAAGTCCGATTTGGTTAGTGTCATTCAACGGTGTGGATAGGGGTAGAGTGTTTTCAGGCCCGTCAGACTTGTCAAAAAGTGTTGGGCGAAAGATGAAGATAGATACCCTGTTAGCCGAGGTAAGTGGAGCTAATAAATACCCAAAACGGCTAAGCGAAAGAAGCTGAATGCAATACATTTACACATTCAAATATCTTAGGTCTGTTGGTTCGGTGCTTAAGAAACTAAAGTTATTATTCCGTTATAGATGGTTGGGGCATGCTAGCAAAGCACGACAAGTCGCGGGATTAAACGGCCAGGCCTCGATGTAGAACAGTTTCAAAACCATGGAGATCGCGGGATGAGATGTCGACTTATGATCTTACCGGTGGGAAATCCCAAGCCAGTTGTGGTGTTGACAAACCAATCATTACGAGGTAACTAAGACATCTGCCTTTTCATTGATCGATACAGGATGCGAAGTGACTTCATTTGATACAAATGAAAATCTAATATACATAAAGTAGAGGTGGTGGCTTCATATTACAAGCCTCTCACCTACGAATCATAAGCTTCTATGCTTTTCTATCTTCTGATAGCAAATGCAAGTCGAATCTCTAGAGAATTGATGTCTAAGTCAGCAAGTCCACCCCAGAAATCTCTATTTCTAAGAACCTCCCTCACGCTATTATAAGTATCCTGGTTTCCGAGGTTATCCTCGCCTGTTTCTCGAAATTCAAACTCATCACCATGGCGACTCCAGATGAATACCACCTCTTGTGAACTGGCCAACTCCTACTGTCCAGGTCCCCTTCGTTGGTCGGGCTCTCGGCTGTCAACTAGTAGTAACTCCTTAACCTGATCGAACCACCATATCGCTTCCTGGAACATTTCAGTGCCGACAATGGGGTCCAAAAAATAGTGCAGAGGTATGGCAAGACGCTCAGGTCTTGATAGAGCGACGAAAGCATTACCATCTACCTCAAGCGCGGCTACTTGGTAGAATTCACTCCATCTGTCGGGCGTGATGCATAAAACATCTCGCTCTGGGTTGAAGGGGCGTACGAACATACGTTGGCCATTATTGCTTAGTTTGATCTTGATATCCTGCGGACGTTAGGCGGAGCTGACTATGCTAAGGGGTTAGGGATTCACAATGCTTACATGTTCGAGGAACCAATCCAGCACAACACCGCGAGCCTCGTAGCCGACGTAGAAAAGAGGCACATCAAATTGGACATCATCGTCCAATAGCTCGTGGTGGAAGATCATTTCCAGATCGCCCGTCTCTGGTACATGATACCCGCGTTCTAGCCGCCAACATCCTGCTTTGAAGAAGAATAGACTCGGTCCGGTATATTCCGGTAAGGCCTTGCGCCAAATTATGAGGCGAAGTTCAGGTGGAAGTGTAGGAAAGAGAATGAATGTTGTCTCTGCCATGGCAATTGGGTTATAAAGTGGTAGTAGAGAGATAAGAGCTTCAGTGCTATTCATGATGTTAGCACGCTGCCTTAGGTATATATTGCCTTGTTTGGTCGAAGCTCTGTTGTAAGATTGTTGTCTGAGATAATGTATAAGATAGGTAAAGATGTGTTAATGAATCGCTACTTGTAGTATATTACGCATCAAGTACCTACAGCATTCAACATCGCGGTAGCAATTACCTGACGAGTTTAGAGTATTCCAATCTTCTGCAGGAAACTAGTTAAAAGTATCGTCTTAAAGAATCACTTTCCCTTCTCCTTCCCTAAACCTCCCCTTCTCCGCTTCCCCCAAGTCCAATGCGCCTTCGGATTCTCAGCCAAAACTCTCATCGCCTTAGCATCAGCCGCATTTGGTCCCAACTCCCTTTCTACGGCTTCTACTGCAGCCAGCGCGTACTTTTGCGCCTTCTTCTCTTCGCCGAATAGTGCAAAGTTGAGCGCCGCCCGCGTGTACACCTGTCCGAGATAGATATCCAGTCCCTCCTTTTCGTATAAATCTGCTAGCTGCGCTCCAGTGTCGGCAGTTACGATAGTCTGGTTGAAGTTCTCTAAGGCGGTTTCTAACTCTTCGATCCTTTGCAGCCTCGCATCTGAAGCAGCGACCTCTTCATCGCTCATGCTGCAATGAGAACAAGTGCATTCAAATCCCCAATTGCGTAGGCGAGAACGACGTTCTTCACGTGAGAGCATTAGTTCGATGTAACTGATACTTAGCTCCTGACCGGGCTCGATATCACGAGCGGCAACTGTGATATGAGTCATGTTAGAGATCCGATAGTGAATACTAAGTGATAATATTCTTATTAGCCATTTGAATATTGAGAATTAGCTTCTGGAAATAGGCTTACTTTGGGCGGCAGTCGTGATTGAATCGAGATATCTCCGGATAACACCCTAGATGGCTACCCGAGTCGTTCGCCCCGTCGATGTACATTTGAAAGCAATTTGTCTCTATTTTATCGTAGACGTCTTTGCCCATCTGGCCCATGAAAAGCTCTCGGCCTCTAGTGGGAAGCTTTCCCACGGCGAGGTCATATAACATATCCCTAGTCCCGGACTCCAATCCAACGTGAGGGCCAGTCTGCACCATCATCGTCGGGGAGCGTATGAGGATTGTTTCCCCTTTACGTATTTTCCTATCGGCAACAATACCAACGCCCTTTCCGGGCACTTCTGCCACGTGGAATGGCAACGTTGCCGCCCCATTATTAGTCGTGACTGGGAAGTTGCTTGCAGTTTTTGCATTTATTTCGCTGGTAATAAGTACGATGCCGTCACCTATGTGGTCGTTTGAGAAGATGCATGTTTCGTTCACACAATGCTCTGGGCCCTCCCAATCTGAGTTTCCCCCCGAGAATTTGCTTAAAATTCGCTTCTGTCCTAATTCAAACTCGGTACAGATTCCGTCTCCTATTTCACTTAATGGGCTCCAGGGACATATTGCAGTCAGGTAACTTGCTCTGGCAACTATCCCAGAGAGTGCCAGGTAGCCATAGAATTCGATAACGTGCATTATCTTATATGGGAGGATCTGGGAGAAATCGCGCAAGATTATAATAGTAGTTTAATATTATGCTCATCATTTTATTCCAATGAGATATCTCAGATATGTGAAGGACAACCGTGTTCATTTGAGGGCGATCACAATAGGTCGTGATCATCGAAGATATTTCCTTCTCTTTGGTTATATACAGCTTTATCCGATTCGAGAATCCCGCTACAACTCTCAAGCAAGAAACTAATGTCTTGGCTATTCCTGTAGTTACTACTTCCCTGTAGCCAATTATGGCCTGTAGAGATATTAATTATTAACTTGGTGAGTAGTATGATCTACTCTAGACATCATTTAAATTATTTGCTTAGAGCCCAGTTTCGTCCCCTTGGTTACTCGTACGCTAGAATGTATCACACTACAGTACTAGCACATTATCTTCACTACCTCGCTATTGTAACCATTTAGAAAAGAATCGTTGGCTGGGTTCGTGGAATACTGACCCTACAGCTATGAGTATTGCAATCTAGTCGCGTGATGTTCGACCAAATAATACAACACGATCGATGGGCGGGGCCAGCAGTTTCTGCCATCAATCTACTATAGCTATATTAGTGAATTAACCTACCACACTTGAATTAGTAGCCTTCATACAGTCAGATAGTTCATATGGGCCACTGAATAGGGAGTTTAGCACAAAACTTAAGCTACCAAGAGCCATAGAAGTATAGTATTAAAGGCATTCGGGTTCATAATCCTTCCCGAATCAAATACAGCAATGTAGACGACTAATGCCCTAGGTCTTCACTGTTCTAACCTGAGTGAGAATGTGGTCAGAGAGCCCTTAGAGCGAACCCCATCGTGCATTGGTAAGAGTACCTAATTACGCCACCTTCATGAGCATAGTTGCTATAAACACTGGCCAACTGCCAAACATAAAATGACTCAACCCCTAGTTCCAAGACGTCCAATCTGACATACCGCTCCCGGACTAGCAATGCCATTAAGAATCCTTATCCTGTCTTCCTAAGCTAAGCTTTTTCATCCAGCTCCAAGCCGACTTCTTAGGCTTCTTCTTCACTTCCCTAACGTTACCAATTCCCAAGCGCTTACACTGGCCCTTCGTCGCGAGGAAGCACTCGTCCCCCTCCCAGCAGCACATCCCCGGATACCACACCGCGGCGCTGTTGGTCAAGATCTTCAGCGTCTTGGACCCTTGCGTGCGCACCGCGACGTTGGTCCCGGTGAGGACTCGTTCGTCGTCGTCGAGCTGCATCTGCCCGTACAGCAGGACGATGATGCATTCGTCGGGCAACGGTGCTGATACCTCACACGGTCCTCCGTCGTGTGATTCCGTCTGCGAGTACGCCGGGATACTTTCCCATCCGAGCTGTAGCCACATTAGCTCTGGCGTCTGTGTGTGGTGGCGAATAACACTAAGACAAGACAAGGCAAGACAGGAAAAGACAGGACATACGTGAGCAGTGATAAACTTGGCCTTCTCACTCAACTCATCGCGACTGTTCAAGCCTTCGCGAAAGGCTTTCCTATCCGGAACGTCTGCTTTTCCTGCGATCGTCATGTTTTCTCCTGTTCAAACTAGGGGCTACCGGATGGCGATGTTTTAAAATTAAAGGATTGAGATGCACGAGCCGTGCTGGACTTTCTAAGGGCTTAGGCATCAGGCTGTAAAGAATACCCCGCCTGCGATGGCAATGATACTGTACTTCGCTGCATACTACGTAGTGTAACGAAACATGCCGGAATTCGGAGTAGATAATGGTTGGATAAACAACTTTTTCATAGGACTTTAGTAACTGAGACACATGTCATATTCTAATCGGTGTAGAAGTGCGGTTGTTCGCGGAGGACTGCAGTGGACGTGGGAATGAAAGAGCCGAAAGTATCACGGGCCAGAAGCAATTGAGAAGGAATAGTACAATTATCACGTAAAGGTATATGAGCCTAGGACAACTAACATCGCTACAAACCCACAAAACGCCTAAGAATCCCAGATCCTAGATTCTAAAGCCCGCCTAGGACTTCCGCAACAAGACTCTCTAACATCCGGAGGCCAAACCACTTCGCCACGCCTTGATATACACCCAGCCGCCTGACCACCTCGCCCCTCTTGACGCTCTCCGCCCACGGACCGCTACATGTACAATGTTCCATGAGGTCATTCAACCGCACGCTGCCGCACCGCTCACACTTTAGGTCTTGCGTGCTCCACTCCACCACCATACTCTGCACATCCGCCAGTAACCTCTCCTCGATCTTCAGTCTGTCCAGCTCAGCATCGCAGAATGGACACTGCCAGGTCTTGGCTGCCGCTGCCCTCCGCATTTCCGCCTCGTTGTCACCGGCAAAGGTATTTAGATCCGGTAGTAGGTGCTCGTCGCGGCATAAGTCCCAGTCGCGGGCGAGGGTGCACTCGTGACAACTCCACTGTGTCACTTTGAGGCTCTCGCTCGGATTTGCGAACGCACCCTCTTTACTAAACTCGCGCACTTCGAATAGTGCGAGCAATTCTTTCCTTAACAATCGCGCCTCCATGGTGATGTTCTTGTCCAATGATAGGACTTGCATAAGGCTTTTTACGAGCTCAAGCACCGCATTGCGATTTTGCATGTTCTTTAAGTGGCTACCTGGTAGAATCGGGAATGACCAGTCCGATGTCAGTTCTGGGTGGAGGAGCTCACGAGCTTGGGTAGAGACGAGGGTCCTAATTTCTTTCTTGAGTTGTTTTTCGAAATTCTTGCCGAGTATGGCCTGCGAGATATCACCGTCATCACCTTGAGAGCTCTTGCGCAGCGGTAGCTGTGTGAGACGTAGTGTCGCATCGGGGTCTCCGTTTACCAAAGGGCGTTTAAGTCCGTGCATAAGTTGTATGAACTCAACAACCCAATGCTGGAACGTATCCTGTAGTCGAAGTGGTAGGAAAGTCTTCATCTGCCAATTCATGATAGTTTGCAAATCCTGCTGCTCGGCTTCAACAACTTCCTGACAAGCTTTCCCCCCGTAGTTAAACTCATCGTACCACACCAAGTAGTCCCAATACTCCTTGATTTCAAGATCAATAAAGTGAAATAGCGGCTTGCTCTTGATGCTTTTCAGGATGTATTGACTGTATGCATATGCGTTGCCTACTTCCGACTTTGTTGTCTGTAAGAGCAGTCGATTGGAATTTGCAAACACAACTTGAGAACCGACCCGACGGAAGTCCGCCATAAGCTGCAGCATGGCTTTGCGGCTCATCATCTGCACATAATACTGTAATGCTCGGTCGTACATGAAAGAGTCGGGAGACTCGACCCATCGTACTAAATGCTGGACGAGAATATCGGCCATAGGACTGCCCTTGCATGCTTCCGCCCACCAAGACTTGACCATCTCGCGTAGTACAAGTACTCCGGCGTTGGCAAACGCTGATTCCGAATGCAAAACCTCGTTACCATCTGATGGCGCAGAGTCAGCAGCGGGATTGAAGGAAATTGAATCTGCGCCTTCGAGCTCGTTGATTAGGGCTGATGTGAGTATGGTGTTAATAGCCAAGTTCCGAACTTCGATATCGATACACACTGATGCATATGTCCCGGGGGTATTGATCGAGGGCATTGTAACTGTATCAAGCGGACCTGTCACATCATCTTGCTCATAGCCGGCATGATCTGGTCTGGGGCCCGGCGACCACCATAGCACTACGTTATTTAACTGCAGCCGGCGAGCATATGCAACGTCGATAAGGAACCTCGGATCGTCGCGCTCTAAGTTACATAAGGGTATATCGCCATATCTTGCTAGGGCCGTGAGGTGAAGGATCCATGAACCAAGATTGAGGTAGTGAGAAACAAGACGTTTGGCGACAACGGATTGCCAGCCAAGTGGGGGAAGAGAGCTGTCTGCCTGATCGTATCGAAGAGGAAGAATAGGGAACTCTGCGAGGGTGGGGATATCATGAACTAGTAAGCTTTGCTGAGATGACTGAATAACAAGCATAAGAGGCTTCAACTCGTCCTTCTTCATCTTCTTGATCAGATCACTGATCTCGAGGTGTGCCTTTCGTCGCGTTGTCACCTGAGTTACTTTGAACGATAGTTTCTCCTGGTAGGCAAAGCATTCTTGCCAATTGGTACCCTCCCCTTCTTGTCGCCTTTTTGCAAACATCTCACTATAGATTTTCGTAACGTTAGGTAGGTCTTGCCCGGAATCCCTGTTTTTCTGAAGGATGACTATGTGGGCTTCGTTCCTAGTCGAAGAGAATACGCCGAAGATCTGTCTCTCGCCTGCGGTGATATGTGATATATAGAGGTACGCAAGTGGATTGGAGTCTAGGTAAGTCTTGGGTTTCGTCGGCTTTATTAAACCCTTAAGATCGAAACCTTGATCTAAGCCATTTCCGAGTACACCGGGCTGGCTTTCGTCAATGGTACACGAGTTGCCAAGTTGGAGCACTGCTCGAACGTTTAATGGGACCTGCTTCTCATATACGCCTTCTACGCTCGGGTGATTGAACAGCAATGAAAACTTTTGGGACTCGGCAAAGTAAATATCCTCAGGTACGGTGATTTTGAACAGGTGTGTTGACGAATGTCCATTTGGTAAGGTGTGATAGACTTGTTCCACTTCGCATCCCTGAACTTCGATGTCGGGAAGATCCTTGCCCTTGAGGTTTAGGAATACTTGCCGTGAGACTTTGATCTTGAGCGAGTGAACCTTTGCATCAATCAAGACGAAGGCGGATACCACGCCTGGATTGTCAGTTGCTCGGAGCTGAAGTAATTGCCACGTATTTCTGAACGTAACTTCTGCTCTCTGGCGGAATGTCTGCTGGATGTTACTGCTCGCATTGCCACGACGATCTCCGAAAAGGTGGCGTCGACGGATTCGAGCCTGCTTTTGGATCTTCCACTTTTTCTTTTGGTATTCCAAAAAAGCTGGGTAGTCATCAGAGGGATTTGGCATCTCCTTCGGGAGAGCGGCAAAAGGATCTATATTCTCCTTTTCTGGTTCGGGGGATTTTCGCTTCGTTGCTGTTGGTGGGGGTTGGGATGCGTTGATGGCTGCAGTTGTACTCTTCGGCTTGAGTAGCCTGGTCCCAAAATCTTCGAGATCGTCTACCCTTGAACCTGTAAGATTTGTTATATCTTCTAAAGGTCCCTTAGTGCTTGTGAAGAGGTCGGTCATTTTTTTCTGTTTCATCTTGTCGTCCTTGATATTGATCCGCCGCTGAAGCCAGTCTGGGTGTGCTACTCGCGGGACTGGGTTGCGGATTTTCTGTAACGCGGCAGGAATGGTGATCAATTTCTGAATAACAGAACCTAATCGTTCTAAATAGTAATCCCAATCTAAAAGCGCCCTGGGATCGGTGTCGGAGGGTTCTTCCTTGAGCCATTTTGTCAAGTATGTTCGCTTGATCTCCGGTGCGGCAGAGAAGATGGCAACTGGAACAGCTCGCTCGGTAACTGGGGCATTTCGAGGTCTAGCGCAAATAATATACTTGCAGTTAAGACCCTTATCTTTGACCATCTGTTCGCCTAAGAACTCTGCCAACCGTTTGGCTGTCGTGATGGATGTGGACTTCTGGGTTCCATATTCCTCGAGCGTCTTAGACATGCTTCTATTTTCGCAAATGAGATCGATGAGTTCCTCATCAGCCAGTGTCGAGCCCTTACTATGAAGAACGTCCAGCCATCTGTTTGCAACCTTTGCTACCGCAGCGTAACACTCAGTGAGGGTAGTCCCCTCTAAGAAAAACTTGAAGATTTGCTGCTGGAAGATCTTAATAAGCTTAAGTTCACCTCTTCGCTTCACCTCGAATCCTTTGAGCTCAGCCAGACTACCGTCGTCATTAAAAACAGCATATCTTTTCTTCAAGTTCTTGTCTTCTTCTTTCGATGTCGGTAAAACCATCGCCTTGTAGGGTCCGTCAACTTCGAAGAAAATTGAATTATCACTATGCGTTTCATATTTAAATGTATTTGGATCAACCAGAGTTTGATATTGGTGATTCGTGAATTTGGCGTGGACAAGATGGTTCAACATGACGCAAGGATATGAGATAGCACATTTCTTGCCGTTCTTAAGTTTAAAAACGAAGTTTTCTGGAAATGTTGCAGGCAACATACACCAAATACCATCAGTATCAAGTTCAAGCGGTCGGCCGAGGCGTTCGACAAGAGATCGTGCCAACTGAATGATGGTTGCGCCGGTTAAACACGTTACACCGGCCATTTCCATAGAGTACCATCTCGAACCCTTTCGCATAACATAACCGTAGAACGAGTTTAAAATGACTTTATGCGCAAGTTGTAGAGAGTCGTAAAGGACAATCATTTTCTTCGCGGAGTCAACCTCTGTGCTCGGTGCTCCAGAAGACTTTAGCGACTCGGTCTTGCCTTTCCAGACTTTCGCTTGTCCTTTATAATCATATCGACGATCTCTGAAGTCTCTGACGGTGTCGATATAGAAAGGATTTTCTCGTTGACAAATGATTGCCTCTCGAACAATAGTGGTCGAATCACGGATCTTGTGGTAGACCTTTTGACTATACATCTGTAACCGTTTCCTGACGAGGCCGGCTTGTTCATCTTCTGGTAACTCTTGAAAAGTTCGCATAGGTCCGCCAGGTCGCTT
This sequence comes from Daldinia concentrica, assembly GCA_902805455.1. Classification (NCBI taxonomy): domain Eukaryota; kingdom Fungi; phylum Ascomycota; class Sordariomycetes; order Xylariales; family Hypoxylaceae; genus Daldinia; species Daldinia concentrica. Next base: position 1,990,997 of record CADCSW010000041.1, on the reverse strand, counting down.
ACCCGGAAATTTCTCGTTTTCAAGCGCATGTCGAATCATATTGTACTCGTCTCGCTTCGCAGGTAGGTACTCGCCCCTCCAAGCCCAGGGCAATCTCCTATCACAAGTTTTACCCGGGCGATTGAAATCGCAGGCAGCACAATCCGACTCTTGAATCATCGAGTCCGGTTGTAATCGATTTGTTGTCATAATGTTAGGGTACATAGAAGCAACATCTAAATGGTAAATCAGAGGTCGCTCGTTTCGATTGGGTGTCTCTTTGAGTTGTAGCAACCGCGCCGCAATCTGCTCTTTAACCTCATCATAGTTCGTGACATCATCTAGAGACTTCTTTTCTTCGATTTCGATCACGAATTTAAGAGCCGCATCTAAATCTCCGAGGAGCTCATCTACTGCACCGGGATCAACAGCAAAATTCACTGGAATATCTGCTCGAAATACACCTGCCTCGATACTTTCGACGTGACCGCCGACATAAGTTTCAGCATCGAGTAGATGTCCATCCCAAAATGACTCTTTGGGTGACATGTGCTTATTAGGTAGGATGATTTCGTGCTTGTATGCTTGCACCATCAACAGCATCTCACACAAGGTACCCGTTCCTTTGCGTAATACGTCATCGCCTCCTAGGGGTAGAATTGTACACAACGAGAAGATGAATGGGTGAATATACTTCATGTATAGGTAGTACGTAGCGACGGCATCTGAAACTGAATACTCTGCTAGCGTCTGAGGCCTTTCGTTCGCGTATGGTGTCATAAGCTCCGGGTCGAGTTCGTCTGGATCATACCCAAGCTTGGCAACGGTAACGGCCTTTAAACCTCGACTGCCCTGGGGTAAGTAGGAGTCTCGGTTAACCCACGCCAGACAGTCCATATGGACGCCATACGTGCACTTGTAGATATCTTCACTATCTTTCTTCCATCCAATCTCTCGGTACATATCGATCCCGTTGATGCTTGCTCTCGTTTCTACAAACGGCCAATCGAAAAAGTCTCCGTTGTACGTAGCGATGACGGTTGGTCTCGCCTCTTTGACGTGTGAGAAGAACCTCTCGATAACAGCTTTCTCGTTAGGCTCGTTAAAAATCATGAATGTTCCAGGGTATTCGGGTTTTGGAGTGTATTCGAAATCTGAAATGTCCTCCGAGACGATCTCCCGATTCGTGATGAGGAAACCTTGCCCGTCGATCATGTACGACATCATCATGATCTGATCTATGGCAGCGTCGGGGAATTTGAGCGGGGCCTTTGTTGTCTCGATATCAAAGGCCATTACTACGGGGTCGGCTTGAACGATGTGTTCCTCATTAAGCGTTATAGTGGTAATGCCATGCTTTACTTCCACCCAATACCACTTTCCTACTCGAATATCTAACATTATTGTTAGCATGATATAATAGCGGAAGCTAGTGATATACACCCACCCATATCTATCATTACTCTTACGTGGTACGGTACGTCGTACTCTCTAATATCGACCACGTAGTCGCTAGCATCTGCAAAAGAAGCATTATGTCGTCCGTCGTCGTCTCGTGAATCATCAAATAGGTCGAATCCCGCTTGTTCGCTATATTTTATGTTAGTATCTAGACATTTAAGTAGAATCATTCTGGAAATAGGGAGACTAACGAAGCAACCTCTGCATAAACATCCACTGTGCCCATAGACTTCTTATTCTTCTCCGCTATGGGCATTATATCCCGCCTCGCATTCATTAAATCTTGTACGTTCCTAAACCGTAACTCGAGGAAAGTCCTTCTATATCCAAGAAGGTGGTTAGGCATAGACAGGTCCTCCTTCTCGACTCGTCTAATGCTATGTACGACACCGCCGCCTGGCACTCGTTTAAGCCATTCCTCGACTTCACCCTCCCTCCCTTTTCGACACGCAATGACGAAGTATGGTTCGTATTCGACGGTTGCCTTGAACGTCTGTCCGTCTTCCTCGATAAAATAGCAGTCTAGTGCCGCTCTCCCACCAGGGGCTCGATCGTCGCCAAGCGCTACGGTCGTCGGCTGAACATTGACAAGCCATCCCTCTTTTCTTCTACCTGATTCGTATCTAGCAAACCCCATAGACTCGTCAATTTGCTGTGCAAGGAGTGTCCGTTCTGCTTTCTCGTCGGCTGATGTAGCCTCGTTGCGTGTAGTCGACGCAGCAAATGTTCGAGTCCGATTGCCACCATGGTAGGCATTCTTGCCTCCCCGCCGGGCGTAGCCCTTTTGAGGGCGGCGTAAAGATGTGTTGGGCATATTGAAATCGGTAGGAGAGGGATGGTTTTAATTATGGCCCAGGGCAAAAGTTGAAGGAATTGTCGATTATGGCGACGGTATTTTTATAATGCAAGGTATTTTGGGCGTCATTTGCGACGGCAGGGTTCAAATAAGATAACCAATCCAACTGATATTCCGAGGATTATCTTGCTGGAGTAGTTGATGTTCCAGTCTTCAAGTTTGCTATTTGGTATAACTAGTAGTTGTACCTAAAAGAATCTATTAATCGATATGGAATGGGTTGCAAAACCCCTGTTCCATTAAACGCGAGACGCGTCTTTGCATATGTTCGCGTTTTATGTATTACCATTGTCGCGTCCATTGGAGTGCCCCTATATATGCATAGTAGTACTCAATTCGTTTAACTCGCTTAGTTGGATATTACCCAGTGGGGCCTCTGCATAGCGGCGTCATAGCCCCAAATCGCGATTTTTATAGTTAAATTATCGAACCATTGGTAGAAATTCAGGCTTAATATTTTCAGCGCCAGCCATGGCGCAAGACAACAACGAGCCTCCCAGGGTTCGAGGCCCTCCACCTGGGGCAACAGCTCCTCCTGACCATGTCAAGAAACCGCAAATCTACGAAATATTCCCTAGTTCAAAACCCGAAAGCCATGCGGGCGAATCCACGGAGGGGCAAAAGAACACTCCTGAACCCACGATCAAGGACGGGATCCAGTCGATAAAATCTGACGATTTCCTCAATGTACACAAAATCCCATGCGCCCGCCAGGGTCTTATGACGGGCATCGCATCGGGTGCGGCGGTGGGAATGGGTCGATATTTCGTAGGAGGTACCTAAGCGTACTACTTGAGAGTTCAAAGTGTGCTTAGACTAATTATGTCCTCCAGGGACGATATCAAAAGCAACAAACTGGGCTTTTGGTGTATTTTTCTTAGGTTCCATAATCCAATGGGAATACTGTCGTGCGCAACGAGCGAACGAGCGCATAGCCATGGCGCGCATAGTTGAAGTCATGGATAAGAAGCAAGCCGAGAAAAAGGCACAAGCTGAAGAAGCTGCAAGGTTAAAATTGGAAGCAGAAAAAGCAAGGCAAGACGCTGCTACAAAGAAAAGCTGGTATAAAGTATGGTGATCTCAATCGACCTGTAGACATTACAACGAATATAAGGAATCGCTACTGTACTACGGAAATTCGGGGTATGTCGCTCTGTCCATATGCTATCCTTCGAAACCCATAAATCACTTATCATTGATGCTTTCGACAGTCTTAGCTCTGTTGGTGTAACATATAGCGATACCGAATCCGAAGCTATGTAGTTTTAGGTTATTTCGTATAAGCATAAATAAAGTCAAATAAGTTTCAAATAGATAAAGGCAGCCTTGCCGTCATGTCGACCATTTAAGGCTATAAATCCACGCCAGAGCTATTCAACGCCCTATTAATCAAATCATTGCCGGTTATATCCACTTAACGCCCGAAGCCCAGAATATTCGTATTGAAATTCAAGTGGTAGAGGAAATATGTTGGCATCAGGTCGTGACCACAGTAGTCGGTTCCGCATCCGAAAAACGCACTCGTGCCATGGAATGTTTCCTCTCCAATTCCGCAACATTTCCAATCCGTTGTCGACGACGTTGACTTCTCTTCGCTCTAGCTTCGCTCTCCTCGCGTTTTCTATAGTCGGCCAGCTGCTGTCTTCGTTTCTGCGCCCGCGCGTACGCCAAAGCAGGAGTTGGTCTGAAGCCGATACCGTTGATACCGGTACCGTCATCATCTTTATCCTCGGGGTCATATATAGTAATTTCATCCTCATGCCACGTAAGCGCGGCACGAACGGGGTCAATAATGATAGGATCCTCCTCGGCTAAGGTTTCTGTCGTCTTACGCTTTGCTAAGGGAGGGGTGCCCGATCGTTTTCGAATACGCGACTTAGATTCCGATAACCGGTTGATAGATGGATACGACTTCTGCAAGCGGCCTGGGCTTTCTGTCTTTGCTGTTCTCAAAATAGCAGGATCCACGGCCGTTTGTAAAGTAAATCGAGGGGACTGGGCAGGCTGGGGAAAGTCGGGATTCGTTATGTCTACTTCTTCCCCCAACCCTACCTCAGCAGAATTTTGGAGTTCGGTGAGGTCAGGCAACTTGACACGCTTACGCGATGCGGTATCGTCATCGTCAAGCTGCATGTCTTCGACAGACGTGCTACTTTTGATACCTCCATCAAAATCGAAGACGGTGAGCTCTGGCGAAAACCTCGGGCTATCAATTGCAAATTGGGGACTAGCCTCATCTGAACCCTTTCCCGTTCTCGTTTCCATAAAATCATTTCCATCGACCCTGTCGTTATCAATTACCCCGCCCCCACCCCCAAGGGCCAGTTCCTGGAACTTCTGAGCAACCTTACTTCGAGGGCTACTGTTACCATCTTCAGGGGCATCGTTTCGAGGATTCTCCACTGGTTTCAGAGTCGGAGCTTGAAAAGAGAAGGTGGTCTTAGGCAGACTATAAGTATTTGGAGAAGGGTTGAAAACGCGTTGCTCGTTGAGCACATCGTCGCGCTTGCGTTTGGGGGTAGCTTTTAGCGGTGACGATTCAGCCATGGTTCGTCTAACCCTTTAAATTGCGGATTCCAAAGTAGCTGTGTGTCTATGAAGCTCTCCTTTAGAGCTTACAAGACTTAGAGCTGGCCGTCCATTGGTGTATTATATTCGTATATAATCGGATAAATTTAGTTAAGCATCTTGGGGTTGGGTTGTCTGTCTATTCCCTCAAATCGGGATCGGAAATGATAATGAATAGTAGATAATCGTTTTTGAATATTAGGTTGACAAGTGTGAATCAGGAGGGTTAGCGAGGCCGGTGAGTTGGTTGAGTAACTACGTAGGTACCTAAAGTTAGGTATCCAATGTACGGTAAGCATTGGACGGCACCTGCAGCCGGGTATAGGGCAGGTAAGTACTTCCACGTGGGTATTAGGAAATAACCACGCAGGTGCAGCTGTACAGATGCTAAAGCAGGTGCCTTAGCTTGCTTGCCCTCTCCTGCCTAATGAGAAGGAGGATGCCATAAGGCTAAGAGAATGATTGGCCCAAATACACATTCTTTGTCCGGACAACAGGTACCTACTTCCAATAAGCTGTCTTAATGATAATGCATTCTTGTGGATTCAAGCATAGTTCAAAAATGCCTACATGCATCTTCTAGTTAGGTGCATCTCCATTGAATTGTTATATTAAGCGCAGTATCTCTGGTTGAATTCTCTCAAGATTATATTCCAAGTCCGAATAGGGTAAGTGAATAAACTATTCTGCAAGCACTTAACTACCTACCTAGTGGTAATTACATATTTGGAGGTTAGGTACATATGCACATCTGTAATACCCAGGTATTGCAAATCCGGTTGTACGGGTCCAGCAGATTAATTTCGCCACGCCTTGACAACAAAGGAATCGATAGCGTAGAAAAGTATAGAGATCGCGACTTACCTCGGTGGAATGATGAGGTAAACGGAGTTGTATAATCCGCTTGTACGACCATGTACGACCGAGTTACCCCGCCATACGTACATAAGGTGTACTTACTACCCCACCATCTCATGATGGCTCTAGGTTAGGTTACTGTAGGTTAAGCAGATAGCTTTGAAACTCTCCCCACACTTGTCATTTATCTCGTGAACATCGTATATAGCCTGAATACCAATGCTCTCGCTACTGAGGCCAACTATTCTAATTTATTTCCCATATCTAGCTGCCATCCCGCCCTAAGTCTAAGACTTTATTTCGAGCCTCCAGCTAACCCCCACATCCCACGAATTCATATTAGCACCGGTGCCAACTTGATAACCGTAGCAAAAAAACCACCATGGCCGACGAGATCTCCTTCCTGCCACTCGGCGCTATCATCCAATCCTTTAATGTTGGTGGCCTTAACATTGTCCAAGGCTTTCCGACCCAAGATCTCTATGCCGAGCACAACAGCCCACACTTTGGTGCTACAATTGGCCGTGTCGCAAACCGCATCTCCGGCGCCAAGGTCGAAGCTTTAAACGGAGGAAAGTCTTATAGCTTCGTTGCCAACAACGGACCGAATACCCTGCACGGCGGAAATGTAGGCTGGGGTAAGCGAGTATGGAAGGGTCCAACCCCGGTGGGCGTCCGCAAAAATATTCCCGGAATCGAGGACGAACTTAAGGGCGGAGAGACCGTTGAGTTCTCACTTACAAGTGAAGATGGGGATGAAGGGTTCCCTGGTGAGGTTCTCGTCAAGGTGTTCTATACGGCCGGGAAGGTTACCGAGAACGGAAAAGAGGTTACAGTTCTTAGCCAGGAATACGAGGCTGAGCTAGTAGGAGGTGCAGAGGAAACTATCATCAACATGACAAACCATTCGTATGGCTACCTAGATTTCTACGGATAAGAGCAAGAATTCATTATGCTGATATAAATAGGTACTTTAACCTCTCGGGGAAGCCAACTATCGAGGGAACTGTGGTCCAACTCTCTACCAATTCATACCTCCCCCTTGACGAGTCGGGTATCCCAACCACCGGACCAACTGCGTACTCCAAAGTCGCAACAACAACTCCTTTCACCCTCGGCGTCCAAGAGCCGGACTTCGACGACTGCTTCATCGTCGACCCAACCGCTTCTCCCAGTTCCGTGCCGATAGACACACGAACCCTTCCTTTAACTAAACTCGTTTCCGCTCATCACCCCGAGAGCAAGATCCACCTAGAGGTTCTTAGCACAGAGCCCGCATTCCAGTTCTATACCGGAAAATGGATTGACGTGCCGGCTGTAGGCGGAGCTCCTGCGCGCGGGTCGCGCAGCGGCTTTTGCGTAGAACCCAGCCGGTTTGTAAATGCTATTAACGTTGATGATTGGCGAAGCCAGCAGCTTCTAAAGAAGGGTGAGAAATTCGGAGCCCGGATCGTGTATAAGGCATGGAAAGAGTGATCGGCACTCTCATGGTGATGGATAACAGGAAGTTATTAGGGGACGTGGGCCGCTTATATGTGTTACATTAGCCACTCAAATCTAATTGAATATCTACAGCTCTTCTTCGTCGCCTTCCTCAACCTCCTCCTTAGCTGGCGCCTTAGCCTCTTGTTTTCTGTATAGTGCAGCCAGAAATTCGCTACTACTAGCTTCTTCTAACCCTTTATCCTCACGCTTTTTGAGAAAGCGTGGGAAACGTAGACTAAGCCCTCGATCCTGGCTCACTAATCCGATAGCCGCAGTGTATGTAGGCGATAATGTAATGTCGGCAAATGCCATCTCCCACACCTCCTGAGGCTCGAACCAGATATCTGGCTCAGGTCCAGAGTATTCTACGAAGCTAGGCTTCGTCTTACGAACATTCTTATATTTCCTCTCGCCATTCTCACCCGCCTTGTCACTACCCTTGTCTTCTTCCTCTTCGCCTTCTTTAGCGCCATTGGAATCCGATTGTTCTTCGCCGGAACCGTCGTCGTAGAATTTCTTATTCGCCTTGTAGAAGGTATCCGTGAACCCGGACATGCATTTGCATACGACGTCCAGTGTCCCTGTCGCGTCGTTACGAACGGCCATAAGTATAGGCGACCACCATTTCGCCTTGCGGCCTTGGCCATGCCATCCAGCTACCGGTACAAGATCTAGCGTGTCAAACGAACTACTATAATCCTTTTTCACTTTAAGCCACGAGTCAAGGCGCTTATCGGGCTCGTAAGTGGCAAGGAGTGGTTTTCGGCGTGGAGATGGCTTCTTTTCTTGGTCGCCATTGCTAACTCCCTTTCCTTTACCTTTTTTCCTTTTCAACTTCGTCGGTAAAGTTAGGGTCTCACTTTCTTCTAAATCCTCCGCCGCCTGATTAGGATCCTCTGCGGTGTCGCTAGGGGCGGGCAGATTGGGCAGGTTGTCAAGAATCTTAACCATAATGCCTTCGCATTTGTTCTCTATAGCTTGCTTGAAGAAGTCTAGTACAACTTCTGAATCCTGCGACGTAGCGTCGAGGCTCTTTACCCATGTAAAGTGGTGTGGTATTTCCGTAAATAGAGATCGTAGTAGCGTACGTCGCTCGCGGAATGGCCGGTCCAGGAGCGGCTGACCGTTCAGGTACATCAAGTCGAACGCGAATAGGCAGACATCAATTGTGATGCTTCCAATTGCCACGTCCTTCCGAGCTCGGTTCGTGAGTGTCTGGAAGTTCTTTAATTCTCCCGTTTGGCGATCTACCGCAACCACTTCACCTTCCATGATAAAACTGCTCACGCCTTCTCCACGTAGCTTTGGTACCAACTCCACCAGGTCTGGGTATTTGTCGGTCATGATCTCCAGATGCCGGGAAAATATTGATACTTTGCCCTTATCGTCGCAGTGAACCTGCGCTCGTTGACCATCATATTTAAACTCACATGCGAAATCTCTCCCTTGCAGCTTCGCAAGCATCTCGGATAGATCCCTTGTAATACTTCCTAGCATTGGCCTTAAAGGTATATGTAGCGTCAGATCGCACCTCATTAGCAACTCATCACACACTCCTATTTGGAGCATAGCAGGGATGAGATCGTTATAGTTAGGACGCCTTGCGAAACCAGCTTTAACGATCTCCTCGGCCCTATTCCACACGTCTGCGAGTTCTTCTTTTTTCAATGCCTTCAGCTCGTCGACTGATTTCAACGGAAACTCCGCGTCAGGCGGTCTGGAAAGGAGAAACGCGCGTGATAAAGCGATTAACATTGTGGTTTTCACGGCGCCAATCCGCAGATGTTGACATAACGTACGGACAACATATCGACTCTCCTCACCACCCCGAGCATCTTGGAGTAATCGATCTACGATACGCTGTTTCACTTCGCCACTACCCTGTCCCTGGCTACTAGCTACTTTTACTAGAGACTGATAGACACCTTTGATCGTAAGAGGCTTTGGTTTCCTCAGTGTGAAGCTCTGTTTCTTCTTTGCTTCGAAGGCAACGTCTCCCGCATCGCCGTACTTGTCGTAAATTGCCTTCAGAGATCGACCGTCTAGGCCACAGACATTTTCCAAGGCCTTCGAAATCGCCGAGCCCCCTAATCCGAGTTCCAGCGAGATATAAGGTGGTGATATTGAATTTGTAGCAAGCCAGACCTGCGTAATGTAATTAGTATGAAATATAAATATAGGGAATAAATATATAACTTACGGCTGGCAGTAAGCTCTCGGGATCCCCTTCTATAAGAACACGGAGGCAATTAACGAGGGTGTCTACTATCTTAATTCGGCTAGATGTGCTGTTGATGAGTACGAAACAGCGCGTCAGAAGTGCGTATGACGAATCACCATCAACGCTAGCCCAATGTTCCTGAAGCTGTGGTATATACTTAGAAGGGTCGAATGTAAGAGGACTCTCGTCAAATGGTATGTTCTCTGAAATTATGTCCACGGAAGCTGTAACAGATTGTAGCGACAGCGTGCCTTTACCCTTGTTTTCGGCCTTCTTTATTCCTACTATGGGATCCGGGGACACTGGCGGAACATCAACAGCTTCGGTGACATAGCCCGATCTGGTCGGATCGCGGACCGCTGCCACGGCTGAAGATCCGGAGGCGTGCCCCACAACTTCGGCCTCCTTATCCCATTCAGCCTGGAGCTTCCGTGCGAGCTCCTCGTCCGTCATCAACTGATTCTGCATAGGTCCTCCATCACTCGGTTTTTTATCCTCTGATTTTTGATCATTGGAATTTTTATTTTCCTTCTGCTTGGAGAAAAAATACTCCAGACCTCTAGAAGGTAAGGCAGATGGCTTCGAGTTGCCACTATTGAGCTTCCGCTTTTTCGTTGGGCTAGACATCTCAATCTCGAGCCCGTAATGAAATACGGCCTAGATATGTGGATGCAAGTGCTACTTAATCATCAGACGAAATTTAACTCTACCTATGTAATGAATTTGATGCGCCTTCCTGGTATACCGTTGTTCGCTCTAGTTAATGATGAGATAATATTGATGATGTCGTCGGCAGTTACCAATGGCATCGCTGTTTTGCATTTGTAATAAAACATTCAATTATACGATAAATGCATTCTTCGAGGTAGAACGCGAGGTTACGTAAGACGTCAGCAAGAAATCATCGCGCGCATTAGACTTCTAAGTCATTTTCTACTTTTGGTAATTCTCCTTTATCCGTGCGCAAATAGGCGATTATACTCAAACCAACAAATCTAGAAAACCACGCTTTGATCTTTAAATGAAATAACTCGTCATACCGCAAAACTATCCTAATACCGCCAGTCGGATATACAAATCGGCTCCTAGCATCGGTAGACTCAAGAGAGGGGACCTGCTCAAGAGTATGTAGTACATGACCGCATCCCAACAGAAAATAAAAACCATCCCGGGTTGACCGCTATTCCAACCTGTGTGTATACCTATCTGCCTCTTATCGTGATGACGAAGACCTAGTTTGCCGTCGTTCTAGATCAAACTCCTAGATTAAACCACATTATATCGGCATCTCGGTTCACAGGAACCACATGGCCAACGTTGTGAGCAGAAATCCCAATTAAGTAACCACCATCTCCGTATATCATCTGAGTATACCCTCCCTGTGGCCTATCCGTAATATTCTGAGTAAGCTCGACGCCCTGAATAGCCGACCATTGCTTCAGCTGCTCTCCTAGGTTTGTATAGCTGACGAACTCATCCGCGGTACCATGGAAAGTTTGCAGACGGGGATATCCCCCGTTCCATCCTGGGTTCATGGCTCGGACTATCTTTGCCCACTCCTCTCCTGTCTTAATATTATTCCCGTTAGCGCACGCGGGATCAGCGTTCTGTGGACTCGATCCGGGTGAGCCCGCCAGGCAGCCTGCTGGGACACCAGAATAGCAAGATCCGGCCATGAATATGTCCGGATAAGTGGCCAATAGTACGTTCGTCATCATACAGCCAGAAGACGTGCCTTGAACAAAGATTCTCATTCGGTCTGCGTTGTAATTTTCGATGAAATAATTCATCATGTTCGCTAGACCAGTGCTATCGCCTCCTCCATTGACTGTGAGAGACTTATTGGAGGAAACGTCCTGTGATATCATTAAGTTAGCAAATATATCTTTCAGGCTAACTCGACTATAATTCTACCATCAAACTTACCCAGCAGTTGTTGTCCATTATAGTAGTTGGGTAAACTACAATAAACCCTTTTGCATCAGCATAAGCGTCGAAGTTCGCCATTCGATGATACAAATCCCCCGATCCGCCACAATAGTGTAGCTGTGTATCTTGTTAGCTTTTTTCTATATTAGGTCCTAGAGAGGGGAGGGTCTTACGGCAAGAAGGATAGCGGGCGAATTCTCCAATTTAGTGGGAATATATGCCTTCATGTCCAGATTTGTTGGGTTCTCGCCCCAATCAGAAATATGTACCCACTCCGCATATGAAGTCGAACATGAGAGTAGCCAGGCTACTGTGCCTGTGAGAGTGAATCCGCGCATGGTGACTTGACTTTAAAAGGTGTCTTGCTAGATTTGGTTTTGGAGAGAAATTTGTTGAAGGTTTGATAAGTCCAAACAAAACCTGGGGCCTCACTGATCATTATGTAGGTATTTATAGACTTGGGATTTCTTAATTCTAAGAGGTAAGATACTTTGATGACTATCAACACTTAACCTTATCCGTTTGATTGATCCGAAGTTTAGAGTCGGCTAATTGGGCGTTCCACACAGGAGAAGCCAAGAGTTTAATGTAACCCGATGTCATAGAGCATTCGAAGCGTATAAATTCATATCAATCTCGGTTCCCCGCGCACGGTTCCATCAATAGTCTATTTAAACGCCGGCCCAAGAAGCCGTGTCTCTCTACACAGACGCGATATATCATTCAGGAGAACTTTAGTTAGAGTTACGCCTCTCTAGCTTCCGCAATTGTGACTAAGGCATGTCTGAACGGCATCTAGGTTCTAGACGAAAGTTTACGCTCTTTCTAGTGCACAGACTCATAGGCTTGTATAGTATACTACCTACTAGGTAAACCGAAACGAAGTTGATTATGTATTTTATTAACCTCATTCTAGTAATATGCAATGCATAAGATAACAAAATCCATATTATTCCCCCGCATATGTGCCTTGAGACATAAACATGATTCAATCCTCGATTATACAACTCGCTATCTTCGTTGAAAGATGCCTATTTCGTACGTCATCCGTTTGCAGGTAACTCCTGTGGCTCTCTGAGACGGCCTGCTTCATTATGTGTCGTCTTTAAGCTGGTTATATCAAGCTCTTGCGGTCGATTAGGGGCGTCCAACTCTGTCTTCACTGCTGAGTTTCCATGTAACTCTATTTTGGGTTGCGCTTTAAGTTTTCTTTGCCTACGACGCCATACTAAAAACGCACTCATTATAATAATAAAAACTCCAGAGCAGGCACCTACAACAGGCCCAGCGATCCAAGCATGACTGTTCGGTGTGGCCGGTTCAGGGCTAAATGTAGGTGACGGTGAAACACTGGTCACTACGAATAATCAGCGGAGAAATTACACTAGGCGAGATTAATTTGAAAGCAAACTCACTACCACTAGCAGTCGGGTTCCCGATACTTGTTGGCAAGCTAGTTGTAATCTGTAGATATGTTGTTGTGAATGTGAAAGTCGTTAGCTCCCCGTTTATTGTTTTCGGAATCTCGACGACCGTAGTGGCCGGAATTTGCGCATATAGAGTGATGACTGTTTGAAATGACCAGGTCGTTGTGACTCCCCCAATAGTTGCTGTCCCTATATCAAAGTTAACGACAAAGAAGTAGTTATCATTGCATATTTGCCTTGAGATATTAGACCAGAAGAGAACCTAATGCATACTAAAAATAAAGTTAGCCTAAACTTCCCCTAGTTACTAAGTTTAGAGAGTTATATTAGATACTTTCAAAGGAAATAGTTTGTAAAACATACCCTGGCAATGTCGTTGTCACAATTTCACGCGATATAGACTTGGAGCTTGTTGAACTTGATCCTCCCGTAGGCGTAACAGGACTTGGATCTTGATTATCACAATAATGGAGCCACCGGTCCAGTGCCTCGCCACCCGTCGACGTCGAATTCCCTCCATTGGCTTCAATGCAATTCTTACACGCATCGCTATAATTCATAAAATCGGAGTCGGTTACACATAGCGATGCAGATTCTCCAGCCTTTTGTGCTTCAATGACCACATTGTCTAGATGTAAACTTTTGCGTGAGCGACCTTTCTTAGAACTATGTCCTAGACAGGTAAGGGGTTAGATAGATACTTGCTACATGTGCTATAGCAAGTTGATGGGAGCGATTCTGCCCTCACAATTACTCGTTTTAATATTCGCATGATATCTGCAATCTGAGTATGAATAGCAGAGACCTTGCAACAATGTAGGCCTGGCGGTAAAGGCAGGCTTTTAATCTCGACCTTCTCCAATATGGCGCTAAGGCTGCCATTTGACCCCCAATATTCGTATTAGACTTCAATTGGTTCTCAGAGCTGATCGCCCCCTTTCAGAGTTGCATCGCAGAAGAGAATGGGTTGATAAATGTTGAACAGGAGGTAGGTAACTCCTGCAGAGTATGGCCTATCACTTCAACAGCCTGATCCTCAGAAGAGGCTCTAAGCTATTGATGAAGACACTATACTCTGACTTGTAGGTATGAATTCAACTGATCAATAGATAAGGAATAAAAGTCAATAAGATAAATTCAATATAAACTAAAGACTGAAGTGACTGTATGACTGCTAACTGAAGGCTGAACGTTCAACATGATGGTGTCTATATGTCTGTCTCTGTCTGATCAGAGAGATAAGATGATCTTAAGATCTTTATATGCTCTGGGAAATAAGAATTACGTAATAAAATGCCTCATAGCCAGGCTGAATAACCCCACACTTGTTCAATGTGTTTTGCTAGCGGATGTACGAAGGGTGGTTACACAAACTATAGTATATGTGGCGAATTGTTTACCAACTTGCCATTTTATTGGATACCTTAGGTACCTTAGGAAGGCTCTAGTATTATTTCTGAGATGTGGTTAGAATAGCTAAAGATATGCATCATGCAGTGTTACCGATAAGAAAGCGTACTTAGCATATCTATTCAGGGGTAGATACTTCATGTATTGCACAAGAAAATTAAAGAGACACGGTAAGAGTTATCTATAATCTATGGTTTTATACTACATCAACTCTCATGGTGCACAACACGAAGTAAATTCCTCTGGATATATTTTAGAAGAACACTTACATTCATACTCCCCCCCACATAATAATTAAATACTATCTTGATACCTCTGTACCCGATCGATACATCACAGGAAGATACAGTGAGATAATGAATGTTCTGACGAAAAGAAAGTGTTGTTAGAATTACAAAACACTGGATACGTAATATTGCATTTTATATAGCAAAATACCTAGGTTAGGTACTTAAGCAATGTCTTGGGATCGATGGCTCTTAGCTACATTTCTAATGATACTCAAAATCTATTATGTCTTTAGCTACTTGAATTAGCACCTCTGGCCAATATTCACACTTCATCCGCTCTAGGCCGCTTCTGGAGCATCTTAGAATCGAAAACGCGAACTTTCATTATTACCAACCCGATTGACAGTCACCTACCTTTGCCTACTTGGACCGAGGCTCTCCTGGTATGCTATAGGTTAATTAACTCGTATCCCTTGCCTTAGCTCTTCTTACTCACCAACTACCTTAAATAACGCTCTTGTAACTAGGATGGGGATACGAAATACTTGAGTGTTACCGAGATAGGAATGACGTGCTAGTTGTATATAGGTGCCTTAGCATAGTAAAATTTCAAGGTATGTCTAATCAAAGGCTACTGCGGGAGTTTTTGAACCAATTAAATTACTTATATCTAAAGAACTTTGCTGTATAGCACTCTCATACTTGGGGATGTAAGAAGTTCATCGTAGATACCATGCCGTTCTAACTAGTATCTTCACAAAACTCAAACAGCTCTATTTATACCTCGACATATTGTCCCTAGCCTTATGAGAATTGTGGATTTAATCACTATTGTGGTACGAAGAGGCTGAATTAATTCATCACGTTAACAAGGTATAGGTTACCCCTCATCAGAAATCCTACTTGGAATTGTGAGTGGATCTGCTATGACTGAATAGCTGGAATATGTTACGGACCGTGCCACCCTTGTGCTAATCATGCAGTTGGCGGGTATTTCTTGGCCCTGGAACAGGAGTTTGTTTCATCCAAATCATTACTATCCGTGCGTTGCCGATTTTCCTACATTTTATATGCCCGCCGCGAGCCTCCTTACCGTTGTCAAATCATTCCCTTTGACGATCACCTAATTATCACGACGATAGCATAGGACTTAACTTACTTAATTTATCTGTTAAAGATTCAACTCAGAAATCCAACATGGTAAACTTATTATTTCTAATGATTAAAGAAGCGCTTAGTGGAACCCCGCTAACCCGACGCGTAGGCTCGACAACTGTCACCGGAGGAAATTCAAGTCTTCAAAGAACTCTTTGACTCATATGTGAGTATAGAGCATTCCGAGGAGTAGGCTATGTTTTGATTTTAATCTGACTCCGTTTTAGGACACAGATAAGGGCGGTCAGTACTTGGAGCTCATCGGAATGATGAATGCTAGCTATTATGTATTGACTACCGTCTTCTAACTATTACCAGGCAACATAAGTGTAGAAGAATTTGCCAAAGTAATGTCCCAGAGTCCTGGAAAGCAGCCAACGGCGGATGAAGTGCAGCAAATCATCAAAGAGGTTGATCTCGACGGTGATGGAACTATCAACTTCAATGGTAAGGCTCATTATCTAATATTTTATTCCAACATCGCCAAGGAAACAAGAATACAAAGAGAGATAAATACATCGTATTCGGAAAGCTAATGCGCAATAGAGTTTATCACGATGATGACAGGCCAGACTTACCCTCCGGTAGACGAAGAGGTCGACTATGCTAAAGCATGGAAGCAATTTGAGCCCTCTCTCAAGGGCTCAATTACACAAAGTCAATTCCGGCAACTCGTAGCGGGACTAGGAGAACCTATCGGCGACGTCGAAATTGATCAAATAGTCAATAACGTAGATGGAGAAGGCAAAATCACCTGTGAGTTTGGTCTGCATTAACTGTGAACATGCCTCGGCTAACTGATATCCAGTCCAAGAGTTTGAAACTTTTATGAAGAATAGGAGTCTAGTGGATGATATCGTGAAGGGCTATCAGTGATCAGCTTGATTTAATGTATGGTATTGATGGCCCGAAGGTTATTTTTCAGCGGCATTATTATCACTACTCCTATAGAAGAAAATCTAGTATCCGGCAAGACTCCTATATCTAATTTTACTTTACCATAGCCTTAGTGAAGAGATAAGATCATTGGAAACATAAGGCCGAACCCACCGACACTACTAACGGAAAACTTTACTTAACTAGACTAGTTTAATCTTCTTCACTTGAACCACCTGTCTCCTCTTCTGTCTCCTCGTCTTTGGTATCTTCCGAACTTTCTTCGCTATTATTGATGCTTGATTCAGTGACTGACGAGGTCTCTGATTGATCGTCCTCGTCTGCATTGGACTCTGACATTGCGTCATATTCCGGGCCCCTCTCCTCGAATTCATGGTCATGCTTATACTCATGGACGATATCCAAATGAACATAGCATTTCTGACAGAGTATGTAACTAAAGCAAATCTTGCACGCATAGCACAAACCCTTAACTTTCTAGAGGTTGGTTAGTTGGTCTGTTCATTGTATTATATTTAAGTGCAGGGATACGTACTAGAAAGCAACTGTCGCACCAAGCGGTATCGTGTACGTGAGCCGCTCTTGGGAGCACCGGCTGGTTCTCTTCGGTTGGAGTTGGAATCTCCTCAACTGATTGCTCTTGATCATCTTTTTCGAGCCCATTTTTCAAAAGGTCAATAACTCCAGGATCGGCCCCAAAATAGGAGGCAATTTCAAGCGCAGTCCAGAGCTCATTGCCAACAGGGCACTGAATAGATCGATCAGCGTGTTGCTCTAACAGTGCCCTAGTTACCCCAATAGTATCCTCAGCATCATTGGCATCGTCCTCAAACAGCCAACTACCTCCCCCCTTAGCGACCCAACAGAGAGGTGTCCACCCGTCTATGTCCCTTTGGTCCACATCTACTAGAGGATTAAGTTCTATGATATGTTTGATAACTTGTGAGCGACCGGCTTGGGCAGCCCAGTGCAAGACACCACGATTGAGCTTGTCTTTTGCTTCGATATCAGCTTTCGCTTCGGTAATGGTCTGGAAATTGGCAACGCTATGGAGCGCAGCAAAATGAATTGGTCTCCGACCTAAGGCATCCTCGCTATTAACGGACACACCTTTCTCCAATAGCAACTGGGCAATACTTGGCTTCATTCCCAAGACGGCGGCTGCTACTGGGCTTCCAACGTAGTAGCTTTTAGCATTTACATTTGCGCCTTTGTCGATGAGATACTTAATCAGTCTTTCTGGGTCTTCCTTTTTGCTGTCATCCCACGGCAGGCATGCTCTCATCAGGGGCGTACCGTAGCCTGATACTGCTATTGTTTCTATATCGGCTCCGAAATCAAGTAATTGCTTTGCTATTTCGAAAGATGAGTAGCCACAGGCTTCATGGATAGGAGAGTCTGCGGCGGTAGGATCTAAGCCTCTAAGATTAGGGTCAGCCCCTTGCTCAAGAAGGTACGATACGATCATTTCATTATTGGTTTTCGCCAAGGCTGTTCGGCCCAGGTTGTCCTGTGAATTTATATTTGAGCCCCCTCGAATAAATAGTTGTATGGGTTTCAACTCATTTTCGAAAGCCGCCAAGCCTAGTGCAGTCTCACCTACGTCGTCGACTTGGTCTATGTCTATCCGCGTACGGAACTCCATCAAGGCTTGGAGGCAACCGCCTTCGATGCCATCAACGCCATCAATCACGAGGTGAAGTGGATTGAGACCGATAGCATCTTTATGATTCAGGTTTGCTCCATAAGAAGCTAATAGAGTTATTGTCTCCGGATGGTTGTAGAAGGCAGCAAATGATACCGCGGTATATCCAACCCAGTTACTAGCTGTTCGATCAACTTCGATTTCAGTGTCGGCCTTATGCTCCAGGAGAACTTTGACAGAAGCCTCCCACCCTTTAGATGCGAGGAACATCAGCTGTGTAAGGCCGCTATCATTTTTGAGATTAATATCATTAGTTTTCTCCACCAGAAGCTGAGTGATCGGCGTGCTTGAAGAGGCAACGTGGAGAGGAATTAGGCCTTGGGTTGTTTGGACGTTTACATCTGCGCCCCTCTCCAGTAATAATTTCACTAGACCTTCGTCTTGGTTCCGTACTGCCTCGTATATTGGCGTTCTTCCATCAACATCTGCGAGATTAACGTCGGGCTCATACTCTAAGAGACACCTAGCAAGGTCTTCAAACTGATTTCTGATTGCGATAAGTAATGGAGTGGCGCTCTGCTCATCCGTAGCGTTGATATTTACGTTATACTTAATCAGAAGCCTTGTTAGGTCGATCCGCTGTTCGATTGTATGAGGTAAAGTTCGATTTACTACGCCGTGTAAAAGTGGTGACTTAAGAAGCGGGTTATTAGGATCAGCGCCACGTTCCAGTAGTAATTGGCATATTTGCACATTCCCATTGGCGACAGCATGATGCATAGATGTGCCCTTTCCTATTCCGCTTGGAGTATCGGGATCAACGCCATGATTTAGCAATGCCTCAACACACCTCTTATTTCTGTGTCTTGCCGCTATTTCAATCGGCTTCATGCCACCAGGGTCTGGCTTGTTTGGATCCGTCCCAAGTTCGAGGAGCTTTTGCACCGCTGTTGGACGCCCCCATCCGCAAGAAAAGCACAAAGGAGACGGTCTAGGAGTACTACCGTCGTAAATGCTATTTTCCAAAACCTCCTTATCTTCCTTGGCAAGAAATTCTATTACTTCGACGTGGCCTCCTAAAATGGCCGACGTCAGTGAATTTCCATTGAAAGAGCCAGACTTGATGTCAGCCCCGTGCGTCACTAAAACCCTGACTGTTTTGAGGTTCCCAGATGATGATGCAACGCGTAGAAGGTTCATTGAAGAGTCTCCTGTAAGCGGGTTATCGCAGTCGATTGGACACCCCTTTGATACCAAGGTTTCCGCAAGCCGATCAAAGTTCAATCTCGCTGCTCTATACAACAACGGAGGACCCCATTCGCAAATAGCATCATAAGAATTGGGTTCGAGGTAATTAATAAGGTCCATTACCAGCTGCTCTTGACCACTTGGGCCTGCTGCTTCAATGAAACGCAAGAGGGTATCTTGGTTCCACGTTTTCGACCTGACAAGCTTTTGAACCACTTCCACGTGGCCGTGGAGAGCTGCTTCAAGTATCCCCGCTTCTAAGTCTTCGTCACCCTCTGGCTCAACCTCCAGGCACCCAAGACTAGCAAGGGGTGGAAAGGGGGTTTTCCAGCAATTGTCACTCATAGTGATAGGGTGAGTGAAAATCCAGAAAGCCTCTGGCCAACGTCCCAATCCAACTTCTTGGAAGAGTTGATCTAACTTTCCGATCTTTTCAAACCGATCTTGAATTTGCATATAGTGATGAAACCAGTACCGAACCGCATAGGAAAATAAATCATGAGAGTCATCTAATATTATAATAGACGAGTCATTTTCCGCATGTATATCGATAAAATCGACATATCGCTCTTGAATAGTAGTCCGTGAGAGGTAAGCTAGACAAGTAGTAGCAATTTGATGATGAGCGTCGGCAGCAATTTCATGCCAGATGTATGTTGGTCCTTTTTCTGCTTCGGGTGTCATGAATATGTCTCTTATACGAATGTTAGACACAAGAATTTCATTATTATCAATTCTGACAATACCAGCTAGCCACGCAAGCCAGCTATGATAATCCGGGAAGATCACTTCTATGTCCATCTCTTTGGGTAAACTGGTAGATCCCCCATCTTGTTCACGACTGATAAATACTACCGTGGCGAGTTCCCAGATAGACAATGGCTTCGTTGAGTAGAGAATCCAGGACAGTATTAGTCGTAGCAACGGCTGATCTGAAATGTTCCGTAGTATACGATCTATAATCAATTCCGTAGTAGTGTTGACAGTTATGTCGCCTATTGGCTTGAGGAAGTCTTCCGGTGCAGCATTCCTATTCAATGCCGTTCTCCTCACTAACTGCTCTTGGATTACCGAACGTGCTAAGAAATCAATGTCATCGAACCAGGCAGGAATCTGCCACGGAATATGATCGAAGTCGTACGATTGGGGCAAACCCTTATTTGGCTTCTCCTTCTTTTCTGTATCCTGCGATGAGTCCAATTGAGTATCTTTAGAGGTAGACGCTAAACTAAGGTCGAGGCTTCGCCATTCTAATAATTCATCACTTAGGTTATCGGCTCGACTGGTAACAAACACTTTCCATGGCTTTTCGTAAATAATCGCAGCACGGGAGACATATTGAATAAACGGTTTCCGCGAGTTCGCATCGCACTCATCGAAGTTGTTGATTACAATGCGAATGGCGTCGAATCTTAATAGAGCCTGTTCGAACCAATATATAAGATCATTTTCAGTCCAAGCTCGCTCAACGTCGAGAAACTTTAAGAAAACCATTACTGAAGATCTTGGACTTGGGTGATGGCAGACAATCTGCGCCAGAAATGTAAAGAGCATCTGGGACAACCGATTCCGCCTTATATCTTGACGATCAAAGGTGAAGTAAAGTGTGAGAAGTGTCGTGGCCGTTGGTATTGTTATCGCATCCAGCTGATAAAATACGTGCTCTGCAGTTTCTTGAATGTCTTCAATGCCATACGCGTAGAGTAGCTGGCCACCAGGGTTATCAAACCATTCCCTATAAGTAGAATAACCACGGAGTTGAGCCTCCAGGCTGCAGTCTGTACGAAAGGGTTCAACGGCCGTTGCGAGGGACACCAGGGTGTGTTCATGGTCAAATAACCGCGGGATAAATTTTGTTACTGCACCAATTATTAGTGCCTATCTATATTATAGGACGCTTATGAAAAGTCTGGCAGTCTGTCATACCCTGTTCAAAGTTACGGAATAGGTTACCCAGTATTACGCCGAAGTTACTTGGTGTATTTTCGTGTACACGCGTTTCGAATGGTGTGCCTAAAGTTAGAGTAAAGGTATTAAAATACTATTAGATGTTAGAGAATAAACCCGCAACTTCATCTGGGTATGTACTTCTAACCTCATGGACTCCACTGGAAATCTGCATAGTAGTATAAATACTAATGAGCCGAGTACGAAGAAGGACTTTAGAAGATATGAAAGAGCCGTTGGTTTCGATAATAGCAGCGGCGAGCCCAGGTAGCGCAGCCGTTGACGGACGCAGAGGAATCTCAAGCTCAGGCGGTGACGTGAAAAGCAGCCGGCTTAAACTATCCTGCATTCCTGTCAAGCTCTTGCATCTGTGTGGACAGTGGCTCAGAACCTTGATGAGTTAGATAGATGACTAAAGATGAAGTATCCAGGGTAAATTACCAGCATTCGAGTATAGTCTAGGATTTCCATCCAGGAACCTGTAGCCTGCGAAGCTTGGGATAGTGCCTGTGAACATCGCCGTTAGGGTTGGAATCACAGGCCAATATGTGGGACCGACTTACATCTTTGACAATGATCCCTCCGATGTCAAAGGCCACGAACATTATAACGCGTTTCTGATGAAGTTAACCAATGAGCTTCAAGGTCTAGATATTATTTTAGCTTATATAGGTACTTACGATCTCATCGTCTCGCTGCTCTGCGATACTATCTAGAAGTTCCGAAGATAGTCTTCGAATGACACGACGACATTGGAAGCTGCGAATAACTTCATTTGGATCGTATTCGAAACGAAATAACCTAACATCAAGATTTGCGGAATGCGTATAATCTAAGAGCCATTTTGGCGAGGTGTCAAGTTGTTGGTAGAGATCAAATAATCGAGGAATGAATATAATGCTACACGTAAAAATCAATTGTATATTCTTTATAGATATGATGTGTACACACTCAATATATGTCACTCCTTCTTTTGGGCTTGTAGCTTGCGAATCCGGCTGATCAGGGTCTGGCCTGGGCGTTGACCACTGGAGTGATAGCCCCTCATGTTGAAGTGCAGATACTTTTTCCTGCACGCTCTCACTACCACGGATTGTACTGACATTAGAATTTAAGTCAGGTCCTGGAGAAGTTGAATTCATAACTGGTTTCTCGGCGGCCATAACTGAGGAAGGCGAAGGCGCTGTCACCGTGAACAGATTCGAGGTGACATATCCATAATCCTAGGTATAATTTAATGCACAGCTTTCCCCGATAGTGGTCTAAAGTTCTGAGATATGTTATGGAGGGTAGGCATCAAAACGTGGGGCGCGTGGCTTCGCCCAATGTGTACAAGTCGGAGTTGAGGGGGCAGAAAATCTACCAGGCTCTTAAGGACCAACGATCAGACCTCAGCTTTATTGCTTGTCATACTCGCACAGTGTGAACTATTTAGAAGCACAATCACACATGCAAGATTATATTTCCTATGAATAATATCGAAAAGCTTTGAAAAGATTTTATAACAGGTACCTACCTACCTACCTCAGTTAAAAGAGTTACGATATTATAAATCGGCTAATAAGCTGATGAGTTTTTATTTCAATTGTTAATATCTTATTTCACATTTAAAATACCTCATAGGTTTCTAGATATTTGGCACACCACCTCCTCGTCTAGCCCTTTCTAATCACGTCGTCCAGCAAATGGTGAAATACAACGTCGGATAACTTTCTTACATCAACAGATGAAAGATTCTCTAGAGGATATCCAGCCTTGTTTAAGTTGTTCGTCGGTTTCTTCTCAGGATCGAAGAGGATAGGATCATCGCTGCTTCTTGAGCCAAAGAAATTCTCCAGTTCAGTTTTCCAATCTGCCTTTACATGTATTTCCGCGGTACATTGGAACTCGTTATTATCTTCTCTTTTTAGGAGTATGGCGGTTCGAAGGAAAGACGGGATCCCCTTCTTCGTTGATCTATTCTCGTGTAAGATCCAGCTAACCCCGATCTCGTTGCCAAAATCGTCGCATTCCGTAGACCCATTCAAGGTTGTTGCATCACTTGTGTCGAGGGAGATTGTCTTCTCCCATTTCAGAGCGCCACCTAACTCCCCTCCAAACTGAATACCTGCATTAATTTCACTGCTACGAGTTGTTGACTCTTGTTGAGTCGTCGGTAGCATGACAAAATGGCCAAATGGGAAAAGGTTCTGAATCCTTGGAGGAACTTCTCCTTGCACCGAGCTCCCAAAATTCAAGGTAATTGTCGCAGCTGTTATGCGGCGCCCAGGCTTCACAGCGTTGAAACTAAAATCATAGACAAGTAATGTAGCGAACTCGTTAGAGTCGGGGTCGAGAAATCCGTGAATAACTTCTCGAGACTTGCAACGGATGGCGACAGCTCCGCGCTGTTCAGCGACAGTTTCTCGCTGGTACCGTCGCGATGGATTAGGATCGTTGCGAATATGATAACCACTACCTTCGTCTCCAACCTCGTCTAGATATACGTCAAACGAAGCGTCGTCCATTCTAACCCTTTTGTAACTGCCTACTTCTTAATGAGATATGTAGATGAATAATTCAGGTTGGACTAAAGATGGTATCTGTGCCGGGGGTTGAAAAGTGTGCGCAGGGGATCCTTCGTTCCGGAGGTAGCCAAAGACGTGTTAGCTGAAGTCTACTCTTACTAGAATCCATCAAGCCACGCTTAGTTTTATATATAGGTAGGTAGGTGCCTATGTTATATTTATATCAACCTAGATATATCATGTCAAGTAGCGTATTCCTTCTTTTTTACCTTGTAGATCTTCATTTAGGCTAGTAACTTTCCAATGCCTTAGTTACAAAAGCCTCTTAACATTAAAATAAATTTCTCATCGAAACTTAATTGATTTTTCATTAACTATAGGTTATCTATTAGTTAGTTATGCCTTAGTATTAGCAATTGTTAGTCGGATCCACCTGAACCATAAGCACCTATGAAATACCCTCAACCCCTGTTCAAAGCTATTCTCTTTTTAACCATAACGCCATCTTTACAGTATGAGGGGTAGAAAGCTGAAATGCTTGCCAATAGGACCAACAAACATATATTAATCTAAGCGCTCTTCTCATATACGTAGATACTTATTTGAAATAACTAGTATATCTGATAGGATCAAACATTGTAATCAAGCCAATCTAGTCGATGAAATATGTATAGACAGTGCGAGCCTTACCTCTTTGTCATATGTATCTTCACAAATTAGGATGGTTGCGCTGAGTTAGGGCATTGGGGGTGGCTGAGCATCTTGTCAACCTGCCAATTAGATGAACCGGTTAGGCGCCACTCAGCTATCGCTTCTCGGCGTTACTACTACATACATACGCTCCAGGGTGAGGCATGCCCTTGTCCGAATAACTAGCCGAACCCCAAGTCGTGAGACTGAGTTAATAGGGCTGAGTTGTTGAGCCTCTCTCAATTTGACCCCTCAGCCTCTAATTCGGTCATATAACTCATCTACACTACTTCATAAATGCTACGCGCTATAGAGTGTAGCTACTATGGATTTTATCCACGAACATCCAGAAGACGATGAAAATGACTATTCGACTGACAGCGACTCGGGTAGGGAAAGCTCCGGAGACGAGGAAGAGCCTCTCGTTGCTTCTTATGCCGTATCAGCAGAAGGCTTACTTAAGAGTATATTAAAAGATATATCTGAAGAAGTTGAAGGTTTAAGTAATAAAGAGGACTACCAGAATCTCATACGAGATGGGATATCGGCAGAGCGTCTCACTGAGCTCGCTGCAGACTACACTAACCGCACTGTCCTACATGATTTAGCCAGTCGAAAAGATGATATTCCCGACCTCTCAAAATTACGGGGTTTACTCGAGTTCCTCGTGCAACATCCAAGCGATTTATTAGCCGAGAAGAATCAGAGTGGCGGTCATACACCACTACATATAGCGATAATAGAAGGAAAAGAAGATTTTGTAAAGCTAATTTGCGGTGCACATCCCAACATTGATTCTATTCTCTCGATCCCAGACCACTTGGGCAAAAATTGTCTTCACGTGGGTATTGAGCAGGAAGTAGAATTCCTCGATTACCTCGTTGGAATTGCTGGAGCACAGACGTTAAGTGCTAAAGACAGCAAGGGAAATACACCACTCCATCTGGCTGTGGAGTATGGGCACTGTAAACCCAATCAGCTTCGTGTGGTAAAAGCAATTGTGGCGAAGTGCGATGATGTTATGAGGTTTTCCGAAGAATCCGATGAGTCTGGTGATTCATGCGCGTTGACGTATAATAACAATAACTTATCTCCCTACCTTTATCATATCATAACTCGCGAAGCAGCTGAGGTAGAAAGGAGAAGAAGAAGAGAAGCCAAAAAGGCGAAGGCAGACAAAACTACAATTGAACGGAAGAAAACAACAGGTTCTTCTAGGAAAGATGGCCGGACGAAAAATAGGGTCGCTCCCCCAGATGCTCGTTCAGTTCCTTCGGATCCCAGTCAGGAGGCGCCAAGAGATCCTCGAAATAGGTCCACCATATCGGCCAATCTTGACTTCAATGAAGAATTTGGAAGGGACTCCTACGACATGAGAGACAACGCCATGCAGGCGACGGATCCCTTGCCCTCAAGTATACATGGTCATCAGCTTAATGTCAACAGTCCAGTACGAGGACACAATACTAAACCGTCTAACCACGACTTATTCACGAAGTCGGAATTAAAGAAACGTAACTCAGGTCTGAAGCCGCCAAGCAAAGAGACTAGAGACGCCCGTCACTTGAAGCCGACCAAAGAATCTGCGGAAGAAATTAGGCTTTTCCTCAAGTACCACTATCTTCGGAATCGTGGCCATGATTCTGCGATAGAAATCATATATGATCGAAAAAGCTCGCTAGGTAAGGAATAATTGCGCCCTTTAAGGGGTTGGTATTATTATACTCTGATTCACAAAGCTAACGTTACTCTATAACAGATAGGCAAATTTATTTTGACCTCTCAGGATATACTACTATGACGCGACGTCGCTTGATGACGGCACTTAAGCATGTTAGATTCGACGATATTCTACAGCATGTGGAAGTGCCACATATAATTATTGAAGGCAATGACTCTTTGCCGAATACCCCTAGACTTCGTGATTATTCGGCAAAAGCAGACTTAGGTGGCAACGGACGCGCGGATCTAGTGTTTATATTCAGATGGCTACGAAGCAAGGGTGTACAAACAATACTTCAGGTCATTGTCGATGATTTAGGTCCTACAGCTCATGGAGATGAAGCGATTGAAAAAGCACTTAATGGCTTTGGGGTTGAGATTTGGAATTGGAAGAAGAGGGACTTGTGCTCCGAGGTAATCATCAACACAGCGCCAAATGTACAAGTCGTATACCTATATTGGAGTGGGAATAACGCTGTTCTACGGGGTTGGTGCGAAGAAGGTGGTCTGAAGAAATTAAAAGAGTTGCGTAAAATCCATATTCATGGTCAGCAGGTAAGTTGAGATGTAGTGCCGGATACAGCTTGACATAATAACTAACAGGCTACAAGGGTTTTGACTCCTACTCTCGCACTGAGTCCAATCTTGAGTATTTCAAAGATCGGATGACTACGACCAACCCCGATATCGAAATAACATGGGACGGGCTGCAAGCTGTAAGAGTGCCACAAGCAGCCAAGGTCGCTCTCCCACAACTTCCTCGCCAGCCTGCCCAAGATCATTGGATTAAGTGTATGACTGAATTCAGAAGGTTTCTGTTTCAGGCAGAAGCCAATTTCAACAAGAGCCAGAGTATGGTAGTCGAAGACAAGATTGACGAACCGGTAAAAGTGGCGCTAATCGACGATGGTATTAACATTAATGAACTAGAGTATTACCCGGTGGGTGGAAGGAGTTTCTGTCCGAGAACAGAGGACAAGGCTTTCAACTACCCGTATTATGTTTCGAGCAGTGGACACGGCACAGTTATGGCGAGCCTTATATATAGGATATGTCCACGAGCACAGCTCTATGTCCTGAAACTAGCGGACCATATAGGTCGTGACGGAAGTCGCCAGATCACGGCTAAGAGTGCTGCACGGGTATGTCCACACCCACAAGCATATTTATATCCTAGTGACAAAGATTTCTAACTTGCGTAGGCGATCAGCGAAGCCGTAAGGATGCAGGTCCATATCATCTCAATGTCTTGGACTATCGACCCTCCTAAAGACGAGAAAACACGAAGTGAACTAGAAAGTGCGATTGGCGAGGCAGTGAAGAAGAAAATTCTCCTTTTCTGCTCGGCAAGTGACGGCGGGGCGAAAGAAGACCACAGCTATCCATGGATGGCAGCTCGCGACAGGATTTTCAGAATCGGAGGGGCACATGCATCAGGCCGAACGGATGATGAAGTCGGCAGTACAAGCCAAATAAATTTTACATTCCCCGGGAATGATGTTGTCTTGGAAGGCGTCGGTTCGAACCACGAAGTGAAGTATCGAACTGGTTCTTCGGTTGCCACAGCACTTGCAGCTGGTCTCGCCGCTCTGATCCTCTACTGCGTTCAAATCCGAATATTACGTGCCAGTAAGGAGGACGCCGAAGTATATAAATCTTACTTTAGGCAATTAACGGATCACGACCAAATGGTGAAGGTATTCAGGAGAAGCATCGGGGTTACGGAGGAAAGTAACTATAAGTATATCGCAGTATGGGATACGTTCGAAAAGCCTATCAAGCTAAGCAAGGAAAAGGATCCAGAAAGATGGATTGATCTAATTGCTAGGGTTGGCGAAGAGCTCTGTATGAAGATTTCGACTTCATGAATCTATTAGATACTACGTTAGGTATATATACCACAATCAATATCTATTGGTCACTAATATAAGGGGACAAGAAGACTAAATTATTAGGAGAGGAAAGAATAATGAATTTAATAGAATAGGGAATAAACTAGCAGAATTTAAAGGGAAAGACCTGATCTAACCACTCATCCAACAAATTCCCTTTTGGTAAACGACTGTACCGAAGCTTCATAAGGCGTCATCTACTTCGCCTGCAACCCCGCTCACTGCTCAGAACACCCATAACACCAGCACCAAGACTTTTATAGGTAATAGCTTTGCCTTACTTCTTCTGGATACTTTGGAGGAAGTTGAAGATGCCGTCAATTCTCAAGCTCTCGTTCTCCTTGTAGCCGGGCACGTATCGGTCACCCCACGGCTGCAGCTGGGTGTCTAGGTAGGCATAGTTAGCACTGATATCAAATTCAGCTGTTGGATCAGTCTTACCCCAAGTGACATCTGGCTTCGTAGCACAGATGAATGTGAAGGTTTCATTGGTAGCCTGAATCAAATCGAAGTTGGGGAATTCCGTAATGATGTTCTGCCACGTCTGGTTGTTGACACCTCGCTCCGGGCCGTTGTAGTCTATAGCAATACCCTGACTGGTCACATATACCTCGGGTTCCTTGTAGTATCCGATCGTGCGGGTCGTGTGTAATGCAATAGCGTCGAATACCAGCTGGATACGGCGGTGGTCCCAGTTCTCACCTCCGTACTTCTTGAGGAAATCTGCCGAAGCAATGGCTCCGTCAACCTCAAATCTCTTGTCCAAAGAGGTGACTGGAGAGTTTGGGGTCTGGTCCCAGCCAAGGTCATGTAGAATAGCAGCCACGGCTTGCACTTCAATGTCGACACTGTTCAGAAGAGTCTCGTTGTTGGCGATGATTTGAGATCCAAAGAGCCAGGCGCGAACCTGGTGCTTGTAGGTAGCGTCATCACTATGGTTACGAGCGAACTCCCTTGCAAGACGAACGATAGGCGTGTCAATGACGGTAATTCCCGCAATCGTGGTGTTCGGATAAGGAACGTTTCCTAGAACGGGGATACCACGTGGCCTGAATGGTGGCGCGTATGGGTAATAGGGGGATGAGGCGCCAAGGCCAGCTAAGCTGGTGAGAAGCAGGAGAACGTTCTGAGTGAATTGCATATTGGCGGTTGATGCGAAGGCGAGTTTGTTACCGGATCGAGTTGTTACTAGTTGTTACTAGTTGTTACTGAGCTGATGATCTACTAACTCAAGAAACGACGACCTTGATGGCCTATATATACACACTTTTCAAACTCTTGACTCCGACATGACGGATATTATTCATAACTCCATGTCAACCTGTCAATGGCTTCTAGAACTCTTCACGTAGTCATGAGAGTAGCCATGTTGTTGGCCGACCAGGAACGCATCTGTCATGTTAACTTTTGAGAATCTCAAAAGCAGATTGTATTGGACAGAATTCCGATGACATAGTAAGAAGAGACATGAATTCTGTAAGGGCGTCTAAAGTTAGTAAGTGAAGAAGAGCTGAGAGAGGGCAACAAGGCTGGCTATCTGATTGGTGCGGGATATGTTCTATCTCCAATCGCGTCTATAGGTAACATTTATATTACTAGTGTGACCCCGACGGAGATATTTGACAGCTTACGAGATGTAACTTACTTTATGCCCGACCATTTCGCGGAGGAGGGAGCACTTCCGGAGATTGGTAAAGGCTTACCTTCAACAGCGACGCAGTGCTGCACAGAACTTACTAAGGACCAATAGATGATCCTTGCTCAGAAGCGCATATACAGTAATGCTCCCCAACACACTGGGTTGATTGCTGATTGTAGCACTTAGCATTGTAGAGAACCCAAGCGGCAGTTTGCAACTCAATACGGATTAGTGGTATATTGATCTCGATCAAGCTTCCTAATTTATACCATATCCCTTGGCCGCATCGAAGTCCCTGCATAAAATCTCCAGACTTAAGGCTCATCGCGTTAATGATTGGCAAGACAAAACCCACCCAGCACAGTCCGAAAAGCTTAACGTCCTAGATATGATGCGAATTTCGGCCGCCGTAAATAGCAGCTACAAAGTCTGCGATATCTTGTGTGCACCTTGCGTGCTTTTACCTACCGGATCTATACTCTAATCAATTAGAGTGGCGAACATCGTCTTTGGTTTCTACAGTAAAACTGGATTATAGCACTTATTTTTTGGGGTAAAGAAGCAATTTCCAAATTGATCCCTCGAAAATACCGCAGAGGCAACAGTTGAGAGGTAGAAAGGCGTCAAAAAAGGTGGCGCACCTCTACTAACAATTATCCTGGTAGGTGCGCTACCTTTTTTGACGTCCTTCTGGAGAGAGGATATGTCCTATAGCAAGAGTTCATAGCGAGTTTTATCAAAGCGAATCTATACTGTCTTTTAGTGAAGCTTCCCATTTTGATTTTAATACTTTGTTCAGTACCCTCTAAAGCTTTATTATAGTGTCATTATATAGGTATGTCGTAAGATCTAATTCCCCTTATCATGGTGGCATTTCAAAGCTACTTGTGTAGCTGGATTTCCAGCTTGCTGTACAAACATAGAGTCCAAATGATAGGCTAATGTAAAATGTTGTCTAGAAGCAAGATTCCAAACCTTCCTAACTAGTACGTACCTGTTTTATTGTGTCTGATTAGTCCCATATCGTGCCCCAACGGAATTACCCATAGTGTCTACCGTAGTTCCAAGAGCATCACCACGAGAGCCAAGACTACGAATTCGTAAGGAGGCTTGAGAACTCAGCGCGAGCCGCGTATAGTAACATGTTGAGCCACATTCTGGCAAATAGGAGTAGGCATTAACTAAACACGCCACTATACCCTCTAGAAAAAAGATATACAAGATTCTTAGACCCATCAAAACGAGCCTGATCGACAACGAGCTGCTCCATACCAACACAAACGAGCTCAACTTCCCTTCACATACTACCTGCTTCCTGGCGTTTTAAGCTTCGATATGTTGAGCTTTTCATCTAGTACCCTGGTCAAAAGAAGCGATTCTTGTTCTAATTAAGAAAGTCGTCAATCTTTTAGTTTACGTCAAACGAATAGTGCTTAGTCTATAATATAAATATCTCCAGCATGACTGGTTTCGTAATATTTACATCAGCGTGCGTATCAATCACGTATTCTGTGACAGTACGCTAACGACTTGGTTCTCCATAGTAGATATGCCTATACTCAACCTCATCGGCTCTAGACCTCCAAGAGCAATTGGCTACGAATTAGCCTCTTTTGTATTGAATTTGTCACATCGTACGTGTCTTGGACGGCAGTGTATCTTGGCTATCGTGGGTCTCTTACGCATTCAGGTCGCTTTTTAGCCTTGGTATCGAGATAGATCCTGCTGTTTTAAGGAAGGTATATACGCTAGAGGCGTGTCATTGTAATGTGATGTATCATCGCCTCCTTTGATCTTCAAGTTTGGGGTCTCGGTCCTGGATCTGGGATTCTTGGCATCCAACAATTTTAGTTCAGAGCTGTTTCATTTCCTGTGGATGATGAGCCCCATAGTCTAGAATCATTGCTAATTTGTAGAGATGAGTAGTATATTATTAGAGTGCAGAGTTTACTGAAAGAACTACTTCCAGAATCTATATAAACATTAAGCTATCGTTCTGCTATTCCGCTCTATTCTAAGCCTATCCCTCCATTTGGTTTGATTTTGGTGCCTCATTGTGTTGTGTTACTGGCGTTACTCAGAGCTATGGACAAAAGCATCGAATCTGCCTCAGATAAAAATACCCCTTTTCTTACAGATGATCCGCCGTTGTTCGCCAAATCACTTGAGAAGCACACACCGGAGCCGAGCGCTAAATATGAAGTGGACGAGAAAGATATAAGCCTCAGCACCAGTGGGACTCGGGTAAACTCCCCAGAGGCTTCCATACATAATGGCAAGGAAGGCCATGATATCGAGAAGACAGAGGTCGATCTCGACGGCATCGATATATACGATCCGAATCGCCCGAGGTTCAAGCTTTCTCAGAGGCTGTAAGAAAATAACCAGTAGCCCGGATATCAATATTAACATAGTTTACTAATTATTGAATAATTTAGAGCTCACTTCACTTGGGCCTGGTTTACTTTGTCTATGAGCACCGGAGGATTAGCACTCTTGATTTATGCCCAACCTCACCAATTCCCCGGACTTCGACAGATTGGATTCGTTGTATACATCACGAACATCGTCATATTTGTTGGTATAGTCGCCGCTATGATCATGAGATTTGTTGTACATAAAGGCACCTTCAAGACGTCTATCACCCATTCTCGAGAGGCATTTTTCGTGCCGACGGTTTTTCTCGCTATAGCGACTATTATCACAGGTACTCAACGCTACGCTATTCCCGAAGCAACCACATCTGCAGTATGGTTTATCTCGGCTCTATTTTGGGGATACGTGGCAGCTTCGCTATTCGTCGCGATAGCACAATATTCCTACGTATTTAGAACTCATCAGCTCGGTCTCCAGACTATGATGCCAACTTGGATCTTGCCAATATTTCCTATCATGCTCTCAGGCACAATCGCATCAGTCATTGCGGAAACTCAACCTCAGATGAACGCAATTCCAATCATCGTTGTGGGGTTGACGTGTCAGGGCTTGGGCTTGTCTGTGGCGTTTATGATGTACGCTCATATGGTAGGACGTTTAATGTCACGAGGTAAGCCCGGTATATCGGTTCATCCAAGAGACTATCAGCTAAAGCGCGTTAGGTATGCCAAATCGCGAACACCGAGCAGGTTTATTCATGAACGTTGGTCCACCAGCATTTACAGCCTTGGCAATTATCGGTATGGCGAACGGTCTACCTGATAACCTGGATATTAACATGGGAATGGTGCTTGACATGAAAATAATTAGGCCTATAGCAGTTGTGGGTGCTATATTTCTATGGGCGCTCTCCCTATGGTGGTTTAGTATTGCGGTAGTGTCCGTCATCATGTCGCCGCCTCAATATTTCCATCTTAATTGGTGGGCGATGGCCTTTCCAAATACGGGATTCATCTTGGCTACGATTTCTATCGGAAATGAGCTCCAGCATGAAGGCATCCGCTGGTTTGCGACAGGGATGTCTATCTGTCTACTTCTTACATATTGCTTTGTGTTTTGCAACCTAGTCCGATCTGTTATCATTCAAGATATCATGTATCCAGGTCGCGACGAGGATGTATTGGACACGACAGACAACTAAGGGGGCTGATTGGTACCTCCTATGTTACAAACATGGGCCATCAAGGGTATTGGAGAATTTGTTAGATTGGAGATTGAATATTAGAAGAAGACAACTAACGGAGAAAAGGTGAAGAAGTTTAGACTCGAAGACATAGAATCATAATATGGGTTATAAGGGTATACACTCATGTATCACTTATCTTATATAGCGCATAGCTGCACCTTTCATCAATCTAGCTCGCATTATGCAGATATTAGCTGCCGACATGAAGTGGGGCGACTTAGTCCCCGAGTCGTGCATGTATTATTTTACGTGAGCTTTGATTGGATGACCTCATCATTTTTACATATTCCCTCTACTTTTATGATTAAGTCTTGAGTCTCTCAATGCCGTCAATCCGCCTCCTGCACATGCTTTAACTATAAGTCAATCGACGATGGTTTAACAGATCTAGCTAATAGCGATCTGAATTATTACCGGTGACCTATTTGTATGCATTACGCCCGTCGACCGCCACCGACCAACCAGAGCCAAAGTCACTTTTTCGACCATGACTATCGTCCGTCGAATCGCATTGCGCCAGAGATTCCTTTCATACCGCTATCTAAATTCTACCAACACTCTCACTCGTCAATGGGCTAGATTAGTTAGTACCGAAAGAGGAGGCAATGATGCTGGGCGCAAGCGTGGGAGTGCTGGAAAGTTTTTGGGTGGAATGTTGGTAGCCCTCGCGGCTGGCAGTGCAGTTGTTCTATATCCGTCTTTCACCAAAGAAGCCCCAAAGCCACAACAAGCCGTCATCGAATACGAGAAGTCCCGACGGCCTAGTGAATCTAAAGAAGAGAACCGGGACATAATAAGTAGCCAACATCTCCAGGTTAAGAAGAGTTGGGAACACCCGGGTGTCTATGCGTGGGGTTCCAACTCAGGTCGAGTAGCCGCACCCGACTCAACCGAAAGCGTTATAAAGACCCCACGAAGAATATCATATTTTGATGGGATGCTCTTACGAGACATGAAGCTAGATCGTGACTTTGGGGCGGCTATTACCGAGAAGGGCGACCTTGTGCAGTGGGGTGCGGCGTTCTCGAGAGCAAACCCAACCCCTGCGGAAACGCTGAAAGGCAAAGATCTTGTCAAGATCGAAATATCACGAGACCGTATCATTGCCTTGGGGAAGAATGGGACTGTCTACTCAGTACCTGTAGCGGGAGCCGATCAGACTTCTGGCGAGAAACCGCACCAGACGTCCTGGTTCTCTTTTTGGTCTAGTCCGGAAACTGTCAATTATCGACAACTTAAGCCGAAGAATCTTGGTTGGAGCGAAAGCATTGTCGACATTGCTAGTGGTCTAGAGCATACCCTGCTCTTAACATCTAAGGGGCGCGTTTTCTCTGCCGCTTCCAGCACATCCGATTTTCCTTCTAAAGGACAAATGGGTATACCGGGCTTAACCTGGGCAACTCGACCAAAAGGACCCTACGACGAGCCACATGAAATTCTCAGTTTGAAAGGTTTCAAAATCGGAAAAGTTGCAGCCGGTGATTACCATTCCTTAGCACTCAATGACGACGGGCACGTTTTCGTCTTCGGCGACAATACTTCTGGTCAGTTAGGTTTCGAAGTAGAGCCCCAGTTCCCTTTCATTGATGCTCCGATCCCTTTACCATTCAGCAAAATTTACAGCGGTTCGGGACAACAACCGCGTGTGACGTCGATTGCAGCCGGCGGTGCAAACTCGTTCTTCACGGTGGATGCAAAGCGAGTTGCCGGACCAAGAGAGGACGCCAATTCTATTAGGGATCTAGGCCGAGTTACCGCCGATACTTGGGCTTGTGGCTCTGGTATTTGGGGTAGCTTAGGTACGGGTAAATGGACGCACGTTTCACTCGGTCCTTCCAAGATCAAGTCGCTCTCTGGGCTTTTTGAGTGGGATGAAAAGACAGATTCAGTCGTCCCAATCCGCCTTTCCCGATTAAGTGCTGGCAGTACTCACGTAGCGGCAGTGATGGACAATGTTACTTCAGTTGATGCATCTGATATCAGCTCATATAATGATACGAACTGGGGTGCAGATGTAGTATTCTGGGGTGGCAACGAGCATTACCAGCTAGGGACAGGAAAACGGAACAACACCGCCTTACCAACTTACATCGGACCCCTAGATGGTGGGGAGGGTGACGCAGAGAAAGGACGACAAGGCGAACAGCACAGGTTTCAGATCACACCTCGAACAACAGTTAAGATCGGCGAGGGCGGTTCGGGAAGAAAAGTTAGCATTGAGCAGCGAGTGGAGTGCGGTCGTTTCGTGACAGCTGTATATTCTGGAGCATAAAAGTTATTTGTATAGGACCCTCTCTGGATGTACCCCTTGATGTATATTAAATCATGATCAAATGGGATGGGTGGTTGGCTTGGATCATGGACTTGGACTGGAGATGCTTAGCATGAGCATAAGGTCCTTTGATCACTTTGGATCTATATTGATACCCCCTTCTCAATCTATAAACACATGTATAACAAGTATATAACATTCATTTACAACATCCCTGCTTGGGTTTCTCGCGTTTGACCCTTCTTTAAAGGGTCTCTTAAATGTTAACTCGGGTTGAACTTCAACCGAGCGCGCGATTAGTTTATAGGGCTTACACAGGTATGTCGTTGACCAAGTCGTTATACATGTACGTCTCAATGCTTCTGCTAAACGAATGTCACTCTAGGTATGGATCGTTTTTATGATTCGTCTCGCGTTGAAGGTTCCCCGCACCGAATCTGCCAACTCCGGACCGGTATTGTACCTCGATCGGCCCCTATCTAATTCAGATATATTCCATTATCTTATGTATGCTCCATTATTATAATAATCGTGCATTGCAGTTTAATGGCTTCCTGTCAGTAAGTCGCAAGATCGGCTTTTTCCCCGAAGTCCCCGCCAGTTTCCCCTCACTACTAGTCGAGATTAAAGCATCAACTACATAGAAGCCACACAGAGTGTCTTAGGTACCTACCTAGGTAGGTACCGACCCATTAGATGGTTATCCGACGAGCAAGGTTGTTATAGAAGGCCAACTGGACTATAATCCTTTAACATTCTAAATTGTTGTTATGGTGGTCCTCTTACCCAGGAATAAGACTAAGAAATCACCTTTCAATGACCATGCCTCGAAATATTCACCCAGCATCGCTGCCAGATTGGAACAATCTCACCGTTATACATAAGAATAACCTTCCTCCTCGGGCCAACTTCCATATATATAACACTATACAGGATGCCTTAAATTATGACAGCACTAAATCCAACATTTACTCCCTCTCAGGAACTTGGAAATTCAAGCTTGCCGAAAACCCATTCGAGGGCCCCGGAGGATTCGAGGATGCGACCTTTAACACAGCAGAATGGGACGATATAACTGTGCCTAGTATGTGGCAGCTGAACGGCTACGGCAAAGGGCCTCACTACACCAATGTCAATTTCCCTATCCCGGTAGACCCGCCCAATGTTCCATTCGACGAAAATGAGACTGGATTCTACGTCAAGAAATTCACAGTCCCTAAGAATCTTACGGGCTTGCAGCTACGGCTGAGGTTCGAGGGAGTGGATTCTGCTTTTCACGTCTGGGTGAACGGAAAAGAAGTGGGATACCATCAGGGGTCACGGAACCCATCCGAATTCGATGTCACAGGCGTAGTTCATGAGGCGGGTGAA
Organism: Daldinia concentrica; assembly: GCA_902805455.1. Lineage (NCBI taxonomy): Eukaryota > Fungi > Ascomycota > Sordariomycetes > Xylariales > Hypoxylaceae > Daldinia > Daldinia concentrica. The sequence continues at coordinate 1,953,966 of CADCSW010000041.1, read as the reverse complement.
AATACTATCGCAGTTCGAGTTTATCAATATTGCGATGGTACTTACATTGAGGATCAGGTAAGATCTATTATTACGAAGTCTCTTAGTTTAGTCAACCAAGGATAATGGAAATGTTCTCTCATCTAGTTCCGTCCCAAATCAAATATCCCTTCTTTCTTCGAACCAAGGCCTGCATTTCTAACATACTTTGCTTCATAGGATCAATGGAGGATGAGCGGAATGCAAGTTCAATCAATTCATTAAGCACTGTGATGAACTAACTAGTAATAAGCTATCGTGATGTTCACCTTCTTGGCTTCCCATCAGAGTCGCGTGTTGAGAACCTATTCGTCCAGACAAAATTGGACAACGAGTATGTCAATGCCGACCTAAAAGTCCGGGTAGATGTCACCGGATCTGGTAAACTTCAAGTCGACCTTTGGGACCCATCCAAAAGCAAGGTCATTACTACGGAGACAAGAACTGCGTCTCAGGGACGTGCCGAGTTCTCTCTCCCAATACAGAACCCTTCGAAGTGGACGGCAGAAACACCGATACTATATTACCTTGTTATCTCTTTAAACGATACCAGTTTCGTTGCTCATCGCGTGGGGTTCCGACAGATAGAAATGAAGGATGGCCTAATCAAAGTCAATGGTCGCCGGATTACCCTCAAAGGCGCCAATCGACACGAGCATCACCCCAGACTTGGGCGCGCTGTTCCGTTCGAATTCATGAAGCGGGACCTTATCCTTATGAAAACTCATAATATCAATGCCATTCGGACTTGTCACCAACCGAGTGATGTTCGTCTATATGACTTAGCTGACGAACTAGGAGTAGGTTATCTACATCATATCCTTATGTCTCTGTTATCTAACAAGAGCAGTTCTGGATTATGGACGAGGCTGACCTTGAATGTCACGGATTCGAGTCAATATGTACGTTAATATCGACATTTTAAACTATAAACTATATTAATCTAGATATAGGCGATGCTGCACTATCCTCTGCTGATAGAGCACTTCCGTTCCGCGAGCGGCAGCTTCTCACCCGGAAGGACGCAGCTAAATGGACGACGGACAATCCCGCTTGGGAGCAAGCCTATGTAGATCGCGCGAAACAGCTAGTTTATCGCGACCAACTTCACCCCTCCGTCATCATTTGGTCGCTAGGAAATGAAGCTTTCTTTGGCCAAAACTTCAAGTCTATGTATAATTGGATTAAGTCATATGATGACAGCCGACCCATCCATTATGAGGCTGATATATACGCTGAGACTATGGACATGTATTCGACAATGTACCCGCCGATAGAAACTATCATTGAATTTGCTAAGGATGAATCCAAGAGCAAGCCCCTTGTGCTATGCGAGTTCATTCACGCAATGGGCAATGGACCAGGTAACATTAAGGAGTATATCGACGCTTTTTACGAACATCCAAAGCTTCAAGGCGGCTTTGTCTGGGAATGGGCGAACCATGGTCTCCTTACCAGGGATAAGGAATCCAACGATGAATTCTATGCTTACGGCGGAGATTTCGGTGACGAACCCAACGATAGCAACTTCATCATGGACGGGGTGTTACACTCTGACCACACGCCAACCCCTGGATTAATTGAATACAAAAAGGGGATAGAGCCCATCAAAGTTGTTTCCTACGCGTCGCAGACAGCCACAATCATAAATCGGTACGACTTCATTACTCTTGATCATCTCGAATGTATTTACGTGATCTTAGATGAGGGGAAACCAACCTCTCATACCGGCAGCATCGAACTTCCATCTGGCATAGAACCTGGCCAAACTGCTGAACTGACACTCCCATCTCGACCCACTGATTTAACTGGAGAAGGGATATTACAACTATTCTTTTATCAGCGCGTTGCAACTCCGTCCCTCCCAGCCGGATTCGAAATCGCCTTCGAAGAGATCCCACTTAATAGCCCCTCTCTTCCTCTCGCCGTTCAGCTTCAGTCTAAAGATAAAGTGACTATTACTGAAACATTGACTCTTTGGACAATTTCTAGCCCGACTACATCATGGAATTTCTCGCCAGTTCATGGAAAACTACGATCATTCACAAAGAATCACACCGAGCTCTTGGCCGTGAGCCCGGAATTTACCGCTTACCGGGCACCTACGGATAATGATGCGCCTCAAGATGGACGCGACTGGAAAAATAGGCTTCTACACCTTGCTAAGTGCCAGACGCGTAGATGCACATGGGATACTGAAGCCGATGGACACGCTGTCGTTGTTCAAGTGCAGCAGCGATTCGCTCCGCCTGTTCTTTCGTGGTCCATCGATTTAGACATCACTTACGCGTTTTACGCATCGGGTACGCTCTCCATACGCGTTAAGGGTAAACCAAAGGGGTTGAATTTGCCTCGTACATTACCGCGCATAGGCCTCACTATGGAACTACCGAGTGAATGGGCCGGAGTAAATAAGGGTACACCGGCGGTGACCTGGTACGGACGTGGTCCGGGCGAGAGTTACAGGGACAAGAAGCTGTCACAGCGTCTAGGCGTGTATCAAGTCGCCGCGGTGTCCGAGCTCTGGACCGACTACGAGTATCCGCAAGAAGGCGGCAATAGGACGGACACGCGCTGGGTCAAGTTTACGCATGCTGGCGGCGAATCAATTACGGCTTTCTTTTCGGATCAGAATGATGCTGGAAGGAAGCGGAAACTGTTTGATTTCAACGCGTCGCACTACCGGGTCGCAGATGTAGAAGCAGCGAAACATCCCTATGAATTACAGAGAAAGAGAACGGATAACGTAGTCCTTAGACTAGATGCGGAACACCATGGATTAGGAAGCGGTTCCTGTGGACCTAGTACCAGGGATGAATATTCGTTATTGACAGAGGACTTGGAGTTCGAAGTGGTATTGGCGTAAGGATTTTTCGAGGCCGCCGTATTCAATCAATAGGTATCATCTCTTTTAACTTCTTGTAGACTGACCAGATACATCGAGTTCACTCAACCCTCGTGATAGCCATACAGGTGCATTCACTAATCCTTCCGTTATAAGCCGAGTACTATTAGCCTATTTCGTCGTTTGATTGGTGAGCGTGGACATGCATGCATATGAGGCACAAAAGCGCCCCCATATTGCAGCACACCGGGCTCTTCCACACAACTGTGCGTTACCATCGCAGTGCAATTATATTCCACGGAAACCCCTCTCGCCTTTCCTCAAAGTAGCAAGCTATATGAAAGCCGTCAAATATTTCAATACATCACCATCTCATCCCAGCTTACAGCTTTACTATTTCTAAGGTTTACTCTTAAAAATGGAGCCTAGGTATGATCCAGAGACGAACGTGGCATCCCCAAACATGGATAAAGAACATGATAGTGTTATGAATCTCTCTATGCAAGATTCCATGACCCTTTTAGCAAGACCTACATCGTCCACGGAGCAGCCATTATCCTTAAATCAGGATCGCTTGAAAATGATCTCATCAAACAGCCAACACGGGCTTCGAAGCTTAGACTTGCGCGATGCATCCAGCGCAACTGGATTTGGTGCAGAGGTTTGTCAGAAACAAAATGGAGTTCTCATCGAATCAGAGGAACATAGTTCCTTATCAGGCGATTCTCTATTATACTCCAAACGGGACGATTCATTTTCTTCGTTATATGGTCGCAGTCTTCCGTCACTTAGCGCAGACACTCAAGATAGCGTATCGAGCATGTATCGAGCTTCCACTCCGATTGATACGCTGGAGCTTCCCCAAGATCCTATGATCCCTGAAGATCCTAGGTTCCCTCCTTATCATAGTCTTGCCCAGTATTATCGGAACTTATCCCATGAGACAGATACGGAGCAGCCACTCACTATTTCAATCGCCAAAAAGGTCGACTACCCTTATCCAAGTACACTGGAAACAATTAACGGGCTTATTCCATTTACATCGTTAAACGAAGTAAATACTAAGCTCAGTGAGTCTGTGAACCAGGGTTCATCTCCCTCCGATTTGAGCTCGACGAGTGTCAAGGAGCGGATGGCGTATGCTTCTACGGCGCACTGGAACTCAAGCCCAAGTATGTATAGTGTATTTCTCTTAGCGATGGATTCCAAATAGCTACCAGCTAATTTAACTTCAACACCTAACAGGATGGAATCTTGATGTAACTGATAAGGGAATTGAAGAGCCATACCCCAAGCAACAAGGCACTATCAGACAGAGCAGTCCTTTAATAGAACTTTCCAAGACAGCTCTCAGAAACCATATCGACCCTTCAATACCGAGTCCCTTGCCAAGTGCATTCAACAACTCACATCCATCAAGCCTAGGCAACTCAACCAACGTAACTGAATACGACTCAACGAACTCAAGCGACTTCGAGGAAGAAATCAATGGAATGGACCATGGCATTCTCCAACCTCTCACACCATCCATACTAGACGAATTATTATTTATATTCTATAGGCAGCTCAACCTATCGAGAGGTCGGCCAAACGAAGTCCCTTCCGGAAACACAACATCACGTCCTCAAAGTCGCACAGCAACCCAAAAACAGGGCGACTCTCCCAGTAAAGACTCAGGCACTTCATCACGTTGTAAAAGGAGGCGCAAAGGCAGCGACCAGCATCAATCAGGGGACGAAGGGGAAGAGGGAGACGAAGACAAATACCCACACAAGAGGCTTCACCCGGACCGCCCCGTCGAAGTTCAACCTACATTTTGGGCGTGTCCGTTCTCCAAATGGAAACCCCTATCCTATCGCAAATGCCGTCAGTATATCCTAAAGGATATATCCAGAGTAAAGCAGCACCTTCGTCGATACCATGAGAGACCGCCCTATTGCCCTGTATGCTGGGAAGTGTTCCGAGAAGAAGACGGGTTTGAAAGTCATATTCAAGGTCGTAATTGCTCTCCACGACCAAAAACAGACCTAAAAGGTATAACTACAGCTCAACAAAAGCAACTCGAACGTCGCTCCGATAAACAGCTCACAAAGCCAGAACAGTGGTATGCGATTTATACGATATTGTTTCCAGGTCAACCTCATCCAGACAGTCCGTACTTAGAGAGTGACTTATCTTCTGAACTATTGCTATTACAGAAGTTTATAGCAACAGACGGTCTGGAAATCGTGGAGCGTAAAGCTCGAGAACATATACCGCCAGATTTAATGCCCCACGAGGATGAGGTGCTAGCCTACTCACAGGCCTTGTTTCAACAAGCAATACCAGAGATACTCCAAAGATACGACGCTACCAGACCTATTAACAATGGCCCTGAGATGATCAAAAGATCTGGATTATCTTCGTTAAGTGGGATCGATTGCGACTCCGGATATGGTACATTATCCCAAGTCAGCCAAGATAGAACCACCCAGAATAAGGGACTGGTCACACATAGAGAACAGGATCGCGCTACAACGGGTAGGATCGACCACACTGGTTTCGACTGGGCGTCAATTGATAATGTTCAGATACGGGCCTTATCAACTAAAAATCAAGTAGCAGCAGATGTAGCCCAATCTGAAGATTTATCTACCGTTCAAATAAGCCTCGAAGACGGCTCTCAGCAATTTACACCTTATGGATCTCTAGATTTGCCATCGAATTTTACGTTACATCCCTGTGATGAACGGCAGCTCTTTGGATTAAATGAGAGCGAAGCTAACGGCACATACAATTGGGATGCTGCTGTCGGTGCCTTGTTCGATAACAATGGGGCTTTGGCGTCGACGGATCACAGCTAGGAATCCCAGGCCTTAAGTTGAGATTAAGAGTTGGACACTGCTCTAACATGGATAAGCCAGTGCTGCAGGCAGATAAAATGAGGTGACAAGACGCGGGACATCAGCATGTATAGGATCTATTATAGATAGGTTAAGTTGTAGTTACGTACAGTCACTATGTCCTTAAGTGCCAGGGAGACACGGTACATTATTCGTTTAAATTTGATTGGCTAAAACCTTTGCACTATTTCTGAGATGGTATATCTTAAGTCTTTTCATAGTCTTAATTCGTGAATACTAGTGGGGTGTGTACCTGTGTCTCGCTGGCACTTGAGGACATAGAAACAAGAATAATGATATACTTCTTCACTAAGTACCAGTCGACTACTTTGCAATATTATTTCACTACCAAATGGGTGATGATATGTGGTTGATACAAGCCTCATTTAGTATGCCTGACTTGGACAGTCGGTCTGCTAAGCATTATGTAGATTATTCTTAAAAGTTAAGGAGGATCTACTTGGTAGTCTACAGGATACCTTCAAACATGTGTACATAGCCCCCTTTCGGGATCAGCACGTGGCTTAGTTTGCTAAGATACCGAATGGCCCCACGTTATTGCGGCGCGTACTATTTGAAGCATACACCGCCCGGTTTTATGTACATATAAATTTGAACTCGAAGACTACGAGTCGAAGGATAACTCAAAGAGTCCATAAATCGTCCACGCAAATCTCTTATGCTGTGCTATTAAGTCCAGCAAAATGGAAACATCACTACAAACCCCCAACCCACCCGTAAATATTTTCAACGACTATGTCTCATCACAGCAGACTACTCTAAATGTGTACTGCCACGACAGAATTTTTAAAAATGTCACAGTTAAGGATAGTACCGGCCAGCCTGTATTCCGAGTGGAGGGTACGAGTCTCGGCACATCATGGAGTTGGCGACGTAAGGTCTTGGACGGCTCTGATACCCATTTATTCGACTTCCGCCATAAGAGCATCGACATTAAGAACAGCTGGGTCGTCGAGAATCCCAATGGCGATAAGATCTGTTCGCTTGTGCACAAGTCTCAGATCACCCATAGCCACTCATCTATCAACGCCACCGTCCGCACCCAAGTAGGCGAAGATATCCTGGTAATCATGAAGCCCAACGACCATGCGGCGCTGATTACGACTATTAGTGTTGACGACACCGCCATAGCGACCATCCGCAAGGTGGAGGATAACGACATAGCTCCTTTAGGCACCCGAGACAGAACTGTTTGGGAAGTGCAAGTAGCTTCGGGGGCTGACCTAAGCTTGGTGAGTGTTGACTTATTGATTTCGTCTCTAGTTATAAAAATGTGTGATTCTAATAGCTATTATAGATTATGATTTTGATGCTTTGTCGTGCTGAGATGTGTCACGTGTGGAGGCAATAACGAGCGGAGGGAAAATATGGTTAAATGCGTTTTTTGTTATAAAGCTCGTACGTTATGTAGGGTGGCTTCTGATGCTGAATGTACTAATAAAAAACGCCTAAAGAGTTCTGAAAACTGAAGGCTTCATGGATAACTTGAGCGATATAATGCGAGGAAGACTTCCCCTGCTTATAGTGGAAATCTTGGTAAATATAAATAAGTTCACGCAAGTTTATAGGCTTAGCTACATCGTCTAGTCTTTGCGTGTTTAGGCCAGCTCCAACGGATATATTTCTCTTGGTATCATACAATTATACGGGTTCCCTAGTGAGTCTGACCACTACGATACGCCGGCTTTAACGACTCCATCCACCTGGTGATTATAGACTAGTATTAACCATGCTATAATGTTTAGCTATAATGTCAGATTAATTCCCTTCATTATTTTTCTATATAAATGATCTAGTTATCTCCTTATGAATTAGGATTGAAGACCGAAGTATATTCAAAAATTACGGTAAATTAATACTACATAACTAATAGCGTACGTCGTAGCGAAAAAGTAAAGTACGTGTATTTATAGATTATCACTCATGTAATACAATTCCTGTAAGAGCAAGCCCGGATATGTTTCTAATATTTTAGTCTAGTATACTATGTAATATCCTGAGATGAGAGAAGGTTCGAGCAGTGGAAGAAGAGTGCTAATCCGACTCACCCCAGCACATGGCCAAGGATCTTTACGCACCAACCAATTACATCGTATGAGTAGGTCACATCGTCGTTAATCTACGGGATTATTAAGCAGCTGACACATCCCATCTTACCATAACGGGCGTTGGTCTAGGAATAGTAACAGAGCTATAGGATGTTAGCATAGAAGCTATCTTACTAGAGAAAACTGTCTATATAAGCGGGAGCTTCGTCAATCCAGTCAGGTATAATACAGGCGGTCATGCCTACAAAGAATGATACGGCCTGAGAAAATATACTCCATCTAACAAAAACTGACGGCTAAGGAGAGAATAATTTCCGGCTCACATCTCGTCAAATATTTGCAGAATGTCATCACCTTCGAGGGAACAACTCTTAGAGACTGTCAAACTCTTCATAGAGGCGTTCAACGAGTTCACGCCCGAATCAGTTGTGCGATACCGCAGTCCTACGTGCATGCATCGGCTAGTTCCCGCAACCTTAAACTCGCCGCCACAAAGCAATGCCGAATACGCAGGCCTCATAGGAGCACTGACAACCATTATGCCGACGTTTCATCTCCGATTTGTTGATGGGGGAGAACCAGTGGTAGACGAAGTCACTCGCAAGGTCGTATTGCATTTGAAGTCGAGCTCCAATACGGCTGTTGGGCTATATGAGAACGAGTATGTTTGGATCTTGACATTGAGCGAGGATGGTAAACTCGTGGACGATATTTTGGAATTCGCGGATAGTTTATATACAAGTGACCAACTACCGAAGTTGAAGAAAGCGGTCGAGGACGCAGCTAAGAAGTGAGGATAGATCTTAGTTAGATCATCAAGGCGAATAGAGGGATTTTGAGAAAGCAGTAGTACCGCCACCACCGGCTAAGTGCCCCATCGTTTTACCGAGAGCCCAACTTAAAGCTTCCGTTTTTTTCTGGATCGTTAGGTTAGTAGATATGGAACTATCGAAGACTTACGTACGGCCTAACGCCCACGTGCTCCGAAAATCATGCGGGCCGGAACGAGGTCCGCTACGTTGGAAGCTTTGCGACGGAGTAGTTTGCCACCCTAACCAACTATTCTGCACCGATAGATCTGCACGAATACCCCGCAGTTATGTAAAAGGGTACAGAATAGTTTATCTTAAGTTAGGTACGAAGCATCTATAAACTTGCTTTATGCGATCCTCTACAGTATAATGTGTTTGCTTGGGCGTAAAGGGAGCTTACAGATGAGTTGTGATTATGCTCTTGCTATATTTAATGATGTTGACATGAGGTTTCTTTTGCGGATCTCGCGGAGGCCGGCTTTAACTTGCGGCATCCTTATTGGTAAAAAGCGATTCTTAATGATTGCTTATCATCTATTACTATCCGATCCCTCGTCATTGGGTGCAAAGAACTTACACCGGTGTTAGCATAAGACCCATAAAAGGTCCTGTCGATAACCGTAAGAGTCGGGATGTTTATAATGGTTCTATGGGTCAGACATTTCGGGATTTGTGGGGAGACGGCCCCGCGCGATGGTTGTATTGACAAGGAAGCTACTCGCTTCGGTGGCAAAGTTCGGGGGAAGTAACTCCAGACCCTGCGATGGATATGAATTAGGGGTCTAGGGGGGATCGGCGGCGCGAAATATTTAAATCTTTACGATATCGATCAAAAATATCATAGGACACCAACTCCACATAGAGACCGGTCTCGTCTAAACGGATAGATAGATTCGTGTCGCGAGAACAGTACTCCAACGTATACAGGAGGCTGCCAATGCCAAACTAATCGAGTAAAACCAGCTAGATGATCGGGATTCTATTGTGTCAGAATGGCGTCAAAAAAGATACTCCATACTAGTTATCACAGTATGGGGCATGGGGCATGGTTTTTTTTTCTTGACGCCGTTCTGTGTGTATAGCATCGACAGCGATCTTCAACATTTCTCGGCGAGCTATTACGTATCAGCATACGTATTGGTTTAAATGAGCGGTCCTTGTCTCGAGACGGTGGCAGCATAACATCGCGACCGGAAGAGGGTGCCTAGGTAGGTAGGTAAGGTGATCTAGATCGCGGATAAGATGAATTTATCAAATGAAAATAATCATAAAAGTTCAGTGATCTCGATTGCCCCCGCGTCCCTTTATTCTGAGTTGCGAACGTGTAGCCGGCTGATAGTCGCGTGTTCGAATCCGGACTCTAACATTGTAACTTCGTATATCAATTGACAACACAAGATGTCAAGTATGATTCTAGAGATCGCATGCAAGAATGTTAGTCCACTTTGCTCCATCTATTTATTAACTATCACGTTGATAGTTGTTTCAGTTGTCGCTGGAGGGCTGGAGCAAGGCTACTGAATCAAAAGAAGGGAAGCAAATTGGTCCTAATGACGGAACATCCGATTCGGTAAGTACAATATGAAATATGGATGTATGTCCATTGCATATATACATGTATCTACCTGATAGTCACCTGACGGCTTGACTGAACGCATACTGCATACATACATCCACGGATCCTACATGTAGATAAGCTAGGTACCGTGCTCTTAGTACTTCTCTTATCTACATGTATATTATAATCTAGTTAACTATTCTAACATAGTTTGGGACCAAAAATTGGCCACCGTGGCTCGGTGTGGCTGCACAAAGTGAAAAGTCGGGACCATCCAATCCACTAAAGACAACTAATGACAAGGATATACCCCCGGGTAAGCATCTAAGATCCTCTAAGAAATAGCAGATCGAGATTTTACAAATGCTCTTATCCTCTTTGGGTCGCTCATCGTACGACTTCTGACCTAATAAGGTCTAATGAGGTTACAATTCGTGGAAACAAGTAGTTTTACCTCTTAGATCCGTACATACATAGAACATAACTGCCATGAGTCTTTTTTTGTCCGGCTTTCCTCCACGTCAAGGTGAGTGTCAAAGGTAGGTACCGGCCGAATGCGCCGAATTTTGTTACCTTATTTTAGATATTTTAGATGGCAGGGTCATTTTCGATCTACACCCTCTTTAATAACCAGGATGGTTACTATCTGTATGCAATTGGTCCGTTAAAGTTCGGCTAGATTCTGATTAGACTTCTGCTCACACACCTTGGGTGCATGGGTTGGCCCCACAGGACCCTTGATCGGCGGAAAAAGGTACCTCGTTCTGTACGATTCCAGCAGGTTACGCTCGATCGTGAGGAAGCTGCACCTCCAAATGTATCGGTCGTAATAATTGCTAAATCACTTTTGAATCTGCGAGGAGGCAAGTCCGGGCGGCGAAGGGGTCTCGACAAGCCCTACGGTGGGTAGTCACTGTTTTCGTAACCCTCCTAGATCTCGATGCGCATACTATTTTTCTTCAATACCTAGCCTAGCATATTGTCCTTTATAATGATACGAAGTAATGTTCTCTTTTTTTATTTTCTACCAACTATTCCCTAAATGTCCCTAAATGTATGCTCTTGCCACCCTACCTTAAGAAACCTAAAAACCTAAATAAGCGAATTCATTCGACGGATCTTGTTCATTAATTGCATGCATCCATCATTTATTATATCTATTATTATCCGCTTTGTATTCCAGCTCGACTGCGTTTTGCTCGATCTGCTCCGGAGCCAATACAATCAAAGCGATCCCAATACGAACTGAATCTTAACTTCAGCCAAGGGAGAAATTCTGCATGTAGGTATGACGTTGCATTGTCAACTTTTCATGAATCCCAACCCCCTTTGGGTTACCGCACCCTTAATGTATCATAGCGACATCTTGCAGAAAGGGTTTCCATCGATTTCTCGCACACTCTTCAGTTACTTATCATCGACCCATTCATACCCATTCATTATAGCCAATATGCGCTTGCAGCTTTGCGCGAATGGCCGCGATGCGCTGTCCACCCTCACCTAGATAATCATTCCTCAATTTTGCTAAGACGCACCGCACCGATGCAAATCCATTTTGCTTTTGCTCGTCGTACTGACATATTATGAAACTAGAACATACTCTCTATTGACGACTATGTCGCTACCACATTCTTGCTACATGCGTAGATAACCTATTGAAAGTTCATTTATCTCTTCTCAACCCTCACCATACCAGTATACGAAGGTATCAGCGGAAGCAGCATGGCCGACTGTAAAGACGCGCCCACTGCACCGAGTGTTACATATAACAATCCGAGACGAAAGTCGCCTGAGGCCTCTATAACGCTGCAGTATCACAGACAAGCAAGAAATGCTTCCAAACGCGATCCCCAAGCAGCTAACCCGCCCATCCACCCAACTTTTTCCAAACCGCGAAGGAATTCTTCTGGAGACAGCAATGAAACAGGTATAAGCGACCCGAAGAAATGGTTTGATACGTCAAACCAGAATGCAATGCACACAACCGACGTCGACGAAGCTCCATTTTACCAAAAAGAGATTGATTCTTCCAATGAGGAGGTTGCAAAGTATGGGTTACCGTTGCAGAGTCCAGCATACCGAACTCGTCCGGTTGGACTGGCACATAGCAACCAAAGCGCCGATGAATTCCGTTCCGTAATCGATGACTTAACGGTTGAGAACAAGCGCTTGAAGGAGGAGCTGAGGAAATATAAACAAATGGGCCCCGACTCATTGCGGAGGGACAAGTTATTCGAGGTTAAGGTTCATGGCCTATCTGGCAGAAAGAAGCGGGAGCTAGAGGCTGCACTACGGGATTTTACAACAAGTCTCGACAATTCGAGTGCTGGACCCTCCCCAAGCCGGAAGAAGACGTCAGGCAAGTCGAAGAATATCCATTCGTCAGCATCCAAACATGCGTCGTCGTCGTCTGGGTCTAACTCAAGACCCGTTGACTCCGCGTATGCATCTATGTCGACCGGACCAAGCCCTTCTGTCCCGTCCCTTCCCGGTCAGGCTAAGGCAGCACGAGAACGATCTGAACAGAAGATCGAAAACTACCTACGAGATATCCCCGAAGGTTTATGGCCGCGACCTGCCATCATGACCGAGAAGGATAGGAAAAAGCTTGTAGTTAAGCGGCTCGAACATCTTTTCACAGGCAAAATGGCCGATCCAGCAGAGCATATCTTGTTACCACAAGTCCCCGAGCCTATCGTCGAAGATGTGGAAATGGGAGGAACTATCGATAGAACAGTAGCTCCAAACGATGCGATACGAGAAGCGCAAATCCAACCGCGAGATTCGAGTCGGAAGGAGAGCAGTTCACGCGACAACGGATCTGCATCTAACCCGCATTCACAATCAAACTCACATTCTAACGGCGGCCAAACAGAAACAAGGGACAATGGCAACGGCAACAGCAACGGCAACGGCAACGGAACTAGCAACAGTCGCGCGAATGAGAGTGGTAACAATGCATCACCGCACATGTCAACGTCACTACCGGAACAGCGCCCTACGCGGCCACGCGACTTGGACCCTGATCGCAGACAGGTACCATCAGAAAACATGGATTACATACGTCATCTGGGATTGGTTGCGCCTGAATCGCAGAAGCAATTCTCTGCAAGGGATGTGTCGCCAGATACGGAAGGATGGGTGTATCTCAATCTGCTGTGCAATTTAGCACAGCTGCATATTCTCAACGTGACCCCAGCTTTTATTCGCAATGCGGTATCGGAGAAGAGTACCATGTTCCAACTATCGCCTGATGGAAGAAAAATCCGCTGGCGGGGTGGAATTGAGGGTACCAAGTTCAGCAGTGACAGCGGTAGCTATTCGCAGCATAACCAATCAAGCGATGACACGGACGGATCGAACGATCAGGATCAAAGAAAGAAACAGAAAACGCAGGGATCCGGAAATGACGTCACCGCGCACAAACCCTCAAAATTCGGTCTGGGCATGCAGCAATCTAATTCATCCGAAAGTTTCCACTATAAGCCGTTATTTGTACACCACCAGACATCTTCCTCAGACGAACAACCATCGGGAGGTGATGAGACCGGCTCGTCTTTTGGACCTCCCGAGGAAAGCAACTTGGGAGGTATGGATTCCCGTTGGGGTCAGAGTGGCGTATCAGGTGTCTCGCAGCGTAAGCGCCGTCGCGACGGTGCAATCATTTACTATAGTGGGGCACCTTTCTGCACAGACCTCTCGGGTGATTTTGGAGAGGGAGAAATCTCCCCCGCTACTTATGATATGACCTCATCAGGGGACCATAGCAACCAGGGACCCATGCAACCCCTCAGCCTCGGCATCACCCGCCCACAATTCAGCCGCTCTACGTCAGGATCGTCACTTCCTTTCAGACCGCTCAGTACCTTGCAGTCTCGCAGCACGCCGATGGAAGTTGACGATTCCGACGCGCCAGAGTTAACTTCGGCTGAGACAGAGGACGAAGACATTGATGCTGATTTTTCTTGGTCCGATGTCAATGACAAGCAACATGCTGCTCCCTTGTTGAATCTCGAGGCTAGTGGTTTAGGAGGTACTTATCCCGAAGACCATTTTGTAGTTATCGTACCAACACGACGGCCGAAGGACGCTCACTACGACGAAAACAGCGCGTCCGAGGATGAAGATGAAACCCCATCAATACGGCCGAGCCTCATTGGGCGCCCAGGTCAGGAGACAACAGACTCCATCATTAACAAGTTAGCCAGCATGACGACTAGCTCACCAGCACCACGTTCGATATCGGGTATCAGAGGGCATGCCGTTCAAATCAAATATCTTCCAGAGAAGATTCGTCGACTAAATCCCGTGTCTCTTCCACCACCCACCTTTTACTTTCCAGCCGGAGAAAGTGACTTCGACGAGGACGAAGACGAGGATGAGGATGAAACCATGGACGACTCTTCGGAGAGCCTTATAAGTAGGCAGGCTATCGTAGAAGATGGGCCAAGTTCGGATGTTGACTTGTCTGGAAACGATGAGGAAGATGAACACTCCGATGACGGTCAGGACTACGATGCTAGCGGGAGTATATCGCCTGATAATGTGGACGAGACTCCTGACGTCACTCAACTTTTACGAGGACGTAGCATAAGGGTTTCGGAAAGATCGATCACTACTGGGAGTTCAGCAGCGACTGCCGGCGGAGCTGTTAGCGGTTATAATAGTAGTATTGAGGATATGTAAGAGGAGGGCTAAATTTGCTACATATGGCAACCTAATTATTGTACTGGAAGAGTACCAGTTTGAACGAGGGATATAATCTCAACGGATGTATTTCTATTTAGTATTGTCATAGCATTTGGGTTGGCGTAAAGCTTTGGCGGATTGCTTTATAATGGGCGACATCTGAAAACGACCCAAGGCGGCAACGGGCATTGATTTGATGTTTAAAACTAGGAATATTGTTAGCGTGTGTGGCTACGATGAAACAATGATATAATGATATACCAATTAATGAGTGAAAAACGGTATCTTCTGTATTTCTTCGTCTCAAATTATCCTTAAACATTGATACGGCGGAATTGCCAATGTGTACCTATGATTGAACTGCGTACCTTATGTACCCAGGTAACCTAGGCAACATATATTAGGGGCCGTACATGTTTTAGAGAGGGAGTCACGTGATGTTTGCAACTACTTCAACTTGTATGGGGATACTTGCCTTGTACACTTACCCAGATTAGATGGAAATGTCGACCTTAGATGTGATACTTTAAGGTACAAGCTCAACTTGAGAACAAACATTACTAAGGTAGATACATATTTATCTACAGATATTAATAAAGGTCCATGTAATTTTCTATGTATATTTCTTTCAAATCACAAAATCATATATGTCTTTTGATTTCACACAAACACATTCACGACCGAAACCTCTCATCAATTCGAGTCCACTAAGTATCGTCGACTTTCGTACTTCGCTACCACCACTTCCAAGTTTCGCTCAAGTTCACCGACAAGATGAATCGGAAGGATCATTCTAGTATTCTAGGTACGTTATCTCATATATTTCTGGTAACCTTTTTTCCCCCGGATCTATGAATGGACCGGTCGGTCGCAATACCTACTACAACAAAGCCTAGAGCAATCCCTGGTAAGGACGCGTAGGATTGGATTTAATAAGATGCGCCTTGCGTCTTCTACCTATTCTTGCCCAACAACCTTGGTCACATCGGACACCACCATTACCCAGGAAACAGTTAATACCTAAGAAGGCATCAATTCTCTACAAGATGGATATATTTGAAGCAAATTCGGCCTGTTATCTACTCTTACTCTATATACATCATGTGCAACATCTTGGTGTCTATAGACTACAAGCCGCCTATCCTGCTCTACCAGTAATAAATACAACGTGGCTTCCACGAACACCTTCACCGACCTAATTTCGCGCGTCGACAACTTGGATCTCAACCTAGACGAAGATGTAAACGACATGACCTCGGGTATTGGAAAGCTGGATATCAACTCGTCCGAAAATTCTCAAGATGACCCCAAAACACCAGACGCATCAGTCGAGTCCACAGATTTGGACAATCACCCCCCAGGCTTGAAAAATCCAAGCCGAAAATCACTGCGGAAGAAGAATGCTAACTGTACTACGTTATTAGACCGTCACAACCGCGCCATCGCGCAGATCCTGTCGCACTTCCGCAACATGGTCATGGCTGCGACTGCACCCATCTCGCAAGGCGGCAACGTCCTCGAGCTTGCTGCGCTCAACCGCATGACCATGGAGACCGAATCCGCCGCTTTAGTACGTACCCTGCCGTTTACCTCTCCTTCTTACCCTATCCCCTCCCCCCTTTCCCTTTCCTTTCCCCCCACCTCCCCATAGAAACCGCCCCACTAACACCCTCCAGATCTCCGAGATCCAAGGCCTCCTAGCCATAAACCGGGAGATCAAAGCTCTATGGATCCGTGGGCCACTGCGACAGCCCGGCGACAGCGACACCCGCGAGGCTGAACTCGACAAGCAGGCCGCGGATGTCGCGCGCCTGTACGACCGCGCCATCGAGATGCGAGAAGCTACTATCCGCCAGGAGAACGCTGCTAAAGCTGGGGGTGATCTCGCCGCGGTTTCCTAGGAGGACAAGGCAGGTTGTCAGAAGATCGATGCCGAGACTGCAGATACCGCCGCGAAGGGGAAGAGCGATGAGGATGCTTGTAATGGTGGCGCTGAATGATGCTGGCGAGAGAACTCGCACTGACCTGCTGTCTACTGATAGTTAGAGTGATTTACTCTAGAGGCGGGGAGTTGACGAAATCTTACGCGGCTATAACCAATATACCCTTTAACCACTTACCAATTAAAACATGTCACAATAGATGGATATAGCCAAGATGTCGAGCAGACTCGATACCACAAAGGTTCATTTACTTCATCTCAGTGGGCTATATAGATCCATCTGGGTATAATCTGAATACATTGATGGCATGTCTCTCAGAAAGCAGCAGTATTCTACTTCTCGGTATCATTTATGCATCTACCATCGAAGTATCCGTGACTCCCAGCCAATGACCTAACCATCGAATAGCTTACGCGCGACATCAAGTTGTATAATATGATCAACCTTCGCACTCATCCGGATTCTCCTCCCCGTCATCTCCCGACTCTTCCTCGAGCTCCTTGGGTATTGACTCTATCTGCCCTATCCTTTGCTCCGCCGCTTCTACGCCTCCTGCAGTGAGCCAAAGGAAGTAATCCTCCTTGTAATTGTCGATTTGATGGAAGAACGTGTGGAACCTAACGACTATAATTAGTAAAGCCGCGAGCATACTAACACTTGGCAGAATAAAAGAAGCTCGACTTACGAATTCTCCTTCTCCTCCAACTCAAAGATACGACGGTAAATCTGCGAATCTTTAAACTCCTGGATCTCTTTTTCATAGTTGCCGAAGTCGAGCTCCGCCAACTTGTACTGTTCCCGAGCACGCTTGTTGTAGCTCTCGAACACGGGCCGCTCTAGTAGTAGCCCTAGACTAGGAGCTTTGGGGATGCTAATACGGACGGTCCCGTAACTCTCGTCGATGCGGGAGAGGGGTGTGGCGCAACGGGTGACGAGGACAGCCATGCCGACCATCTTGCGAATCTGGTGCATCATGAAAGATTGTCCGTGGACCTTGAGCGATAGCCATTGCGTGTCGTTGATCTGGACGGGTTCTGGGTTGGCGATGAAGGATTTGATGGTGCGTTTTGCTGAGGGGTCTGAGTGGCTCTTCTGGATGGTGTAGTTGTGGAAATTTTTCGTGCCTAGGTATTTATCGAGCGCTTCTTGAAGTTTGGATAACCGCTCGGGGGTGACGCGATATCGTCGCTTTGCAGCTATGTATGCGGCTTTGATCTGCTTTAGGGCGCGATCTACAGGATGAATCTCCTTAGATTTCGTAGCTTCCGACTCGTTAGTGTCCTCAGTTCCAGCCATCGGGGTATCTGCCGGTTCCGAGGCCAACTCTGCTGCTATGGTCGAGCTCTCTACTGGAGCATTCTGTACTGAATTAGATGCATCTGTGGGCTTGTCATCTGATTTAGTCTCAGTGATCTCATCCTTCGTCTCAAGCGAGTTGTCTGTAGACTTCTTCGAAGACTTGGATTCTGCCACCTCGCCTGAAGCCTTGTCGCTAGATGCTTCTTCAGAGGTATGCATGCGTCGTATGACAGTTTCCCGGATACTAGGATCTAAGCTATCCAAGATAGGCTGGATATCGTTCTTCTGCACTTCTTCCCAATAGTCTTTAACTTCGCCTAGGCGTTTAGCATATTCTTCCTCAAGGCCCTTCTCTTTGATGGACTCGAGAACCTTTTTGCCAAGGAAGCTCTCAGGATGAGGAGGTAATAAGCAGTAACTCGGCATCAAGTACTCGTACCACCTAGAATCGCAAGATTGGTAGCAGCTGAAAGCATTGTTCGTACGCTGAATACCCCACACTCTAATCTGAGGCGGAAGGTTGTCGTTGATATTCTTCACAACGTCTGGGTCCTCAATGATCAACTTAAGAGAGATCATATTGCCAGCGGCATGGACACCTTTATCAGTTCTCGCACATCGTACAAAACTGGACTTCCTGGGATCGTCAGCATTGGCTTTCGAGATAGCCTTAGCCGCAACCAGCGCAGCAAAAATATCGCCCTCAATCGTCTTTTCCTTGTGGTTGATTTGTAGACCATGATATCCCGTGCCAGCATATCCAATCATGACGGAGACTTTGCGCTTCGGTCTACGTTCTTCGGCCGCGATCTCTTCTTCTGGAAACTGAATGTTCATGTAGCTGGACTCGTTATTTACCGCCGAGTTTCCATTATCGTCAACTCTCCTACGCTTTCTTTCTTGCCAACCTTTTTCGTTACGCTCGCGCTTATCTCTGGGTCTACGGGCTAGTTAGCAAGCATTGGTTTAGGTTCGTAGAACCAATTGGTTAATAGTAAGCCTTACCTATCCTCACCGCGCCCATTACCCCTACCCTTTGAGTCTTGACCCCGGCGGCGCCCGTTAGAGTTGAGCTTTCTGTTGGCGTGCCTGTTTCCATCATCGCG
Organism: Daldinia concentrica; assembly: GCA_902805455.1. Lineage (NCBI taxonomy): Eukaryota > Fungi > Ascomycota > Sordariomycetes > Xylariales > Hypoxylaceae > Daldinia > Daldinia concentrica. The sequence goes on along the minus strand of CADCSW010000041.1, from coordinate 1,934,745 downwards.
GTGGTTTGATTTTGTAGTGTCTGAATCGACCCGCGACTCTGGATTCGCGGAGACACTGGATATAGATTTAGGCCCATTGCTTTGGGAGCTTCCGGTTGGCGCGTTGCGCGCATCAGTCTCAGCCACCATCTTGAAATGCGATGGTAAATTTGCATTATTAGTACAGGTGAAATTATTTGCGGTTTGAGAAAAGTTCCGGGGCAGCTGTACAATTAACTTTTGGGGAAAGCAGCTGTTTTATCGATAAGAATAAATGAGGGGCATTGAATTTGATAATTCATTTAACCGATAAGACGTTCTTAACTTGGAACCTTCAACTTCCACAGCTTAGGGGAGAGTATATTATATTAATTTAGATGCTTTGGAGAGTTCCTTTCTAGTATCACTTTACAGTTCCAATTTCCAACGCTGTGCCGTTACAATATGCTGTCTTTAAGCATCAAATACAATCTCAATGACTGAGTCATGAGCACCATTAGGCTTCGTGATATTTACAATACGAAGTCTCTCATCTGACGCAGCGAGAAGAGTCTCCCAGTCCCTTTTGCTACGCTCTTTGCCGTTAAATCCGGATTTCATGAAGATATCCGCACTCCTAAGATCAGAGTTAGAAAGGCATTTCCACTAAGAATAGATACTAGAAAGAGTAAGGATAGCTAGGTAGCTATCAATATTATAACTTACCTTTGCATTCGATCTTTCAACCGATTCTCGTCACTCAAGTTAGGAAGAACAACCTCAGAGAGCCAAACCTTGCTCCCTTTTTTAAGAGCTGGTACCAGATTTTTCAAAATTTTGGCTGCATACTGGTCGCTCCAGTCATGGAAGATATGGCGAAATACATATACATCCGCATGATAAGTTACTTTCTCAGTGAGGAAGTTGTAGCTTTTGTATTCCAATCTGTTGTCAAGGTCCTCCGGAACTTTGGCATCGGCGACAACTTCTGGGAGATCCAGCACTGCACCCTTCTTGACGTTAGGATACGTGCGGAGAACTAAAAACTCAATAGTTAGCAATATGCTTAAATTAAACGCTTCAGGAGAAGTTATCACAGCTCATACTATCGGGATAGTGTAGTACACATTGTCCTAGTCAAAGAAAAAGTACTCGAAAGATTAAAGTTGAGCCTGGGAATGATCATACTTAGCTGGATTACTTCTCCACCGGCTCCACCGATGTCGACGACAGTCTCCGGGCACTGATCTTTATTTGCCCACGGCAAGGTCTCGACGAAATACGACGATTTAAAAGCCGGAGCCTTAGTCGAAACGCCCATGGCAGATCGAAAGCGAGCAACTCGTGTCTCATCTTCGGCGATATAATCAAAGAAATTCTTGCTTGGATCAGCGATCTCCTGTTTGTCAATGCCCATTTCTTTAACTGCCTTCTCCTCTCTAAAGGCTAACACCGAAGCGGAATGTCCTGGTTCCCCGCTGCCTGGGAACCGCCGCATGCTTTCGACAAGCTTGGTAACGCCGGACAACTGCTCGTCGATAAATAGACCTAAGATATCTTTCATCTCAGGTACAGTAAACACCGATGAGATGGCATTGTGTCTGACGGACATATCAGGGATAACTTCCTCGAACACGTGAAAGGTGATGGCAGCCTGGACAATGCGACGTGTATCCTCCTCCGGGAGGCCACAGCTTTTTGCGAGATCTTTGTACGATATCTCAGCATTAGGTGCAAGAGGAATATGAGAGGCAATATCAAATGCATATAGAGTTTTGAAAACAGCTACTATAGCGGACTTGGATGTGTAAGTCAATAAGCACAACTACGGTAGTTTCTCGAATAAGACTCAACAGGTGGTAGGTACATACCGTTGGTAATAGAAAAGATAATAGATAACCCATCGGGCCCATTAGGCGAACACGTAGTTCTTCGATGGTCTCAAGAAGCTCGTCACGAGTTCTCCCAAGAGTAGGAGACAGCTCAATTTGTGGCGGTGCTCCGAATGCAAGTGAGAACTGAGCCCCAGGAGATCCTTTCAGTCCATCTTCTAGTGTCTGAGTATTACGTTCAACGATGGATGCAAGTTCAGAAACGGATCTCAGGGGTGCCATGGTGTCGTTAGGGGGAGCTCTGCCGAGTAGTCAAGCGAGAGAAAATAGATCAAAATACTAATTAACAGGTAGTTCGAAGTCTAAGAAATACGAAGACAATTTATCAATGCTTCCATATCTATATTTAATTATTAAGTGAGATAGGAGACTTTAAATAGTCGTTCGGATCACAATAAGACTCGTATAGTTGATGCTATTGTTATCCCCGAATCCGAATGAATATGCCGAAACCGACCGATCCGCCCCTATTTATTTCGGTATATTCCACGAACTCCGGTCATTTAGCGCATAATATAGGATTGTAATATTCTCGACTATTATTTCCTATACCACTCATGAGTCATGTTTGTTTAATACTTCTTGCGGTTAGTAGCTTGCAGAGCGAGAGCGAGAACGAGAGCATATACCCGTACCTCATATCCTCATCCGTGACTCATTCATGAAAGTCGCCGAAACCAGAGGTATATGGGTCTGTTGAATCTAACAAGAATTTAGCGAAATAAATAATATGTCACAGATCCAAGAGAAGTTTAGTTTGGCAATCCTGCTACTAAAATTTGGAACATTGAAGTTACAACTATCATTGCCGACTATCTAGAATGCTGGCACGACTAGATTATGAGAATGTTATGTCAAGGCTCTATAAAGCTGCCATTTCTCTTGCTTCAACTATAGAACAACCTAGGTACGTAAGGCGCTAGGGGATAAACACCTATTTCTCGCATCGTAATCATATAATTTCAACCACTCTTCCTAGCCAAGCCGAACTACTACGCCTTGACACTACCTGCTCAGGTGCGGTGACGCGGAAAGTTACTTAGGCATATTCCCAATCCTTTTATGTTCTAATAGGTGTAACGGAAGTCGGGTTGAGACCCCTCCTATACCATATGTTAGTTTTGAATCTAGCTGTGGCGGAAACGAATATCTTACGTCGGTTGTTTCAAGATACTTCTCTCCTCGGTCGGCTTTCTTGTTGTCAAAATAATAGGATATATCCAATAGGCCCACGAGAACGATTGTTAATAAACAGCATGCTATGCACGCATATAAACCAGGTCGGTATCCAGTAGCAGCATCTTGGGATCTAATTACTGGTCAGTATCGACCGAAAATGTACCTAGTATCAATAATAAATAGACTTTACCTAAAGACTAGACTGCCAGCAATGCCACCGATACTAGCAAAGCTGACCCAAGACGCACTTGCGAAGGCTCGCTTCCATTGTCCGCGGATGTTGTTGGCCTGGTACGCTAGCGATGCCGGGACATTTGATGTTGCTCCGGCAGTCACGAGGAACGATCCGAAGTATCGAACGCCGTTGTTGGGGTGCCATCCAAGAATAGGTAGGCCGATAAGTGCGACAACCATGTTGGCAACCAAAATAGGGCCACGCGAGCGGTAACGATCTCCAAGCCAGCCCATGATATACATGTAGATGCCCGAAAAAGCATAAGGGGGTGCTATAAGGGTAAGGGAGATACCGCGATCAAATCCCAAATTCGTGTTGAGAATAAGGGGTAAGAAGTAAGCTAATGAATAGGTCAAAGTGTTTGTACAAAAGGCGATTAGGCCGTATCCCCTAATGAGATGTTAGTTGAAGAGACCCTATTTGACGTACCTCCTCCAAGCAAGGAGTGTTTTTCTTCTACCTAGGATGCTTACCAAACTCTCAGATCTAAACCGCCCTTCATAAATAGACTTATCTTAAACTTGGGGGCTTCGACATCACCACGGTCGGCATCAACGCGTCGAACAATCCACGAGCGTTCTCTATCGCTCAAGAACCGCCAAGATTTGCGCTTGGAATCAGGGAAGTCGACCAGGAGCCAGTAGCCAAGAGAGGCTAGGAGACAGGTGATGACACCTGGATGAACATCGGTTAGCACTTAAGGTACACTCTATAGGACCGACGACTCTGAGCTACCTTCAATGATAAAGATCCATCGCCAACCACTAAGGCCTGCAGTACCGTCGAGTTGCATCAAGCCGAATGCGAGAATTCCCCTAAACCCCTTCAGTTAATGACTGTCAATAGATTTACATCTTGTGGGTGTTCTTACGAGCAGGCCGAAGCAACGCAGCCAAGAAGGTAGAAGACCGAGTATCTTCTGCCCATCTCATCTGAATCTACCATTAGATATCTGTCTTCATCATATTTGGAAGTGACCCATTAGGATCTAATCTTACATCGAGTGTACCATGTTGACCTGCGGATAAGTTGGTATTAGTCCCCTAACATTCCAAGCCCCAGTAGAAGATGCAGTAAATGAATGTTAGAACATACAGTAAGTATACGCAGCCCGGGAAGTAACCAGCCTCGAAGGCACCAAGGACTAGTCGAAGGGCCAGGAGGACTTCGAATGACGGACTGAATCCGAATCCGATCATAACGGCACCCCATGCCAACGTAATGGTGGACAGGAAGATACGTGGGCCAACCTTACGGATGAGGACGGTCGACGGTGGTTGGAATAAAATGTATGTGACGAAGAAGACGAGGGTAACGATTGACTAAAAGTAAAGGCTAGTTAGCGAAACAAGATCAAGGACAATTGTGAGAGCAGGAAAGTCTTACATAGCGTTGACCAACAAGATTCAACTCATCGTTCATTCCAGCAACAGCGGCAGCCGACAAATTCGTTCGGTCCATAAGACTGATGCAGTATAAGACACCGACTAAGGCGACAAGTCGGCGGTCGATTCGCCATATAATCTTCTTCCCCTCCTCTTCATCGACATCGTCGACGACATTTGAAGATTGGGGCTTTACCCCTTCAAACTGCCCGACTTCAAACTCCGCCTTCTCTTGATCGCGATCCATGATTAAAGCTTGCGTATAACTCTCTCAACTAGGGAAACAGGTAGATTGGTACCAAGGGTGTTGTTTTATAGTCCTGATGGACTGGCCTGGGGTACGAATTAGCACGGGGGCAATCCCCATGGAGAGAAGAGATTGGGGAACGAGGGGTTAGCCGGGGTAACTTGGTAGTAGTCCCCTGTGGATAAGAACGGGGACTATACCGATGTCTCGCTTGGAGATAGCTCCAAACTAGCTGGACCGGGTAGCTTGTTTAAGAAATACCTTGCTGGTTATTGGCTATTGTAGACTGCAGTGCATTAGGAAGAAAATGCCCGGTTGCTACTTGACTAGCGGAGTTAACTACCAAGACAGGGCAGTAGGTATACTTTGTCCCCTATTAAATCCGGGTTTAGGTTGCCTAGGATGAAGTCGAACGCGTGAACATGAGATTAGACTCGCTCACGTCAATACTTAAAAGGTGATCGGTAGAATCCTTTAACGAGGGTTACACAACTAATAGAGGCGAGAGTGGTATCTCTCCCATAAGCTTTCAGTATTACACGGAAAACAACCCATCGCATCAACAGATATAATTTATTTGCTCTTTGTTCATACTGGAAATAGAGAAGTCCGCCAAGAAGCTATACTAGGTATATCACAATGCCAAGATAAAACTTGGGGTATCTAGTGGAATACTAACAGACAACTTGTAGTTAACCTTACCGGTCCAGCTAGGAGAGAGGTAAGCTAATAACAGCGAGCTACCAGCCTACTTTGCGGGGAGCACTTATGTATAGGCGATACTAGTGATGAAAGAAAGCTTGTGGGACCATCGCTTACGATAGACGCCCATTGATAGTAGAAAGTGTCTAGTCTAGACCCGCCCAAGGTGCTACGATGATGGTCGAGAGTGCGGGGAAAGGTGCCGTAACTATACCTCGTTGGGTCATTGACCGATGCATGGGGTATGCAGCTTGGGGAAGAATGCGGGGATGATAACAAGAATGTTCCTCTCAAAGGAGACCAAGATTCAAAGAACTATTGCGGATCATATCTCTATGTGACCGGAAGTGTGTCTGGTCAACAAGATTTATGATGAAATAATGTGAGCAATGCAGTTACACCGCATGAGTTTTAATATATTATGCCGGCAATTCAATAATATTAATAGTACAAAGATCAAAGTATCATCTCGGGAATTTTAAACTTACATATGATACAATTTAATATAGTCTCACAAGTGTAATGGTAATCATATGCAAACCAAGAACCTGCAAGTTGAGATCCAACTTGTTGGGACAGTAACTCTGCTTTAACTGGCGCGTACAAGAGTAGATTTAATGAATCCCACGCTTGGCGCATTTAATTAGCTAAGGTCGTATTGGTCAACATACTATACACCTAGGTATCTTCTATTAGATCATAACAATAGCTAACTTTCTCTACTTAACATAGTTACTAGTAGTTAGATAGCTTTCGTAAAGGAGAAATGACAAACATCCCAGATACATGAGCTTCCAGATGGGTCTAGATTTCCATACCGCATTTCTTAGGGCTAGCCGCACAGCCCCGAGGTAATTGGTGTTGTTGAGCCTCATTCCTATATGATACTAACTCCAAATTTCCAAGTTGTAGCCGGGGTTGGATCTGGTTGACTACCGGCGGCCCGCGGCATTAACGATAGGTGCCCCAAGTAGGTACCTAGCAAGGGGCCACGCACGTTTTAGTGATAATTAAATTGATCATGTTGATCAATCTTGTGAGTTAATCAAATAGTACGGGTATAATTGCAATATCAATGTAAATATATCCTTGACCCTCACTACGACGTAAACTTAATGACGGCATCAACGACCCTTTCTGTCACTAGTAAGGACTTCCCATTCCAACGACCGATAGTCTTAATGAATTCCTTAATTACCTCCGGTCTAAGCGTGTCCGATGGTCCGTCTACTGGGCCCTCCCTCAGGTAGTTCGTTATACAGCTCTGATCTAAGTCGATGCCAAAAGTGCCTACTTGGCCCCCATAGCTGTGCATTAGAACCGCTATATCCCGGCCAGCTTCGACGAGGCCAGTGGCATACGAGCGGACGAGTTTCGAGTCAGTGGCTAGATCAGCATTCAAAGGCCGACTTCCGTTCATGGATAGCAGTGCGAAGGGTCAGAGTGAATTTATCATAACTTTCGGGAACATGGAAAGCATTATGAAGTATCAATAGACTCGATCTGCTGACGGATTCCACAACCAACTGCAAAGATGAAAGCAGAGAGGTTTATAGCAATAAGGTAAATGAGATGACTCCAGAAAGATTTCCCGCTTGACTAGGAATGAAGGACAGAAGGAATGAGTTAGTGTCTTCAATTTATCCATCATACTTGTAACCACTCTTTGTAGTATCACTACCCATTACTTCATGAAAAGGAACACTTACCTCCCAACAGCTTTAAATATGTAACATTTTCAAACAGGTTTCAAGGTAGTATCGGTTATAGATATATCAAATCCCTTCACCGGAACGGATAGATATCAAAAGAAATATAAAAGGTAAGCTTACCCAGTATTAATTTATACTATCCCTCAAGTCCATTCAAATTTCTTAGTTATATTTCCTGTCAGCGAACATCATTTTCAGATATACCTCCCTTGTAACTAACACATACAACATATACGGCTAGAACCTATATTAAAATCGCTATTACATATGAAAAGCTACCTACTTGAAGAGCTACCTAAGGAAAAGGAGGGAGAAGAATAAGTTTAAGAAATTAAAAGGCAAAATAAACAAGGAATAGGGAGAGAAGACCAACTATTCCTATGCGCCTCTAGGCATTAAAAGAGGTTAAAGTTCCTTATCTACTCCCATAGTAGCGCTGCACTTCTAGATCTCCCCGTACCACCTAGTGTGTCTAGGGTAGCTAGTTGCTTCGTGTCCCCAACCTATCCCATTAGTTGAAGCCGAGTATCGCCATGAGCTGAGAAACTCTAGACTCTTTAGAATACGTTTATTGGTAATAAAAACAAGAAACAGACATTCTATCCGTCGATGTATATGTATATTGCCAGGGAATCCTTGGATAATAAATATAGTCAGGAAGCCATGCCAACCAGACAGATAAGGGGGTAACAGGCCAAGAAAGCCGAATGGATGGTATGCTTAACCTAAGTCGAGAGATAGAGATTTGGCTAAAATGAGTGGCGATATATAATGGCTGCCAACAACATCGTTCCACTTCAAGAACAGGTTAACCCTATGCTTAAGTAGACCTAGTCATGGTCTGCATGGGACTTTCGGTGGAACTAGTCAAGTCCAGCATCGTAGCAGCTTACTTCGCTAACGATCTTGCCAATCAAGTCTATTATTATCCCGTAGAGGCTGTGCCACAATACACTTAAAGCACATGGTAGCTACCCCAAATATCGGTCCCTACTTCAAAATCGACAGAGTATATGCCTCCTATTATAGTTTATTTATTTCGCCTCCTTTCCGACGAAACCAATACCCTCACTATCGTCTGCATATTTATATCCTTTCCAGAACAAGCAAACAGCCAATCTAATAAAGCACCTAATAAACCTATCAACTATAGCATTGGGCAACTCCTAAATACCGTAGACCTATTAAATTACGGCTGGATTATAGACAGCTCCAATATCTTATTTCGTGTCAAAATATCATAATTTCGAGAGCTAGTCCACGGATGATAACTGGATCTAAATGATAGTACTGCAGAATAAGTCATACTCCGAACGTGGCATAGCATCACAATGATTCTGTAGACATTTTATTTGAACTGGAGTCCTATATGTTGGTAATAGCTCTGAAGTTTCAATATCTCCTACAAACACGCACAAGCCTAAAAGAGGAACAAATTGCGACGAAATAACATGTAACGTAGGGTATACAGAACGCATCTCCTTATTGGCTATTTGCCCAGCCCTGCATAGCGGGCCAACGCAATCCTCCCGCGTCGTACTGGCCCTTATAAGCGGTACCAATTGCCAACATCATATGATATTGCCACATCATCTATCATATCAAACAAACCAACTCACAAAACGACACTTTCACATAACTTCTGAACAGAGTCATCTACATATTTAAGCCAAAATGGGCCGCTGGTCATACCTCGACACAGATGAAGAGCGCCTCCCGCACGGCGTCAAGCGCATCGGGTACGACGCCGACGACCAGGAGTACACATTTTTCGATACATCCGACGGCAGCATCTGGGTCGGGGGATATAACGGCCCCACGAAGTGTATATCGAGGCCGGGCCAGGCCGTGAGCTCTAGCGACGACAGCAAGGACGAACCGACGTATATCCCGCCCGAGGAAGTTGAAAAAAGCGACCCGCGGCCCTCGAGCAGTCCAAACGCAAAGGCGTTGCTTAACTCCTTTGTGGCGGTCGGCAGGCTCGCTCGAATCATTATAGCGCGGAGAGGCCCTGGTGCGGATCGCAGGCTTACCCGTGAAGAGCGGAGGCGAGAGCGTCGTGCCCGTGAGCAAACCAAGGAGGAACTACTCCAGGATGAGGAAAGTTTCGGCGAGAATAAATTCGAAGGGAAAGGGTTCGAGTGAAATATATCGTTCAATGGATCTGCTACTTTATGAAGTTGGTATACCGCTTATGATCTTCGAGCTGGTCTCGAAAACTTAACGACATTTTATTTGGATAGACTCGGGGTAAAGGGGCGTAGGCATATGATTTAAATAAGACACCAACACTTTGAATCAGTTATAACTGGAACTATCGTCTTATTATCCATAACCTCGCCGTGATGAACGCAAATTGAGTTCGTGATAGTACGGTCCGTATGGACATATCATCTTGTCTAGCCACTGGGTACTTAAAATCCGAAGTTATGTGTATTCATGAAGCAAGGGATAAGCCAGGTAATCTATCAATCCTCTATATGACTCTATTTTTGGATCTAACATAGACATTGGCATTACTCATAAAGCGTTACGTCGTCGTTTAGGTATATAGGTAATCGTGTCTCTAAAAGCTATCTGCAGTAGGACAAATGCTCACCGCGGCAACAGGCATGTATCCAATGATAGCACTTCGCTTACGCCGCATCTGCAGCGTTGAAATTAGTACGCGTACTTGAAACCCTCTACGCCCTCGATGAGTATCTTCCCTTGCGAGGCGAGCTTATTCGCAAAGAAGAAGTGGGCTGAGAAAAAGCCCACTATAGCAATAATCAAGATGTGCGACCCGATAGAAACCCACACGGCAGTCATATAATGCGGTGCCTCCTGAGATCGGACGATGAAACTTCCCGCGATACCGCCCGCGCCGTTCAGAGCCGTCACAGCTGCGGCAGTGAATGCGCGCTTCCATTGACCGGCGATATTATTCGCTTGGTAGGCACTTAGAGCCGCCCAATTGCTCACGTACGCACCGGTCGCAAGGTAGGTCCCGACGTAACGCACGGTGACCTGTTCAGAAAAGCCAAGCATGCAAAACCCGACGATCAGGGTGACGCAATTAAAGATGATAACGGGGCCGCGGAGGCGAAATCTGTCGCCGATCATAGAGGACAGGAGAACAGGGATGACTGCATAATAGTAAGGCGGCGCAGATAAAAGGATGGATTGGTTCTCGTCAAATCCCATGCCGTTCTGCAAGATAATAGGTAAAAAGTAAGATAGCGCAGTCGATACTAGGTTCAATAGGAAGAACATGCACGCGAAGCCGTAGACCTTTGGATCGCGTGCGTGTACGAAGACCTTGCCCCACGAAAATGGATCCGGCTCGACATCTTTACGGTCTGCATTGATACGCGCGACGGCGAGTTCTTGCTCCTCCGGCGTGAGGAACCAAAAAGATCGGTGCGCTTCCTCGGGGAAATCCACGATCCAGAAGTATGTCATGAACCCGATAAGCCCTGAACCAGAAACATATAACGCCAGCCTGCGATACCACCCTTACCATCCAGCTGGTTAAGGCCGAAATTGACGATACCGCCTGTAGCCAGGATAACGACTTCACCAGTCTGCAAGAAGGCAAAGCGCGTCTGCTGCTCCCTCCTCGGATACCAGGTTGAGATCAGATACGTCAAGCCCGGATAAATACCGCTCATAGACATACCGAGGAGCACGCGCAGCGCAATCATCTGTCGCCAGGTCTGAATGAAGGCGGTGCACATGGTAATGAGGCCGAAACAGAAAGTAATGAAGGAAAACCATATACGGGGCCCGAATGTGCGCACGGCGAGCGTCGACGGTAGCTGGAAGGCAATGCTCGCTATGGTGAAGATAAAAATGCTAACGCTGAATCGGTTACCCGTGAGATCCAAGTCCGTCGGCATGGACGTCACCGACGCAGAGCTGATAACGCCCGAATCGAGTAAATTGAGCGAACAGAGTATGCCGGCGATAGTGCAGAGTCGTAAGTCGACCTTAAGCCTAAGCCGACGTTCTAAAGCTCGACGAGTCGCGACGGTATCCATAACATCCTCCTCTTCCTCTTCCTCCCCGGTGAAGTTGCGCTCAGAAGCGACATCTCCGTCATTAGTAACTTTAGACGGAGAGAAATTACCCTTCCGTTGATCCTCGGAAGGAGGAGTTAGAGATGAAGCCATTGCCTAAGCCGTGGATAAGGAACGCCGGTTGCACAAGCGAGTAAAGTCTCGAAACCGCCGGCCAACGGAGAGGCCTTGACTCGGTGTCTTTATCATATAATCATAAGTTAAGTACCTTATAACTAATAGATATTGGATGTAAAAAAGTATTTCCAATGTATACTAAGCAAAAGTGGAGATACCGGTAATATCTTACCAATCAAGGGACTATTCTTTATAGTATTTAGCCACTCCACCGTTACGTTCCTGCACTTGTGATGATATAGAGCTTGTCCGGTCGCCTATTTAGGTTACTGTGACGGCAGGACGGCTATTGCCTTAGATCCGGTCTAGTAATAAATCATTTCCGTATTAAACGGAGGCCGGGTCTAGAATCTACAGAGACTCAACAAATCGAGCACATTCCACGGACCCATTTATATCGTAGCAATTGAGGAACAAGATAACAAAGAGCAAGCTGTAAAGACATTCAACATCCAAGTATTAGATGGGGTGGCAGGATGGCTGGATAATAGTAATTCTTAAATATTTCCGCAGTGCGGATGTCTTACCTCAGGCAGAAAGAGACTGGAATTTAACTAGTTTGATTCGCCTAGTTATTGCCATAGTCTTAGACAAGTCTTAGACAAGTTAGCCACAACTATTAATGAAGTTGCACAACAGACTTAGATGAGACACTTGGTATACCCTAAGTAAGACATGGAATACTAAATCTTTGTCGAAAAGATTGTATATCATCTCACCCCGATTATATTATTCGGAGCTCGGGAACCTTCTCGTCTCCTAAGAGTATTAGCTCCATTAATCTCCGAGGATGCCGAAAGTAACGACCGACCGAAACCGTCGTCGCCAAGTTCAAAATGGACCTCCCAAAATAATATCTCCCTGCGATAGCCCTTAGTATAGCACCGCAGTATATTAAAATATCCTAAGATTGAAGATCTCCCAGATTGGATTTTTTTTAACCAAAAAAAATAAAATTTTCCTACTTTATCGTAGGGTTGAATAATATCCCACACCTCACTCGTCAAACCCGTGATGTGCTTCCCGCATGGTACCCCGATATCCGTCATCGCCGTATATATAAGCCGCCCCTGCCAAAGGCCTGATCTTTGAGTTCGCTTCCAGCAGTACGGACTCCAGCTAGGTGTAGCGGAACACTATCAACCCGCTTCTGTACTTGTGATCTTATATCCATATATTTATCCTCAATGGTCCTGGTACTCATTTCTGACTTGACCCTACGAATAGTCATATCGCACTGCCAATTCTCGCGACTTAGACTTGCCACTGCCGTCTCAATGTCTCGTGTAGCAGCCGCTGTCCTTTCTGTAGGCGACTGGGAGCTATCTGGCTTTGGTATGGGTCTCAGGTATGCCATAACTACGACCTGAATATTAGCATTCAAAAACCTAGCTTCGCCAAAGTCGTGTACGATGTGAACTGCGATCATCTTCTTAGGAACTACCCGAGGCGGTGCGTATGGTGAAGGTCCAATAGTGATGACGGCTTCATGCCAGTCATCCGAAATGTCATCACTCCCCTGAAATGGGTTGACAGCAGCCCAGCCGATATAAACACCGTTGGGACGTAGTAGTAAATCATCCGGTATGCCGGATAGGTTCGCTGTTGGTATCCCGGTTTCGGTTCGGCCTCTGCCGGTTCCTTGGACTACCTTGCTAACGAACCGGATTGGGTACGGCTTCTCCGGTCCACTATCGGCGCCGACAATCCGAGGAGGCGCCTCCAATACCCCCTCTGTTTGTGAAGACTCGTAGGCAGCATCCTTTTCTGCGTCAGAAGTCTCTGCTCGTTCATTTAGGGTTTCGTATGCCATAAGCGCAGCTTCTTGGGCTATTAACCCCGGGCCATATTTTTCAATCTGGGCCTCTATGACCTCTCTTGCAGGTCCGATGAACCTTTCCGCGGTACTTTGGCCTATTAACGATGCTACTTTCAATCCGAGTTCGATAGGCATAGTTGTTAAGCTTGCACCACGCAATACGCTCACGTCTGATGACGTACTAGCTACACGAAAGACAGGCGAGGGGCAAAGCGTCTTCTTTGACCCTTCACCGGTGCACATGACAATACGCAAGTAGCCATCTTCCGCTGAGGCGGGGATTCGAATAACACACGTTTCGCGGGTTATTTGTTTAGATAAATGCCTATGGGATGCTGCCTTCTTGATAAATTTTTTGATGTCCCTTTGCCATGCTCGCTCATCCGCTTCTGGTACTTGAGAGGGAAGAGCTGCGAATGAGGGAGTCACTTCAATCCAGTTTCCCTGCGTGCGTAGAAGAGCACTAGCAGCCATACCCATATTTCCAGAGAAACCTTTTCTCTGTAGCCAGAACGAACGGTCAGCTGGCAAAGGCTCATCTGCGAAGATGGTAATGGCGATACTCGTAGACGGTCCTCGGTAAAGGATCACTCCGGCCGAATGGCGGAGAATGCTATAATGTTTAGTTGACTCGAATGGGTGTGATATAAGCCCACCGGCAAAGTAGATGGTCTCATTAACAGCCGCCTTCCATATCGAATGAGCGGGATTAGAAGTATCTGGTGTTGAGACGCCGGAGTTAAGTGAGATTTCTGAAGGGCTAGAAACAAGGGGAATAGATAATTGTCTTGAAGGGAGGGTTGGGGGGACGGCAGGTCTAATATCTAATTTCAACTCCTTGGTTTCAATTTGTTGCACGGGGTGCTGATGAGGACTTGGTAGTTTAGTTGGTTCCAGATAATCGTCAAGTAGATCGTCAAGAATATCACCCGGATACGGAGGAGGCGGTTGTGGGTTAGCCGATGGAACTGGCTTCCTTTTGATAGTTCTTGTAGATGACTGGTCCATTTGTTCGTTGAGATAACATTATATTATTACTAGAGAGCTGAGAGATAATTCGGCATTACGAGAAGGTTGCTAAAGAGGGAATACTAATATGATAGACAATTGTCTTTTCCGAAATTGATAACTATGCTGTATCCTGTCAAACAAAGAGGGAATCGTTAAATAGTTGACTTTACATAATAATACAGGAGGAAATAGATTATGTCTTGAATATAAAAATATGATAACAAGTTTAAGAATGTACGGGAATGTCGGATGAGAAAGAAGACGTAGAATTGTCGTATGTACAAATGGGAATGGAATTAATAGAACTAGAATTAGAATTAGGGGCTTTTATCGATGCTTTGCCATTGGAAGCTGCTTGGCGACCGCGATAGCTCGGCTTGGTATGTACTTATGCAGGGTATCTGCACTGTATATAAAACTGTACTTAGCAGCCTACCTTGTACATAGAACTGGAGCTGGAATCGGCACTCCACTAGTTCATGTGGGGTGATACATCGGCACTTTGGGAGTTCCTTAAGCCGTGATTTGTCCACCCAATATGTCGCTGTGATCCAGCATTATGGTTCCCCCGTAGCTTTGCAGAGGTACCCGCCTATCGCAAGCTACCAACTGCCTAAGCTCAACCTTAGCTTCTCCAACTTCTTTACAGCTTCAACTTTCTACAGCGTCATCATTCATTACCCATACCATTCCACCGTACCCTTTCGTTTATTAACTGAGAATGTAGAGATATTGGCTTGGCCTTTGGCTTAGTAGCTACTTTACATCTTGGGCCCAGCACCATAATTCTGATATCATTCAACATGGCATCTATCATCAGTCCACATTCGTCGGGATCCGTCTCTCGCCCTACATCCCAACATGACGTCCCTGGCTCCGTCGGTCCGATACCTGTCGAAATCCTCGTACAACATCTACTTGATGCCAAACGCTCGCTTAATTCCATGGGTCTGGTCGTGCGCGCTGATGGTCTCGTTCATTTGGCGAAAGAAGCCCATGAAGAATCCGTAGTTCTCGCCGCGCAGTCGGGGTTTATCCGCCAAGGTATAAACGAACAGATCCGACTGTTACAGCATCTACGACGGAGCATGAATCGAACGTACGACAATGGAAAACGTGAGTTCAAGCAGGTCATCAAAACCTTAGATGCTGCTCACGGTCGACTCGAGGATACCATGAAAATATTACGGGATAGGGTCGTAGATAGTACATTTAGACCACCCGGTGAGGGCAAAAAGAATCTATTGGATTTCATAGATGAGTCGCAGGTTGAAGGAATAAGTGATGCTCTAAAGGAAAACATCCAGTCCTTGCAGGTTCGTACCACGTTGCTCATAAGCTCTTATTCTATACTAAATCAATCCTAACCCTTTGTTAGACCATCCAGAAGTCATTCGATGGCGATTTACTCCGCTTCGATACCGACATGCGCTTACTTAGCAAGACCTTATCCGGCGCTCCATCTTCTCCATCCCCATCCGCCTCATCTTCGGAGCGTTCGTTACCTCAACTCTTCTCCTCGATGATTGATAACTCCCACGCCATGGCCGAGCTCCTCTCGTCACTGACGAAGCACTTCGACCTTTGTGTAACTGCTGTTAGGACGACGGAAGGCGGAGCAGCCTTAGCTAGGATCAAAGCTGCCGAAGCAATAGACTCCCAAAGCGGCGTGAGTGTGTCGATATCTGGTGTAATCGCAGAGCAAGAGTCGCATATGCCCGAGGATGAGCCAATTTCCCCCGAGGATCGTGCTCAGATGCTCGAAGTCGTCATGCAAGATGCATCAGAGGTCGACGACGTAGTTCGAGAACTTAATATACGTTTACAAACCATGGAGTCTGATTTCGCCACCATTGACAGCCAAAGAAATCGAGTTAAGGCAGCCTACCGTTCAACTATCAACGCGTTTAAAGTCTTGGAGGATATTGGAATACGACTCTCCAGTTATATTTCAGCCGAGGCGGAATTTCGCGACAGGTGGAATGAAGAACAACTAGCAATACAGGACAAGTTGCACGAGATGGACGAATTGCGAATTTTCTACGAGAGTTATTCCAATTCATACGATGGACTAGTTCTAGAAGTCGAAAGGCGCAGAGCATTGCAGGAGAAAGTAGTAAGCATATGGAAGAAGGCGAAGGAAAGTGTCGACAAGCTTTACGAAAACGATCGCAAGGAGCGAGAACTATTCCGACACGAAGTCGCAGAATATCTACCACACGACCTTTGGCCGGGTATGGATGATGATATGGTCAGATGGGAAATTATGCCCGTCCGCGATAGCAGATCCACCAGGCAAAATGAGATTGGAAGTCCGCCGAATCTTGAGGGGAGCGTTGTTGAAGCTACAGAGACAAGATATGGTCCAACACCGGATCTATAATATCTAAGCATAAGATAGGCGAATTAGGTATTTTTCGGAGGCGTTTAAATAGGACATTGGCTAGGGTTTAGATTCATGTGGTAGGATCATAAGTCCTGTACTTGGATGGCGTTCAGCGCAATTTCATCCCCTTTTGAAGATCACTAGGTTGTAGGGATGATAGATTTGGTAGGTAGGTAGCCAAGGTCAGCGATACTAGATTTTTAGTTTTGAACTTATGGCTTAGGTGCCTCTTTTATCTTTCGATATGCCTCTTGGATCTCTTTCAGGCTACCCATCTTCTCTAACCACTTCTTAACTGTCGGGTAAGGGTCCAAGCTTATCTGCGCATATGCGTGCTGTCTGACCCACGGCTCAAAGTGCAAGTCGACTGCTGTGACCCCTCCAGGTAAGATGCTATCACCGCCCGTCTTCTTCAGTTGACCTTCAAGAACGCTGTAACAGCGCTCAGTTTGTTCGACGTAGCGCTTCAGCGCATCGTCATTTTTAACCGGATTATAATGTCTAGGCGCATTGATTAGCTTTCATCTCATCAAACTAACGTAATAGATAGTTATGTTTCGAAACCGCCTATTGCAAGACCCTTACCTGTACCAATTCGTCTGCCCAGTCATCGGGCCAAGCGTAGTCAAGAGGAAGTATTCCCACTTCTCGAAATCCACAATATCCTGTTCGCCCTTCCCCTTCGGTCCCAAGACCTTACCGTCTTTATCGTAAACACGTCGCAGGTAATTCATACAGGCACCGGATTCCCAAGACACGACACCGGTGTTCGGGTCCTCGAGCGCGGGGACTCGGCCGTTCTCGTTGATCTGTAGGAATGTGGTGCCTTTGACGCCTTTCTGCGGGTCGTCGCCGAATTCCCACATCTTGATGGTGTAGGGCACCTTGAGGAACTCGAGGGTCGCGGCGAGTTTGATGGGGTTCGGGCCTGTCGCGTGAGCGTGGAGGATGAGTGGCTTGGTGTTGCTGCCCATGATGGAGGTTTCGGTGCGATAGATGTATAGTAATTGATGTGCTATAGGTAATCCGACTAAGTTGTCGACATATCCTACTTATTCTACAGCTCAATATTTAAATAATATAAATGGAGTTTATAGTTAGTACCTTCTGATCTAACGGCATTCGTTTATCCTGTTCACCAGTATCTATTACATGGATACGACGTCATCTCTCAAACAACCCGCCGAGTCTGATCAACAGTATAGCCTTAACATCCTCTCATAGTTAGGTGGAGATGGCGTTCCGAGCGGGCAGTTTTTCCTCCTAGCGTTACTGTAATTGGATCGCATAAGTTTCTATTGGGTCTAGATATAATTACGTTTGGTAATGGATATTGCCGTCTGGCAATACGAGATTTGGCAAACGTTCACATGAAGAAATCAGACTTCGATATTGGTAAGCTTGGATGAAGTTATGGTATATGGAGACAGTTCGAAGACTGGTCTGTATAGTTCGTAGACAGTAAATTTTTACAGTATAACTAGTTGAATAAATGAAATCCGTAAATCATGCCAAAGGCTTCAACACCAACCATGACCAGGGATATTAGTATGTTACCAATGCGCCGAATAATGCCAGAGAAAACCATTGTAGAAAGCCATATGATGCAACGTCTTGCGGGAAATACAAAAGCGTACACGTATTGATACACCTCAACGCAAACAGTGAGCTCGAATAGTCTTTCAACTACGAGCACACGCCTGTCTCACCTCGAATACACTGGTGCCTGGGGTGCTAGGTATAAAGAGGACCAATCCGCGCAGCGACGCTGCGATCAGGTCGAGATCCGAGGGCATTCGGGGATCTCATATGCGGACCTGCTACGAGCCGTCACCCAGCACCACCCAAGCTTCTCCAGTGACGGAGGCTGCGTCTACAATATCTTCCGTGCCAGTATCAACATCCGCATTGCTCAGAATATCGGCGTCCTCTAATAACGCCCACTCATATGATTCTTCGTCCTCCCCTTCCGAATCAGAAACTAAATCGGGGAAATCTGCGGCCTCCGGGGCAGCCTTTTCAAATGAAGGTGCTGAGCTCTCCGGGAGCTCGTGGATAACTGAGAGTGTTGCGTCCCTGTATGATCGCGTCGAAGCATGGTTATGTTCATGACTGTCTTCAGTTACAGAGATATCTTCCACGGGAGCAGGAATTTCATGAACCTCGGGAACTAAAAACGGACCGACGTCTATGTCCGAACTTAACAAAGCGTACGAAAGATCTAGGTGCGAATAAGACTGCTCTTTACGCTGCTTCCTTGCTCGCTTCGCTGGGCGTATTGAGTAGACAGGCTCATCATGGACAATAGCGTCCAAGCTGAAGTAGGAACCACGTGAGTGTTCATCGTCGTATAGAAGACCCAACTTATATAAGTCAGAATCATCTTCCACTACGTCGGAGTAGAATCCTTGGGTCTTGGGTTCTCGGAAGGCTTCCTGGCGTTCAAGCCGGGGCTTGCTACGGCTGCAGTCGGAGGGTAACGCAAAGTTAGGATCAGCTGCCAAACGGCGGCTATCCTCGTCGTCGAACCCCCATGCTGGATATGAAGGCCGGGGTCTTCGCTGCCGGACGATACGGTTATCGTGAACTCTACTAACCCTAATAGACCGATTGACTTGGTCGTACTTGAAGGCTCGTTTGAAACTTTGTGGTTCTTGTCGACTTCGCCATCTAATGCACGCAGGACTCAGTCGAGGCACACGGCGCTGAAAGGGTTGATCGGTAGGGAGAAGGGATGGTGCAACGGTCGTCATGAGGGGCGGTTTATTAGGATTTTTATAACAGTTTTTTATATATATAGCTATTGTAATGTTGCAGAACCTAGGAACGCGTAAAGCAAAAGCAATGTCATGGGGTGAAGGACGTAATGGATGCCACGCGCAGGGCGCTCGTAGCGTAAGTATCTCGGTGAAGACTAATATAGAGAGAGAGAAAGGTAGAAGCTAAGAGAATACTAATGTATTTATAAAGTCTACCTTTAGTTGTATGAATCATAGAGATGTCTAGTTTCAGCCTACTTATGAGGGAGTCATCGAAAGAGATGTCGTTTTTGATGCCATACCCCCGGTACATCCGGTTCCCCCGGCTTCGAGGCGTGTAAGACGATTGGCTAGATAGTCAGGTCAAGGTGAGTCACCGGATCCCATTATCACTTTAGCTCAAATGAGATACGGTAATGGATGGCACAGCCTACTAGTAACAAGGTAGAACTGCCCCGTCTTAGTAGGTTACTGCAAAATATAATGGTACTGGGGCCTAGATCTAGGCAGGAAAGGTCTCAAAACCCGTCAGATGAGCAACATGTTGGGTGTATGGTGTCAGACATTTAGGGCCATTTTTGGTTTCAACTCCTAGATGATAGTGTATCTAGCATCCATCATACACTACAAACTCCAACGCAACAAGGTTAGATTAGGTACGTGTCTATAGGGCGATGATATAACGAGTTTCTAAGAAAATTAATATAGGTTAGGTAGGTTAGGTAGGTTAGGTAATCTATCAATAACCTAGTCTAATGATGGTTGAGCTAAGTTGCGATTTAGAGTACCTAACTGAATTTCATAGGCAGCAGCAAGATAAGTAAGTCTTCGGTGCAACGAACCATTGATTACGAATCACTTTAATATCTCTTCTAAAAGAATAAGTCTTTATAATTATGTACATAAGTATATGCTATCGAGTTAGCGTTAAGATAAGACCCGGAAAAGTCAATCTGGGACTAGCAGTCGCGTCATCTGAAGTAAGATCCACCCATCAATTACGTACGTACGTTTAGTTAGGGGGTTACGACATCGTACATGACCCTTCTTTTTTTATGCTGCTTCTACAAAATCATTTCTCATCCGAATAAAAATAACTAAATCAATCAAGCAGAAGTTCAGACGACGTTTTGTCAACTCGCGAGATATTGAAACCTTAACTTTAGACGAGCTCACGTATTATAGTTATAGTATTTTAGTACTCGCTACTTCCAAGATTGAGAGATATCGAATGCATGTAATTAATGTGTTAGGTACATATGAGAGCGACGATCTCGACCGACTTGTCACATTTTAATAAGAAATCCATAAATTCCCATACCACGGCATCCACACGATACATTGCCGTCTCTGGGTCGCTGCCCCTAGATCTCCGTGAATTTCAACTGATATTGAATTCATCCGGTTTTTCAATGCACAGGCATCATTCGTTTACGTCTTTCTCTCGCCCTCCATCTTCGTCTCTCACCTCATATACTCTTCGCCCTGGTTGAAAGAATACAAACATTAAACAGATCAAAATGCCTTCTCCGATGACTAAAGCCACGCTGGCCGCGGCCGGTCTATCCAGCGCATCCAACATCCTAGCGCAATTCCTTGAAGCGTACCGAGACGGTCACCCCTTTGTTTTCGATTTCGCTAATTTCCTCCGTTTCGTTGCTGTCACCTTCATTACTGCTCCTCCGAATTACATGTGGCAACAATTGCTAGAGCGCAGCTTTCCCGCGTATGAACGGAAGACATCCATCGGCGATATTGAAAAGCAGGGAATAGACGGAGATGATGTGCGAGCGCGAGGAAATTTAGAGGAACAAAAGCCTAAGCTGAACCTGCGAAACACGTTCGCTAAGTGGTTTATCGACTGTATCACCCTCGGCGCGATTTTTAACACGGTCGCATTCTTCATACTCATGGGTATTTTGAAGAGCCAACCCCTAGCCCAGATCTCGCAGAACATCAGGACCGAGACGATCCCCGTCATCGTTGCCGGATATAAGATCTGGCCGTTCGCTTCCATCATCAGCTTCAGTTGCGTGCCGGTGGAACGACGGATCGTCTTCCTTAATTTTGTGGGACTCTTGTGGGGGATTTACATGAGTCTCGTCGCCTCCAGAGTTTAGAGGTGTTGATCACGATCGACACGTTGACATCAGTATGAGCTGCATAATGCCCACGCGAGACTGTAACGATGTACATTGATCAGTGCATATTCCGGCGGCACGGATAGGATTATCCCATGGAAGTTGGTGGAACCCTTTGTGTATATTTCATATTCAGGTATACCAAATCACGCAGTCTGGAAAGCAGTTTTTGTTCCAGTCCTAATATTAAACGTACCTATACATCCTCTTGAGATATCCTCGGGGTTCCTTAACGTAATTAATAAACTACAATATTCACCATATCACGAATACCTCGTTCATGGAATCCTCAGCTTAGAGGCTTGATTTAGACGTCCTAGGTTCAGATTTACCAATGATTTTCGCCTATTTCAAGACAACCCACGGATTTAAATAAGAAAATCCAACCCATACCTCTAACCATCACAATCCTAATCCTATATCAAAAATTATATAGCTAATTTTATGTAAATATAACCCATCACCTTACATCACAGTACAACCGTCGTCTTTCTCGTTGCAAAGCTTCAAAATGTCTATGTTCTTTAAGAATTTCTGTAGTTTCGGCCAGGCCTCCGCAACTTCTTTCTTAATCTCGACTTCGCTGGTGGTCTCACGAGCTTTGGCCTGCTCGTAGTAATTGTTTATGAATTTTCCAAACGGTGAATCCCAGCCGTACATCTGAGGAATATGCTTGCGCAATTCAAGCATTAAGCCCCAGAAGATAAGACGTGGTTCTAGGCCATATTCGACAAGTTCGCTTTCTGCCTGTGGGTGCATCGGGCCTGCGAGCACACTGGACATCAATGCTAAGGTCTCTGTGAGAATCAACCGTTCTGGGCAGAAAGGTTGGGGGGAAATATTCGGCATTATTTCGATGAGGAGCTTGAGTCCTAGCTTGAGCGCCTTATAAAGCCGGCTGGATTCCATGTATGCACTAAACAGTCGACGACAAAGCTCGGGCACAGGCTGCCGCGCCCATGTCCACATTCCTGAGTCTATGCACAGATGGAGAGCCCCCTTAAGGTCATTTTCTAGGGAGTAGCCGCTCTCAGAAATATCGAAAACCGATGCCTGCATAGCAGCAAGTCTGAGTTGAGCCCTTGATTCATCAGTCCCGGCTAAGAACTTCCCCAGCTCTGCCCTATGACGCTTAATCAGACCATCTGCTATCTTGCAATACTCCTCGGACAATTCCTGCGGCGGCTTTGCGAACGAATCTTCGGGGGAAACCGGGCACTTTATACACTTAGCGCATTGACAAGTGAAGTGATAAGCCTCTTTAATATGCGCTTGCCGCACCCAAAATGGATTCGTCGTCTCGGTATATGCCATGAATATCTCTTCACCCTTCTTAATGGGTTTCAGCGCACGTAGTATCGTGCTTGGCTGGTTGCAGACGCGTACCACGTTCGGGTCGCAGGAATGGTTCGCACTACAGATCAAGGGGTCAAACCCACGGCCATAGTGGCCGGCGTCGAGCGGGGAGCCTATCTGGAAAGTGTTATACATAACCTATAAATTGATGTTAGCTCTATATCGCATTATCTTATACTAGTCTTGGAGACATACATTAAAAATGAGGTCTCTAGCAACAGCTTCAGCATCGTGACCATCAATGGAAGGTTTCCCCGCATACGTCCAAGCCGCATTAGCAAGCATATAGAAGTCATCGAACTTCTCTCTATCCAATCGACGAATATCTTCAAGATGGTTGTTATCGCCAGCGACTGGCCAGAAATTCAAGATGTCAAGTATTTGTTCCCTCTCATTACCCGTGCTATCCCTGAGGCGACCAAGGAGCTTGACCACGGCACGTACACCCATAGGCACTTAATAGTGATAGTCAGTATATGATTTTGGGTGCTTCTCAAGCAATTGGATGGTAAGTGCCTAGCTCTCGAAACAGACATGAAGAGAAGAGGAGGGGGAACTCGAATACATACAGTCCGGACGGGTACTTGGAGCTAGTACATGGCATTCATATTTATGCTCGCGCTTCCAAGCCTTATTCTGACAACTCTTAGAGCAGTATCCTACTCGGCGGCAACGGGTGCATTTCTTAATCTCAATGAGCCCATTCGGTAGCCCCATAGAGGCTGCCTGCATGCGTTCCATAGGATCAGTAGCACCGCGCTGGAAGCACCATCCGCAAGTATCTTCCATACGATCTGTATCAAGCTCGGCGAGGAGCGGCTGATTGAGGAACACAACCAGGTCACCCGGCCCAAAGTCTTCGCAGGCGAAGAGGCCGCGCCCGGCTCCGTTGATGGTCGATTTCTTGACCTCCACTTTGTTATTTGCCGACATTGTTTCCGTATAACTACTTTTACTATAACAAAGATGAAGTTGAGACCGAACAGAACACAGAGACCAGAGGAGCTTTTTCAATAGTTCTCATTATGATGTCAGCTACACCGCAACTCTACGTTTATCCTTGTTGTTCTTGGTGGTGCACGGATCGCAGTTAAACTCGCACATCTCATCGTACCTCATTTTCATCCGCGTGACGTAAATGTCAACTAAAAGAGCCAACGATATTCAAACGCATTTCTTCCGTCAATATAGTAGCACCTAATCTCTTTCCTACATCAGCCAGACGATCATGCCAGCAGTTCGCGAACATAGACATAACACCGTGATTAAAGAGCTAACTTGACCTATGCATTGTAGCCGTCATAGACTCCATCTTCTCAGAAGTATTATCCAAATCTCATGTAGATTAGAAGGAAATTCGAGAGGATATGGGTGAATTAATACGGTTAATATGAGCAAGATGGTCTGGGATATAGCGCACCATATGAGGGCTAATAGATAGGCGTGCCTACGTAGGCTATTCCCGCACGTTTTAGCCAAGGGAACTTGAGAGACTCGGTATTCCTACCAGAAGACTGTTTTGAACCAGTTTGAGATGTTTAGCGGTCAAGGCTATATAAGGTTTTTAATACTTAGCTCCAGAACAGCATGCTAAAAATGAGTGGTTTTTATCACAGATCAACGAATCATTGATGTAACAAGTTTGAAAACAACAGGACGGTCATGAGTACGATTTGAAACAATGATGTGGTAATGATGCTTTAGTTAAACCTTCAAGGGTAACCATTTATGTGCCCCGAGGCTATATCAAGAAATATTTCCGAAAATAAAAATAGAAATCTACAAAAAGATACAATGCATACGCTCACTGGCCTCTACCTGGTCTAAATATCTGGACCATCCAAAAATACAACGACGACATAATCGTTATCAGGTGTATCGTTCTATGCAACTGATTTCACATGTAATCATAAAACGCCTCTCATAAGTTCCCAAGAAAACCGGATGCTTGACCCCGCTCCTTACCAGCCAAACTTCTCTACCCGAAGTTGAATATCAGCCCCTGATCTGACAGCATCAGCGCAAGCATTCCTTGCAGTCCTGTTCAGGCCATCGGGTCCAGAGACTACAAATCCAATCCTACCCTCCGAGGCGGCGGTTAGGTCAGCAACGTAACCAGGGATATCCGGTCTGCCTGCTTCAATTGTCGGCTCGGGGATAGTTACATGGACTCCAAGCTTCTGTAACTCGGCGAGTCTCTCCTCTGGTACCCAGGAACGTTGGGCTCGGGAGTGTATTACCCAGATTAAATGAACCTGTCTCTTCCCGTAATGGCTTGTTACTAAATCCCATGCCATAGGGAAGACGACTGCAATTCCGGATCCGCCAGCGACGAGGACAGCATTCGTGCACGACCTCAGCATATTAAGGGGATCCTGGGACCCATATGGCCCGTCCAGGCGAACAGCGACCCTCGAGTTTAAGCGTGCATGGTCTAGAAGGTCAGAAGTGAAGCCTGATTGTACTCTGATTAACAAACTTAACCAAGCATGGTTAGGCGAGTCTGTGGGGTCTATCGCGGGTGCAGCGGACGCGATCGTAAATGGATGAGTCTGGAGAGAATGGCTACGGCCGAGTACTGGGACTGAAACGAATACATGATCAGCTGGGCGCCAACCATGTCGGATGCTTTGTCCTAAGGAACTAAAACATCCTCGTGCCTTAGATGTGGGTATGTCCCAGTCCATAGAGAGAAGGAATGTTTGGTCATCCTCCAATACCGTAAGATCTGCTGTAAATTTTGCAGACTTCATCCATAAACGCCAAATAAGTCTGTCGAGGAGGAAAATAGCCAGCGATGCGAGTACATATGGCCGACTTGTGAAGAAATGCATATATACAAATGCGAGAGCCGCGACTTGTAAGACTACATGCGAAGCTAGGAAGAGCTCATACCACCTTTGTCGAAAGCTTCCGAGGGAGGTAAAGTAGAGCAATTCATATGACACCCACGCCCCAATACCCCAAAGACATAAAGGGTGTGTAATATAGGCGTAGAAGCTGCCACTCCTCAGCCAATGAGGCTCAAGAACAAGCCGCCAAAGAAGCATTCCAAAGAAGTGGACTACTGCTTCGAAGCACATCAGCTCGCCAACGCGGCGATGGTATATATTGAGGGCTTCATAAGAGTGGCCCGTGAGAAGTCTAATCGGTTGGTTTTTGGCAGCGAGGAGGTAAAGAAGAGGTAAATTGACGATGAATATTATACCAGCTCGATCGGCGAAAGCAAAAAAGTACTTTGGATCTAAGGGGACTTGGTAGAATTGGTAGAAAACATTAAGACCGAGAAAGGCCAAAACGAAAAGAGACGTCCCATTTGAAGGCAAGGTCCGATTAATAAATGGGATCGGCCGAGGTTGATGCATCAACAGGGACTGCAAACGCTTAACGACACGATTTCCCGATCCCACCGACGGAGGTTGGCGCCGTCTAGATCCAAGGAGAGGTTGCCTTTCGATGTCGGTGTCGACAGCTTTCAGTGTAACTTGGGATGATAACGAGCCTTCTAGAGTACTACTAGAAGACGATTCGGCCTCGTTTGCAGCCTCGGAATCGTCGGCCGTCTTTCTGTTGGGGCCTTGCTCGAGTTTCCGCCACTTAGACTTCTCTCGTATTCTTTCGTTTATGTGAAGTAAAGTAAATATCAAAAGCACTACTAATAAAACAATGTTGTAGGTATAGACGATAGTGCGACCGTCGAGGATGTAGGCAATTAGGTCTCGTAAATACTCGAGCCTTTCGGGATCGTTCGGAATATCTCTCACCGGGGGAGTATCGTTAAATAAAACAGAAACTTCATCTAGACCGGGAGGAAGACGCGATGTCCGCAGGCTTTCCCTGAAGATATCGAGAACCCAGTCTCTATCAACTTGGTTGACGGACATCGTTTCTCGATATTAGGTGGTGTTTAGTGTAAGATTTAATTAACAGGGGGGCTCGACGCAACAAGATCTTATCAGATTGATAAACATTCAGCTGATTCCTAAAACTGCGAAATCGGGCACATGATCGTGTGGGGTTGGGTTGTCGGCGGATCTATGTACATAATGCAATAAATAGCTTGGCTGTCAGCTATCGTGCACGGATCAAGAGTGACTTGACTTTTAGACACATTCAGGGATTATGAAATACAAGTACCTGTTTTCTAAACTGTTGTTGGTAAGCTTTTTACCATAAGGAAAGTGATTCAAAAATGATTACTACTCCGTTGTTATATTCAATAGAATTTAATATTAGAAATTATAGGGACTAATTAGTCTTTATTTGTTAACTTCAGTAACCTAAATCGATTCAAGTTACCTGGTTTAGTTAGGTACACCCACATTTCGAGTTGCACCTACTGCCGCCTTTCTTCACTCCTGTAAGGTTCAAATCACAAATTAAAATAAAAAAGCCATACTAGTCATTCTATGTGACCCTTTCTAGAAAGCATATTTTCAAATCGAGCGAAATTATAAATTATAACAAGACCTCATTACACGAAAAGGGGTTTTAGCTAAGGCGATATCTCGCTCAACCTACAGTCAAAACCTCCGCGGATCTTATCAAGTGCCAATGTCCCATACGGATGATAAAAAACCTAGGGTTAATAATCATTTCAACAATAAAAATCTTGACTTTCATAACTCAGAACTGAAAGTTGTTTCTATGCCTTCTAAGTTCAGCACACAATATTATAATATATCCAGTCGGTATGACAAGCCGTCATATATTAAGTCTATCTAATAAATATACGATGTAAACTAGGTAACATGAATAAGATGGTAAATCCCTAGACAGTAGTTCCGAACCCGTGATTATCCAGTGATACTTTACAGGATGAGCAGCCGCGAGCTCTTAAGACATCCCGTTTCCTTTCGATATCGCAACATGAACCTTCTTACAATACGGCGGTGACCGATGTCACTGGCACCTCAAATGAGGTGGAGCTGGCGGGGAACTCGACGGAGCCGGAGGCATTGTATCGGGCATCACCCTCGTTCCAGATGTGGAAGACTGAGAGCTTAACAAGGTCATCCGCCGAGGCCACTTCCCAGACCGACTCCACGTACGAGCCAGCAACCATATCGGTTATGGCCTCACAGTTAGGAGTGCCATCTTGCTCCTGTAATATGAGTTAGTACTTGAAACTTAAAGCTGCATAGCTAGGAATTCTAGGAAATGACTCCTGTAAGGGATCCTAGATAGATAGGAATTAAAATAAAGGAGATAAAACATACAGCAGAGAGGGGATGGCAGACGGCACCGAATGCCGGAGCACCCTGTACGTATTCCGCGGGGGCGTTAATGTTAAAAACTGCTGTGCAGCCACCCTATAGGCTTATTAGCAAAGGTTAATAGGGATCTCTTCGGTTTACCTACCGGGTGGAAGCACTTCTGCTCAAAGCCATCGGCAGGCCAAGTAGCCAAGACCTCACGGGCAGCAAGGTTAGGAATAGCTACCACGGAGGCAGCGAGGGTAGAGACAACTGCAAGGACTGGGGTGAACATGTTGGCGAGTTGAGGGTAGAGAGATGTGTTGATTGAAAGGTAGATATAGTTGTAGAAGGTATCGAGAACTTGTCTGTGATGTGGAATGGTATCAAACTGACAAGAGGTGCTGGTAACTTACATATATATAAGACTTCGGGATCATTATCCGAAGCTAACCCGTACAGATCCCGAAGCTATTTCAGTTTGTTTCCAAGACCATGCCATGGCGGTGAGGCTCAACCTTGTGCCGAGTTAATGAGAATTTATGCCAACATTAGAACTTTTGTCTTGATGAACACGAAAATTTCCGCATCAGGTGTTGTTAGGCTACTTCATGAAGACTCTTTACTCAAATGTCTTCAGCCGTATCCTACACTCAGGGTATGGCTAGAAGCTAGAATCTGGATTCATAGCTAGAGTGGGGACTTGCATAATAAAAGACCTAGAGGAATCGATAAATTATACAAACCATAACATATTAACGGGCACTATGGTGCGTCGCAACGTGGCTGGCTCCGGTTCGACCGATGCTGTTGGTCTTGGAGATAATAGCTCCGTGTAGAACATTAAGAAAGATTCATATGTCTACATATGTTAGGTACAGGTGGAATGCTCGGAAGAACAGGCTTAGAATCTATACCATAAGAATACCTAATGCAACCAACCTCGCACTTTAGGAAAGTCATTTCATTCCCTGCCTTTCTTTCTCTGTTCTGGTGGCTTAGGAGAAGAGCTAAAAATATTCAATTTTGCTGACGCCGTTATTAAATAGAGGCTGGCCGGGGTGCCATATGCCGGGTATTCAGCCTCGGTGTCTACGAGGCTGTTCGCCCCAACAAGATCGACTTAGAGTCGCAGTCGTAGTCATTCATTTCCCAGGAAGGATGAGTTTAGGTTTGGTTAGGAAGATACGATCTACCAAATCGCAAGGATCCTCCGTATGTCTCCACTCCAAGCCAACTCCAAGCAAGATCGACTAACAATTCAAAAACACTACCACTCTCGTATTTCCATTATCACTGATGGATCATCGAAACTATTTTATTCAACTACATTTATGAAAAGAAGGCTCTAGCCCGCATTCTTACTCTAACTATAGCTCCGTAGCTACCTGAACTAGAAAAGGGTTAAGACAGGTTCTAAGTTAAATCGAAAATTGTATCGCAAATGCTAATGCAATGAATGACAGACGGGAGATAGCCTATTAGTTATGAAGAGTGGGTCGGTTAAGTAGGGCTGGAAAACGCTAGGGTCAAGAAAGGGGGGCTGAAGAATAATAAGGGCCATCCAGAGCGACGATCTTCTACAATAAGGCATGTAAATCAATAAGGTAGCAATAAGCGTAGCCTTTTAACCCCGCGACGCATACATATATGCCCAAGGAATGGTACATCAACTTCGCCAACTGTGGCATATCGAACACATGCCCTAGTAATGAGTTGGAGTATGAAATCAGCTACTCCCCGCCGCCGCCGCCAGTCAAACTAACTTCGATATCACGAAGTTGGTGCTATAACAAGATTTTTGGGCTTAGCGGAGTGGAAAACGCATGGGATTAAATTTTGAAATGACTAGAACGCGTTTAGCTACGGGTGATACAATTTGAGGCCCTCACCTAAGGATATCAGAATGGATGAGCGCAACGTATTGTCAACAATGTGAAACTCATTTAACGTGCATTTACCAAAATAACTCATCATCAGCCGGGCGGTACCGCGAACCAATCCTCGACAAAGCAAAAAAGCATATTCGTTCTTACGCATTAGGTAGCTCCGAAAGGATATAGGGTTACATTATAAATTTAAGAGAACTAGTTGAATTAAACTATGTGGGATTCCCCTTAAGCATAATCAGGTACCCGTCCCTACTGCATCTTTACCGGGGTAATTGGCTGAAAATAGACTATCTATACTAATGTACATAGCCTACTTACATCCCATGATATTTATAAGCCCGACGCACCCGCGGGACGTCGGAGTAGTCAGATTCGATATGTGATCGGAGCTCGTTGTCATTCAACAACTAAATACCCGGAGTTAAGGTGGAAAGGATGAGTGATTCCCGGAAATTAGCGGCTTCAGGATGAATTAAGTTTATAATTTAGTTATTTGTGCGGTTCTGTAATGTCTTCGATATACTGCATGAATAACTTACAAGTGTGACACTATATAGGAAATCCATTCGCAGTAAGTTGATGGCCGGAATATTAACAAGTAAATTCTATTAGCTGTTCTAATATATCGTCTCATTATAGAATGTAACATATCCTTGATAATATAAGGAATCCCCTGATGATGATGATGATGATGATGATGATAATGTTTACGTCAATTGGTGGCTATATAGGCTAACTAGGTAGTTTCTACAGCGGCGCATCTTTGGCGCGGTGACGTCTAGAGTACAAGGAATCCCCTGAGCTAATGTTAGTCCCCCTAGAAATATACATCTGGGAAGTTCATCAACAGATGGTAGGATTCTTATAGCCTATAAACATGTATCATCTCCGCTGTCTACCTAGAGTTTTGACGGTTTTCTCTTCAATATCCTTTTGCTTAGAACCTACTTAAACCAACGCTGACTAGTGGTAAATAATAGGATACTATCCGCTTTCGCATTTGTCTGTTATGAATCAGAGCCCCCTGTAATTGTCGGGGGAGAAAGTCATAGGTCAATATATCATATAAAATAACCTTGGACGCAGTCCTCCCAGTCGTAATCAACTCAAGCACAAAGCTATTATGGAGGGAATAATCCGAACCTTAGCGACTTGAGTATTCTTTGTCAATATTCTTTTAAACTAAGATGTCTAGGGATCCAAACATAAGAGATCATACGACGCATTTTGCAAAGAGTAGAGTTGGGCTAAAATCGTACATACCTAACGTGGGTAAGTCGCGATTTGAAGGGGATGTATGTTCCATAATCGAATAAGTTAACTCCTACCTAACACATATGCTCAAAAGCCTCATTGAGGTAGGTTCCGTGAACTATAACGAATTCATAAACACAAACATCTTCAAGATAATAGGCCTTAAATGATACTATCCTGGGACAATGCTAATTCGCGAATTCACTTAAATGCTGCTCAGGCGACCCTAGGTGCTTGCTAGCCGCTGCTTAGCTCTGAGTTATAAGCAGGAAGCAATCTAATTTAGATGCACACGAAACTAATCGATTAGAACTTAATGTTTTAAGAGCAAAAGGGCTACTGAGAACTTAGGTTCCTCGAAGGTGCATCATGAATGAAAGAAGCCTGTCTATATTTGTGATATAGCACAATAGGCTTAGGGAAGTAAATTCCTATCAAGCCATCTAGGTGTCCTATTAGACACTACATTGGCTCAATCGAGAATATCATTGGGAGGCATGGAGTAAGTCCGTCTACGATAGGCCTCTCGGCTCTAAATTAACACATCATATGGTCCATGATAGCCTGGACTTGGCTATGGCCTACTAAGGGTTAAATAATAAATCCATTTTCTAGGCTCGGTAGGGTATTTATTCTTTGGTCTCCTCTAAGACGATGGAAGGGAGTTGATTGTACAATGCCGTTGGTGTTAGGATTTTAGACGAAACATCTAGAACAAAGGATACCTTCAGTGTGTATAACTCAAGCCTCCATAGTTACCTAGGTATGTGCCTAGGTAGATCCGGAGTTCCCTGCGAAAAAAAAGCGCTTCTTGCTTTACTTCGTGCTACAGTGAGGTCATCGTCCCCATGCAAAGTTGGTGATATGCCGCTATTGGGATAAGGAGAATGACTGCATGCTGAAAAGCCATCTCTGAAAGAAGAGATAAATATTGCTCCGATGATGATACTAGAGTTTCCGTAAATGTTAACTTTGAGCTTTTACTCTTCGTACCTGTCTCTATAGATTATGCATGTCATATCAATTAAAAGATACTTCTACCAGAGTGCCTTTGATATAAAGATAGCAACCCCCGAGGTTCACAGGCAACGTCTTTGATAGATTTTTATGCATTTCCTCCTGGTAGGCCTCAAGAGCAAATCCCGTTATCGTTAGAAATGATTCTTCACCTAATCAATAGCTCTGGACAACATAACATACGTGCGTATCTTAGGTAGTAGTCAACTAGACGTAGAAGGACCTGTCTAGTATAATTAATCCGACTGCGTGCTACCGAGAATGCTTTTAAATGGTAGGTATTCAATCTAAAGGCAAAAGAAATAGCTTTCTCTGTCTGTCTACCGTATGTAGATCAACAATAGGTACCATTCTGCCTGGTAGTTTCGCTAGGAGTGGACTTGGTGATTTCACAATGAATGGAAATGGAATTGACATTGCATTTGTATACTATGGTTCTAAGGCTCGTATGCCGTTTTGGGCCAGGAAATATCTTTATTTCTACGAGTCAGTCCGATAAAAGTAGGTCTATCTATGAGAAAGCCGAACCGTGGGCTTGCATACTTCACCATTGTAGTCAAGACGATAAATCTGATGGAAAAGGTCATTGCTGTTCTGATAGTCTAGTAAGATCTTTATTAAGACATCTGCTGCGGACGGGGATAGAGCCCCTATGAAGGAACTAACGATATCTCGACCATGATTAGTGCATTTGTGAAGCTACTCCTATTTTATCGACCTGATATAATATCCGTTTAGTATAGTGTAATAAGTCATCTTACGATTTTACTATGATAGGTTGGTTCACGGTGGAGAATGCCAACTACCTCCTGGATATCTTCCTTTAAAAGGGGTGATTTTACACTGGACGAACTCGGGAAGCGACACGGATACTTACACG
Organism: Daldinia concentrica; assembly: GCA_902805455.1. NCBI lineage: Eukaryota > Fungi > Ascomycota > Sordariomycetes > Xylariales > Hypoxylaceae > Daldinia > Daldinia concentrica. Next base: position 1,901,547 of record CADCSW010000041.1, on the reverse strand, counting down.
ATAGATTACACTTATTGGAATTCCTTAAGTACTTGGTCTTTATGAATTATAATATCAATAAAATTGGTAGTTAGTTGATAAGTTGTGATTTTGCGTGATTGAGCTATGACGGTTCAATATTTCAAAATAGGGGCTCGTAATATTGAAACGGATGCACGTTCTTGAGAGTGCTTAGTTAACCAATATTTACCTAATTAAAGATACCAATACGAAGTACATAACGTTATCGACTTGATTGAGTGCTCGGGGGCAAGTCCGAGGCCAATAATAGTACCTGACTAAGTTAGGCTTTTAGGCATCTAGAAGAAGATGATATCTGTACAGTAGATGAATGTTTTATTACGGAACGGCAGTGGCTGAATCCTGCGGGTGATATAATTTTGTTACGCGAACGACGGAAGATTTCGCAAAAATGGCGAGATCAAGCCACAGGGGGCTGCCGGCTGTCGGAGTCCCGTAGACAAGAAATCAATTATATAATAATACTGTGCGATACAGTATATCGGACACTATGTTACTAGTTTTTTATTAGCTCTGTCCGTTAAGGGATGACGTATTGTTTTTATGGTGCAAGAAAGTCTCAATGCTCTATCCCACAAATTGGAAGCAATTCGCATTCTGACTCAGCAGTCAATTTATACCTCCAATGCAGGAAAATGTATAGAAGGAAAGACAGCAAAAATAAGGTTGATGGCCTACATAGGCGCATTTGTATGCGGGCGCGGCATCCGAAAAACCTCAACCAGACTAGATCTATTTTAAGGCGCTTGCTTGGATGCTTTAAGGTGCACTTACCCCAGACCCCACCAGGCTATTCCTGAGCTGTCGAAGCCCCGACAGCCGTAGTGGGTCCCGGTACTTCGGAAGGTTATCGGTCTTGCATGTCGCCATTCGGGCCCCAAAGCACCACAAAGGTGAACAAAGCAAGACCCTAAGACCCTAAATGCCCAAGAGCCAAATTGTTTTGGCGCTGGTCTGGCGGCTGGTCGGACTCCTGGGGGGACCAAAATTACCACTTTTTTGACCGCTTCGACGCTTCGATGAGCCAACCAGTCAAGACCAGCCAGCGCCAAACAATTGGAAAGTAGGAAAGTAAAGAAATGCAGTCTAGGCCGATTTCGCCATCTTGTTCAACTTGACGTGCAATTGCCCCGTCCAAGTCCGTCCCTCTTTTTTGCTTCCCCGGTTTTCTGGCCATCAAGGCCGTCGATACTTAGAAGAAAAAAAGAAAAAGGGAAAAAAAGAAGAGAACAAGGGTAGATCATATTATACCGTGCCGTCTAGCCCATCGACCGGCATTGTTGGATCGCTAGATCCTGGGGAAATTTGAGAACTTGGGGGGTTCTGCGAGATCCCGCTCAGTCTACGACAACCGAACGGCAACGAGCGCAAATCTGTACCGCACTTTGTATGGTTTATCATTGACCCAGCACGCCATCTCACCGCGTTTCACCGTAGTCCTCACCATACTCTCCTCGATGGTGCAATTCGAATAAGATCTTACCAGGGCTTTGTCCTTACATCCGGCCACCAATCTAATTTCCCTCAACTTTCATCATCTATCATTATGGACAGCCTACCGCCAATGCCAATACCCAACGGCCACGAGTCGACGTCGAGACACGATGGCCCCATTTTCCTACCGGACGATATCACACTGACGAATCTAAACAACATATCCACCATCAACCGATCTCGTCTGCAAAGACAGTCCTTGTCCTCCATACCGACCGAACAATCTAAACCATCAAGGGATAACTGTGACAGACGAAGACCCGAAGACGCAGAGGACGCTTCCCGATTACCCAATATGTCCCAACAACTCATGGGCCAATCTGTTACTCCCTATTTACGGGAACATATCCCCGGGTTGTACGCACCTATAGGAAAACCCGATCTTCCGTCTATGGCTGCCATCACGACAAAGGACCCCAACAGTAAATATTGTTACCGACACCGACCAGATTCCAAATGTCGTAGGGCTGCCGACGAGACTAAGATGGGTTTAATACAGAGCGTATGTTCTTGCCCGCCCCTTGTATAACATAACTCTTCACCGATACTTATTCTGATATATAGGAACTCGAAGCACTACCTGCTGCCGACAGACAGGCTATTACGAATGTTTGGTCATTGTTTTCTGCTGCTCCTTCCAAGCACCGTGAGCTTATGTTGCAAGGCATCATTACACAGTGTTGCTTTCCTCAACTATCTACAGTATCTCGTGAGGTCCACGAACAATTAAAGATAGACTTCCTGTCTGCTTTGCCAACAGAACTATCTCTGAAGATTCTCTGTTACCTTGATTGTTCTTCTCTCTGCAAGGCTGCCCAGGTTAGCAGAAGGTGGACCCAACTATCAGGAGATGATGTTGTGTGGCATCGTATGTGTGAGCAGCACATTGGACGCAAGTGCGAGAAGTGCCAATGGGGTCTTCCGAGATTGGAGAAGAAGCGGCTAAAGGAATGGAAAATTCAGCATCAAGTAAACCTGAATAACCAGCGAGCGTTGTTGACGAATGGTCAGGATTCTTCTGTCTTGACCGTCGTCAAGCGTGCCGCGTCATCCCTAGAGGATAAAGAAACGGATTCCTCGAAACGTCAATGCGTTAATGGTGTCGGCAATCAAAACAAGTCGTCAACGAGCACCCAGAAGTTTAGGCCGTGGAAGGATCTATACCGAGAGAGATATCGTGTTGGATCAAACTGGCGATATGGTAGGTGTACTATCAAAACATTTGGTGGACAGCACACGAACGGTATTACTGCTTTACAATTTGACGACAATATGCTTGCTACAGGCTCTTACGATTCGAAAATAAAGCTCTGGGATATCGAGAAGGGCGAGGTCATTCGGACCCTCGAGGGTCATACGATGGGAATTCGAGCCCTCCAGTTCGATGACAGGATGCTTGTTTCTGCGAGTTTGGATGGCACGGTCAAGATATGGAACTGGCGAACGGGTGCTTGTATCAACACCCTCAATCACCAAGGTGGTGTCATAACCGTGCATATGGATGGCGGTCTTCTAGCTTCGGGGTCCATGGACAGGTCGATCAAAATATTCAATTTCAAAACCCAACAGTCATATACTCTACGCGGCCACTGCGATTGGGTAAACCATGTTCGCATTGACGTGGCTTCGCGTACGCTACTCTCTGCCTCTGACGACTGCACTGTGAAGCTTTGGGATCTCGACTCCAAAGTCTGTATTAAGACATTCGAAGGTCATGTCGGACAGGTACAGCAGGTTCTTCCGCTTCCAGACGATTACGAATTTGAAGATGAAACAACCCGTGACGCCGATGCCGTCTCTGTAACTAGCAACCGTAGCGGCACACCTCCAAGCGGTTCGTCTTCGCTTTCGAGCACCCAGGATGTGGATGAGGAACGGGCAATGTATGGTCCCATCTTCCAGAATGACCCTGATCGACCGCTACCTCCACGTTATATGCTTACGGGCTCCCTCGACGCAACTATGAGGCTCTGGGACACGGCAACAGGAAAGAGTCCCCGAACCTTCTTTGGTCATGTTGAAGGCATCTGGGGATTGGCAGCTGACTCTCTGCGATACGTTACTAGCGCCAATGATGCCACAGGTAAGAATATGAACCAGACTTTACGAAGTTTTTAAAACACCTGCTAATGTTTTTATCAATGTAGTCAAGGTGTGGGATTCTAGAACCGGCAAATGCGAACGAACATTTACTGGCCATGCCGGACCAGTAACTTGCGTCGGGCTCAGTGATAGCCGGATGGCGAGCGGAAGTGAAGATGGAGAGGTGCGGCTATATAGCTTCGAGGGTGAACCCTCAGAAGTCGAAGAGTTCGGTACCCCTGCTTAACCTTTTTGGACGCATTGCAGGATTATCTGATTTACCCCTATTCGGACGAACATTATTTATGGATTGATTTTACAGCGGGTTTGTTTCAGAGAAGGCGTTCAAATATACCACAACAGTTAAACCGGCTACAAAGGGATAAAAAAACCAACCGAGCTGGGAGGGGACAGCTTATTAATGAGAACTCGATGGCATCGAGGGTCGGCGTCCAATGTTTATAAAATTCCAAGGCGTACCGGATAATGATTGGCAACGATGTGATATCACGTGCTAGAGGGAGTGGGTTTACTTAGGGTTAGGATACGATACGATTTATTCAACATTATCCAATATATCAACGAAATTAATTAATTCTACCGCGATGCAAGAGGATGAGAAAGATGTTTTGATATGCGGTTTGAGCCTCCTCGCATTATGCTAACCTACCTATGTATATGTTGCATGTGAGATCGGTTTATACTATTTCCTAAACTGAATGATTCATTTATAAATGATGACCCTCTGCGTCCCGCGGCTAAAAATCCTATACATGTAGCTTAAAGCATTCCATATTGGACGATTCTGATTTCGTGACTGTCTTAGAAACTCGGCCAAGAAACATTCCAGTTGCATTTCTAACCTCGGCAAGTGAAGTATTAACCACGTTCATAAACTCATATTCTTACTAGAGCCTCAAAGAACTAGACTATAAATGATCCCAAAGAGCTTCTCTACCCGGTAGTATCCGATATGGACCACAAGGTCTAACTACGTAAGTTGTTGGTACGTACTAATTCAAGATCCCTGTCAAGTCTAATGCCCCGGCCTTCTCCCCCCGCAAAATCACAAGCTCGGCTCTCAGTCGGTAAACACACCTTTTTCGACGTCACAGCTAAGAATCACAGGCCAGAGCCTGTCAGCATTTCTAGCTATCGTAGCAGATAATTCGAATAGGGAATCGGGATTATGTGGTACGGGATACTTGGTATTAGTTAATTGACCAATAGGCATAGGAATTCTCGTACTTGAAAGACTCTTTAAGGGGCTTAGATCAACTTCCCGCCGGCCGTCAATGGCTGTCATAACAACATGCGACTGGAGCTCCGGTTTGCCGAACGAGGGCTGATCCGGCAGCCCGTCTACACCAAGAGGAATCTTGGAGTATGTACGGTGTATGTACACGCGCGTGCGCGCCTAGGTTAAGGTTTCTGCTGTCATCACTCGTCGTCGATCTAGCCCCCGACCCCACAGCGAATTGCTTTTCCTAGTACGTACGCGGCCTAGACCAAGGAGGGAGAGCACGGGATTGATGGGCGTGTCGGCGTCCTAGCCGCGGATCTTTGGTGCTGGAGTGTTTGTTAGTCACTTGCTCGACTTCTCCGGTATGGCGGGTACGCAGATGCAAAGTTTGGCTGCTGGAGCTCGGTAATCCTCGTACCTGGGCCGGCCTGGCTTTTTTATATAGATACTTCGATATCCCAGCTCGAGTTCTTGGCTCGGGGTCCTCTTGTAGGTTTGGTCGTCTGCTTCTCCTATTGCTCATGAGTCATAAGTCTCCTATACACACATATACCCATACTCATCAGACCTGATACCTTGTGCTGTTTCCTATACCACTCTTCTTTGTGCTGCTGTACCCGTAGCCCTAGCTCCCTTCTCTCTCACGTGTCTCTTTGAAGCTTGAATATACCAAGTACATCTCTTTGTTAGATCCTATCTTCCTCGGCATTACTCAACTACACGTCGGTGACGGCCATTGCATGTGGTTACCCTCCCAGAACGCTTCATGGTGCTTCACCCAATATCAATAACATAGCTACGAACGGAAGCACGTTAGAGTAAAACCTGGGCGTAAGCCCTATACTAATAAAGCATAATGGCGACAAAAATAGGAGGAAAGGATGGCAAGGCGCCACCGACAGCAGCAGTGAATTTAATCGGTGCGTTCTTGGACCATACCTGCTCACAGCAAGCCCGTTTACTATATACTAATATGCATTGAATCAGCTGGCGGCGGAGCAGGTATGATGGAAGCCCTGGCGTGCCATCCTCTCGGTTCGTACTCCATATCCCATATGCACCATCTCGTCATATTCTCTAATAGCAATCTCTCCACACAGACACAATAAAAGTACGAATGCAGCTCTCACGACGAGCCCGCCAACCCGGCGCCCCGAAACGCGGGTTCGTCCGCACAGGAGCCGAAATCGTAAAGCGCGAGACACCACTCGGCTTATACAAGGGATTAGGCGCCGTTCTAACCGGCATCGTGCCTAAGATGGCGATCCGGTTCACATCCTTCGAGGCATACAAGCAAATGCTAGCTGACGCCGAAACACGCACGGTCTCCGGGCGCGGGACCTTCGTCGCCGGGCTAGCGGCCGGTGTAACCGAAGCCGTAGCGGTCGTCACACCCATGGAAGTCGTCAAGATCCGCTTGCAAGCACAACACCATAGCATGGCAGACCCCCTCGACATACCCAAGTACCGGAACGCAGCACACGCGCTATACACGGTAGTGCGGGAAGAAGGCTTCGGAGCTCTGTACCGAGGCGTGAGTCTGACGGCGCTGCGGCAGGGCAGCAACCAGGCTGTTAATTTCACCGCGTACACGTACTTCAAGGAGGTGCTGCTGCGGTGGCAGGATAACAAAGGAGGAAGCGCGGTGAGTCTGCCCAGCTGGCAGACTACGCTTATCGGCCTTGTGAGCGGCGCGATGGGGCCGTTGAGTAATGCGCCGATCGATACGATTAAGACTCGGCTGCAGAAGACGCCGGCGGAGGAGGGGGTTTCGGCGTTTAAGAGGATTAGTTTGATTGCGAGGGATATGTTTAGGTGAGTTTATTTCTGCTTCATCGTTTGCTTATTCGTATATCAGTGCTAATACTGGTCGTATGGTATAGGCAAGAGGGCTTCCATGCGTTCTACAAAGGCATCACGCCGAGAATCATGCGTGTTGCGCCGGGCCAAGCTGTGACGTTTACGGTGTATGAATACGTGAAGGATAAGTTGGAGAAGAGTGGGCCGAGTATGTTGTCGGGTAGTAGATATGAAGAATAGGAATAGATGTATGATCTTAAGGAGCCGGATCATATACTAAGCTATAGCATTGTGGCATTTCTGTAACGGGGACCTTGGGCTGGTCATTTTCGATTTAAATCACGTCGGTGGTATATCATATCATATTAAGAAATATAGCGAAATATAATCGCATTGCTTCCTTATCTGCTATGGGTTCTCGCTAATTCCAAGTCTCGCCAACATGCTTGTTATGTGATTGAAACAGATCCGTGCAGGGTATTTCACCTGCCGGGCCGCTTGGGTCTTCTGAAAGCTGTCTTAACCTCCGCCTCTGGGAATAGCTCGGAAGTAACAGATTGTTCCGTGATCTCGCTCGGGTCCTCAAGCTCGAATCTCTTCTCGATATGGAGCCCTGCCTCTCTTGTGGCCACCTCAAGTACGGCACGCTTCATCAACGGGTACATCATTCGGAATTTAATACCCTTGGTTCCCGCCGAGGCGGGACACGTGTAGAAGAAGAGTATGACGTTCTTCTCGTCTCCTCCGCTCGGCGGGGTGGCTTTGTATCGGAAGAAAGTGAAGCGAGGTTCAGTTGCCGAAATGCTGTTCACGAGCTCGGGGATTGTGGAGGGTGAAGAAGAATCCTGGAATAGCTCTACGACTTCGGTCTCGGGGTTGATTTTCTATTTCATTCTGGTTAGTACTTACGCATATTATCAGATTTTATGGCTTGAATAACTCACAAGCATCACTAGTCCGGTTCCCTCCTCACGGCCTAGAGCACTTAGTGCAACCAACGCATCAGTAGCGACAGGCATATTCATGGTTTTACTAAGATGGATCTCACGAACACCAGTGCCAGCACCAGCTTCAGCCTCCGCTCTCTTAACCTCACCCAAAGTCCTCTCCTCTTCGGTCAAGGGTGCCTCAAGTTGAGTATGACGATCATGCTTCTTGAAGCCCTCGGCACTCAGCTCTTCAGGCATGGTCGCGAAGATTGTCTCCCGGAAGTGATCGGATCCTAGCTCACGCACTAGTGTCAACCGCGTCGACGCGAACAACATCTTCTGTCGTACCTTGGCCGTGTCGGGCACATAGGTAACAGCTATTAGGTACGGAGCGGTGTCATATCTGCGTAGAATGACATAGAGAGGTTCATCGGGTTTTATGTAAGAGGATAGCTTCGGAAGGTCGGTCTCGAAGCTGCTCGATAGAGAGGATCGTGGGAGCGTAGTTGACGGAGTCAGGGACTCTCCGGTGATGGTCACTAGAAGTCCAAATTGTGACGGGTCGCCTAAGAACTTGTTGAACTGAGTGACAAGCTCCTGAGAAGCTGAAATTCACAAAGGTAAGTTAGTTATCTTTAAGTCGAGGATAGGGGGCTAAGGGGTGTAATACCAGATATTCCGGACTGCATTCTGGGTTTGCGTTGAGACCTTGAAGTCTCCCTATAACTATTAAAGAAATCTTTAAGAGCCAAAATAGGAGTACCTCTGTAGGTCAACGATGGCGGATTACTTATGTGTCTGGGTAGTGTTGTTGGTGATCCTAGGAGGTACCTAACACAGCCCGCCTCGCAGGTCTGAGGATATAAAGTAAAGATATTAAGGCCGGCGCGGCCTGAAAAGTTGCAAGGATGCCCCTCCATCAGCCCATTGCTGCAACGGTGAATGGTGCGGGGTGCGGGGCCTGAAGGGGATACCTGCATAAGTCTGCATATATCTGATAACTAATTGCTTCATAAAAGTATAGTTAAAGGTGTAAGTACATGTCTGCTTTCTACATAACTACCTAGTTAGTTAGTATGATAATGTTTAATTTCCAAGTCTCCATTCTTAAACATCCTCTCAAAATAACAACTCTAGATCCCTTACTTATTCGTCTGCTTTCTCACCCTCTTCCGCCCATGCAGACGTGTATCCGAACGGAACCCATTTGATTACACTTTCAATGTGAGAAATTAAACCGTTATCAACCTTGATCAACTGTGGAATCATGTAAGTCCCCGGAACACGACCTGCCGGCGACAGTGGACCGGGACCGTTAGCAGGTTCATCCACCAAAGCCACGGCCAACACGACACCTCTCTTACTATCCGCAACTAGGACTCGTCGATCACGCACTGTTGTTGTAGTGTTAGAGAGACCATTCGGAGCCGGTCCTTTCCCATCCAGCTGATCAGCACAAGTGAGGTCCCCCTGGCCAAAGTTGTCGCGTCTAGTGCATCCTTCTGCAAATGGCACCCCCTCGCTTGAATGCTTTTCTAGGCCATCGAAGTACGCACTCAGCAATTCTAGCGGAATCTCACCTTTGGTGCTATATGCCTGGAACACAGGATCGAGGAGACTTGTTGTATTACCCTCCCATTCGACCGGAAGCGGTGGGCGCATAAGGGTTACTGTCCCGCCACGACTATCGGTAGTCTCTCCACGCACGACATTTGCTTCAATCTCTGTTATTTGGCCATTGTCAACTTTGATACGTAGCGAAAGCACACCTGGTATACTGTGCTCCGTACTGAATCCCCAGTAGCCAGCTGTCCCGCTTTCCGAATCGGATAAGACTGCTCCGTACCTGTCCATCCAAGTAATCGCTTCAAGTGTCTCCCACAGACCATCTCCGAGTGCTACAAATTGGCCATTCTCTGAGTAGCGTACACCCTTCGCTAGGGGTAGACGCGTGTGGTCGTGGACCCGGATCGCCATGAGCATATCTCCTACGACATTCTCGAGGCAGATCTGGTCGCACGGAATTGGATACGCAGTAAAGTTTGTACCGGGCCCGCTGAGATCTACGGGTGGAACATCGGGAAATGCCGCTCGCATGTTATAAGGAACTTCAGTTAGCGTCATTTCGATGCGATAAAGCTTCTCGCCACGCAAGCGAAATGCCTCCATGGCCCTCAACGAACGAGGCGTTTCGAAGTAACGTGGGATTGGTGAGGATGTGCCATTCACGCTAGGCAACGATTTCACCGTAGCGTTATGATCCAGAGTAGTGATAGCAAAAACGGCCTGGCGCTCCTCGTCCACCACGGGAAAGTGACGTTCTCGAATTCTCGTGACAAAGCCAAGAAATCCTGTCTGAAATTGCTCTTCGCAAGTTAGGGAAGCGAATGCCGTATCGTTAGAGTGGCCATATGGGTCACCAGTCTTGACGTTTGTCGTTTGAAGACCATCTTCCAGACGATTACATTCTTTGTCGAAGAAGCTGTAGTCACCCTTAGGGTCGTTTCCCTGCATACCGGTGTAATATTTGTTGGTTTGCGAGATCAGCTCGTCTCGGGTAATCCGTTCCTCGGGCGGTACGGCTTCGAACCAAACGGCTTCCGGCTGACCTCGCTGCTCATAGAGCTCCGCGCCGCCCGAATCACGTGTGATTTGTGATTCGATTTCGCTTATCTTTCCATCTTCTTCTACCTTGAGGCGGACGAGATAGATAGCACCGACGCTATTCTCAGTAATAGTAGTGATAGTCGCGACTTGACCCGCTTCGGGATCAGAGAACGTGTGGTTGTACTTCCCCAGTGCCTCCACGATATGCCACTCGCCAGTGCCGAACGGTAATATTTGATCGTTCTCTACGTATTTTACGTCAGGGGCCGTCGGCAAACTCGATGGGTCGTGGGCTACTAAGGCATTGAGGTAATCCGAGATCAGGCCTTCTAGACATGATCTCTCACAGCGTTCAGCCAGTGTCGTAGAGCTGAGCACTAACACCGACAAGCTGGCCACAATGGCCTTGCGAACTTTAGTAATCATCGTTCACCTTTCCTGCCAAACCCGTACTGCCTTTGGTACTTTCCAAATCTCGCCGATGGGTCTTTTAGAGTTAGGTAAGGAATATTTTCTACATTGCGCCTGTGGGAGTCCTTTTAATACGGCAAGCATTCTCCGCAAAATTAAATGCCGGCAAAATTGATCCTCATACCCTCGGCGCGGGGGGTCTAGTCCAATATGTGGTTGCTGATCTCTCGAATGACAAGGGTGGTAGTTATTTTGCCTAACCTTGGATTACTTTATACAGTTTCTCGTTCAACATATTTCCTATTTGAAGTACTCTATTAGGCTCAAGAGGTGCTATAAATAACCTCGCACTATCGACCAAAACAACCGAACCACGTGGAACCCAATAACATGGGTATCAACTATTTGTAGCTATGAGACGGGTTTCGAATTGCTGATTACCACTTACATACAACCTACTTGAAGTAGGAGAATGCATATTAAGCCAGTGCTGTTATATTTATTATTCCTTAATACTGGACTAAAAAGAAAGGCAATTGCCTCCTAAGCAATTAAGGACGAAGTAGACATCAAATATAAAAGTTCATCTAACCGAAAACTAGGAATATACAGTAAAATAACAGATCAGTAGTCATTTAGAACAAAAAAAAACCCAGAACTATTAAATGTTTTCATAGCACAATACGTTAGCCTAGGTGTTCACCTAATGGGCGAATATTGGGAGATTTGTTAAGCACACAACCACAATTTACTCCTGATCTAAGGTTAGAGTCAAATAATGACAAGGTATTGGTAAAACAAGGTGATTTCGACCCGTTTTAATACAACTACTCAATGAATCTACGAAGTTTAGAATGGTTGGTTCAAGGTAGAGAAACCTATTGATGAAGTACATACTTTAGGTACATATGTGACAATAACTCTGTTTAAGTTAGAATATGTTGTCAGGCGTAACTAGTTTAGCAAGAGGCTGTAGCTATTCCAGTAGGTGTAATATACAATGAGCTTTCTAATACACAGACGGGAATACGTAGGCTAAGGTGCTCTGAACGGGTAGTACAGCTTATAGCTAAAATGGGAGTACGGTAAAAAACAATGAATATTGTAATGATGTATGAAAAGAAGGTTGCGGAGTTACAGAAGCACGCGATAAGTTATGCTAGACGCTTAAGGGGTATCTTGGTTTTGCTAGTACTAAATTGACACGATGGATGGCAGTAGTTAGAATCTAAGTCAACGTTAAGAAACATGATAGGTCTGTATAGTTTATTTTATATGTCAAAAGTAGCATTCTTAAGCTTTTCTACTTCCTCGCGCATCGTAAGACCCTCTGTATATACCTACCTGCAAGCTTCAAGTAGCAAGACGCATAACACCCCCTCCCCTTTAAGCTAGGCACCTCCAATACCGGAGGTGTTGCATCGATAGATGCATGCAAGATATATTAGGAGATAATTTGTTATGTACGATGAGCTGTTTCTCTCAGAACGCTTGCTAGTACATATTAGCGCTGGCTATGGACCTCCAGTAAGCCTCTCAGCAGCATTGAAACCTCACCCGGCCAACTAGACCACTGGGATTCCACGCATTCGAGTACCTGCATCGTAAGCTGCATAGCTTCCACCTTACGACACCCTACCCAGCCAGACATGTACCTCTCATGTACTCCAATAGAATCAATATGTGCGTAAAGGAGGCTCCCGAGTAAAAAAGATAAGAATATCTCAGTGGCTATTCTTGAAACTACACACGCGCGACCTTATTTTGTATGCCATCTTGTCTTATCTATCCTTATCTGAACGCTTAGAGCCTCATCACCATGGCCGACTACAACCAGGTACATGACAACGAACTAGGAGGTGATGCCTTGGCAGCTTGGTCAACAATCCCACCTTTCAGCACAACATTGTATATCACGATCTGCAACATCACCCAATCAACGGGTTCCCTGCTCCTCATGCTGTCCCACTTTTAGGTGCACAGCTGCAGGAGCATGCATTCAACCAGCAATACCAGGTCCCTATGCAACCAGACCAGCACAATGGCGGATTCGGCTCGATCTAACGAGACCATGGGCTCAACTGATCTGAGATCTGGCCCGCCATGACCATACTCGTTGTTATTGTCGACAACTAGGTCTTCTTGACAAACTAAGCATAACATCTGACATCATCGAAGGAACAAGGCTTTTAAGTTTTTATGCTTTATCTACCTTTCTACTATTATACTGAGTATTTGGAATGGTCATCATGTAGGGTCTACAGACTCAATTTCCTGTTGCTAGAGAGAAGGGGGTTTTAACGATGTTAACGACTTTCCTATGTATCTTGGCTATTATTGTCATAGCTCGCTCTTTATATGGTTATTAAGTGTGTTCTTCCCATCAATGCTTTGCTTCAACTGTATACCGTGACTGTGAGCCTACCAATAAACTACTAAGTCAAAGCCTCGACGTTCTCGAGTATAGCCGGCGGCTTGATGTGTTCTATGGTAAACTCTTCTAGATATGATATGCATCTAACATGGATTTGCGTACACTAAAAGTTGACAGTTGCAGAATGTAAGTCTATCTCATCTAACTTATAGAGATAATCTAATATCTGTGTACCTCTATTACATCATTATATTAGGTGAAGCGTAGTTATGTCTTGTATAACTATGTAAGAGAAGATTCAGTTGTTTCGATATAGCATTCGCGGTGCATTCATTGTTGTATATTGTACGGACCGATCCGAGCTGCCCGACGATCCCAACCGTCTGGCACGGATGAGTAATATAGTCCGTGTATCCTTGGCGGAGCTCCGTGCCCCTTTAGACCCCGGCCGCTTGGCCGATTCTTATCTCGTTTAGCCCCTCGGACGCTATGTTCTGTCTCATTGGGCCCGGGATCAGCGCTAATTGGAGAATGTTGGACCTTATTCTGGGTAATTTACGTGAAATCGTATTTTCCCCCTTGGCTAGGACTGGAAATGACACGTTGGGGGATTGGCACAGTCAAACTTTGAAAATGCGTTCTTACAAAACATAATAATTTTGTCGTCCTTTGCGATATCTGAATTCGTTTCAATAAATAATCCTGCGTCTGGTTACGCAGGTCGTGTATTATAATGCATTACCAAGTTCGCAAGCATAGACGTACCTTAATCCTTCTAACCGGCGCCCTTGTAATATGGTGGATGCTGTCGGCTTCTTTTTCGGGCTTGTGGATCTCGGAATTCACCAGGCTCGAACGGCATATGAACAGTGATGCAACCTCTCCTCCGATCGCATTAAAGCGAAGTAGCTTCGATTGGAGCACCGTTCCTTTTCATTTTCCTGCCGAGGAAATAACTCCTTTGCCAACGGGGAAGCCTCGTCGTCTACCTGTTCAAGCTCAATTTCATTCCGAGTCGTCAGCCGATAGACAGACTCGAGAAGCAAGACGCCTCGATGTGAAGAAAACCTTCCTCGATGATTGGGCGGCGTACAAGAAGTATGCATGGATGAAGGATGCACTGAAGCCGATCTCTGGGGAATTTCAGGACCAGTTCAGCGGATGGGCTGCGACTTTGGTAGACTCCCTCGATACCTTGTGGATCTTGGGTTTAAGAGAGGAATTTGACGAGGCAGTCGATGCAGTCTCCAAGATAGACTTTGGTCGATCTAGCTCCACAAGAGTCAACACCTTCGAGACGAACATTCGTTACCTAGGAGGTCTGCTTGCAACGTATGACCTTAGCAAGCGAGATGTCTTGCGTTTGAAAGCTATCGAACTTGGAGACTTGATTTACGTAGCTTTCAACACGAAGAATCGGATGCCCGTTGACTTCATCGATTTTCAGACCGCTAAAACAGGGAAACCTTTATCTGTTGAGTCCTCTGTGGTCTCGGCCTCTCCAGGAACGCTGTCTCTTGAACTGACGCGGCTCTCACAGCTCACAGGAGACCCGAAATATTATGATGCAGCTGCAAGAGTAATGGATGTCTTCTACCGAGGCCAAAACCAAACGTTGATACCGGGTCTGTGGCCTACTTATGTCTCCATGAAATCCCAAGATGTCATAACGGGGAACTCATACACTCTTGCTGGCTGTGCTGATAGCTTATACGAGTATCTTCCCAAGGAGTATGCTCTTCTTGGAGGCACAGAGCCGAAGTACGAGATGATGTCTAAGGGGTTCTTAGAGGCTGCTAAGAATAATTTGCTCTTTAGACCCATGGTACCTAACAACATGCAGATGCTTATTGCTAGTAGTGCTAGTGTATCTGCCACAGGTGAGGTGACCTTGGACGAGGAGACTGAACATCTTGCCTGTTATCTTGGTGGAGTCTATGCGCTAAGTGGGAAGTTGTTTGGTAACCCGGGATACATCAATATTGGCGCCAAGTTGACGCTTGGTTGTGTGTATGGGTATCGGGCATTTCCAACGGGTATGATGCCCGAACGACTGAATATGGTAGCTTGCAAGTCGTTTGAAGACTGCGAGTGGGACGAGAAGCGGTTTGACGAGGAGAAGCAGAAGCGACGCGAGTGTAAGTTGGCGCATAAGATCCTAAATTATTTATTTCCTCGTAGCTTTCGAAGTAGTCAACTTGATTTATTTTCTGGCCTTCTAACCGACACCTACTGATTTCTGATGATATAGGGAAGGACCATCTTCCTCTTGGATTCACCACTGCTAAAGACCCTCGCTATATCTTAAGACCCGAGGCGATAGAGAGTGTGTTCGTCATGTATCGTATCACTGGGAACACGGTTTGGCAAGACATAGGATGGGATATGTTCACGGCTATCGCGAACGGAACTAAGACCGATCGGGGGACTCACGCGGCCGTAAAGGACGTGACCCGCATGGCGGATGTTCTACCAAAAGAGGACTATATGGAGGTGAGTATGTATATGCATGTTTACCTTATAATACTGACGTTTAAATACAGAGTTTTTGGTTAGCAGAGACCTTGAAATATTTTTACCTGCTCTTCTCGACTCCTGACGTCATTAATCTTGACAACTATGTGCTCAATACTGAAGCACATCCTTTCCTCAGGCCTAAATGATCAAGTCCATTCTTTTACTAGTTAGCACATACTGAAGTAAGAATTCGAGGTAGATATCAATCCTCGAGAAACAGTTTCATCAAGCCTTTTAAACTCTACCTATGTTCACAAGGTACCAAGTGTTATATATAAATGTCATCCATAGATTTCGGTATAATACGAGAAATTATGCCTGGTACTTTAGAAGAATCTAATATTTACGATATCGGACTTATGACGAGATTGTTATAGGTGATGTTGCGGAGCTGTTGCTAAGCCAGCCTTCAATAGTTTTCTAGAGACAAGATTTCAAAGCACTAAAGCAATGAGTAGTTGCTTAATAAGGCCGAAGCTATATCTATTGTAGTTAGTATCGAGATGATACTCCGCATATCTCCAGCTTCATCCTTGACTCCAAAACGGACTTCTCCGCAAACCCCACAGAATCTCCAAATTCCAAGCATTCCGAAGTCACATCGTGACCTTGCGGTGGAATAATATTAGGAATATTAGACCGAAAGGTCCATGAACCATTATATAAACCATTATATAAATACTACATATGACTGCGTATGATGATGTGCTCATTAATCACTCAGGATTCGGAGCTCATCTTGAGGGAGTCTCATCTTCAACATCTCAAGACACGATGAAGCTCACACCAGCTGTTTTGGCGGGAACCCTTGCCGCAAGGCAAGACATCGACTACAATGCGGCACCGCCAAACTTGTCTACTCTCACCAACTCGAGTCTCTTCGAAACATGGCGGCCGAAAGCGCATGTTCTTCCGCCATCTGGGCAGATAGGTGATCCCTGTATGCATTATACCGATCCCGAAACTGGGCTTTTCCATGTTGGTTGGTTGCATAACGGCGCTGCGGGTGCCACAACAGACGATCTCGTCACATATCATGATGCCAATCCAGACGGACGGCCGTTCATAGTAGCAGGCGGGAAGAATGATCCAATCGCAGTATTCGATGGGTCAGTCATCCCTAGTGGCATCGATGGTAAACCTACCCTTCTGTATACATCCGTGAGCTACCTACCTATCCAGTGGACCATCCAATATACACGGGGAAGTGAGACGCAATCTTTAGCGGTATCTAGTGACGGAGGTCGTAACTTCACGAAACTTGAACAAGGGCCTGTCATTCCATCACCACCTTTCGCAGTCAATGTGACAGGTTTCCGCGACCCTTTCGTCTTCCAGAACAGCCAACTCGATACCGAACTTGGAAGTGCTCCCGGAACTTGGTATACCGTTATCTCTGGAGGTGTCCATGGAGAAGGACCTAGTCAGTTCCTCTACCGACAGCACGACCCGGAGTTCCAGTACTGGGAAGAGTTGGGCCAATGGTGGCATGAACCCGCTAACACGACCTGGGGTAATGGTGACTGGGCCGGTCGGTGGGGTTTCAACTTTGAAGTCTCCAACATCTTCGGCTTGGATGAGCAGGGCTACAATTCTGAAGGCGAAATCTTCACAACCTTAGGTGCTGAATGGTCGTTGGACCCGATCGTGCCACAAGTCTCGGATTTCCGTGAGATGCTTTGGGCAGCTGGGAATATTTCTCGCGAAGATGGAAAAGTCAAGTTTCAACCAACCATGGCCGGGAAGCTTGACTGGGGAACTTCTGCATATGCCGCTGCTGGCAAGGAGTTACCAGCAACCTCGAAAGCCTCTCAGAAAAGCGGCGCCCCCGATCGGTTCATCTCTTACCTATGGCTGACCGGAGACTTCTACGGCACTCTAGACTTCCCAACTAATCAGCAGAACTGGACCGGCGCACTCCTGCTCCCGCGTGAGTTGAGTGTTGGGAAGATCAGTAATGTCGTCGACAATGAACTTGTTCATGAAACCGGATCGTGGCGAATTGGTAGTAACCAGTCTGGTGTCGTTGAACTAGTGACCTTGAAGCAGGAGATCGCGCGCGAGGCACTCGCTGCATTAACTAGTGGTGGCTCTACTATTGAACCAGGTCGGACCTTGAACTCACCAGGTGCTATAGCATTCCAAAACATTCCCGAAAGCAAATTCTATGTGATTACCGCATCAATTTCTTTCCAGAAGGCTTGTCGCGAGAGCGATTTACGAGCTGGCTTCCAGATCCTGTCTTCTGAATACGAGAGTACGACCATCTACTACCAATTTTCTAACGAATCCATCATTATCGACCGCAGCAATTCCAGTGCCGCGGCAAAGACGACGAATGGTATCGATTCTCGTAACGAAGCGGGTCGACTGCGTCTGTTTGACTTGGTGCAAGATGGCCAACAGCAAATAGAAAGTCTTGACTTGACCATAGTGGTCGATAACTCCATTGTCGAAGTGCATGCTAATGGGAGATTCGCCATAAGTACTTGGGCTCGGTAAGTTTCTACTTCTTGATTCCTCATATTTGACATAAATTCTAACTCATTAGTAGATCTTGGTATGCTGCTTCCCGAGAAATTAGATTCTTCCATGATGGTGAAGGGGAAGTGGTATTTGGAGACGTAACTATTCACGAAGGGTTATATGATGCTTGGCCTGATCGAAAGGGTTCGCAATAAAGTGATAGAAGAAAATAGTATTTAATCCAGCGATATCTACCCGATAACAATCTAAGCATTATTCACAATTCGGCTGCGTGATTCAATTGTGCGTCATAGCCAATTAGCGAGCTCAGGCTGAACTGCTGGCCGCGATTATCAATTAATTACATACATAGAGGAGCCTTGAACGTAGGTACCAATCTACGATGGCTGATGCGTTGGGTTCTAGGGTAGGTAGTCCTGCAAAAGTTCATGTCGGTTTACTGAGAAAACCTAAGTAATAATCACGATGATCTGTGTAGTAGGGGTTCTGATCCTTCATCCATCGTCCAGTCAGCTTGACTTAAATAGCTGGCTAGCTCGATAAGAATTACTTCATTACCACACGGTCAAACAGATTATCCTTGAAATGTCAGAACTTAAAAAAGGGTAGATAATCGTATAAATATGAGACGATGGTACGCTGCGCCACTATAGGTTTCATCAGACATACATATTAGTCGAAGTGCCCAATCAGCCGATTGGATGAGCGCGTCTCCCATCAATTCTGTCAATTATTGAACCAATCATCCTTGCGATAATCTCGGTGCCTTGAGCGATCGGCAACTCCTCCGCCTCTCCTCTAAAGCCAAGACGCGTAGTTTTAGTCCATCCTCTACTTTTTATCGTATTTTATTTTTACTTTTTTATACTTACGGACCCTTCCCCCCTTAATCGTCAGGCCGCTTCTCAACTTAAATCGGATTAACCTGCATATAGTCCAAGGCAGCAGTATAACGGACTTTGATTTATTTCGAAGCGCCAAAACATTCAAAAATGGAGCGTCCACCCTCTGCTACTACTTCTAAGATGTCCGTCACCGGAAGACGAGATTACGGCATGAAGTTTATCGCAGATATGGACGACCTCGCTGGCAGCACTATCAATGTCGGTTCGCATGGACAACCGCATCTAACCGGATCTCACGAGTCAGTTAAAATATACGAAGGTGCGCCGTATTGGGAAAGGCAACCTGAAGTTACGAATACTAGGCATGACGACGAGGACATCGATGAAGGATGCCATCCGTTCTGGACGTCATGGTGGGATATGATTAGGGGAATAGGGTTGATTATCGCTGGCATGCTTAAAATTCCTTTTACTATTGGGCACGGTATGGCAAAGGCGCTACATTTCACCCCAACACTATATAACGACACAACTGTTCGGAAGTGGTTTCAGATCACTGGTTTCCCATCGGGAATCGTTGCTGCTGTCCAGGTAAGGGTTATAACCACCTCGCCTCGCCCGTAGATTTCTAACATGTTTCACTATAGGCCTTTTTGTATGGGCTTCTTGATGGTTGTACAGACTGGTTCGTGTTGCCTTACAAGTGCGCCAGAAAAGACGGATTCCTCGGATTTTTCAAAGGGTTCATGCAAGGACTTGGTAGTATAGTATTTAAGCCATCTGCTGGTGAGTTTAGTCTCAGCTACTTCTTATCCCCCACATTCAAGTCGCGACCACCAATCTAACAATAACAGGTATCATAGGATTGGCGTCGCATCCGCTCTTTGGTATATATAAGGAGGTGGCAAAATTTAAAGTGGAATTTAAACGTGAGCGCCGGCCTCGACAAGATGCTGGGTCTTTGATATAGTGCTCGACCCCATCTAAATTCGCTAATTGGCCTAACTGTCCCGTCAGGAATCCCCTTTCAATCCGGACGACGAGTCCAGAAAGAGAAAAGCCCCGTGTAGGCGGTTATAACGCCTTCCAGTTCGAACTTGAGATGAGCTCTTGTATTCAATCGGCCGTAATTACGAGGTGGGACCATGGAACAAGCGTTAGTTACTGCTCACGGAAGTGTACCTTCGACACATTTCTTATGGGATTTAATGTGGCATTGCTGGGCGTTTTCCTATATGTATACTGGTGGACTGAATCACAGTATTTACCAGAAGGCTTGGTTTGGGTATTCTGGTTGGCGATTGTGTAATACCAGGACTTTGGGGAGGCGGTCCTTTACGATATAATGACTATCTTTCAATATATGTAAGAGAGTAGACAACCACAAAGCTATTCTCCAATAAAGCCACAAGATTACGGCTACTGGGAAAGATTAGCTATCGTCTTGAACAGCTTAAATTTTCCAATTGTATAATGGTCTATTAAGTACAAATTTCAACAAGGACACTCCTAGTTAGCTAAAATATGTTGATATGTGCAAAGGGAAATGCGGGACACTAAGGAACAGTCGTCGATGTATATGGTTGGCATGCTGTCCCTGAAACAAGATATCGAAGACTCATGTTTTTCATTCTAACTAGTGGGTTTCTTACCCAAGTAAACCTACTTTCGAATACCGTTATCTATGTTACAACAAATAAAATATAACCGGTTAGGTTTCTCGCAAGTCGTATTGGGGGGTAACAGATGACGCAATTTTGGGGTGATGTTGCTCATTTCTCCAACCTGATGAGGTACTTTACATCGACTGCCGGAAGATAATTGTAGATACTGCGGTCCAGAAAGAATATCAATCTTATTGTGCAATTGTAAGAGTAAGCGAGTCCAACCGAGTTGCCCTGACCCCGAGAACAGTAAGCATGTCGACAACCACCGTTACGTTTGTGACGCCAAAGGCGCCCGCGCCACCGGGTCAACCCGATATCTCGTATGCTCCGGACTACGATAAGTGGCAGGCCCGAGCGGCTCGTCGGCTTAAGGAGGAGAACTTGCCGACTACGCTACCGGAAGGTTTCCCGGCGCAATTGAAGGGCGATTTGGTCTGGGAAGGTGAAACTGTGGCAGACACTTATGACTGGACTTATGTTCTCAGTGACGAACAACTTAATGAGATAGACCGAGCTGTAGCCCACTTCAAAGGTAGGTTATGGTTCTTAGATTTATATGTTGTGATCTCTTATTGACTAAATTTATGAAGGATTGGGTTTATCGCTGGGCTATCTCACCGCAGAGACGTTCCCGCTCCCAAACCTCCACACGGAGTTGCGCCGCTTGTCTGCAGAATTGCACAACGGTCACGGGTTCTTCGTGATTCGTGGCCTACGTGTCGACGACCACTCTCGGGAGGAAAATGTTATCATCTACGCGGGCATTTCCGCGCACATTGCTGCCCAGCGCGGTCGGCAGGACCACAAGTATAACGGTCAGACGGCTGACGTGGTCCTCAGCCATATCAAAGATTTGACCTGGTCGCAGAACAATGGCTCCATCGGCAGCCCGGCCTATACTACTGACAAGCAGGTTTTCCATACGGATTCAGGCGATATTGTGTCTTTGTTTGCCCTCGAGACGTCGGCAGCAGGTGGTGCTAGCAAATTGGCGAGTACGTGGCGGGTATATAACGAAATTGCTGCTACTCGTCCGGACCTTATCCATACCTTGTCTCAAAGTTGGGATATGGAAATGTGAGTTTCTTAAGATGTGGTCTCACTTGCCATGAGATCCTTTCGAGATTGAAGCAATAGAGGCGAATCGGGTTTACTAATAACTAGCTGTCTGTATCCTAGATTTGAGAAAGCCGATAAGCAGTACGTGGAAAGACCGCTGCTGTATCATTTCCCTGCGACGGATTCATCCCCGGAGCGAGTGGCCCTACAATATGGCCGACGATACTTCGTCGGCTTCGGTGCTCTCCCACGCAGAGCTAACATTCCACCTATCTCGGAGGCCCAAGCTGAAGCTCTTGATACAATCCATTTCCTAGGCGAGAAGTCCTGCGTGAATACCGACTTCCAAAAAGGAGATATCCAGTATATAAACAACCTCGCCATATTCCACGCGAGAGACGGATTTACCGACACATTAGAGAAGCGGTAAGCATGCTTTCAAACTGCGTAGCCGTGAACACGTTTATCTGCGTTACTGACAAAATTCACTTTCTTCATATAGCCGCCACCTTTTGCGTTTATGGCTGCGAGACCCAGAAAATGCTTGGTCAACCCCCGAGGCTTGGAGGTACCGTTGGGCACAACTTTACGAGGGTGTTACACCAGAAGGACAGGTCTTTCCTCTTGAACCATTTATTCGTAGTGCTGGAAATAAGGGGAGATAAAGTTGACCGCGTGTGCGTGATCTATGTCTACACCAAAATGCTAGAAAAGCTGCATATCCATCGCTATGTTGAAAAGGAAACCTCTCGCTAAGTGGGGAATTCCTACCCTGTACCTAAAGCCAAAGACGCCGAAAATCATCATCAAAAATCTACTCTAGAAGAATTTCATAATCGTCCTTCGCAACCCGGACAGGCTCATTTCCGCTTCCATATTTGCGTCGGACAAGCTCGAAGATGATTAGACCAGCACTGGTACTTGGCACCTGTCGGACTGTAGTAATTTCCAGTTAGACATATCTTTTACGAAGTTGATATGGCCTAGGCATTGGCTTATTTAAGCCAGGGAAAGACTTACTAGTATTCCACCAAAATCCGCGATATAGCCACCGTGTCAAGCCTTTCCCTTCCGCGGTTGCTTCAGCGGTGCAATTAGTCCAAGTTTCTTGGTAGGCATGATAATAAGCTCGGAGCATGCGCCACCTACGCCTAGGCTTATCAGGGTTCGCGGCAGTTGAGTTTCTTAACTTCGCTGCTTTAGCGTCGAGATCTTCTAGATGATCCCAATGTTCAACTTGAATGTGGCTTAATGGATGAAGGATTAGCTGTTGGGTGAGTGAGGCCATGAAGCCAGCGAAGAGCAGGAACATCGGCTCAATTGCGTAGTGCGGACGTATGACGACTGGACGACTACCATCCTTCGTAGTATTGTTGTTCGAGTTCTTATGAGTGGGTGGTCTCTTCTGGGCCAATACATCAACAACGTCAGGATGCAGTCCACCATAATACCACGTGATGAATCGGTAGAAACCTTGAGCCTTCACAAACTCGAAAGTGCTAAAGAAAACTGCGCTTCCAAAACTATCTTTTAAGAAAGATAGTCCCCATCCTGCGAAGATGCCTCGCAGTCCTATTTCCCTAAGCTTTTCTGCCGAGAATGCCCACATGCTCCTCGGTTTCCCGTTCTCGCTACCAGACATAAGATCACGATGGTCATACCTCGCCTGTATAGCATCAAGAGGGGCCGCAACGACACTTTGAATGCTTCCGGCTATGAACCCTGCAGTGAAGGTATGAATCGGGTCTGGCGGAGGGAATATCCTCTTTGGCGCCCTTGATGTCTCCTCATGCAGTTGAGCTAAGATATGTAAGTAGCTTGTATACAGTACAGCGCCAACTCCGACATTTGCCATGAGAGGCGGGAGAATCTGCTGTGGTATGACGCTCCATCCATGCTGCTGAATGACGGACGCCAGTAAGCCAGGGGTGGTGCCTCGCGCCCACATCCATGCTTGTTTGAAGGTAAGGCTCAACTTCGAAGCAGTTTGACTATTGGCAGCAGCGCGGGTTAGTAATTCCGTCTGAGTTTGGTGCACACTCCGGGCATACGCGAGGTAGTCGACCCGTGTCCGGAAGAAAGCCTTGACAGGAGCCCTGAAGTAAAAAGCGATGGCCTGGGCGCTCAGGGCTCGAACACCAGCGGCCGACGCGGCAGTTGCGGCATTATTGCGCGACGGATTATCTGGACCTAAATCAGATGGTATTACAGGGAGAACCCCAGTATATATATCCTGGGGCGAGCCATTGATATCATCGCGGCCTGGTGGCATTGTCCTCATAAGTCATTTTGAGGTTATGATGATGGATGAAGTGAGACCAAGTTTGGAGTGTTTGCGGGGAATTATCGGATGAATAATTCGTTGCAAAACAATGAATTACATAAATTTAGATAGGTACCTACCTAAATATTGCTTATCACACCTACATAGGTAGGTAGGTACCTAGGTATTATGTAAGAGCTACTAAAATGGTGTACCAAACCGCAACGTACCTAACCTTTAACGCTGGCTACGACATTACGCACTATAAAGGGTTCAAAGATGCGATATAGATAGCTAGAGTGAATAACGGTAAATGTGCATTATCGAATTGAAGAAATTCAATATGCTTCTTATAATAGTAGGTTTTAGTTTTTGTTCGTGCTGAGTTGACAGGTACTGCAAAGTACATGAAAGCCCATATAATCTACTAGTATACACATGTACTCCTATTCCGAGATGCTGTGACATGTAAGTTTGAACCACTTATTCCACATGACGTCAGCAATCTGTCCCAAAAGGTTACCCAAAGACTCAATTTTTGGAAGTCTTCTACTCACATAAAACAAATTGGGTACCTAATCCCTAATCAAGTAGTCTCGTACTGGTTTTAAACCCCAGCATAAGAGATTCCAAGACGTCGTAATGCATTAATACCATGCTATATTGATTAAACAAATACATTTTCTTCCATTTTGGATTTTCTTAACGCGTAATCTCTAGTCGCCTATCATGTCCTCTACAACTTTGTCTCCGCAGCAGTTAGGGGCTTTAGTCGACATTCTCGTTCACCACGAGACTTACTCGGAAGCTGAGAGCTTTAAGTACCCCGAAGCTATCGAGAAATATGGGTATCCATTTGATGCTCCAACTCGCGACGGAGGTAGTAACGCAGATAGAAAATCGGCATCTCCATTGCTGCAACTTCTTCTTACTAGATTAATTCTTCCTATTCCTGGAGTCAGAGATCTTCCCTCGGAATTCTGGACTACCAAATTCCGAAGTATTATGAGAAGATTTGGTGAGGCAGAACTGTCAGAAAGCTACGATAAAGGAACACTGGGTAGTAGGAAACGGTTGGCTTCAGCCGCCTCAGTCATTCACGAATGCATCACTAGGGGTCTATTAAGTGGTGTACCAAATGATGAGCTACCGAACTTGCATGGTCAATATGACACCCATAGAGCAGAAGACCTTTCTAGGGCTTGGAATGATGTGGTTCAACATTTAGTCTACGGGAACTTGATCGACGAGTTATTCGATCACTTCACGAAGACTGCAAACCTCGAGGATCATTCACCAGCAGTTGATGCTGCTGTTAATCTCGCTATAATATATGTAGCTACATTCCTCCATCATCTTTTTGTCCTCTCAGCGGAAGGTCCCTATTTACTCAAGTTGATCAGTAACATTCATGGATTGATCCCATATACGGTAATTGGACAAACATTGCGCGTCGGAAATGCTGGAACTATGATCAACGCTATGGTTAGGTTATTCCTAGCAAAAGTCAGTGTCGGCGCAATTTCGAACTGGCTTGGTCTGACGCAGAATGCTTCAGATGGGATGAACCTCTTACAAAGGTACGTACTTGCTAACAGATTTGAGATAACCTAACCTAATCATCCTTAGGATAATATCTTTAGTGTTAGAATGGGACACCAGCGAGTTTCGCAAAGCTATCGATAATATTAAGCGAAACAAAGATAGACCTAGTGAATCGTGCCTAACTGCAATCAACGAACATCTACAAGCTTCTAGGGAGCAACACGAATCACTTCGTGAATTGAGTAAAAGGGATGGAAAATCCATAATCGTCGTTATTCTAGAGGCCAAGGACAAGACGTCGCTAGAGTCACTGACAGAGGAGCAACATGCCCAATGTTTACAATATTACTCAGCTCAACTCGCAATCCGAGATAGGGAGAAAATCACCGAGGTTCTCTGCCGCCAGGCCCCGGATTTAACCACAACTATCGTGCGAGATGTTGTGTCCGTCTTCGAGCCCATGATTCGAGACATTCACAAGAATGTTGACATACGCAAGCATCTTAGCTCTGTCGAGAGCTTTTTGACGGATTTAATAGAGACAAGCAAGCCAAAAGAGCGAGATAGCAGCAAAGCACAGAACAGCACTACACCGCCATCTGTTGAGGATTATGTCGCTTTATTAAAACGGAACCGCCAGTTAGCCTACGACTATCTACGTGACTTCGCTGAAGGGTGTCCGGACTTGCGGACGACGTGGCTAAATTGGGCTAAGAAATGTCTCGAGACTTTCCGACGGGCCGATCAAGGTAGCAACTCCTGTGATCCCAGAGAAATGGATAGAGGCTTGCAGGATCTGTTTGGTAAACTTCCACCCGACCAGCAGAGTAATGTTAGGGCCATCATCGATAACCACGTTAAATATCTCTCTACATCAAAAAACGTATCAATGGTACGAATGCAGAGCATTATAGATGGGCTAGCTTCCTACGAAAATAAGGAGACGTGTGGAAGCATGGGTGGTCCAGGGGTATATATAACACGTTGGCACTGCCTGTTGGATGAGACTATTGTTACGCCAAACACACCAAGAGGCCCGCCAAGGAGTGGGAAGGACGTTAAGGGTATAAAAGCTCTCGGAAAGACCGAGGCTGTCGCCAAAACAGAGACTTGGGACCCAGATACTCTTACTCGGCAGGAGGAACAGGCGTGGCCCGAACCCCCTGACGTCTCGAGCGTTGTTGATGCACTTGGTCCTCAATTTAAAACGCTAATTGCTAATATAGCGGGCACAGGTCTATTGCGTATGCAAGAGGCATAGTATTGGAGATAGGTGCTGAGAGCGAGATCCTATGTTATAAACGGGATTGCTACCTAGGTAGGTGTATACGATAGTAGAGCTAATACAACGGAAAGGGTTGATATATCAGAGGCGTTGGATACATTACACTAAGATAGAACATGTTAAAGAGTGGAACTAGAGGTCATGTAATAATGGATCAAGAAAAACAAGATATTCCTAAGGAAAAGATGGTCCCTCCTCGTGACCAGAGGATGATAGAGTTCAGTTAAGGGCGGGTCTCAATGGAAATCAGAATCTATTAATACACCAGACAACACAGAACTAATTGCTACTTCAAGACTAAACTGCGACTAATTCATATCCTGGACTCCCCTCTTTTCAATCTTTCATTTCCAAACTCTGCTTTCCATCGTGTGAGGTCTATTGGCGAGTGACGAATGGCGATGATAAGGATTGGTGACATAGCCTGAACATGGTTAGCAAATATGAAGGTTAAAATATTATAAGAAGACTTATAGCTTTACCTCTAGTGAGCACCGAAGCCGCTAAAACCACCGAGGATTCCAGAAAGCCCGCTCTCTTCCTTATCGTCCTCCTTCTTAGCCCTGGAAGCCTCGGAAGCGCCCTTGGAGCCCTCAAAACCAGCCCTCGAGCCCTCGCCCGCGATCTTGGATCCTTCAGCAGCGCCCTGCGAGCCTTCGTATCCAGAGTGGGAGCCTTCGGTACCCGATTTGTATCCCTGTTTGCCATGCTTGGAGCCTTCATAGCCTGCCTTAGATCCCTCGAATCCAGACTTGGATCCTTCGAATCCGGCCTGGAAGCCGTCGGCCATGTCTAGGGAAGCCCTGTCGGCACTGTTGGCGCCGTTCTTGTTGTTGTGGGCGACACCGTTCTTGGAAGCGCTCCTGTCAGCGCCGTAGTTACCGGCTTGGCTGCCCTCACTGCCGTGTTCGTAGGCTTGGTGTTGCTCCTCAGCGGCCTTGTGTCCCTGCATGCCAGCTTTATGGCCCTGCATACCAGACTGCTCCTCATCGTTGTTGGTGAACTGACCCTCCTTATGAGCGTTTTGGCCTTGGTTTCCAGCTACATGGCTGCCCTCGATAGCATGCTGTCCTGCCTTCCCGGCCCTCTGGCCAGCGCCTCCAGCCATTTGAGCGCCCTTAGTAGCTCCTTGGGCACCCTCGGCAGACTTGTGTTCCTTTTTGGATTCTCCCTTCATGCCGGCACCGCCAGCGGTAACACCGGACACAGTGGGAGGGGCACCTCGGGCGGCATTCTCAACGACCTTGGCTGCGGGGGCTGCGAGAGCTCCGACGCCTGGCACCGTGTTAAGCGGCGCGGTGTTGGCGGCTGCTGCGAGCAGGGTGATGAGAGCGATGATTGCGCGTTGCTGCATTTTGATGAATAGTTGGTTTGGTGAAAGTTAGAATCTCTAAAGACAAAAGCTGGCTAAATGGTTGAAATATATTGAAATATAAGTGTAGAACTAAATGAGTGACTGTGAATGAGTGACGAATCGGTTGATGTTGCTGAGTGAATAATACCAAATAACTCGAGGGTTCCGATGGCTTTTGTATCTGAGTGGCTCTCGGTATGGTACCAAGGGGATAGGTAGCTCTGATTTTACTGCATGCCTGTCGCCCCTTTATTCTCAGTAGTTGGATTGGATTGACTCATGATTCTGTAGTATGTCTCAGTCCACGCACGCACAAAATATTCATATGATCGGCACTCGAGGGACAACTGCAACACGAAGAAATCACAACTAGGAATTCAATTTAATTATGAAGGGCCATTCTATGGAATAGTTTTCCCTGGCATGCCGTCGCGTCCCTCCTTCGATAGGTGATCTATTGAAACGGTTCTCCTGGAACACATTGTCCACGGGTTGGCATGAGATTGAGAAAGCTGTACACCGTCCCGAGTAGGATCGTGATGCCTAGATCAATATCACCTGTCTAATTCACAGCATCATATCCATTCAATTGCGATACAGGATGTCTAGTCTATTTTTATTATCATGACAAGATATCTGCTTGAATCTCGCGTTCTGCTGATTTATCTATTGCGCCACTAGGAACGGGGTCGTTAATAGTTGACGACGGTCTGTATAATTACTATCTTCAATTGTTCAACCGCGACGTTTACGATGAGCACATGCCCATGCCCACCATAGTAGGAAAATTATAGCTACGGGCACGCAGATAAATACTGCTATCCAAGGTGCGAGACTCCCTCCGTTGGGTGGCCAATCAAGGGATGAAGGCGAGGCTTCCCTTGAGAATATCCCCTCGCACCAAGGAGAGGGGGAATCATAAACGACACCTTCTGAATCAGGGGAGTCCTGCTCCGGGCACTTGGTGCGGTATTTGACAAAAAAGGGAGCCATAATTACTGACAAATGATGTTAAGTTAGGTGGTGGTAAATCAAATTGTGTTTTTCTTTCTTCGCTGTTGTTGGAAGATATACGAGATTAGTGATCGTCTATATAAGTCTGGAAAAGAACTTCGTAGTTTCTGAACAATCTACACTTTACTATACAAGAGTTCCGTATCATAGCATGTTTTTGGATCACCACAAACACAAAGCCTTTGATACACTATTCATGTAACTCCTTAAAGCCGAAAGAGAGTGGTGTTCTTCTTTGTATATCAGCCACTTTGAATATATTTATGACCATACGTATCAAGAAAAGCATAGACCACTCACTGCGTCATTAGTTATGAATGGATTTCGACGTGGGCTTTGAACTGCGACTTTCCGATAGTCTGTGGTATTGTCAGTTGGTAAATGATGAATTGTGGTAGTCGGGATGCTATTTGTACTATATATTGAATTAATCGACTGAAATTATTGATACTGTATATGCATCCTGTCACAAAAACGACACTGTAAGTGCTAATAAGCAGTTACGTCTTATATGTGATACATTAGTAGATACTAAATATTCCATAATTATAATACTAGTAACTATAGAAAATTATAGAAGTAAACAGTCAAAAATATGTTACCTAACTACCTTATCTAATACATGACTACCTCTCTTATGATGACATGAAAAACTTTAGTGAATAGACTCTATAGGACATAGAACGAGGTTAACTTCCCGACGTTTCCTTTCTCTACTTTTCTGACGAGTATTAATATACGCCTGCGAGAATTCTATTAAGTATAAACCCTTTATTTTACGTGTCTTTGTTTGCACGTTAAGTTTGCTATAAAGGAAATATTCGTGTTCCTATCGGTTAAAAAATTTAGGGATAATATTGATAAGTTATAAGCTGTCTATTTTCTTAAGCGCACGTTAGCTAACGACCGAGTTTTTAGATGTAATATTATGAATAAATGTATTTAATCAACTGTTAATTACCTATAGTTATGTATAACGACTATCTAATTACATGTCTGCTTAAGACTCGTATTTGCGGGCTTAGTCCTTCCAAGTTCGGAACCTCTTTTATGGTGGTACAAAAAATGGTGCAATTCATGTGATAGATTTGCCCTTTGTTTGCATAGGCACTTATCTTATATTTGCCGAAGATATTACACTACATAATCTGGGGATGAGCAAGGAACCCGGAGCGGTGAACATTTCTGGAATCTTATGCCGCACTGGCCGAATTGCCAAGTCAGTGGAGCGGAGCGTCATCGGATCCATGCATGTCATAAAGCAAGCATCCCGGGTTATCGCATTACTTAAAAACCTGGGCTTCCGCCTCGCTTTGGAGAAAAGTCTAGTTCAGTCTCCTAGGTTAAAAGCAGTGTCTATGTAAATTTAGGGTTCGGTCTATCTAAGACCGGCTCTCGTATTGTGTCCGCTATGTTGTGTCCGCTGTTAACGGCCCTCCTCGTATCGCCGCTTGTCGCATCTGCCCCCTCTGGTCCTACAGGCAATTATGCGCAATCGCCACCGGTCTTTCCCACACGTAAGTCTATATAGGCCCCGATAGTCGCCTTGATTTGGTCGCTTATCTATATTCATAGCACCTGGGAAGGGGGCCGGCAGATGGGCCGACGCGTACGATAGCGCCGGCAGTCTTGTAAGCCAGATGACGTTAGAGGAGAAGGTCAACGTTACACGCGGCTTCACTCTTGGCGATAATACCTGTGCCGGTAACACGGGGACAGTCCCGAGACTCCAATGGCCGGGTATGTGCTTGCACGACGCAGGTAACGGGGTTAGAGCTGCAGACCTCGTTAACTCGTATCCGTCGGCAATCCATGTTGGCGCCAGTTGGGACAAGAATCTGACTTACCAAAGGGCCTATTATATTGGCTATGAGTTCAAGGCTAAAGGTGGTGAGTATACAGAGAATTTTCTATAATCGCCTTAGGGTAGTCAGCTTACATTTTACCAGTCAATGTTGTGCTTGGTCCCAATGCAGGTCCCCTAGGGAGGACTCCTTTAGGTGGCCGTAATTGGGAGGGCTTCTCCGTTGACCCTTACTTGTCTGGACAGTTAAACGCGGAGACAATCATTGGTCACCAAGATGCTGGTGTAATTGCGAATATCAAGGTATAAATGCAATGCGCAGCACCATAATATCATCAAATTGTTAATTCCAGCGTCTAGCATTTTATTGCCAATGAACAGGAGACGTACAGACGACCGTACTTTGGGGTCGAAGCCATCTCAGCAAATATTGATGATAAGACGCTTCATGAACTCTACCTTTGGCCATTCATGGATGGCGTGAGAGCTGGTGTGGCCTCGGTTATGTGCTCCTATAATAGGATCAACAACACGTACGGCTGCGAGAACAGCAAACTCATGAACGGTATTCTTAAAACCGAACTTGCCTTTGACGGATTCGTGCTCCTTGACTGGAACGCTCAACACAACCTCGAGAGTGCGAATGCGGGATTAGACAGTATGCCCTCATACTTACGAGCTTCTTAACCCGAGCTATGGTTACTGACTTACAATGCCATAGTGCTTATGCCTGGAGGTGGGTTTTGGGGAAACAACCTGACCAAAGCGGTTCATAACGGATCCGTCAGTGAAGATAGAGTCACCGATATGGCTACCAGGTAAGAAAAAGCCAATTCTACGTTTATTACTGGTCAGCTCAATGCATTTAGGATTCTTGCAGCATGGTACCTTGTGGGCCAAAACGGCAGCAACTTTCCGGTCCCGGGAATCGGGATGAAGAATCTCACTTTACCTCACGAGCAAGTCGATGCTCGTACCCCTGAATCGAAACCGATTATATTAGAAGGTGCGATAGCCGGGCATGTTCTAGTGAAGAATAATGATGCCTTGCCGTTTAAGAAGAACCCGATTATGTTATCCGTTTATGGTTATGATGCTACAGTCCCTGATACTAAGAACACGGATACTCTTTTCCAGCTAGGTTACACCTCTTCTTCAGAAATGGGTCAAGCAGTATTGGGCACAGAGAACCATTTTAACCAGGCTGCTAAAGGAGGTACCATTGTGACTGGTGGAAGAGCCGGTGCTAATGGACCAGCCTATATCGACGACGTAAGAAGCCTGAAATTCTTATTGTTCATTTTTACTAACTTTTATGTAGCCATTGAGCGCTATTCAGCAGAGGGCCAGGGTTGATGGGACATGGGTCAACTGGGATTTGACTTCGCCCAATCCCGATGTCAATGCGGCATCGGATGCTTGCTTGGTCTTCATCAATGCTATTGCTACTGAAGGTTGGGATCGAAATGGACTTCACGATGACTTCAGCGACGGACTCATTTTAAATGTAGCCTCTAAGTGTCTAAATACCATCGTCGTCATACATGCCGCGGGCATTCGCCTCGTAGATCAGTGGATCGATCATCCTAATGTCACTGCAACAATTATTGCTCACTTACCCGGCCAAGATAGTGGAGAAGCCCTAGTCCAGCTCCTCTATGGAGAGGCTGGATTTTCGGGAAAGCTACCATACACGTTGGCAAAGAACGAAAGTGATTATGCGGTATACGCCCCGTGTGGTCGCGGCCCGTCAAATACGACGGACCCGCAATGTGACTTTACTGAAGGAGTCTACGTCGATTATCGCCACTTTGACGAGAATAATATAGCACCGCGATACGAATTTGGCTACGGTCTATCGTACACGACATTTAACTATTCTTCGCTCTTAGTTGAGCCCCTGGATATTACGCCGGAGCCTCAAGGATCCTCTATCTCGAGCCACGACGAAGCTTTATGGGATATCGTGGCTATAGTTAATGCGACGATTGCCAATTCCGGCAAGGTATCCGGCGCGGAAGTAGCACAACTTTACCTCAGAATCCCGAACAGTCCGCCAAAGCAGTTACGTGGCTTCGAAAAAGTTCCTCTCGCCCCAGGAGACTCCGCCGAGATCACTTTTGAACTTACAAGGCGTGATTTAAGTGTGTGGGATGTTGTCACTCAGGGTTGGGTCGTACAAGCTGGCCGATATGACTTATACGTCGGTGCTAGTAGTCGGGATATCAGATTGACAGGTAGCATTGCGGTCTAGTTGGCAGCAATGCGCTTTGATACGGGTATCCTAACGAAGCAGATTACGATAATGTCCTGATACTTAGTGTTACCTACAGTACCCAAGGCACAGAAAGAATAATATTCGTATTTTTAACTCTCCTGAAAATATCTTCACTTTTATAATTGGTCAAATCTCCAGTCCCGACAAACGATGCCTGTAAGCCTAGTGTGAGATTAATTTCGTAAATATTCCTCAGGCTCTAGTAACGCATTCGCGCAGTCATCCTTCCCAGTAATAGGATTACACCGCACAGCTATTCCGCCTTTAAACCGCGCAGAGTAGTCAACGTGCCAGCGGCTAGTTAACCCGTAGGTTGGAAAGTCAGTGCTGACGATTTGAGCGCCGCTAGCAAAAGCCGAGTCGCGCATCGACGTCATATCATTACTTAGGATTGTAGTCAGTGGCTCATCCGCGCGTGTACGTACCCAGTAGCCCGCGCGAACTTGCCTCTGGATACTTTCTAGATTAGTCCTATTCCGTGGGTCGTTGAGCTTCTGGAACGCGCAGTCGTCGTACCCAGGTTTCGAGTTCGTGAAAATTACGCGGCCTTCAAGGTTCGGGCGTCCGGCAGTGTAGACATCGCGGATTGTCCCCGGTTCATTATCCATTAGAAAGAGAACACGACCGCGGGCCGAGTCTAAGTCGGGCCATCTATACTTTAATATAGACTGCTCTAGTGTATGGTTATCGTGCCTGAGATCATCCGCGGTGATAAGCTGTGATGGGGAGAAGATGGAGCGAATCTCAGCATCAAGGTCATCCAAGAGCTCGCTATCGTTCCACGGAATAGGGGGAACCCCACCTCCGGTGCCTGTCTCAGCGGTTTTAAACTCCAGCATGAATGGGATCGGCACATGATCAGGGTGTTCATGAGACCACTTCTTCACTATGGTCAGGCATTCAATAAGTGTATAACAACTAGGCCAAACATCGGCGTCTGAGATATGAAGAACCTTCACACCAGGTTTGTTCATCGCGTCCTGTGGCGGCAGCTCAGTTCCCGAATTGCGAATCACGAGCGGCGTCGCGTACTTGCCCCCCTCCGGATCCGCGAAGAGGTCAAGCTCGAAGCTGCGCACAGACTGGTATGACGCTTGTACGTCAAGCGCCGCGTGTGAATAGTAATAATTGATGACGTTATCAAGCAACTCGGCTTGCGCTTCACGCGCCTCTAACGGCGACTCTCTGTGATAAGAATTGTGTGTACCGATGACCTTTACATAATAAACCACATTAGGTTTCCAGTCTCCATTTTAAGTCAGAAAGGGATGTGTTAAGGAGTAAGTCGGAGTAGCGAAAGTCAACCCGTACTTGGATTTGATTCATCCGAATAGCATGAGACCACTTGAGGCCATTCTTGGTGTAAATTCCGTTAGACATAGAAGACTGCCCTATTCACATCATTAGTTGGAACGGAAATATTTTTGCGAAGAGAGGACTGATAGAGCTTTTACAGCATAGAATAATAGTGCTGAGCAGATCCGCCCTTGAGAACTAGATTCACGGATCAGAAACTTATTTCATTCTAACTAAGTATTCAAACGAACGCATACCATCTTGATAAACAATGAGTAGTGCACAGTTTAGGGGGCTTAAGGAATGGAGAATGAGTATATTAATATTAGAATGCCACTGGTTTAAGCCGCTCGACGATGGAATTTAGAGGTAGATCTGTTCTAGTTCTAATATCCGGGTTCGAAGCATATCACAAGCAGAAGCCAATGCCTTGACGAATTGCGAGGTCCAGATACTCTACATTAAGTATTGAGATCGAGTTAAACCAATGAGCTGATAGGATAGACACTCGTGTCAAAATGCCAAGTTAGGGGAGCGGGGATGCCAACCATCGCCAAGCCTCTGTAGATAGGGGCACTACATAATAGGGCTGAAAACTAGGTTAAAATACTCAAAACAAGTCGCTATCATAGTCCCTAAGAGTTGAGAGAACAAGGTAGTGAAAGTCATGATTCGAAATTGATATCAAATATGCATACAGGTCTTATATTTTGCCTCCAACAAGGTAAACACTGGTTCCTTCTTAATGTTTTGAAACGTATCCTATTTATAATAACCAGCACTATGTACTTAATTTGGGTCGATTAGATATAGCCTTTGTAAAGAAGTAATTGGTAAACCCCCCCCTCCTCCCCGTACAAACAGTTAAAAAGCAGAGCTACAACACAATATGGTAACAAATTGCATGTGCCCAAATCAGGAGAATATGTGCCCAAGTGTGCAGGGCTAAGTTACCTAGTCGTCTTAGATTCCATGTTTCCAAAGGGAGTGTACTGCAGCGGAAAGTACCACAAATCAATCAATCGAGGAACCCCAGTAGTTCCATAATTGTCCCTCTTCATATACGTGAACATTCCTCATCGTATTGCGCGTGCGCTTCTTCGAGAGTCCCCGAATCCAACCAAATCGACGATTAGGTAGTTCTGAATCCGCGGGTGGCCTCCTTAGACATAGGCTACGCTTCTGCTTCCCTTGCTCCTATTATAGAAGAAGGTCAAAGCGACAACAGCGACTCCGAAAACGAAGGCTAAATATTCGAATATATAGTCGGCCTAGTACATAATTCGTGATTAGTAAGTATCCTAGCTAGATGTTCTAATTATTTT
Organism: Daldinia concentrica; assembly: GCA_902805455.1. NCBI lineage: Eukaryota > Fungi > Ascomycota > Sordariomycetes > Xylariales > Hypoxylaceae > Daldinia > Daldinia concentrica. The sequence goes on along the minus strand of CADCSW010000041.1, from coordinate 1,865,847 downwards.
GCTTGGAATGGAGTCGTGTTATGTCTCAAGTGTATTGGCATTCTGAGCGAAACTTGAAGCAACGGAAAGATTATAAATAGATACTGACCTGTGCTCGTTGACATCGACTTTTCAGCTCTCCCTGATTATCAGGTCTACCAGGGCAGTAGGTTTGACCGGCAAGGGTCCCACAGCCACCAGTTAGGAGTTTATTGATAGCCCTTTGATAGACGCTATTGTCATCATCACTCGTGCAGCTGGGCACCGGTTTTAAAGCGATTGTCAATGCCTAGCACAGCGTGATATTAGAATTTTTATATTCACCATCGAAACTGAAAGCTCAGATTTATTCTGCGGATTCACTTACAATGGCGCCAGCAAGGTAGAGTGCTGTGGCAAGACCATCTGCTCCCATTGGCACTATGCTAGGAATCTTATCGAAGAATAACGCGGCAATGCCTATCAGCGAGACAAGTATGCCGAATGCGCCGCAAAAGCTTCCAAAAGAAGTTTCCGCAGGGGGAGCGCCTTCGACTTGTTGCTTCGCAAGAGTCACCGAAAGACCTAGTACCACTGCACCGAAGAGAAGCTGAGCGCTAATGAGTATAATAATACCTAGTTTAGTAAGGGCAAATATTCGCGGGACATACCAAGAAGCCTCGAACCCCTAGTACTGCTAACTTGAGCATTGTGATATAGGTAGGAAGAAGAACGTCGAAGTGTTATGGAGAAAAGAAGTATACGGGGGAGTTTGATCGTATGAGTATGGCCAGGCTATACATAAATTAGACTAAGGAAACTCCAGAAGAACAAGACACGAACCGAACAGGAAGGGCGTTGTCCTGACCTACTAGGGGTTCATATACATGTAGGTAGGTACTGTAGTCACACTGGCTTGACCATATAAAGGACATTGACTCATCGCTGCGGTGATATGTACATAGCCCCGAACAAGATATATTAGCTATAGTGCAGCTGCCTAGCCGCCGTCACTGCAACATTAAATTTGTGACGGACATGGGGTATAAAGTCGAAAGGTAACTTTATTTACAGCTGGACCTCAAGGCTTGCACTTGATGAATGATCCCGGCAGATGTGAATCCAAGTCGAAACAGTTCTCAATCATAATATTACACAGCATGTTAACCGAGTCAAGCCCTAGAGGAAAATAGCATCTTGTCATGCCAAATCATCATGACATTTTGTTTGTTCATTGTCTTAAAAATATACGATGGGGCTATGGTCTCTGCGTACCTATGTAAGTACCTAGTGCCTAATACCGGTGCTAGTGGTTTAAATTAGAGCTATAGATGGATCTATAATGCGACGTGTATGGTTTTGTGGGAGATTATCGAAAACGCGGTTGGTTGAAGTATCCTAAGCGATGCCCACAGCATAGGTATGTGAAGGATGACAAACATCACCATATGCAGACCATCGCCCCCTTCTTTTCGACAGACCCCACAACTCGAAACATTTTCACCGAGTAAGAACGCATCTCATTTGCTAGAGCTGCAGCCTTCCGCGTTTCCGTCTTGGCATGGCGAAAAGTCCTAGATCCAACATGAAATTTTACCTAATACATGATACGTAGTACTGAAAACGCCCGAGAGTTATCGCGCGGTTTGGAAGAAGGAAGGTCGTAAGGCTGACCGGGGGATGGTAGACTACTCCATGCACAACTAGGCGCAGCTTGGGGGCTAAGCGGTATTACCTAGGATAGGGATCGACCGTGTTTTCGATGTCTTTGTTGAATACAATGTGCCTATTTATGCCCCTTGCAACCTGAATCACCCGCTCTATGTCGAGGCCGGAAATCCTACTAGTGAAATATCAGGACCAACAATCTACCACATCCGTCTCTGCTCTCGGGTAGAGTCCATGAGCCAGCCCAGAAGAGTCTGCTCGATCGATGCCATTCCGCGGGTGTGCCTCCTCAACTGTTCCTTAGTTAGGTGAGTCGATCTGCCGGCTTTTGTGCGATACCAAATTGTGTCCTCCATTTCCGATCGAACCATGGCGTTTAGCAGTGAAACATGGATTTGGTGGCGCTCACTTTCAGCTGAAGCTTTGGATAGGGATGCGTTTGTCTCGCGTGTCACGAACTCGGGCCAGATAAGCGCTAGGATGTCGTCTAAAGCTTGTCTAAGTCCTAGGCTTATATGTTGATCTCTATGTGCACGATGTCCAGCTGCATCTAAAGGCACGTGAGCGAGTGTTCTTTGCCGGCATAAAATACACTCGTCGGCGAGAGCATACCGGAGATGCGATCGAATATGTCTCCATCTGCACTCCATACAGCTTTGCGGATCTCTCGCACCTTCGGGTATCGTCAGAGGAAATGTATCCCGGATCGGATTGTTCCCTTCAACTGGAATTAGGGCCGGCGGGATGGCGTGGCCGCAGCCTTGATATGCCATTCTAAACCCACAAGACGGGCAGACGAGGTCTGATCCTTGTGCTAAGAGGCTCCTGATGCATCGGTCGCCAAAAACATGACCACATGCCAGAGTTACGGTCCGTTCGATGTCATGCTTGATATAATCGACAAAGTTTCGATGTAATTCGAGATGTTCCTTTGGGGGTTCGATAGAAGAAGTAAATTCCCTGACGCTCTTCGAAATATCCAGCTTGCTCTCCTGGCAGATCCCGCATACACTTTCTATGGCCACACCCTCCGTATCGCCTTGAGTGTCTAGGAGTTGTTGAAGGTAAGGGAGATAGTTGCTTCTTTGTACTTGCGCCATGGTATTTTGAAAAGTCTTTATCCTTCTGGTATATTGCAAGTATTGGAAGATGATGTACTGCGACAGAAGCGCAGGCGCAGGGACGGCCTGTCGAGTTGCATTTGTATTCCAGTCAAAATAAAATCAAGGGGGTTAGAATTCATATGTCATACCGGACGACATAAAGCTTCTTTTTTGAAATATAGAGAATTAGGCATAAAGATCCCAGGCAGTTCTTTGGGCCACAATACAATCCCGTTGTAATGGGTGCGGGGGATACTGAATCATGTTTGCGACAATGACGCCCGTCAATAAAAGCATACAGAATCATAGTCGCCTAATAAATCGCCTAATAAATGGACCAATGCAGCAACCATCCACACACAACCACGTCAGCGCGTCGTAAAGCCCGCCACGCTTGTTTAAGTACCTTGGGAACAAAGTTTGTCGCCCTTCACAACCTCGGACTTCTAGAGACAGCAGCGAACCATTATCTACGGTATTTAAACTATTCCGTGCAGAATCGTGAACAATTTTGAAATCTTTCTAAAAATCAGCGACATAAGTTAGGCTGTTCCTGATAAGTCTTTTTTTCTTTTTTTCTTTGCTGAAAGTGTCTGCGTCCACCAACCTCCTATTACCTAACATTGATATAGCTTTGAAGAGTGGCGCCTATGGAGTAAATATAATGGCTAAATGGCTCCTATCAAATCATTACACTGTGGCTATTCTACCAGTTGCCTCATGTTTAGATCCTTCTATTGATATTAGGTGTGTCCTCAAACAGGGCAGCATTTGCTTTAACAGCTACTCAGTTCCATTCTAGTCCAATAACCAGATTTATTTAAAAGCCAATTCAAGTCATTCAGATTTACCTAGTATTATCATGCTGAGCATTATGTCTAAGTTCTTAGAATATCTAACAAGCTTAAGGTCGAACAAATCCCCATGGAATCTACCCCTGAATATCTCTACATCAATCACACTTCCACTTCACTAATGCTATAATTACATCTGAATGTGTGGGTTAGGTAAGAGCTTCCAAGTGATCAAAATCTCTTTGGACATATTCTCCATTTCATCAGCTTCATGTTCCATCTCTTCCAACTCGTCCATACCGAAAAATCTAGAGCTCTCTGGCCCATACATAAGCCAAGGAAGAGGGGACGCCTTCCAGGCTGGGAAGCTCCTAGGTTCCTTAGAACAAACGGTCCATATGAATAGTAGCATGGTCAGAAACGCTAATGACGACGGAAATGCAATCCATTGCCATTGTACTTTTATACAAGTAGCATAATGGAAAACCTCGCCAATAGCAGGCTCCGAAAAGTTTTCGTTCCCATTAGTCCGAATATAAGTGGTCAAGGACTCGGATATGTTCGTGAATATATCTTGAACGTAGTTGAAGTCGATACGGCCGTAGTCATACATAACCTTTATAATATCTGATCCATCGAAATTGGTAAGAGTCATGCCGTATTCAACATTATTTCCGCCAGACCCGTGCAAGGTACCTTCGAAGTGTGCGCCTATAATAAAAGGCCCGAAGCTGGATACAAACCCAGTATCCATAAAATATAAACACTTCCGAGTAAGAAGTGAATTAGTTATATCCGTAGTTGGTGGTTTACCTGAACCAGTATCGAACGAGACGTTGTAAGGAAGCCAACGATGCGTTTCGTCAGCAATATACCCGTAGCCTCCTAGCGTACTTCTGTCTTGGGGTGTAAGGCACTCAGTATCTATAATACCAAGCCCTCCATTTTGTACAGGATCTTTGCCCCATACCATATCGTCTGATTGAGTGAGTAGGTGCTCAGTTAAGTGGCCTGCTTCTACCGTGGAATTATTTATCCTTACACATGGTTGGACTGTACAAGTAGCTGCGCCGTATCCCCTGCAGCGCCATTTATTAACCGAAGTCCCGTTTTCACAACCCTTCACAGTTTTTCCGGTAGACATGTCAATATGTCTATCGGAGAATGACGTTTTTCCAGCGAGTATCTTAACTGTCATTCTCTCTGGTCTTTTTGGACTTCCAACGTCGTCGTAACTGTCAGAAAAGAGGCTCATTTTAGCTACTTCAACTCCATCCTGCCCATAACTCTCATGAGGAGCAGACTTAGAAATGTTGATTGAATACGTAACATTTAGACGCGAGGGCCCTGTTGGACTATTTATCGAATAGATTCCCTCAGGAAGACTGGATTTAATTATGATGGTTTCATTGTAATACGGCTCCACGGTTGAGTTAATAGGAATGTAAGTCGTGTCAATAGTAATCTCATCCGACGTATCTTCGCAGTGGCTACAGTATCCCAGAGTGCCGTAAGAACTTGGAAAGGAACAGTTTCCGGTTGCACAGTCGGGATATAATCCGTTCCCTAATGTTGTAATTCCTTGTGAAATTGCTGCTTCAATGTCATGACCAAATGTTTGTACCTGAAGCTGATCATCAAATTGGTTTGTACGGGCCAATGTGGCTATTTTATCAGCAACCACCGTGCTACAATCGTAAAGACCAACAAGCTGCTGAATAAAAGGATCAATTCCAACAGATAGGATAACGAGAAGTCCACCTAAAGCCGTTATAGGCTGACACAGACGCTGTGCCCAAAGCAATTGTAGTGATCCCCATGGGCCTTGGCGCGCATTATCGTATCGAACGAGGTCATAAATCGGACGCCCCTTGGAGAACCAAATCCACTGTAACTGGCCTATGCATGAGGCAGCCACAAGTGTTAGGCTAGCTTTTAGCACCATGGAGTAAATTGAGAGCAACGTGTTCACAGATACTCGAAGCGGCCATTGAGGCAAAGACCGTCCATCATATGGATATAGCGTAGCCAGTATAACCAAAGGCGATGCTAACACAAGGACGCAAGACATAATCTCCCATTTCCAATACTTCCAAGTATTTGATAGGAGCTCAAGCTTAGAAGTCCCAACACATTGACTTGTAGTCGTGCGTGAAGAACATTTACGTAATTTGGGACGATCTGTCAAAACCTGTCTGTATTGGCCGAGAGTGGGTTTTAAATGCTGGCGGTTAGGCATTGCACTTTGGCTGAAAGGTAGTTGGTACCTTGGAGGTTTGTCTGGTTGCGGGTTCGTAGTGAACTATCGCAGGTTCCGAGCACGAAGTATTAGAGAGAAGTCGAAGCGTTAGGATAGTTATGATGGATCAAAATGTAAGCTAAGAGCCACAGATTCTCAGACAATAGCAAAAACCTCTGAATATCATAAATTATTGACTATGTAGTTTAGGCGGCACTGCTATATATCCACCGATATACATTAGATAGGTACCTACATGCATTGTTCTAAATTTAATCAAGACTACCTGTCTCAGACATTTTGGGTACTATCCCAGCCAACAATATGGCACCGCGCTCGACTACTGTCATGTGATGTAATAGTGGCAACGCCACGGCTGGGGTGATAGCGTAGATGTATGGTGGAAAATGGCTGCTGAAACTCACAATCCTGATATTGTATTCCTAGGGTACCTAATACAAGGCATAACTACGCAAAGTATCTATCAACTGTACTTCCTTTATTTATATTCTATAACAGTATCATGCTCGAGTTTAGGAGTCCACTAACCTTGAACATGGAGAAGGGGTCTCAAGCCCCCTTAAGCGTAGTTCTATATACATACACCATAAAGACGGATCCCTACTTAGGCTTACATGTTCTGCATAACCTTGTCCTTAATCATCTCATCGTCATCGCCATTGCCATTGCCATCCTCAAATAGCCTGCGAGTCTCGAGATGAGCCACCTCGGCTTCGACGATGGCCTAATTAACGTAAGCATTGCGCACAGCAAAACTTCCAATCTCAAGGTCGCTGGGGGAGTCTAACATATTGTTAGATCCTTGAAATATCTAGAAACAGCTTAATGAATGAATGCTAAGAGTACATACAAATGATAGCGCCACTACGAAGCTGATAGTATCCATCCCACTCAACCCCTGCTTCTGGCTCGAGGTCACGCTTCACCACCTTGTTGCCTTTAGTGAAAAGTTGTCGTCGCTCTTGCAATTTGGTTTACTAGTACACTATCATTTCCGATCAGCAATTTTCAAAACTTGGGCCCGATGAACGAAATTCATCTTGGCTTCTATGAATCAGATCTCATGGTATTAGGCTTAGCAAGACTTCGTGCCTGCGAAACCAAAGCTAAATATACACGAGAATTTTATACAGAGGCCCTTATTTCTCATCAAACCTTTCGTCGCTTACCATCGTATTGTCTCCTTTTAGGTAGTAGAAAGCTCTCCTATCGTCATCCTCCCTCTTGTCTGTGAACTCGAAGGACTTCTATGTAATCTCGATCTCGTTATCCTCCCCGCCCAAAGCCTGAAATGACTGAGTGACGTCCTCCTGAGGTCTCCATGACCCAACTTGCCATGTCAACAGTCCGTTGCTACCGTCTTTTACCAGAGCATAGCTTACCACCCATCTATAAATGGCGCGACCCCGATTATATGGTGCCTCATTACCGACCCTTTATGCGTGTTGCCTCTCCTCCGAAGGCTGCCAGGCCAAGTACGCGAACAATTACGCCTCCTCCAAGGTACTTAGACATGCCCTTCAGCGCGCCGACAAAGGCTAACTAAAGGGGTTTGATCTTACATAGAGGCTCCGTGCGAAGCACGTCTGTTTGACGCTCCTCTTCCTCGTTTCTCTCGTCCTCAATATACTCTTCTTCTATCTTGTCGTCCTGCTCGTTGGGAGCGACAGGAGGATAATGCTGCTCGCGCGTAATCTCGAGGCTACCATCAAGGTGGGGGTTCTCGTCGCGCAGTCCGACGAAGTACTAGGTACCGATGCCCTGATCCTCGTCGGCATAGAAAAAGCACTGGGCTTCCAGAAAAATAGGCGTGCTGCGGCTAGTGTGGTGAGCATATGCTCGTGTAACTCTTGCATCGCCCTACCAAACACATGGCGCTCGTCCCGCCACAAGCCTTCCCACGGCTGCATGAAGTGGCCAGGCGTGCGTAGGCGGAAAGCGGCAGGCATGCGCTCTCACAGCCACGGGCATGATGCTAGTGCCGTAGTAGGGCGCCGGGAAAAGTTAGAGCTCGCACACGCGCCATAGCTGTGGTAGGGTGGCCAGGCCACGTAGGGAGAGGTGACACGAGTGAAAGTTGCGATGTAGGCAATCGGGATAGTAGTCGAAGGATTAATTGTTAATGCGGATAATGGAAACAATGCCGTCTTTGCAGACGTATATATCGACATCTTCTGTCTTACCTTTTATCTTGTTTAAACTCTCAAAGTCAAAGGGGGCGTGGATCTGGGAGGAAAGACTCGAGTTGAGCAATAGGGGCACGTTTAGGTCGTAGACATAGTCTTGCAACCCTCGCCAATGATGGGCATCCCCGAGCAGGGAATTCAAGATAGCTTCTTTAGTACCGACCGCAGCCATGATAATGATAGAGTTTGTAGAGAAAGCACTTGGAAGAAAGAGAAATGTGTATGAAGAAGCGACGACATGCATGTCAAAATGGAAAGCCATAGATTTAATACATGTACCAAGCTATTTCTAGTTGTCTAACATTCCAGGTAAGGCACTTATACGCAGATGTTACACGATGGGTAAAGCCTCCTTTTCCCTCTCGATACACATACAATCATACCATCATCCTTGAGGAGAAACCACCCTTTCTTTTTTCAAATCAATTACTATCAATTAATATCTATGGCGTAATAACAACGTGGCTTAAGAATGTAATGATCTAACTAGTTGCAAGCGTACTTAATACGCCATATACAGTTATATCTGTATAACTAGTGAACGTTAAAAACTACTTCAAAAATTTATCAATATCTAACATTCGTAGTAGTCAAAATAAGATGTAGTAGCTGCCTTCAGCGGGGCGGAAGGTCCGGTAACATGCCGGCGGACCAGGAGAGCGAAAATTACGACCAGGTCAAACAGGATTAATAATAGAAACATCTACTAGATATTAGGGGTATAATTATTGCTCTATATTAGGTAGGTATTATCTCGTCAACTAATGCTTAAGCCGAGTGTCCAGATGGGTTGTGAATCCCCTATAAGCAATATACTCAGCCCTTAACTTCTGGGATTTGTCGCAGTTTGATATCAAGACGTGCGATATTATGCGATGCATTCTACCACGTAGATATTTACTTTCATAGTATAGAATGTGCATTGATTGATGCGATATATACTTCTCAAAACTCATGTTCAACCTAAGTTCCCATACAGAGCAGCTCTAAGCAAAATCCTCTAACTAGCTCAACGACGGCGACAAGTTGCTTAGAAATTTTCATCCTAGAAACCCTGTTTTTCGACCTGCGCCTGGGCATCGGCAATAGTCTGGTCTGCATTAGGATCGACGAAGCCGCAGCCTAACTTCCCGTTTTGAAGTGACGCAGCTTCTGCAGAACAGACACCCAGGCCTGTGGTTTGAACCTCGGCACAGCATGCAGACGAGCAATCCTAACCATTCAGTATTAAATTAGTAACCAAGAGAGCTATCGAAGCGTTTCTTCACGAGTGATGCATAGAACTAGTACTTACAGCGTCAGAAGTGCAACCACCGGTGATGAACTGTTGTCCGTTGCCCTGGCCTACATCTTTGGCGCCGGCATTGTTAGGCGTAACTTGGGCTAAAGCTGTGACGGCGACTAAGAGATATAAATGATCAATACCTATGTAATTCAGACAAGAAACTTTAGCTATGACTTGACTTACGCGCCAGGAGTGTAGCAATTTTGACGTGAACCATTTTGACGGGGTAAGGTATTTGTGCAAATTGAATATACAGTGGTTAAATATAAACAGAGCGACACCAGGTCGTAATAATTACTTTATACAGCGAAGAAATGAAGGAATGTTTATGTGCGAGATGGATTTCACGATTCCAGCATCTATTATCCGGAACATGTGTGTATTTGTAGTCTTTCTTCAATTGAGTATTGCACTGGTCTCATCTAGTTACCCATCAACGAACGGACAATAAACGTCAATTAAGCCCCTATACCAAACCCAGCAGGTAGATCAAACGCGCTTCGAGTTGACATGTGGGGTCCGAGGAAAACGAAGGTGATACTCCCGGAGCCAGAGACACGCCAGGCGAAAGTCGATGCGGCTCGGCCTCGTAAGATGCAGTCTTATATCCTTCAGCCGAAAGTCATCTTGGCGTGAGATCGGCAAACCCCGGACTGACCAAGCCAATGGGTTTTTTGTGTGCTGCCGCCGTATTGCTTTGATGATCTGAGGATCTGCGACGTGCTTTGGACGATGTAGTGGGTTCGGCAGATAACCTAGTCTGGGAAATGTGTTTCATATTTGTCCCATCAAACAACTCTTAGACGAACATGCCAACGCGAGAGTAGATCTTATGCTCTGAATGACGGACTTGGCGGCTAATGCACCGCATCGTGTTACTCAATTACCCTATTCTAATATTCATAAGGCTAGAGGATAATGTATAAAGAATAATGTGCAACATTGTAATTCTCAAGCGACATCTCAATCTACCGTATACTTCCTTGGATGAATAATAGTAAAGCCTTAGTATATTCCTTTTCTTTTGATATACCTAGATTTAGAGATAGGTTTTGCAAGGAAGAGGGGATCCTACATGGTGGGGTACCTAGGAAGTATAGAGAACAAGGATGGAATATATCTATTAAGAGTATAAGATAAATGCACTTGAATTCGGGTCTGACAGTTACGAACATTGTAGTTAGTGGGAATTGAGTGAGCTATTTTTCTCTTAATGCATTAGAAATTTTTGCCTAGACATATGCACCAGTGAACTCATGTGCTAGATAGGAGGGACTTATGATACTGACCTCGCTATATCCCCGTCAACCATTATCTCGTTAATATCTTAGAATATTAATACGTACCTTTAACGATGTGTTAGCATAGTCCTTGTGGTAGTAAAATAGTAATTATAGGGACTTACCTTCAAGTTATTAGAATAAGGGTGAATGATACTAGCCTAGAAGCGAACGGGCAGCTGAGTATCTGACTAGACTGGGAGGGACCTATTACTGGTAGTTTTTCGATATATAAATTGGACTAAACGAATAGAAATAGCTCATCACGTTTAGACAGAAGTTATCTAAGTATCCAGATTCGAGATTGTACGGACTGTCTCCTTAAATTTACCTAGAGCGTTGTCACTCCAGCTTAGGACTCCTACGACGCCTATTTTTATCGTTGTATATAGTATATCAAGACCCTTGGATCTAAGAAATCTACTGCAAACACTTATGACACTCTTTTATTCCATCTTCAGGAGTATACGCCGTTTTCGAGACCACCGCACTTCGCAGCTAATGAAGGTCCATTGAAGCCTTCGAGATGGTAGTCCTACTCCAGACCCCCACAATACTATTCGCATACCATTTGAATATACGACTACTTCACTATATAGGTTACTATGCTCTTCATACTAATATAGCACTTGTCCTTGGCTATATTTTAAATCTCGGGATGATTACTCGCCTTGATTTCAAAGCAGCTGTTACATTAGCATTGGTAACTAGGCCAATGTAATAACCTCTTACTATTTTCATGAATAGTACAAGTGGAAATGCGGCAATAGACCGTTTAATGCCGGGCGAGATTGAACGTGAAGAAACCTACGAGAAATAAGTCTATCCGACAGGATATCTTCCCAATATCGTACGTCCTAACCCCGCAGAATCTAAACGCTGCCACCGGAGCCTAGTGTAACTCGAATTTTTAAGCGGACTTACGAATTCAACTATTGGCTGGAAAGAATTCTAAGGCACGAGATTTAGATTTCTCAAGCATTGGTTTTGGGTTTTGCTTCGAACTCTCATTCTACGGACATTAGAAGGTCCGTTTATATTTAATCCCGAGGCTACCCACAACAGGTGCCTATGCATTCCGTGCCTTAATAATACTCCGCGCAGTAACTTTAACCACATCAAAAATTGACTATCTACACAGCCCATTCACTTTGCATGTGATATTATGTGGTTAAATGGTTTGTTTATACTTGTAAAATATTGCATATCATACATAAGGGTATAAAAGGCGCTACTAATTATCATCACTCGGAGTTACATTGCAAGGTCGTTGCTATTAGTCGGCTACATTATTAAGCCGTCCCAAGAGTTACGGACATCCGTTACGTACCGGACTTTGCGGATTTTATTAATACACTTCGAATGTATCTCAATTGAGAATGCTAGTTACATATCGTATGAAGATAGTATTTATATAAAAGACAATTACGTTCATGGTTTCACCAAGATATCATTAGCAGAATTACCCAGCTGCAAGTTGATATAACTGTTTTTGTTGATTTCTACACTCAAGGCACTAAAAATGGACTCGTCTGGATTGTTTCGGGTGGATGGCATGGTGGCTGTCATCACCGGTGGTGGAAGTGGTAAGGTTCTAACATTTCCGAATCTTCTCTGATCCCATTTAATTCGTTTATAGGTATTGGACATGTCATGGCCAGGGCGTTTGCAGGGGCTGGAGCAAAGAAAGTCTATATTCTAGGACGACGACAAGAGACTCTCGAAACAGCCGCCACTGCACATCCCAGTATCATTCCTGTACAATGTGATATTTCGACTAAGGATTCACTCCAATCCGCAGTTGACTTTATAGCCAAAGACATCGGCTATGTAAACCTATTTATCGCCAACTCGGGTGCTCTCGGTCCATTGGCGTCCTGGACTAAAGGGGCGTCCATCTCAGAGCTTCGGAAAAAATTATTTGAAGAAACTTCGATGGAGGAGTTCAGCAACGCCTTCCACGTAAACGTGACTGGTACCATGTTCTCCATATTTGCATTTCTCGAGCTCTTGGATGCGGGTAACAAACAGGCCTTGAAAGGGGGATTTGGAGCTCCGATGAAGGAAGGTAGTGATGTTCCTTCAATACAGGTATGAAAGTCTTGACAAATACTCAACTACATTTGCTAAAATACTCCTAGAGCCAGGTTATCATCACCAGTAGTATCTCAGCATTTAGTCGAACATTCCTCTCCCCGCCTGCTTATGCGGGAAGCAAGTCAGCGCTTGTCCACCTTACCAAGCACGCAAGTACAGGTCTCAACGGGCACGGTATTAGGGTCAACGCACTTGCCCCAGGGCGTAAGTTTCTTGACCCTCTCAGTCATCTCAACGATCGGAAGACTAATAGATCTGTAGTGTTCCCTTCTGAGCTAGCAGCGAATTTGATCGGATCACGCGACCCAGCTACAGAGTCTGTCGACGATCCCAAATTTATTCCGGCTAGGAAATTCGGAAGTGATGATGAAATGGCTGGCGCTGTCCTCTATCTGGCCAGCAAGGCAGGTTCTTTCTGTAATGGATTTATCCTCGTTAATGATGGCGGAAAGCTATCAACAATGCCGGCTGATTATTGAAACCTATAACGAAGTATTTTCGCGGCTTGTGCTGGCTCATCTGATTTTTTACGGCCTGACTTCGACCAAGAGAACCTGACAGCTCATATATGAGTTCAACAGAGTATCCGGGTGTCGACTTGTATTACTGTCTAGAGAATAGACAGACGAAACCGTACACAAAGCTGGGGAAGCTGTACAGAGTCCCCCCCAATAGATAGTTAAGGTAGCGACCGAAATAAACCTGCCATGAAATGCAAATCTAAATGGGGAAAGGTAGCACAGCTACCTACACATATCTGCAAACGCAAACGAAGCGAAGCAAATGATTTGATCCCGACAACAAAAGCCTACGAGCTAATCCTGGTGTGTCGGGGACCCGGGGCAACCGGAAGGCCCTGTAACCCTTGGTATAGCGACGATCTAAACCCTTGGAATACATACCGTACCACCGATGGGTAATTTATCACAATCAAGACTCTCATTCTCGTGAATGAGGGAATCAAGTGATATATCATTTCCCTCAGCAATGGCCCAGCATGTATCACCAGGCTTGATCTTGTACGAACTGCTGTGCTCTCCGCAGGTAATCGGTTCGATTCGCTTGGTTGTACCGCTGATGGCCCAAAAGATGAGGATCAGGAATAGACCAACCAGTAAGAACCAATTGAGCAAGGGCATCATCTCGTGTCGCCATGAAGTATGTGGTCCCTTCGAAGCTGTGTGTAGTGGCTCTGTTGCATCGTGTGCTTCTTCGTCACCGTAAGGCGCATATGTTGTATTGACGCGGTGGAGTTCACCATACTGATTACCGGGCGCGCTCTCCCAGATAGTGCCCTCGGCATCGCGGAATGTGTAGGTTTGGGTATCGGCATCGTAGCCGATACGTTGCATACCCTCCGGGAGGCGTTCCTCGTCGGTATCGTACTGCGACCAGCGACTCATTGTAACGTTCAAAGTGGTGATGAATTATGTTGAGAATAGGCTTGAACTAGGTTCAAAGAAAGCTGGAAGTTAAATAAGGTAGTTATGTTCTGAAAGTGTTCTGAAAGTGTTAATTACTTCCAAAGGTAAATCAGAATAAGAGCGGGTTTGCCCAATAAATAATGTTAAGGTCAGGCCAACGTCGTAAGGTGTCACGCGGAAGAAACGGGGAGCATTTAACTAAGTTAGCGAGGTAGCTTATGTTATTGCGTAGAAAGCTGTTTCAAGAGAAAACCCCTGAAACGTCCAATATCATGTACCTGTGTAGATACCTAGGTTAATTGTTTGTACATTGTGACGTGTATGTGTCGCCGCTGTTGCAAACACGAGAGACGGTTAAAGAGAGGGTCTAAGCATATAGTATGACGTCAAATGTGGCTGAGACTATCCCCTGAAAATCTTCCATCCATATCACCTCGCTTGTACACGTGATCGATAATAAGCAATAAGTCGACTATTATTATGTATTCAACTTGGCAATCGGATACGCCGAACGGAATCATGTACAATCTTGAAAAATGGGAATTTAAGCAGTCAAGCTGCAGTGTACATATTAGATAGGATATGTAAAGTAGGTACCTATCTGTCTGATATACAATTGAACATGACGAATGATGCAAACGCTATGGGAAATAACGCCGGGAATATGCTTAGGGGAAATGTTACATATCCCATATTGGGACAGTGACTATTGAAAGTAACCAATTAATCCGTCCTCATGTTGTCAAAATCACTATATGCCGGTATGCTAATGTGCAACCTTTATACTTGGTTGCCGTTTTCTTGTACTCCGCCTGATGCCACCAAGTTCTTCGTCCTCTTCGTCGTACATTTCATCTCCGAGGCCTGGTTCGGGGCGTACTTTTCGAGGTCGGCCTCTCCCCCTTTTCTCCGGAGTCTCCTTCTCGGGAGTAGCTGTAGTAGTCACCGAAGGTAACTTTCGTCCGCGGATTCTTGCTTCGTCTTCTGCTGTTAAGAATCGATGAACTGTACGGTGATCTAAGACACGCTCTTCTTTATCATGTTTTCCCTCTTTTTCAGTTTTAGGCCACTGGTAGCCGTATAACTTAGAGTGACGCTCGCATCGCGGACAGGAACTTCTTGTATAATAGGCATTGTACTGCACAAATGGTTCACTACACACAGTGCAGTGTATCCAGGCGGTGTTAGGCTCAGAAAGAAGCACTGGCGTAAGAGTATAATCTCCTGGAGTTCGAGTACGAGATGGAGGCGTAGACTCTTCAGTTGTGTGGCTGACAGTTGGAAGCTCGCTCTTCGGCGGTCTACCCCTGGGGCGACCTCGTTTGGGGCTGGGCTGTTCGACTGAAATTGAAGACTCCGTCTCCTCAAGGGTGGAGGTAACGGTTTGCGTCGAGCTGGAGATGGGTGTAATAGCAACAATGGGAGCTGGAAGTGCTACGATATCCGGTGACGGCTCCTCAACTTGGCTAGCTGGAGGGGTCAATATAGTTTCGTCGGCCTGAACAATACTTTCAACCGTAGGTAATGGTGCGACAGCTATTGAATCTTGGACTTCGAGACCTGAAGGTGTGTAGGTGATCTCAGAAAGTGGAGATGCCTCTGAGTCTTCCTGTTTAAGAGAAGTTGTTAATAGTTTTGCAGGCGTCAGGGTCGGCGATTTCAATATGGGCTCTTTAACATCTTCTTCAGGCGTTGTAACATCCGTCAAAACCACATCTACACTCTCCCTTTCTGAAGAGTTGGTACTGGTTGAACCCTCGTCGCTACCTTGTCTAGATAAGCTCGGAGGAACTGGTATGGCCTCAACTTCATACTGCAACAATTTCAGTTTTTTGTCAGGAGTAACCGGTGGTGATTGTAGTGACTCGAACTCGCGCTTCCTCTTTTGACGTAAAATACCCTGGGGTGCTGGAGACCCAAATGCAGATCCCATCTCAGAATCTCCTTTCAACGTCCTAGATCGGGTCTTTAAAATTCGGGGTCGGATATCAGGCGTAACGGAGGGAGTTCGGGATGTAGACGCGCAACTATCATCTCGTCTCCTGTGGCGTAATGAGTATCCCTCCGCAATAGTTGCTTCAATGCTCTTCTTTAAGGCCACAGTACCGTCGGCTGGTGCCCATCCGTTTACCAAGTTGTTTTCGCATGTCCGGCATAGACATTCGCAATTGTCGGTACCGAAATAGTTTTCAGAGTATGTGACAGTAATCTCGTCCCCTACTTCGATATCTCTTGCGGCAATGATCTCAATTCCAGCTTGACCAGTGATCATCAAACGAGCATTAGCTTCACAGTCATGGTTTGCAAATCGTGCAGGCCCCATGAACAAGCTTGCGCACTTGTTCCTTGCACTAACTACAATACTGAAATCTTTCTTCCTCTTGGAGAGTTCCTTCTCCTCCTTCTCCGTGATCAACACCTGGATACCTGACAAATACTTGACTGGTTGGCCCTTCTTGACAAACTTCCGCGCAGTCACTGCTGCCTCGTGACTAACAATCGTATATCGATTCGTCGAGCTAACCTCGAAGGGACAATCGGGTAGGTAGATTTGCATGTACCGACGAAGATGGGCGCGGAAGTCGGCCTTTTCTTTTGGAGTCCTGAGCGCATCATGAAATTTACGCAATCCGTCTGTCGCAAGTAATTTAGACTCGGCAGTTTCGATATCAGGGTCGACAATAAGATGAGACTGGATGATCTTGGTGATTTCTTCTTCTTTCACACCTCGCGAAGGGTGGTAAGAAGGGCGGTTCTTGGGGATTGTGGTCCAGTAGTATGCCTAGAGAAGAAGGTTAGTTCTCGTGTTACAATGCACTATTGCTGTTAGAGACAAGTCTTTCCACTCACATGGTCGACAAGGGCGTCTGTTAGTATATCATCGTAAGATGATAATTGCGCAAGGGTGATCTGCTGCTTCTTCAATGCGGCAGATGAGTTGGGAGGCATTGCGATATGTAGCTTTACCTAGCCAGACCGAGAAGGGATTGCAATATAACAGTATGTATAAAGCCAAAACAAAAGCTCTAAAGGGACTACTGTGAAGTAATGTGCAGGATGTGCAGGACGTAGTCCCAGGACAGGTGGATATTTACAAGATTTCTCCGGCCCCAAGGAGTGTCTGACCTTTTCATGCAAGTAAGATGTGAGTAAGGCGAAAGAGTAACACCTAGTTGCAATGGGATGATTCTCTGGGCTGAAATGCGGTCAAGGGGGGGCCGAGTTGAAGTTAAGTGCCTTGGAGCGGCCAGCGCATACGCTTATCAATGCCTTTTAGAGTTCTTGTCACAAGCCTTTCGAGCGAGATGGACGGTATGAACAAGAAAGGCAAGTTTTATGATATATATCGTCATGCGAAAGCTGAGCCGGGGTAAGGGAATGGGAGAGGATGGGAGAGACAATGAAATGGGAGAAGGGGGTATATTGGCTTTTGGCCACGGCAATTCTCATTGACACCAAAGAAAAGCTGTTAAGTACGATGGAGGGAAAGTATTAAAAAGATAGTCGGCGTTGAATACTAGAGAAAACCCAATTGGAATAATCTATTCGTGAGCTCGAGTCTAGAAACCAAAACAGAAACAAAGAGTAATTCTAATTAATCCATCAGGAACCGTGGGTGAAGTACCGCCCCCCTGTTGAGCCGGCGCAAAAGTGAGAGCGCAAGAAAAGTGGGAAAAGAGGGTGGCAGGTCAACCAGCGCCAACTAGCCCGGACCCCGGGGAGACCTCTGATGCAATCAGTCGATCAATTCGGGAGGGAAGTCACTAGCCAGATTAACAGCTACCTAACCTAATCTAACTTATATAGGTAGCTGAGCCACCATATCTTGTAAGCCTCATCTAGTGTAATGGAACCATATTTAGATATCGGGATTGCGGGAGGCGTAGGTAACCAACCAAAAACAAGCCACAGCCATTGCTTCAAATCGAACCACTCTATTTAGAGAGACCATAAAAAGCCACTAACTAGATCTAGAATCAGGACCTTAAGATAGTGACCAATCATACTACATCTTGGCAAATTCAGCCTTAGATCATTTTCATAGAGCCTCGAATTTTCGACCTCAAACAAAATACTCAAGCACTTTATTACTTCCACGTGCCACCGCATCGCACTATCTAGGATTGGATCCCTGTCCTAAGGGTATCAGCAGGCCAAGATGATTCAACTCAAGGTATTATAAGACTATTTGAAACCTATGGCATGTTCGTATATTAACTTCGAGGAAAATATAGACGATGCTTAACTGCATCGACAACTCGGGTGCCGCTATAGTCGAATGTGCCCTAGTAGTCGGCCAGAAGAGACACGCGACGATTGGTAGGTTCAGATCTCATACATAACTCGACCATACATCTCACTCGATCATCCCTCGAGGACTACCAGCCGCTAAACTAGATACCTCAGGTGACAGAATAGTAGCCATCGTCCAAAAGCAGCGCGGCGCAAGTGATGCTGGTATGGGTGCAGCCTCAGCAGCAAATAAAGTCAAGCGTGGAGATATCCGTCACGCTATTATTGTACGCACCAGGAAGCAGGTCCAGCGCCCTGATGGCAGCGTCGTCCGCTTCGACGATAACGCTTGCGTCCTTATCAACAAGGCCGGAGATCCTATCGGCACTCGTGTGAACGGCGTTGTAGGTGCTGAATTAAGGAGACGCGGATGGAGCAAGATCTTGAGTATGGCACCCGCGCACGCATAGGTGACATTATGAGAGGAGCTGTATTTATGCATTATAAACATACGGACGGTATTAAAAGGCAAACTATATTGATACCAACTCAAAGATCCCTAGGGTTCTAGGGTGGGTCAAGGGAATGAGTGTCAACACACCAGAAGTTATAAATACCATGTACTATATACTAAACGCGCATGTACTAGATGTTAACAAGGCGTACCGGCGTGATACTAGCTAGTACACGATATGGAAAAGTCGCGCATTATTCCCACGATCAAGTTTACAAAATCCCCAAGTACTACATTACATCACGGAAACCCTTGAATATACGTGCAGTGAAACTCTGCCTCAGCTGCCCTCAGCTCTTCACTTAGTAGTAGGCGTAGGATGCAACAAACAGGTACAATATACAGATACGACTTTGTAGAGGGAAATTAAGTATATTGATACCAAATCAAAGTGCAGTTTTCCTTGCCAGGGAAATTTCGTTAAGAAATTCCGCGGAACCGTTTCCAAACGCCGAGTCATGCAATGCTGAAAACGACCTTAATTGTTGCATGAAAGTCCCTGCATATGTGCTGCAACCTGACCTTCATGATCATAAACCATCATGATCATCATTACTGAAATATGTGACCACATTCGCAGCATACGTAGAAAAGTTTCTGTCGGGAAATAGTTAGATATTTTAGTTCTCATCAATCCGCTACTTAAGACAGGGGAGAGCACTGACCATGCCAGTTTCCGCGCTTCGCTGCTGGGACTGAAAGAATACTGCTTCTTCATGCTTGCATATGGGGCAAGTTTTGTTGGATCGCGGAAGCTAAATGCCAAGAAAACAAGCCGTTAGCACTAGGTTCCCCAAGAGAGAATACATACGATGCATGCTCTCTAAAGCTGGGTGCCCAGTGCTGAAGAGAAGTCCAGGGAATTATGTGCGTGCCATTGCCCGGCTGTCTGTCTATTGGTCTGGCCGTTGTCCAAAATATGTGACAGATAGGAATAAACGAGACATTAGATACGAGAATATAATCACTAAATCCGGCGAACAAGATCATCGCGAAGCAATTTTTGTAGACTGGGCAGAAATGAGCTCAGAGTAAGACATCGATATGTCACCATATTCCGGAGGGTCCTCAAGGGCCTCGGGAGGGTCAGCATCCAAGGCATCCAGTGACGTAAATAAGTTGTTGCTAGAAATGTAATAGGCAAGATCGTCCTTATCTCGTGAGAGATTGGGAATAGCTGGTTCGCTACACGAAGCAAACTCGTCGGCCCAAGCAGCCTTTCCTTCATCGTCTTGGGAGGCCCAGTAGCTGGCGAATCGTATGGAGTCCAAGGTTCTTGTAACGGCGTAATCCGGGTTGTATCGAACGAAATGATTGTACTCGTCGACTGAAGCAGGGTCCTTACACCGATCACAATGGAGGAGCGTCACGCCACATCTCAGACAGACAGCCAGGCTGCAATCGGCAGAAGTTGAGAGATGGGGATGGGGATGGGAATGGGGAGAAGCCTGGGTGGAAGAAGAAATATGATTACGAACCGTCGGGTCCGATCCCACATCCTGGGTCACACCAGCTGTCTCGCCTGCTGCACTGTTGATAACATTACGGAAGACACAGGAAGACGTAGCTTCTTCGGTATATTGGCAGGTACGGCATGTGAACTGGAGCTTATGGGCGTCTTCATCTTCTTTGGGGTACAGCATGTTGGAACACTCTGCGCAGAAACGGAAAGTGATCTGCTCCTGGTTGTTCTTGGGGGCGTCCCCGTCGTTACTTGGCGCCGGCGACGACATGCTGCTGCGCAAGGTTCCTGATAGTACTAGATACTAGTAGGGTAGGATGCGACAAGACCTTGGGAATTGATGGTTGTCAAATACCTAAGTAGATGATGATTCCAGTGGAACAGTTTTATCCTTGATGAAATGAAGCTGTGCTTATGTATTTTATTGCAGTTTCGCTGCGGCGAAGATTGAAGGCCAAGTTGTTTGTAAATGGCGTTGAAAATGTGAGATGAAATGTTGAAAGACGGATCCCGTTTGGTGGTTATTGTTAATCAAAGATGGAAAGACTTTAGTCACTTTTTGTCAAGTCAAGCTTTAAGTGACCGCTTAAGAATAGTGTATTCTAGATTTAGCAGTAATATTGGCGCTAACTTTAATTGGCCCTGCCAGGTTACCTAAAGCTTCGGAACATCGGAGAAAGTATTCTTAACGATGACTAACGTGGATATGGCTTGGACCCATAGTCAGTGGACAGCTGATTGGACCACTGATTGGTAGGCTGATCCAGTAAATGGATAGGATGATTCAATAACCCACACGGATTTTCTAGACCAATCACTTTCAGATTCACCCATTTACCACCCCGCGTTTCAAACTCATTCCGTCGTCAGGTCAGCGTTGCCCCGCTCAACTGATAGCATCCTCGTGATCTTCCTTACCTAAGGTCAAAGAAAGGTACTTACGCATGTACTTACTTCCATACCCTTTGTATTCGACGCAATTCTTCCCTAGCAACTCACTACATCATCAACACACAACACCAAACACCATAACGCCATCGTCATCGCCACTCGCTTTTTCTTTATATCTTAGGAAGCATAGAAAAGCAAAGCTTATATTGTTACATCCTTAGATTTAATTGCCTTTTAAGGAAGCTTCAATTAAAGAGCTATAGCTTCAGTTCTCAGCTTGAAAAGCTTCCCTTGAGGTAAACATCAAAAAATTCGGCCACTCTTTCTTCTAGATCGACACATACTCCGGACTGTAGTATATTCTTGCTCCAGCCCAGCTTAAACAACTATTAAATAAATTATAAAAGCTGTTGATCAGCCAAGTAGTAGTCTTCGTATCACACCATCAGCATGGTAAGTTAGCCTCGAGCTCGCTAGAGGGACTAGAGTTGCAAATCTGTTCTACCCATTCATTCATCTTCATGTCAAAACAGGTACTAACGTTTCCTGTGGTCAGGATGACTCGGGATTACCACCTAATTGGGAGGTGCGCCACAGCAACTCCAAGAACCTTCCATACTATTTCAACGCGAGCGAGAAAATCTCGCGCTGGGAGCCGCCAGTTGGAACCGATACCGAGAAGTTGAAGCAATATATGGCAAACAACCATTCTACTTCGTCTCAGATGGCTCCTGTCAGCCACCCCGAGGGCAAAATCCGTGCCGCCCACCTACTAGTCAAACACCGTGACAGCCGGCGACCTGCGAGCTGGCGCGAGAGCAAAATTACCCGAACCAAGGAGGAAGCGATGGCTATTATCAAAGGCCATGAGCAGAAGATCAAGAGTGGAACCGTGTCTCTTGGAGAGATCGCCATGACTGAGAGCGACTGCAGTTCGGCCAGAAAGAGGGGGGATTTAGGATACTTCGGTAAGGGAGACATGCAAAAGGAATTCGAAGAGGCTGCTTTCGCACTACAACCTGGCCAGATGAGCGGCGTTGTGGAAACCGCAAGTGGACTCCATCTAATCGAAAGGTTAGTTTAAGTCCTTGTGTACTTTTAGGAGTGAGAAGTCTTGCTACTCACGTGTATGGCTGCCTCTATATGAGGCTCACCAAACATGATGTTAAGCCACGGCTTAGAATTTCATAATTCTTTAGCCTAGAACGAAGAGGCACATCAAGAGCAACCAGGCTTCTTTCTATATACTAAAAGATAGCACGTGATGTGACACTTCTATGCAGCTCAATGAGCCTTTCCCCTAATACTTCACATAGCTCTATAGCAGGAACCGGATTCCACGTAGATATCTCGGATTCTTTTATAGATCTTGTATGTTTATATCCTTTAAGGGTTACCTCAAATGCCATGGCCATATCCTTTTATTCATCCTGTTCCAGGTTGGTTACACACCCCACCCCTTTTTATATTTCTTAACATCAACCTATATTTGATTGAAGAAGGTAGACATGCCCTATCATATTTATTTCTATCGACGAGTAGCTATATTGACGGAGCACTCATTAATATATACTTTAAAGTTGCAAGTCATTCGATTACTATGTCAGCCCACGATCCGTAGCAAGAAGTACAAGTCTTCCGAGTCAAGGTGCATTTTGGCTTACAAACCATGCCAAGATCGTGATCATTCCTGGAGGTAGAGCAAGATAGGTGCACTTGGAAGTAATAGGAACCATAGTAATAATATATTTATATATACAATTTTACATTTCGAAATACCAGATGTCACTAGAAACGTAGGTAGGCTAAGCATAGTGTTCCTCTACAGCTTCAGTATTATTACCATATTAAGAACCTCCGGAATTCCTTACAGACCCATCGCTTTGGCTCCCAGTACTACGGTTACTATAGTGCCCCTAGGTCGTAATGTAGACATATCCACGACATATCATATCCACACCGGATACAAATTATGATTCGGCAGGACGGACCGATGTAGACGGAGGACGCGTTCGATGAAAGGGTATGGCTTTTCCCCAATATCTTCTAGAAGGCGAAAAGACGCATGTCCACAACATAGAAGCCAAGAACGTATGAGACGCGCCGCGCCGTGCAACGTTGCGAGGAGCAGATATAGCGCCTGCGTAGGGAGGTATGTGTGTGCCGTAGGATCGACGATACGGCTGCTTTACAGGATTTCATCTCGCACCGGATCGAGATCCAACTAGCAAGATACCGAATCTCGATCGCGATCCCCAGTTACGGTCCCAGTTCATATCTCTTTTGTCGGTATCTGGCGTTAGACGGCCAAGGGCAAGCAAATTTTCCAATGCTAGTAGGAAAGTCGGTTGAACAATCACGATCCTGTTGGGAGTACGATTACGACCACGATATCATTACGTGAAAATGGGTTGAAAGTAGTATTAATTTATATTTGTAAAGGTTCTGGAAACATTAACTCGACTTGGAGCGTGCTCCTAGTCCCCATCCGTGTCTATCAAAGCCTTTGTAATGGTATCGTTCGCCATGCCCGAAATCTGTATGCAACGTGATGTCGTCTCATATCTCATATCTCATCGTAATCGTTAACTAGGGTCTCTAAAATATGGCATTCACCTCATCTCGATGCTAGAGATATTATAGTCTGCGAGACACTAGGTACCGCCGTGAGTGCTACCGTCATGGCCCCAAACATCGTCATTGACAATGCGGAATATGCAGTAGCTCTCGAGTCCCGCTCTATTAGATGTGATGTACCCATTGCTGCTGCATTGATACCTACAGTCACACCGGCTGCGATAACCGCATTGTCGGTCCTAGGAGTCTGCTTTTGCATGTTTTTCTTGTTCCACATATCCGTAGACCCCGTAGTTTCCGTGTAGCTACTTTTGGAGTCGTTAGATTCCAGCTGGGGCCCTTGGTCGTTGATCCGTAGGAGTGAGAATAGCCAATCACCGCCCATCTGGAAAAGAATCCCGCCGAAAATAACAAGTGCACTCATGAGCGTAGTGCTACCACCCAAACTTTCAATAGCCGGCGCCCCAAGAGCAATAGTAACGGACCGGGCAGCAAAGGCCAGCGCGTCGGCGGGCTGTACTCCCAATGCGCGGGCCAACATAACGTTGAGGAAGACATTTACCACAGCAAGTAATGCGCATGTGACGAACACCGTGTATACACTTTCCCATAGCTCTTTTCGGTACTCGAACATCTTGAATCCCATACAGACGATGCCAGCATCCAATACCGGTCCAGATAGGTCGCCAGCACCAATGTTACTTGATATTCTCCCGCCCTTTGCGATTACAACTATGCCTTCCGCCAAAGTCTGATACCTGCGAAACTCGGTGATAGTGACGTCGATACTTTGTCCTCTATATCCTGTCTTAGTCCAGAGGTAAGCTGTTCCAAGCGCCCAAGTTACGAGCACCGGATTCGCAGATATAACCAGTACCGATCTTAGGTGCGGAAACCTTAGGAGACGGTATGAAATCTTCAATGACCTCTGGAATTGGACGGATAAAATCCAGAATAGGATGAAACATAGAATCTCAAACGGTGCCTCGTATCTAGTCGCGAAATATACTGGAACACCAACAACGGCAAGTAGAAAGATGCAAATCCATAGCGGACCTGTGCGTACGATCTGTTCTATAAGTTGCGAGGCTGGTCCACCATTCACAGCTTCGGTCGAAATAAGAGACCTCTCGCTCGATATAGCTACACTTAGCCGAGACAATTGAGATATCCGTTTAACACCCCTATCTGTTGACGGAGCCGGCCATGCTACGGAGGGGCTGGGCCAGGACTTAGGGCAGCTTTCGACGTCGAAAAATTTCTCTCGTACACCTCGTAGTCGTTGTTCTAGCTTGGAACTCCCGAACGCAACCAAGTATGTGCTAATATAGCCCGCAAAGGTGGTGATGACTAGTTTTAATTAGTCAAGTTCTGAAAAGGGCAGGGCTATCTAGAAACTTACAGAAAGCACCGGCAATCCTAGGGACGTCGATTACATTGGATATGTGGTCTCTGTTGAGCATTATGAAAGATGCTACAAACCCGAAAGACATGTGCCGGCCAAGGAAGTCAGTAGGCCCGCGTAGGTGTTTGGAGTATAACTTCTCAGTCCCCCCATGAATGCAGTTGGCGATGATGATGAGGAAGGAGAAAAGAAGCATCACCAGGATAGAGGCAGGGAGGTTTATAGAGTAGAGATCAAGGATGATCTGGATAGGAACAACCAAAACCTGGTTCAATCCAATAAACGCCAGTCCTATCCCGGCATCCCGGTATCTTTTAGCTATTTCCGGTTTATGTATAGCCCTACATAGCTGTTGGATGGGTAAACTCATGGTATGATTTGTTCAAGTATGAAGTACAAGGGCTCTAGGTACGGTATGGAAAGACATACAGCGGGTAGAGATGAGCTATGGAAGATTATATGTCTTGAAGTAATAAAGTGATTGAAAAGACCTGATTCGGAACAGCTAGGATATATACTAGAATAGATACAGTTCGTTTGACGGAAGATTATGTGACTCGGGAAGCGGGTATTCAACGTGGGCTAGGTAGCTAGATCAAAGTTACCTCTCATGTTTCCACGGCCGAAACGCATGGCAGATTCACAATTGCACAAGCCCCTGAGAAGTACCCGACGAGTACAGAGGAATTGAGGTCAACCGCAACCATGCCATCCTAGCATGGAGATACGGTTCCATGACGTCTCACGTACCTACAAGTGGGCAACCGGGCGGGTCCCAGTAGGTACAACGACGACGAGAATGGAATACAGACTCATGAGCACAAGCCAAAAAAAGACGGCCTAGTCACAGCAGCATTGCCTAATGTTAATCTGCATCTGCTACCTAGACCATTGGTGAAGTCTTGAATGTCGGTACATTCGGCCGCTGTCACTTTGACATGGCGACAGGGAGGGATGGCGGAAACGGGTTGGCACATGCGCATGCAAACGCATGGCCGGTGTCTAAACAGATTGCTGGGACGTCCTATCCTGACAAAGAATTAAATCTTGTATCATGTATGTTAATTTTCAGTTTTCTAGATCTAATATCAATCTTACTTGAGGCCACCCAGAGAGAGTAGGACTAAGTCGAAAGCAGGTCTTAGGCTAACCTGTGAAGAGGCTGTGAAGAGGCCAGACTCCAGGAAAGCCCACGATAAAGAAGAGCTCGTGTCCCATTTTAGGAAATGTATGGTTGACCGCTGGACTGAAGGTGGTACAGTTTGGAGGTTGACCATTCAGGACCCTTTGCTTGCAAACACAGCGTATGAGACAAGCGCAGAGATGCGAACCGTTCTGGACGTTGACGCGACAAAGTCAGAAGGTCTCTGTCAATCTGGACTTATTCATCTTTGAGCCTAAGTGAATCCGTATCATTCCGACGGCGCTACCATTGAAGTATCATGACCAATGTTGCTGTACGTCCTTGTCTACCTATCTCTAAACAGACGGACATGGCGGATCGTCTCTATTTTGTCACAGA
Organism: Daldinia concentrica; assembly: GCA_902805455.1. Lineage (NCBI taxonomy): Eukaryota > Fungi > Ascomycota > Sordariomycetes > Xylariales > Hypoxylaceae > Daldinia > Daldinia concentrica. Next base: position 1,839,188 of record CADCSW010000041.1, on the reverse strand, counting down.
AGCACAATGCATGGTAACTGTGACTAACAGCCTTGTCGACGTCATTTGGAGGGATAATCATGCATATAAGGGTTCACTGAAGATCCCGAATATCATCATGTCTTTTCTCAGAATCATGGTGTCTCTATTTTCCAAGAAAAAGCGGTGATTGTAGTTGGGACTTTTGACCGTGAATGGTGAATGCGGGCATATGCGGGTGTGATTTTGTACCTGCAACTTGCTGCAAGTCCAGGTTGTCTAGCGGCTGGTTGCGGCTCTGGTCTAGAAGGACCCTTGTCTTAAAAGACATCCAATTGCTGTTTGACCATTGGCTTTTGATGTCAAAAAGAAATCCCTCTAAGCTTTTGCCAAAGCTTGCTTTAAGTACCTATACAAATGTACAATGAGGTAAAAAGAGCAGTAGGTACCTAAAGCCTACATTAAAGTAGAAATTTTATTATAATTCATGTCGTAATAAGAATGCGATTATTTCTTCTAAGAACTTGAGAACTGCTTTGTTGATTGTCGATAAGAGCTTGCAATGCAATTAACGTAACTAATGCTGAGCTAAAATGCATATATGTATGTAGAGATTATGTATTTATAATATACATCTGTGGTTGTGGGGAATTCTGAATTCTACCTCAGATGTAAACAAAAGTCCCCAATATTTTCGCGTCTACTTCCTATCGTACATGTTATCTCGGATATCGTGAAACAAGCCACAAGCTATTAGACTGAATCGGCGCACACCAACGCAACAAGCTCACCCCCCCTCCCCTTTACAATACATAATCCCAGCTTACATGAAGTTATAAGCGACCAAATGATTCTTGAGAAGTCACAATACTCATCATAATCCCCTTCGACTGAAGCTGGCTTCCTGGTCTAGATCAACCTCGAAGGAAGCGGTCAAACTTGCCATACATCAACTTCCTAAGTTTCATGCCACAACCTATTTAGCCTACGGCTAGACTTATCTATCCTATGCCCGCCCCTTTATACTAGCAAATAAGGATATCGCAATTTTCAGAATCAAGGGTTCATGCCCAATCTTTGAAGTTGTTTAGGCCGTTCTAGATTCGATATCGTGTCATTACCGCGTACCGGCTACAGTTTCCCATATCGGTGATTTACGGGCGGGTCACCGGATTGTCCGCGGTACCGATTCTATCTACCGGAACGAGCCAACGTCTCAGGTCAGTATGTCATCTTGTAGCCGGAGTCTGCCACTCTATGCAACCATCTTAACATCTCATTCTATCCATAAGAAACACCTGATAGGTTTTCAACCGTGTTGCCTTACTTTTTCAATAACGCGAAGACTAAACGATTCAACTAGACTGCATTAAGTCCTTTTGAATCAGTGCCCGTTCATTTGGCGTTCGATCCCTTTTGCCCCTTTTGCCCCTTTTCTCTCCTGTACTACCCGTATCTCGTACTATAGGTGCATATGATGTCTGACAGTTGATATTTCGTAGGTAGTCTACTTTGTCATATTTCGGGATGGCTAGTCTTCCGGTCCTATCTGAGGTCGAGATACGTCTCTTCAATCAAGTCTGTGGGGCCGTAAACGCTACGAACGAAAGTCAAAAGGACCTACTCAAGTCGTTTATCTGTAACGAACTATCTCCTGAATGGGCCTGCTTAGTGTCATTGGCTGACTCGAACGGTCCCTTGAGTGTGCTGTCGGAGGACGAGTTGAAGTAGTACGTCAGACCACTTTCATCTGATATACATCAGGTATCTATTGTTAACATGCATCGCAGTCTAAATTCTCTTCAATCAGCTAGTCGTGGCCACCGGTCAGCTCAATCCCGTGGAGAAGTGGACATATTTTCCGAGGTGCCATTCAGTCAGAAGACTCTTGATCATAACATGGTCAAAGCTGCTCTCCATGACATTAACCAGTATAATAATGTTCTTGAGAAACTTCTAGTGAAATATAAAGACTATGTTCGCCGTAGTGTTGCTAATTTACAGCGGCCTCCAGAAGGCAATGATGAGGTGTCCATGGTAAAGCAAAAGATCTCTGCTCTGTCTCGCAGGAAAGATATACTCAAATCGAAGGTATATACTAATCCCAAAAGTTGAATAGTTTCTAATACTAATATTGGAAAGATCCACACCCTAGAAGATAAAATCAGCCACCATACGAATCAACTTGAAGAGATCAGCCAAATCAAGTCTACCTCGTTAGAGACAGATTACAATGAAAGGTTAAAATCCGTTGCCCCAAAGCAAGTTTTCGAAAACACGATTGTATCCTATGATCATATCCTTGGTAGATTAAATGCCCTATATTGCGAGTTAGGCGACGATGTTATCGATGACGATGCGATTCTTCGGACAGCTAGACGCCATGCCAATCAGTTAAGCATATTTCACATCTCTAATTCTACGCTGCTACTAACTAGACGATAGGATCGTTTTATCGCTAGCTACGAAATGCCGCGCATCGTTAGATACTGTTTTTCTGGAGACTTCTTCTACTCCTAATAAGCGCGTTTCTTTCGCGCCTAGCAATGCGCAGGCCATTAATGATGAGCGTGATGATGTATATGCTGAAATCCAATCTCTATGGGACGAGATGGTACCGCTTGCACATATGGTGGTAGAGAAAGAATTTCTCAAGCCCATCCTAGGGAAGGTCGAAACGTGCTCTGAACGTCAGACTGTACGTGATGCTACTGTTTCTCGCTATGTAAGTTGATATTTCAATTTCCAACTTAAATATATAGCTAACTCGATATAGACATCTGCTATTCTTGGGTTCATGAACGAACGCCTCCGTCTCCTAGCAGATCGTATTAAGATGTTGGCTTATCATCACCAATCTCTTCTAGGCACATTTACACACATGAACAACGCACCAGAGTTGAACTCAACCAAAAAACTGGCCAAGAATCCTTCTTCAGACCAAAAAAAGGGAAGCAGCAAAGTAAACGGCCACACATTGCTTGAGGGTATTCGGCGTCAGATGGAACTTTACGGCTCCGTCCCAATAGACGTTGATAAAGTCAATGCGCTCACTCCACATATGCAAATTAGGAAGCTTGATCACTATGTCACATCACGACAGAAGAAGGGCGATGACCTCTCAAAAAATATACATCAGTTCTTCGAGAAAGCCGCCAAGGCTGAGCTTACAGATGCAGAACTTGGATCCCAACTCCTCCTAGACTCCATCATAGCTGATAGCGCCGCCGCCAGCTCTCAAATGGGTGGGCATGTCTATGAAGATCAGCAAGTTGAGGACTCAGTTGCTACACTGAAATCCCAAGCTGAGGAAATCCAAACGGTCTTCAGACAGCTTCAAGAGGATGGAGCTGATCCCCCGATCTCGGCTCCTGACTTTATCGCATATGCTCACAGTCAGGCAGCGAAACAATTCTCTTATAAGGGTAGTGAAGGCGTTTCTCTCACCAAGAGCCAAGAACAATGTCCTAAATTTGCAGCTCTGATCCACGACTGGGGTGATCCGGTAAATTTTACCAACTAGGTCTTATGATGATCTAAGAATGGAAAAGCCCATTTGAGATGCGAGGACTCTTAGCTCGTGTTGGCTCTTCAATATACGATCGCGACTTGAGGGTTTGACAAAGCCTCAACCTATATATGTATACCGGAGTATCTAAATTATGGCAAGATTAGTAAGTCCATGTGCGCTACAATCCTAAAGAACTCCCTATTATCGAATTGAAAGCACGTGGTTACAACTAGACGTTAGATTCGTGTACTTGTGGATACTAAATGGTAAACGCTGCGGCTCGATGTCGAGCTTTATCTCCAAGTATTGTATCCTTATCACCAGGAGTGTAAAGACTTATTTGGTTCGAAAACGGATTCTCATTCGGGCCAAAAGCTCTATTAGGAGAAGTTCAACAATTGGGGTCTTTGTTTACACTGCATTCCAATGCGAACCACAAGGACTTGTCATAGAATCCCAAGCCAATCCATGTACTGTCATTTATGAGCATGAACCTTTTAAGAGAAAACTCGCATTGCATTCATTACTGCTATAATAAACAACAAGAGCTTTGGTGCTAGTCTTTCTGACGAAGCAAAGCAGTCATGAGTAGACAATCCAATGTTGACATATCGTACGAAGGGAGGGATATTGGAGATCAATTATCAGCCGCTCTACATGGTACTATCAAATACGTAACCCATCTCCAGAGCTCGGTGAGTTGGAAAAAAAAATTGTGTATGCGCCTACCCGGACTAATCTTACACGGGTCGCATTTAGCTAGATGACATCAAAGACAATACCAAACAACTTTTCTGGTGGACCTCGACCCTCGTGTCCATCTGTCTCGGACTTTTCCTACTTACCCACCTTATCCGCCTTCGCCAGGAAGTGACTACATTAGTCCAGTACCAAGAGCTCTTCCGAAGAATGTGGGATGAGGACAGAGAAATAGAGGAAGAGAGGATAAAGGAGCAGAAGCAAGAGAAGAAATTAGAAGAACGGCGAAGACAAGCCCGGTCAGCCGCACGTGGCAGAGCTGGTACATCAGAGTTCTCACGGAGAGGAACGCCTATGGAGTCGCCTCGCCGCGGCCGGGCAACGGAAGAACCATACACGACAACATCTCAGTATCATAGGCTATCACCATTTGGGTCCCAAGTCGACGCAGCTCTCGATAATGCTCCACTGCAAGGAGCGGATCGTGATGAATGGGTTCATAGGGTAGCATCTATGACTCAAGGTCTAAGGCGAAATTATTACGGGAAGCAAAATCAAGAGGAAGATGAGGACGATCAAGAGGATAATATTTATTCATGAAACTTTTTAAGAAGACATGGATTGTTAAGAAGGAATGTAGAAACATTTCTCACATTGTTTAGGCACAGTGTACTTATTCTATTAATCGAGACGAGTAGGATTTATATCCGATATATCCGCCGCTAATAAAGTACTTAATGCACTCGTGAATCTCAGGTATTCTTGGAGTTTTCATCTAATGCCATCATGAATCCAGATTAAGACTTATAGATATATCGAGCAAACCTCTTAATATAAGGAACCATGCCCTTTGAATTCGTCGACAATACTATAATTGATCGTAAGACGAGAAAGTTGATCCGCAGTCAAGCGGCGAAGGGTCGGAATGTCGGCAAAAAGCACCCATCGCGGGGGAGAAGAGCCGCGATCAAAGCTGATATTGCCAAATCTGATTATAAAACCAAACATTTGGTCTCTCAGCACCATCATACAGCATCACCTACGATAGAACCTCAAGTTGGCGACAGCCTATCCGTTTTCTCCCTGCCAGTTGAGTTAACTCCTAGATCTAGAACGCTTGTTCAGAAAGGTAGTGACTGAACCCACGATTATTTCATAGATCCATTACGTATGAGCATACTTCTTACCATCATCTAGCCTTCGCATTCCTTATCAGCGTCCCTCATATGCCCGGACTCAGCAATGTCGTTGATTTCTCTGCAGATGGGTCGATATGGATCCAGTTCTGGTTTGTAGATGAAGCATGCAAGTCCCTCTACCGAACCCGCGCATAAGAATGAGCTAACGGCTTAAAGACTTTCACTGCTCTATAGCGATGTCTATTGCTGCTAAAAACCTGTTAACCGCAAACTCCGAGGATTCCACGGAAGGGTTGAGCCACCTATCAGATAGCCTCCGCCTAGTCAATCAGAGACTATCCAAGGGAAAGGCGTTGTCAGACACTACACTGGCCTCGGTAGTTGCCATGCTCCAATACGAGCGGATGCATGGCCAATATGACTCAGGCCTGATTCATTTCAGGGGGCTTCAGCAGATGGTTGAACTCCGCGGTGGAATTTCTCAGCTTAATAAAGACATACCAGAGCTTACTCAGAAGATATTCAGGTGAGAAATGCTGCCACAAATAGTATATACGACCGCATCCTAACATCACACTAGAGCCGATCTTGAGTTTGCTATTTATTTAGGATTATCTACACGGTTTAACGTCGACGACGTACCGGGTGTCGCCACTCTGAACTGGCTCCATGAGAGACTTGAAACGTCTCATATATCCAGCTTGCTCGCATCGCAGCCTTTCGTGCAGCTAAACCCTCGTATGAAAGAGGTCTGGGCAGACATTATGAGTCTTACTTTGTTTCTTAACGAGAATGTCGACGATAGTTTTAAGATGGATGGGTACACGTATCATGACACCCTCATCCTCATCGGCTATCGACTCGTTCACATCAGGCCCCTTAACACAGACCCAACTAATAGTCTCGAGAATATTATACACATGGGGCTATTAATGATAATGGCCAATTTCCTACTTTCCCTTGTGCATAGACTCCCCGATCTACCTCTTCTCCGCCAGCAGGTAGGAGTCCTTGTTCAAGAAGAATATGCCGAGGATACAGAAGATAAGGAAGTCCTCCTCTGGGCTTTATTCATGGCAGAAATAACAATATTCAAAAGATCTGATGATGATGAGAAGTTGATGCAAAGGATAAGGCAGGTTGTTCTATCGTTGGATCTCCAAAGTTGGGATGACGTATGTCAAATTTTCTCCAAGTTTCCTTGGATCAACTCTCTTCACGATAAACCAGGACGATTATTATGGAATCGTTTGAAGTGTACCTGGGTACGTAAGTTATCCCAATAGGGTTATATACCCAAAGCCTAGAGCCACTCTTTGCAAGGCTCCGTGTGGAATTTTATCAAACTCCATGACCGATTGTATTTACTATCAAGTTTTCGATATTTATAAATCATGTTTATAGAACTCCTAATCCGTACATCAAATGCCACCCATATTACAATATTTTACTCAGGCAACCAGGACTAGCTGTCTCTATAATTCCTGCTATCTCATCCCATACAAGCTTTGCCTGTTTCCTACCCTCCTCACTTTTCACCCAGTCGGGTACCTGGTGTCTTAACAACACGTCAGTAATCTAATAGTCACAGGGTAAAATTACTAAGGTACTTACTCCTTAACCTCGCAAGCCGAGACGTAACACCCGTGGCTCTCTTCCCCAGCCACCACTCCATGTAGTAGCGTGCGGCTACCCATTTGAACACTTCTCCCGATCAAGTAGCTGACCAGGACAATCTGCACACGCATAAATAATCCCACATGTCGGCTAAGCCCAGTCCTGCATAGGCCAGGGTTCACAAGGTTTATGATAACCCCCGTTTTTGAAACTGGCAGAAGGCTTGCGAGGTGGCGGCCTGCGAAATGTTGGAGGAGCTTGGAAACCGGATACCTGTGAGACAAGACGTTAGAAAACGACTAGACATCATTAAGGGTTAATAGTTTCGAACCTTTGATTCATATCCGACAATTTCGGGTCGTTCGACTTCTTCAGTACATGATCCTTTGCACTCTCAAAGGGCTCCTTGACTAAAAATCCAGTTTCGCTCGCAACGATGGCCAAATTGGTATAGGTGTTGAAACGTTTCGCTGTCTCCCTCATCTTTGGAAGGAGGAGGACCGCTAGAAGATAGGTTCCCAAAACATTAATGGTGATAGTCGACTCGTATCCCTCTGCAACGGCGAACTTGTCAAGTGCGACGCCGGCATTCTCGATTACACCGTCGATACGGTCTAATTCCTCGGAAGCCTTCCTCGCAAAGCCTTTGACAGACTCAAAGTTTGCCAGGTCGAGATGCCATACCTCGGCGATGCCACGATTTTTGGTCGCGGACTCGATCTTAGCCTTTGCCGCTTCACCGGCTTTAAGATTTCGGACTGCGATGATTACTTTGCTAGCTCCGACACGTACTAGATGTTTCGCGGCCTCCAACCCTAAACCGGTATTAGAGCCTGTAACAATGTACGTTTTCCCAGCACAAGTCTCCGTCGTAGCGAGGATAGGGAGCTTTTGCCATTGCTCAGATACATATTCCCAGGGGGTCACCATGTTTATTTCTGCTGAAAGGGGATTTCTTGTATGGTATTAAGTGGTAGTTTCGAATTATAATTGAATGCTGTCAAGTAAAAATAATGTAGGTAGCAATGACAATCAGCAGAAATAGCTGGGAGATACACGCCATTTTATCCTCCCATTCTACGGACTTTGGACTATTCGGCTTCCCGTAAAGCCCGAGAGAACCAAGTGAAAATTTCGGTTTTCTTCTATATGTCTACGTTTATCGTACATTAATTCGATGTATTGTCCCCCCGGAATAGGGACACAGGGTGACGTTGTGGATTCCAGCTGCGGTTGAACCAATCAGAGAGTGGTTTCCTAATTGGGACAGATCCAATAGGGGGGTCCTCTTTAGCAAGTCGCACCGGTAGGATCAGATAATCTGTGTAATGAGATAATCCTGCTGAGTTTTACAAGTACACCCGAAGACTGAACTACCTGGTTAGAGTCCATGACTGCTCCCGCTAATATAGTACTTCGTAAGGACCATAGGGACGATGAATATCTATCTCATACTCGTGACCTGTAAGAAATTAGTACTTTCTAGGCAAAGAGAGCAAAGCCCGTAACTACCTTCTACCGACATGTAAAAGGAACAGTAAAAATAGATTGCCCTTATAAAAGACGAATTGAACACGCTGTATACCTAGACTCAATCTAAATGGCAATCCTCAACGGAGCCATTATCAAAGTCATACCCGACAGCTCGGAGATATTTATGGAGATTGTTCGCGTGGTAAATAACAACCTCAAGCTAACGCATTAGTCTTGCAGAAAAATTTACCTAAGTCGTAGTAGAACACTAATAGTCGAGTAGATTCGAAAAGGAACCCACATATATCTTTCTCGTCAACTGCAACAGCCCAGAGGTGATCGAAGAATCAGTTTGGCGGAGGCGGATGTAAATTTATTGTGAAAATATGGGATTGGTAAGCCAACATCCCTAGGACGCCTGTGGTGTCGTGACGTACGTATAATAGCAGGCGCTGTGGGCGTAAGGATTACCAGTTCGAATAGCGACACTGTCAATATCAACTACTTTTATAGGATCGCTGAAGCCCAAACTGGCTGATGCTCGAGTAGGCATGAGTCTTATCATACCTATGCTAGTGTAGCAAAGAGAAGTACGATTGGGGATGACTGATATTGGATGTGCGGAGGATCACTCAGAGATAAGTTTCTCAACCCCTTAACTACCTACATAATATTATCTATAGTTATTTCTTTGGATACGAAACCCGAGTCTGCTTTGATTATTCACACGTTAGTTAAAGCTGCCTCGCGCTTATCGCCTTATGCATAGTCTATCGAAACTTAGGAACCATATATTACAGATCTTTTCAGTATACGTGAGTCGGTACGCAATAGACGACTGTTGTGCGCTAAGCTCGCGTAGTATATTCGTAATTCTTTCTCCTTTTCGTGGCGTGTTGCAGATACGCTATACATTTGATAGAATATTACCATTGACCTAGTAGAGCACGGATCTTTCAGCTCACTTACATATATGGTTTAGGTAGTTTTAGGTTAACTTCAAGGTAGTATTCCCGATATCATGTATCATATCCAATTCGATATTTTACTGTGCCACGGTGGCAGTCGCCGGGACAATAAATCTGAGACCAGTGTAAGGACTGGCAAGTGTTGCGATTGGTACAATCCAGACCGCCATCGTGTATAGCGAATTATTCTTAACCAAACCCCTAGAGATTATGAGACCTTCGCCAAGGCTCTGACTAGCTGGTGGACGGGGCTAGGGATACCTGATACATATTGGCTAAGAGCCCGATAATCTCAAATGATCCCCGGAATTCGCAAAGATCTCCTCAAGGGCAGCTTCCCGTAAAGTGTATCGGTAGCCGCACATCATATTATGCGTAAAACACAAGGGCGTGATGAACATATTCGGAACAAGGTCCAAAAGAGGCCTTGATACGAATAAAGAAGGCTTCGCCGATTGGCCAATCGTGTTAGTTTCAGTCTCCCCAGAAAACAGATTTTCCCAGGGGATGTTTGAACCCCCGCTGCAGTGTCTCAACCTGGGAGCCTCAGCATGCTCTTGGCGAGCAGTGGTTGCGTTGGGACATGATCGTAAAAGCGTCAAAAAAAAAAAAATGCTGAAAAATGATAAAAGTCAGTTAGCTATTAGAATTTGCAATTAAATACAACTGCACGATATGATTAAGAGAAGATTTTGATAATTAGGTATTTAATTAGTCATCGTAGTCCTCTAAAAACGTAGGGACTTAGCGTTCTGCGCTCGGTATATCGATGCTAAACGCGATTCTAGAAAATTGCCAGCTTCCATGTCTTTTCTAGCGCCCTTGGGAGACTTATCAAGACTCGGATAGTTCGAAACGTGATAGCTTCGCGCATTATCGTAGCTAAGCCTCAATGAGTTCAAATGCTTGTCTTGAAGCTAAGGAGGCGATCAGCTAGTTAGATCCGAAAAGTGGGAATACAAAGATGCTAAAATGCGATTGGCTACGAAACTATTTCTTTGTGTTTTGTCCATCGTTTCGGAAACTTCGGACGATATTTCACGAAAAATAGAGGCTATACGAAGTCGGTAAGACGACAGGTGTGATCGATATTGAGATGCATTACCTCCTACAGGTCGAATAACTTGCTTCGACCAAAATGGTGTGTATATAAGACTCGAGATGAATCGCAGTTCAGCAATGATTCTACTCTCATCAGCACTACATCAAAACCTTCAACTTACCTATCCGTTTAATCGATAATTCCCTTGTATTGTCTTGAGGACAGCCCTGGTGGCATATTTTAACGTCATAATACCTGTTTATTAATTCTCCAAGTTGTCAAGATGCGATATTCACTCATTGCTACTTCCGGCCTTCTTGCCACTGTTTACAGTCACGGACTTGTGACATCTATCAAGGGAGCAAATGGCGTGGTGATGCCCGGACTTAGCGGTACGTCAAGAATCCATCCTGTGCTTGGTATTGTGTACTGATTAGAAATAGTTGCCGATGGTACGCCCCGAGACTGCAGCTCCAACTCCTGTGGGTCACAGGCCGATACAGCAATCATCAGAGACCGTGAGATAACATCGGGCAAGGCGAGTGCTCTGGGCCGGACCCAAGGCAACGGACCCATCGACGCCGCCGCCATGATCCAGAGTTTCATGGGAGCAGGTACAACGGTTCCAACCAACAACGGTTCTGCTGAAGCCACCGGTGTGGAGGACAACATTCCGGGGAACGTAGCAAAGAAGCGCACCTCCTTCCCTCGAGCATTGAGCGACTTGTTTTCAGGCCTCACTGGTGGTCGCAATGGTGGTAATAAAGCTAAGACTGGCACGGGCGATAAAACCGAGACGCCCGAAGAAACCTCAGTTGCCGCTACCGCCGGTCAGGGTGCCACATCAGGTCTCCCCACATGTGCAGATGATGGTTCAATCACTATGACATTCCGACAAATCAACCAAGATGGCGCTGGTCCGATCGAGGCTGCCGTCGACGGAACCTCCGGCGGTCAAGACCCTGACGCATTCAAGACTGCTGAGGTAACTCAAGATGTTCCGGGCCTAGGGTTCCTAGGACTATCCGCGGCCACCAATACGGACTTTCCTCTGACTGTACAGATGCCTGAGGGAATGACCTGCGACGCTACCGTTGGCGACGCTCAGAACGTCTGCATCGTGAGAGTTCGGAACCAAGCAATTGCAGGACCGTTTGGAGGCTCAGCGGCCTTCACCCAATCCGCTGCTGCACGTAAGCGAGCAATCACTTACCGCTTGAAGAAGCGTAGCAGCGCTGAGCAGAACCGCCGCCTCAGATAATGATTCAAGAGCCATAATGTATAGTAGATGATAGATGAGGATTGGCGATGGGTTATATATACGCTAGGAAAGCGTGTTTGGATTTTATTGATAGGGGAAATTTAGGATTATCGTCCAGATCGTCTAGATCGTTCTAGTGAATTTTAAGTGACGTCAATTCATCGTTAGCGTCAAAGCTTGGTCCTATTCAGCACGAACCACCGCGTTGTCGAGTAGTGATCTCAATGTAAATCGTCGCGTTAAAGGTAGTTTTTAAACATACAATTATCATTAACTAACTACCTAGCTGTAAAATTATACCTTTATTTTATGTTGATCCAAGTCATTTTAGCCAAGAGGGTTGAGGATGTCAATTGAGTAACAAGGGTTGAGTAGATTCTAAGGAAAGTCTCATGAACTTGATATGAATGCATTAACAAGGATCCAACAATAGGGGCAGATGAAAGACGTTTTAATATGCTATAAGAAGAAAAAATACTACTTCTTGACCTTATATGGGGACCATTCGATCCTTTTCGGTCGGTGTAGTTTTAGTCGGAGTTGAGAAGAAAAGCTCTTCCAGCTCTTCCCCTCTAACCAACCCATAACCTACCTAACAGACCTCCTAGACTAACAGATTCTCCCTACATTTTTAGCTTGCATAGATGAACATAAAGTAAATGAATTTTTAGGAACTAGTGTACTTAACACATTCCTGTTGCACAAGAAATCAAGAACGGGACGATGCCGAATTGCTGGTTCTTGGTATCAAAATGGGCAAGCGGATACACGTTTGCTAGAAAAGCAAACAATTTGAGGATGTAAAAACTGCCGTCGAGGGTTTGTGCAATATACCAGGCAGCTAAGGTTAGGTACCTAAGTTGATCGGCATGACAACTCGATAGAACTCAGTACTACGTATGTATCTTTAATATTTATTAATCATAAAGCTCATTGTCGATCTCAAACTTATTAGACCATGTGTGCACAATAGTTTTGTATCTGAGTCAGAACTTCAAAGCAAGATGGTCTTCTCGGGAGAATACTTCTTAGCTAATAGTTAATAAGGCAACCACCTCTATTCATTACGTTCTATTGTCCTACTCATTTATCGAGTGATATAATATGTGTCTATGGAGTGCACCGATCAGATAAATTTAGTAAGAAAAGTATTTAAATAATAACCATTATAAATCAACAAGCCGTATGAATGACTGCTGTCTTAATCCAACACAGTTAAGTTAAACACACAGTAAGTTGATTGCTACGCTTAAACATTATTAGACGATAGTAAGTGACAAACACACGCAATATAAAGGTAGAACTAGGTCAAGTAGGTAGTTAATAGAATATCATAATTACTCAATCAAATATAATTATACATGCATAAAGCGATCCATCATGATATGGCTCAATGCTTGCGTTCGAGCTTTAGAAATAATGGAAGGGCTCGTAGAATAATGAGCTTCGAACAATATTGGCAGAGGATCGCATGAATAGGAGGTAGGTAGGTTAGGAACTTAGCCTACCTGGGTATGGAGTATCGTTGAATTTGGATCTAAAGTTAGCTCAACTTGCTACGTTCCCTTACCTTGGCCATTTTCAAAAAGGAAGGTCTAGTTCTATATCGGGCTACCGCAAACCCACCTACCTTATAATAGCAATATAATGGTATCAGCTACCTCGAAACGTAGTAGACTCGGGGTAACCCTTCCGCTAAATTGCCCGAAGAGCATAGCGGTTCCCTTTGAGATGTACTTACCATAACCGACCGAAGCCTTTCACGGGATGTGCCACCGTGACATGAAGTAGGCTATCTCTACATGAGCCGCATCAATAGTTTAAGGTGAAGAATTGAATAAATTATTGAACTATTGACCAGTTTACGCAAGGTCAAAATCTCCCATAAGATTCAGGGGGCGGTGTGATCAATGCCACGGTGACAAGTAAAGTGAAATGTAATGCGAACGGAATGACTTAAGCTGACCGGACGCAATGTGCCCTCCTTATTGGGGAATGGAGCTAACTATTATGGAAACAATAATTGGTCAACTATAAATACGGCTAATGACTTATTCGAGGAAAGGACAATACAACAATCTCCCTCCACAAGGAGAAATGTCATCTTCAATTGCCGTAAGTCTTAGGTAAATGCTAAACTTCATTCGACCTCTTCGTAATCGAATAAGTCCAACACTATCATAAACCTCTAGCATAGTTTCAACTGCTAGATTGTATGAATATTCATGATCCTAGGTGTTGCTGGCGTCATCAAAAAGTAGCTTCCGGATGCGAAGTTCGTATGCGGACCTCATCCTCATAAGCCCCGTTAGAAATGCCGCCAGTGTCTAGCCTAATGCTACCTCACATATATATAACTTCACTCGCTAGCTTTGGGAGGCGAATATCTTAGCTAGCTTGCTGAGTCTCAACATAGGCTTATACATTGACAAATCTTCGATATGGCTGTCCTCAAGCTCCTTGTTGCCGCTCTGTTAGGGAGGGCTTCATGCTCCAGTATCTCGTGGGGTACGGGAGAAGCAGAAACCATCTCTAAAAGGGCCACCAGTTTCTGGTATGCCAATATGGACCATACGGGCCAGGGTCGCGGTTATGCGCCGGACCTAGGTAACGACTACAGCTATCCCGTGTATATTGCTGTAAAGCCCGGCGACGGCCCTGGAATTGCGAACGCCATAAAAGACGCGGGCGACGGTAATAAGCGGCATTCACAATGGTTGGCGTCTCAACCAAGGGTATGGGTTTACTATGAAGGTCATTGATCGCGGGCTAAGGTGTAACTAGGTAGTCTATATCCCACCTGGGACGTACGAAGTCAGCGAGACTATCCGCATGAACACCGATACTATTCTTATGGGTGACGCCACAAACGTGAGTGTATAAGTCGTCTCTAGTCTATACCTACTAACTTCAGTCAGCCGCCTACAATCAAAGCCGCAGCCGGTTTCTTGGGGGAGCAAACCCTCTTATCCGGTAAGCCTGTCTTACCATAAAAAGAGGGTGTGAATTCTTCTGACTGTGTCATAGGTCAGGATCCGGGAACTGATGGGAAGGGAGAGCTTTCCTTTGCGGTTGGAGTAAAGAATATAATACTCGACACTACTAGTATTCCAGGAGGTAAATTCTTTTCGGCATTGTGACGAGTGCCCGGATCTGTTTCTAACAATGATTACCAGGTAACGAATTTACCGCACTCGGCTGGAGTGTCGCTCAAGCAGCTCAGTTGCAGAATGTCAAAATTGTTATGGCATCATCTGTTAACGGCAAGGGACATACTGGTATCCAACTTGCCAGGGGCTCTACTCTCGGTCTAGCCGATGTTCGAGTCGAACACGGTCAGGTAATTAGCATAGCACCCTCTTCCTATTGGTATGGTGGGAAAGTTACTAACAAAATCGATTAAGAACGGAATTTGGCATAACGGTCATCAGCAAGCCCTTTACAAGAGTATTTATTTTTACCAAAACACAGTTGGTATGCTGATAAACGGCGGGAATACTATTAGTATTATCGGTGCGACGTTTGACACCGTTGGAACTGCGGTTAAGCATGACGGCGGATCTCCGTGGATTGCACTCATTGACACAAAATCCATTAATTCTGGCGTAACTTTCATAACTTCAGGTCAGTGATCGTCGTTGTTACTAAGGGCCAACCCCACGGGGTTGACCCTTATAATTTCTCTACTCCATAGGTGGCGTTTTATTCGCGAGACCCAAAATACAACCGCAATTCCTTCGCAACACAGTGTTAGGTTGACAGAGGCTAACAGGATGCTAATAGGGTACCCATCATTCCTAATTGAGAATTTGGACAAAGATACCAACTCAGATATTGCTCATGTGCGGGGAGACACAGCACTGGGTCCTAAAAGTCATGTGGACAACTATTCATATGGAAACACGGTAAATGGCAATCCTATCTACGGCCCCGTGTCCTCATCATTGAACCGACCCGCTGCTTTGGCACCGAATGGCAAGTATCCAGTTATCCCCGCTCCCAGCTATGCAAAGAACCCTGCCTCGGACTTTATCAACGTGAAAGATTCAGCCCAAAACGGCGGTCACAAAGTGCTGGGAGACAACACTGTGGACGAGTCGGGGGTGCTTAACCAAGTATTACAGTATGCGGCAGACAATAACAAGATTGCTTATTTCCCATTCGGCAAGTATAGAGTAGACGACACTTTAACCATACCAAAAGGCTCGCGTATCGTCGGCGAAGCTTGGGCGACGATCACTGGTAATGGCGCTAAGTTCAAGGACTCGGCTAATCCGAGACCGGTTGTCTCAGTCGGCAAAAATGGCGACGTTGGAACGGCTCAAATCCAAGACATGCGATTTACGGTCTCCGATGTACTTCCTGGTGCCATTATCCTACAATTTAACATTGCGGGCTCCTCCCCCGGGGATGTGGCCTTGTGGAATTCGTTAATTACCGTCGGTGGCACGCTTGGAGCGTCTGCGCTTGCTGATGCTTGCGGTGACCCGAGTAACGAATGTCAGGCTGCCTTCATTGGATTGCATCTCACCTCTAGCTCATCCGTGTACGTTGAGAATGTCTGGAATTGGGTTGCCGACCACTTCACCGAGGGGAGTGGCGGTTGCAGTATAGCGGCAAAGGGCGGCACGCTTGTCGAGTCTACCAAAGGCACATGGCTTCACGCGCTCGGCAGCGAACATTGGTGGCTGTATCAGCTCAACTTGCGGAACGCGAAAAACGTGATGGTTAGCTTGCTACAGTCGGAGACGAACTACGACCAGGGCGACAACGTCCAGCAAACACCACCAGCTCCTTGGAAAGCGGACGTGAAGAACTGGGGAGACCCAGATTTCTCATGGTGTGATGGTGGAAAACCTAGATGTCGAATGGGGTTCGCGAACTACATCCAAGGCGGCTCCGATATATACACGTACGCATCCGCATCCTGGGCCTTCTTTAGCGGTCCGTCCTACCAGGGATGTACGGGAGATTGCCAGGGTAAGTTAAGAAGTGATTAATTTCCTATTCCCTGCATCAGTTTACTAATTCTTTTACGGCAGACTATATGCATTGGATTACCCAGACACCCACAAACCTCAAAGCATACGGCATATGCTCGAAGAGTACTCAGACGGCTCTCCACCTCGGGGACGGAACCAACATCCTCACACAGCCAGATTTCACAGGGTCCTGGGGAAGTTTGGTGGCTCGTTACACGCCGTAAGGATGTAAGGGGAACAGTTACCTCTGTTCCACGTGCATTGTATTCGTAATATCTAGATCTACCTTTGTATACTACACACGACATACAAGCCCTTATCCACATATCATTCCTTCGTACATAGTTAGTTAAAAAAGCATTAAGATAAGCATGTGATAGCTCGAATTTTTAATATTCGCAAGAATCCTTCGTATGCACAATGACTTCATTTTCACGTTGTCAAGCTACCTAGGCGCCGCGTATTGGAGTGCTCGTATTATATATACCATGTGTACCCCTTTTCTACCGTCGTTGGTTAGAATGAAGATCTATCCTCCGGCTTACTATAACGAGAAATTTGAATAGCTGAAACTTGCCTGTCTTTTCTCCAAACAAACGCGAGTTTTTTCCGGGACTGGCGAGTTATCTCTTACAAATATTAATAGGAATCGTGCCTTTCATTTCCGACTCTTACTATTACTGGCTACTATATACGGATTGCAAACCTCGTGAACTTGGTTCATTATTATTATATTATTATCATATCTTCCGAGATTTTATCTAATATTATGGAATTTATTTCTAATTATATGTTTCACACTAACTCGATTCTGGCAAACAGTAGAGCCACAGCCCATGATTGATGCCGATCGGTATGAATTTTTAGTTCATGCTTGCAGCTCGACGCGAGATAATCGGCCGGGACAAATCGTGCCTTAGCTCCTCCCGTAGACTTGGAAGAACAATGCAGCCGCGTGGACTTACACTACATACATACGGCCAGCCTTCGGGTCAACGTTCAGCGGCGCCGTGTCTCCACCAGTTGGGCAGCTTTTGAACATCATCTTCCTGTTTGAGTATAAGTAGGCGATTGTTGGCGCGCTTGAAGGAAGGGGGGGTTTAACTGATTGCGAATTTCTTCCAACCAGAATCTCCCATGCACAAGTCTCGTCAGTTCTCACTCATGTGATGCGCATGGGAATTTTTAGTTGTAATACCTGAGAATTCATGCAGGCTGTATCATCCGCGCTGCATCTATCAAACGAGGTAAGACCTTGGAATATCTCACCGAACTCTGGCCGGGCAATAGGGCTATTAGATGGCGATAGTGGACCCTGAAGGAGGAGGGTTACTGGGTATCGTTGGATATTGTACGTGTAGTGGAAATAAACCTCCACTAAATCATCCACTCTATCATCCACTCTGTCATCCTCTGCCATCCACTCTGGAGCCCCACGTAAAACCACGGTGTGCGGTTACAGCGGGGGTCTCTACTGTGGTAGATAGGGCCCCCTTGCCTTGGCAATCCTTGGTTCTTGGGACTCGAGGCGAGGTGGGAGAGGTGGAAAAGGTGGGAAAGCCTGGGGTACCCCCAATGAGTTGCAAGGACCCGTCGAGGGGAAAAAGTCGTTCCTAACCCCCGCATAGATTTGGAGATTTGAAGGATTCAAGGACGGGAACGGAAATAGTCGGTGACGATCAGACATCAGTTAGCCGGTGCTACTTACTTGGGAAAGCCGAAAACGCCACAATGTATAATAATTGTATATCTTGTATATAATAGTTCTGCGTCAGCTCAGCAGTTCGTATCTTGCACACCCTTTTTGAATCTTTGTTGATAAGCCATTCTTCAGATGGGACTACGACGCCTCGATTCCTCTTATTACGTAGCCTTTTCATCACATATCCATTTACGACAAAGAAAGAAAATACAATCTTATATATCGTGTGTGATATTAATCAAGTAATCAAAGCGAGTTCGTGGCTACAAGATCTTTTTTTTTTTTTTTTTTTACGACAAAGCTGTATCGGCGAATTTTACTGAATTGAATTTTGACTGGCCAAACTGGGTGAAGGGCGAAGGGACTGAAAAGAAACTAAACAGACTGAGGACTAGACCAATGCTAGCGTATGATTTTTAGGTATCTAAGGCAAGCCATTCCGTTACCTTGCATGCCTTACATGGGGGAATGCCGCTGGACCCCTGAATTCAACCAGTTAGCTCAGCCCAATGCGAAATCTTACTCTTAGCATCCTCTTAGCCGAACCGAGGGAATAATGGGACAATGACCAGGCGATACTAGGACGTGCTAGGATACTAAGGGATATGACCTCATTTCTCCGGTCGTCATACTATGACAGGTGTAAAGCATGCCTAACACGGAAAGCAGCCGTATAAACGTATTGGGACTCGACTCCACTAACAACCATGTTTAACAAAGATAGCCAAACGTAGCCAAATGTAGCCAAAGGGAAACTTTTTAGAGATCGGCAAGATCAGCGGTTGGCTCGGCCCCGGTCTAACAGGCATGCAGGTCCTTGCAGAGTTGTAATCCCAACTGGCCAACTGGTACGCATGGACAAAAAAGCTTGGTTTAAGCTTGGTTTAAGCTTGGTTTAAGCTTGGTTCAAAAAGATCCAGGATGTGTCGATGAGTCTGAGAGGCCAGCCTTGGTACCACCTTCGTAGTGTACTTTCGTAGCCGCAGCCATCTGTTGGCAGGTTGGCAGGTTGGCCATCTGTAATCCTCGTGCAAAAGTTCAGTCTAGCGTGGTTCTGCGTGTTGAGTTCCACCTCTCACGAGCCTTTTTGATCTCCTTGGCTTTGTCTGCATACAGCTATGTACAGTGCCAAAGTTTCTGCATGTCTAATACCCTTTGTCAGCAAACAAATTTGGACCAATTCACCAATTCTCCATCATTATATGAGGGTCAGGCCCGCCCTTCTCCGGACTCTCCAGGTCTTACTCCCACACCTCCATATGTCCCTTCAGTCTGGTACTAGATTGAAAATCCGGAGTCGGTCAAATTTCACCCCTCATTTTCGCCGAGGCCACCATTAGAGAAGATCTTCTAGAGAGATCTGAACAAGATCTGCCTGCATAATTGTGAACCCTCGGGATTTTACAACGCGTTGGCTCCGTTACCAAACTCCAAACTCCGAAGCGTATAATTCAATATGGCGGCGGCAACGGGGACAACGCCGACCTACATGGGCCTTCAGGGCCGGTCGCTGTCCATAATGGTCAGTACGGTGGCCACCACGGGATTTTTGCTATTCGGTTACGATCAAGGAGTGTAAGTTGCAATACCACCCAAAGTCCCCTATGATACTACCTGCGCATGTTCATCGACCACGACGTCGTCGCGTATGGTTTGCATCATGTGCCAATAATGCTACTGTAGCATAATCCAAAAATACTGACTGGATTCTAGAATGAGCGGTATCATTGGTTCGACTCATTTCTCAAATGTCTTCACGGAAGTAAAAGGCAACCCGACTATGCAAGGTCTTGTCACTGCCATTTACGAGATCGGATGTCTCATTGGCGCCATGTTCATTCTCGGAGTCGGTGATTTACTAGGCAGAAGAAAGGCAATGATACTGGGAGGATTTATCATGATCATCGGCGCCACAATTCAAGTCACTTCGTTCCCGGGCCACCAACCGCTAGCTCAATTTATTATTGGCAGAGTCGTCACTGGCGTCGGCAACGGTATCAACACCTCCACTATTCCGACTTATCAAGGTACGTAACTCCAGCTAGGCGCCATGTGGATGTTTATTTTTTACTTTTTAATCTATTTTTATACTAATTCTAACGATTCTTGTAGCTGAATGTAGCAGAACTTCCAACAGAGGTTTGCTTATCTGTATCGAAGGCGGTATTATCGCATTTGGTACTGTGATCGCGTACTGGATCGACTATGGCTGCAGCTTTGGCAGCGAAGATCTCTCATGGCGTTTCCCTATCGCTTTCCAGATCATTTTCGGTATCTTCGTGTGCGTTTCCATGGTTTTCCTACCCGAAAGTCCCCGTTGGCTTCTCACCCACGAGCGGTATGAGGATGCTGAGACTGTCATCTCGGCCCTGCGAGGGTATGAAATGGGTAGCGAAGAGACTCACACAGAAAGAGACATCATCTTGGACTCCATTCGTGCTAGTGGTTTCTCCGGCCAGAAGAGCACCCCGGTTAAAGCTCTCTTCACTGGTGGCAAGACTCAGCATTTCCGACGTATGTTGCTTGGCTCTAGCAGTCAGTTGATGCAGCAAATTGGCGGTTGTAACGCGGTCATTTACTACTTCCCCATTCTATTTGAGGACAGCATCACTCCGGGCGACGAGAACTTGGCATTGCTTATGGGTGGCGTAAACATGATTGTCTACGCTATCTTTGCTACCACCTCTTGGTTTATCATCGAACGGGTTGGCCGACGAAAGCTATTCCTTTACGGAACTATCGGACAATGCCTGTCTATGGTTCTCACGTTCGCTTGTCTTATTCCTGGTCCTCATATTCCCGGTCAAGCATCTAACGCCGCCAAGGGTGCAGCCGTTGGTCTTTTCGTAAGTTTTCTAGTTAATGGGATCTGTTAAATATGTGAGATTTACTAATAGCTTATTAACAGACCTACATCGCCTCATTTGGCGCGACTTGGCTCCCGCTCCCCTGGTTGTACCCTGCTGAGATCAACCCCATCAAGACCCGCGCAAAGGCGAACGCCACTTCTACTTGCACGAACTGGCTATTCAACTGTACGTACTAGCTCAGACTCTTCTCCCTTTTCTACGAGTGTCGGTAACTAATTAGGTATTATAGTCCTCATCGTCATGATCACGCCGATTATGATCAGCAACATCGGCTGGGGCACTTATCTGTTCTTTGCTGTCGTCAACGCCTGCTTCTTGCCCATCATCTGGTTCTTCTACCCTGAAACAGCCAAGCGATCACTTGAGGAGATTGACATCATCTTCGCTAAGGGATTCGTCGAGAACAAGTCTTACGTCAAGGCCGCAGAAGAACTGCCTCTTCTCAGTCCTGAGGAGGTCGAACAGGAAGCTCTTAAGTACGGACTTATCGATGTTGCCGCTAGAGGTGCGGCGCGTTCCGCTGGTCCTGCTGGTGTGGTCCACGAGAAGGCTCTCAGTGAAAAGAGTGAGAAGAGCGATGAGGCCGGAAGTCGCGAGGAGATTGAGAACTAAGGTTTTATTGACTCCTTTGTACTACTTCTAGTTGGTACCAATAATATGGTCAGTCATGACAACAACCTAGGGTGCGTAGACTTATAATGCTTCGATTAACGAAGCCTCTGGAGCTAGATTTGCTCCAGACCAATTTCGTTCGTGGACTGGTTAGATAGACCTGGGCTCGGCCAGAACTAGATTTCATAGATCTACACTTTAAACGGGGGTTGAAGGTGCAAGATACCCATATTGCTATAACGCAAAACGTTAATAGTCAATACATTCTTTATAACACCCTAGAAAATTGCATATAGGCTGCTTGGTTAAACCGCATAGAATCGTGATATTAAACCAAAGAGAGTTCAATAGTGAGTAGCTTCGACAAATATTAACCCTACTCACATTTAACTTATCAGCTCTTCCTCACAACACCGTCCAGGAGCCAATTATCATAACCATCAAATAAATTAGTTTGAAAATTTGCTTCCGTCTGCTGTGCTAGGGAAGAGGACAGCGTCGGAGGTCATTGGATTTAATGGATTTCATTGGTGAATAAACCGAAGCCGCTGGATTCTACACAGTCATAGTTTGTTAGATTTACAACATCACGGCTATTTGTCTGTTTGGATATTTATGACATACCTACCTTAGGGTACCTGCAAATGCTTCTGTGAAATTAGAAGAATGGCGCCTTTGAGTGCTAGAGACGTGCGCCCTTTTCATGAAACTCCCGAGGAAACTTCTTTAGGTTTTCATTGGGAAACAAAATAAGTTAAAATGTGAAACATTCGAGGTTTTTCAATACATGTATGGATTGATTTCAAGTTTGGAAATGTTACTGGCAGCGGTCAAGTGGATCTCCCACGTCAGGTCAACTGGTATCAGGTGTTTACACGTGCATAACTAGTGAAGTTAAAAAATAAAAAAAGCTGCTAGCACACTCATGGACTTGAATTGAGGATTTTAGGATGTAAACAGATACCTAACCCTAAAGGGAAATTAGAAAAGCGTCTCTGTTTAATCCTAATCCGAATGCATTTTCTTTAGCTTCTTGAGAAATTTGTTAACAAGGCATAAAGCACAAGTAGATATGCTATCAATTCTGCCTGACTCACTTGGCTGGATCATAAATAAAGGGGGAATCATAAAAGGGGAAAAACTAGAAATGGCAAACATGGTATCATCGATATAGAACTACTAACCTCACCCCCTAAGATCGCTGGAGGGGATTTATTACTGCTTAGCCTCTAGAATCTAAATGGACATATATTGCCTTAGGTAAATATACCAGAAACGTAGAATAATTGCTTCTCAGTATTTCTCAGTCCTCTCATCCAGCAATTCTTAGAACTCTTATATAGAAAAGAATGAATAGCAAATAAATAAAATCCTTTCTGCTACTGCTAAGTATCACATCCTAATATAGTTAACAAAAATAATAAAAATGCCATTTCATGTATTATATATCCTCCTTTATGGAAAGTAGAAGTCCCCAACACGTTTAGCATTCGGATTCCTACTGGAAAACTTTTGCTACGCCTTGGTCCATATGCTGGTAGTTTATCTAGCCTTACCCCCCTTTCTTGATACCTAAATCACGAAGCTAGCAATTTTTGAGAATTGTGTAGTACTTCGTTTTCACACGCCCCTTGAGTATCCCTCTTCGTCAGATAATCCTCATCACGATAGTTGTCGATTCCGATTCAGTTTCTTCCTTAGAATTAACGAAAAATTCATTCAATCTATTAAACACCTCAGCACCTCCCCACCATGGACTAGAATATTGGATTGCTTTAGATAATGATCTTTGCTTGCTACCAAAGTCACTCTACCATTCCATTGGCTGCGTAACTGATATGTTCCTTCCATCTATTGAGTCCTGCTGCAATTCCATCGGATTCATCCCGTTAGTATGTGACTTTGTCAAATCACAGCCTTGGGAAGACGTGGGTCCACGATCTTAGTGCAGATTTTCTCTTCTAGATTATTGAACGTGATATCGTTTGTTCAGACAAAGTACCAAGTCACTAGATAATGTTTATTCTGCTCGAATCTCTGTCAGGTCCAATTTCTACCCATTGAAGTACTTCTAGTAGATTTTCAGCCTTGTGATTGGCAGATACCGAAATCTCCCTGCGTCATGTTCATTATTAGCATCACTTTACTCCTATTCAACTTACTCACGATAACTTCCGAATTGGGAGATGTGCCTTCTATTCTGCCTCTTCGCGGGGACTAAGGTCACACATATAAACCTATGTAGGTCCCGTGTTCTCCATCCCGTCTTCTAATTCATCATCCACAACTTTGCTCTATCATCAGTTGCTATTATTCTATCTTTGCTCTCCTACTTGCTCCTTCCATTGCTTTTGCTCACACGACATAGAATAGCCGCTACTCGTGCAACAATCCCTTCAAGTAAGTCGTCCCCTTTTCAATTTAATATAAACCAGGGTGCTTCAGTATCCCCCGCCTCTTCTAGATGTTGTCTACCCTTCTCACACTAGAGCACGCATGCCAATATCCATCCCATATTCCTTTCACTCTCCTCCAATCCTTATTTACCATTTCAGTCCACTCATTATCTCCCTTCTAGCACCTACTCATCAACTTGCTTCACCTTGCTCCGCCAACTTGCTACCCCCTTTAAAACCATGTTCTCCAACAGCCAAGCTCGTTATATCACTCAGCTGGAGGAGCAGTACAGAAGTTCTGTACGCCCTACTTCGGCTTCCTATAACTACAACACCAGCATGTACCGGCCAATCGAAGTGCCCCAGGCAGCGTCAACGAGTGTAGGGGCAACAATGCTATCTACTTCGGGAACAGACACTCATGGAGCCACTCAGATGCAAATGGAGCAAGTTATGTCTTCAAATAGCGGTACATATCAAGGATTGATCCGAGACTTTGGGCATTTCCGCCAAGTCAATGATCAGTACCTCAAAATTCACAATCGCCCAAGGGGTGATTGTTCCGACTTCCCGCTTAGCCCTCAGGAGCAGCAGCAGCTGGTGAAGCTGCTCTTTGAAGCTGCGCACGACTGCGGTGAGACGTACGAACCTGAAGGGTCGCAGAGCGTCAGGCGCATCCGTCAAGGAAGTTATACTGACATTGAATTCGAGTTGGTCCTATGGCCTTTATTGGTAAGAGCATGTGAATTTGAATTGAGTCTCCGAACTGACACTTGGATAGCTATCAACACGGGACGCGCAGATGGGACAATGCAGACTCCCAAATTATCTTTACTGCAAGGAACCACCTTACAACTCGTACGGATCCTTTACGGAAAGATTTACAGCAGTCTGCGATGCCCTTAGAGTATGTTACTCTAACCTTAGAAATATTTTATTTTAATGCTGATTAATTTAGATGTCCAAGGACGTTGTAGTATCCCTTTTTAAAGATGCGACTTTCAAGCATCGTCTTGGTTGGAGACCGCGAACAGAGCTTAACGTAAGTGTGATGTGACAATATTTCAGGAAGACATAACTAACAACCACAAAGCAAAAGGCTACCAACAGAAAGCTTAACGGGGAGCGAGACGTACAAAACGCGATTGGTATTCGCGTGGCCCAAGAGAACGGGATAAAGGCTAACAAAAGCGGTGAGCTTGTGGACAAGAATGGCCAGTCCTATGGGAACGTGAAGAAGCGATCTACCACGTTCGAAAACAAGATCACAAGGACCAAGAGACGTGGCCGCGACTCAAAGCCCATAGATCCATCCGACGACTTGCATACGCCAAATGACGAAATAAAGACGGACGAATACATCAACGGGGCCCCAAGAAACAACGGAGGGGCTGGTAGCGGTATGCATCTGGATTTTAATCCTTGTGGTTATACGGAGAGTCTATCGCGGGCAAGTCAAGAGACTTCAAGGGGGTATGCTCCCAGTACTCCTAATAACACAAGCAACCTCCCAATGCAACCTACCCCCCCTCCTACGACAAACATCTACGGGCAAGATCCTAACCCACTTGTAGGGTCTAATGTACCATTCCAGCCCTCTATTCACAGGAATAGTAACGTTCCATCGGCGTATGCGCCTTACGGATGGCTCCCGAATATGCCACAGACCACCGGCCACCTGGATGCGGCAATAGCTCCCAACATTGATCTGGGACTACGACAAACTGGGAATGAAAATGGTGAACAGTACAATCAGTACCAGGATGCCTCAAGTCTTCTGAATTTTAATCCCACGATACCAGCTCCCTTTGGCAGCCAATTTGGTCAGACGGTGGCCCAAGACCAGTCCGACTTACTTGATTTCTCAAGTTACGCGGATCCACTGCTTCAAAGCCAGTGCTATCCCTCAAGCTCGTCGGCTTATCGTGGACAATTTTGAGGCGATGCGGGTTAGAACATCGTGGGCTTTCTAAAATTCAAATAGATGTCTAGACGGTGGCTTGGCTTGAACGGCCCCTATATGATGGAGGCCACGTTAGGAAGAGGGATAGGAGGGAAAAGGCGTACCGGATGAATAGATGCGGAGTGATATTTTTCGGTTTTCTTATTATACCCAGACAAGGCTTGGAAGGCGAAGGGCGTTTTCATATAATAGCCATAGGAAGAATTGAGGGTCAGGAGGTATTTAACACTCAAGTCGTGGTAGTCTAAATCTCAAGGTTATTCTTTTTTACAAACTATATCTCGTGACCCGTTTGTAGTCTTCCCCGAGTAGTGGAGGCCAATGCTCTTTAAGTGAAGTGTCTTGATATTCAGTGGTAAATGTCAGTTATTGGTACTCCTATCGTTAAGGTATTCATTGGTTGTTCAGCGTAGGTAGTAAGAGAAGGGGGCCTGTTTGATACAGGTAGAAGTCTAGCCTTCCCTTAGATAATTAATCGCTTGTGAAGGAGTTAAAAGTATCATGTTACGACGACAGAAATAAAAGTGTTTCGAAGTGCTCCCAAATCACGTTTTAGAAAATTATTTTCGTACTCTTCACGTAAAATTTTCCTATACTCTGATAAAGATTCGAATCGACAATGCTTAGTGAAACATAGTACGTAGTAAATATCTTATTATATTGTTATAGCCACTTACCTAGTATAATATCATCAACACTGTCAATTATTCCGAATAAAAGGCTCAGCTCGTATGATAGACATCCATAGCGTCATGATGTATATAGCTACTGTAAATTACTAGTTCTAATCTCCCCTAATCTCCCCTCTTCGGTTCAACCACTCGGCACCTAGATGTAGAAGAGCCTACGATTTTCCCAGTGATGTTGACCAATATGTTGTATGAAGTATTACGTACTCAAGGACTGGCCAATTAGAACAGTCAATTTAACCACAAGTTAGGAGCTCTTGCCCCTGAAAACGCCACGTTTATTGATCCATCACCATCACTAATTCCTTCTAAGCTATTGGGCGACTGGCTGACCGTGATACTACGTAGTCTCGGTAGATAACCGAGCTTTCCCGATGTGGTGGTCGCATTCTAATACGGCTCCTGTGATTGGTTTATTCCTGCAACGGTCTAGCTCAAGATGACAGGGATATGACGAGATGGCGGCTCTGGGTATTATGTATTACATCAACACTTTTGGCTATTCCATGAAGCACTCGGGGTTTACTCGCGAATTGGGAAATCAATCCACTATATCGCTTTACCATCTCCACACCTAGCCCGGCATTCAGTCTCAACCCAGTCTTTTTCGTGATCGTGATGGTTTCTTGACGTCAATGACATGTCGCGCCACGCAATTCTACGTGAGATGGTGACCTGTAGATATACTGAAGTCCGCTTGGAAGTGCGGACAGGTGCGGCACTAAGAAACCTACATTTCTAGTACAAGAAGGAGATGTAGACGTGTCCGCGAAGTTCTAGCTTCTCGTTTTGCATTTCTTCACTGTAACTTATTGAGTCGGCTTCGCCTGATTGCCCCTTATGTCATCAAGGATCCTGTCAGATACAGCAGAGAAAGTAAAAAGTATGGTTGGCGGAGAGAAAGGCCGCAAGGTCGCTGACCTTGACACCGTCACCCAGACGGTGTCGCCCAAGGATAGGATTACTTCCGACTTTGGCGTGAAGATGGGCAATGTCGACGAATGGCTACGAGTAGCTAGCAACGACAAGACGGGTCCTATGCTTCTAGAGGACTCATTTGCTAGAGAAAGAGTTGGTGATGACTACTTATATTACTTGAACTATCACTGACACCCACTACAGATTCACAGATTTGACCACGAACGAATTCCCGAACGGGTTGTCCACGCACGGGGCGCTGGCGCGTTCGGTAACTTCCGATTGTTTGAGAGCGCCGAAGATGTGTCAATGGCGGGAATTCTCACAGACACCTCCCGTGAGACCCCTGTTTTCGTTCGATTCTCCACTGTGCAAGGGTCTCGCGGTAGCGCCGATACCGTACGTGATGTGCGCGGGTTTGCCGTCAAGTTTTACACGCAGGAGGGCAACTGGGATATCGTCGGAAACAATATCCCGGTTTTCTTTATTCAGGACGCTATCAAATTTCCGGATGTTGTTCACGCCGTGAAGCCCGAGCCTCACAACGAAGTGCCGCAGGCTCAGTCTGCTCACAACAACTTCTGGGATTTCGTGTACATGCATACCGAGGCCACGCACATGTATATGTGGACGATGTCAGACCGAGCGATACCGCGATCATACAGGATGATGCAGGGCTTTGGCGTAAACACATTTGTCCTAATTAATAAGAAGGGCGAACGTCACTTCGTCAAGTTCCACTTCACACCCGAACTTGGTGTTCACTCGTTAGTTTGGGATGAGGCTTTGAAGATAGCAGGCCAAGATCCTGACTTCCACCGCAAGGATTTATGGGAGGCGATTGAGAACGGAGCTTATCCAAAGTGGAAATTCGGCATTCAGGTGATCCCTGAGTCTCGGGAGCACGAATTTGACTTTGATATCCTTGACGCGACGAAGCTTTGGCCCGAAGATCTCATCCCGGTCCGATACATCGGCGAGCTCGAGCTTAACAGGAACGTGGATGAATATTTCCCCCAGACCGAACAGGTCGCATTTTGCACATCGCACATGGTTCCAGGAATCGCCCATTCGGATGATCCTCTGTTACAAGGACGTAGCTTTAGCTACTTCGATACACAGCTATCCCGTCTTGGAATCAACTGGCAGGAACTTCCTATTAACAAGCCGGTCTGCCCCGTTATGAACTTCAACCGTGATGGCCAAGGGAGACATACCATCACCAAAGGACAAGTTAACTACTGGCCCAACAGGTTTGAGGCACGGCCGCCAGCCACAGCGCAAGAAGGGGCATACCCGGAGCCGCCCTTCAATGTCCAAGGTATTAAGGCGCGAGCCAAGAGTGTCAAATTCCGAGAGCATTACAACCAGGCCCAATTGTTCTTTAACAGCTTGTCTAAACCGGAGAAGAACCATCTTGCCGCCGCATTCTCGTTCGAACTTGACCATTGCGACGATCCCATTGTTTACGAGCGCATGTCGCAACGATTAGCTGAGATTGATTTGGGACTCGCTCAGACCGTGGCCGAGTTAGTCGGAGGACCGAAGCCCGCCAAACAGACCAGACCGAACCACGGCAAGAAGGCTAGTAAGCTTAGCCAGCTTGAATTCCCACCAGCGAAGCCGACTATTGCTAGCCGACGCATTGCTATTATTATTGCAGACGGCTTTGACAACACCGTCTACAGCGCTGTTAAGGCCGCGGTCAAGGCGTCTAGCGCATTGCCTTTCACCATCGGAACACGCAGGTCCGAGATATTCCCTGCTGGTGCATCGAAGACACCAGGTAGCGGCGTGAAACCCGACCACCACCTCGAAGGCATGCGGTCCACCATGTTCGATGCTGTATTCGTTCCTGGCGGTGCTGAATCGATCAAGGCTCTTTCTAAGAGCGGGCGTGCCCTGCACTGGCTCCGCGAAGCGTTCGGACATCTAAAGCCTATTGGAGGTACAGGCGAGGCAGTTGAGCTATTCAAGTTGGCATTCGCATTACCGGAGATTAAAGTGTCGACGAACGACCAGGCGGTTGAATCATATGGTGTTGTTACCATGAGCAATGTATCCCCTGACAGTTTGAAGGAGACTGTTACGATCGCAAAGGAGGGAGCAGGACTCTTGGAGAAGTTCTGGTACCAAGTTTCGCAGCATAGGAACTTTGAAAGAGAATTAGCTGGACTTAATGCACAGGTTGCGTATTAAGAGGGAATTTGGAATGGAGTTTAGGAACCAGGGAGAATGTTACTCATAGCACCTGTACTATTAAACCATGTTTAATGATGATGAATTGTAATATCTTAACTCAAACAACGTTACAATTGTAATGCATACCGTCTCGATAACCTAGACAGAATGAACATTTTTATGTTAACCTATATCCTTAACGGTGTATTAGCACGCATTCGAGTTGATTTACAGAGTTCAAGTATATAAGTTAGGTACCTCTTAACACATGACTAGCGAATAGTCTATTAGATATTGGGAGTATCAATAAGCTATCATGGTATTGGTATAAGCCGCCGTTGCGAGTAATTACTGGTTTCCCATAGAACACTTATACCCAACTTACACATGAAATCCCAGGGTAAAGCAAAATGATACGCATAATGCCTCTAACAATTAAAGACGTAAATATACTAATATCAACAAGAAGAACTTACAATTCAGCCTTTTCTATTAGCTTGACGAGTAAGAGTGGGGTCATCGTGTTGTAGCATATTGTAAGAGTATTGCAATCCACGACCGGTAGGTAATGGAAATAATCGAAACCTATAGAATATTCAAGAAATATGACAGGTACCTAATAAAACATAACTAGCCTCAACGACATTTTTATAGTTGTTTACTCTATTTAGACTCAATTATGTCCTCACCCTCGCGCAATGCTTCCTATTTGATCATGCCATTACCTAAACCCTCTAAAACCTTTTCAAACGACGTGTTAGTTAGCATGATTAGTGCGACGACCCAAAATAGGGTTAGTGTAGCTGGTTCTATATGACAGCCCCATACTATCGATTATAAATACACTCACTCGTTCGAGCAAGGAGGTGACATTTGTAAGCAGGTCTTCGAATATAAAATCGAAGCTATTTTCGCAGAACTGAAATGAATGAATCCCTTGGCG
This sequence comes from Daldinia concentrica, assembly GCA_902805455.1. Taxonomy (NCBI): domain Eukaryota; kingdom Fungi; phylum Ascomycota; class Sordariomycetes; order Xylariales; family Hypoxylaceae; genus Daldinia; species Daldinia concentrica. The sequence goes on along the minus strand of CADCSW010000041.1, from coordinate 1,808,264 downwards.
GTAGCGATATTGACTAACTCAATATCTCATTGATACCTGCCTACATTGTTGCGAATATAAGAAATTCGTCATGGCAACTCCAACACATAACGGTCTTGTCGTAGTAGCTCCCCGAGCCCCTTATGAAATCCATCAATTCCCTACGATCCCACCAGTAGACGATGAAGTCCGTGTCCATGTCAAGTGGACGGCTTCTACACCCCTGGACCTTCATCAGGCAGACGGTGGGCTCTTGATTGAAACGCCATTTAGAACTGGATCAACTTCGGCTGGCGTTGTTGTCGAGGTTGGGCCTAGTGTTAAGCACCTAAGAGTTGGTGACAGAGTCTTTGGCTTTGCTCATCAACAACCGAAGTGGAAGGGCCATCAGGAGTATGCCACTGCTCCTGAATGGGTTTTTGGAAAGGTTCGTGACATTTCTGAAGATAAACCATACTTGTCATGGCATAAAAACTAACAGCTCGACAGATCCCTGATGAGTTCTCGATGGAAGAAGCTGTTACGATACCGGAGAACTTCGTCACAGCGTTTAATACCATCTCCACCGACTTGGGACTCCCTACTCCGTGGCCGAAGCCCGAAGGCTACGTCCCACCTAGGGCTGACGACCCAATATTGATCTGGGGTGCTGCGTCCTCGGTAGGACAACTTACTATCCAAGTCCTAATGTTTTATGGTTACCGTCACTTGATTGCGACAGCATCGCCGCGCCATCACGAATCCCTGAAGAAATTAGGCGTCGAAGAAGCCTTTGATTATAGAAGTCCAACAATAGTTGACGACTTACTAAAGACATATAGAAAAGGGGATGCCCCAGCTTTTCCATTGATAGTCGACTGCATCGGCTCACAAGATGGATCGGTTAGTCCAATTTCCAAGATCGCCCAGAGCGGTACGACTGTCGCGATTATGCTACCAGTCATCCTGAAGCATGCGACGGAGACAGAAGTGCCCGAATACTCGATGGATGCAAGCACCAGCGCTCAGTGGGTAGAAGGCGTCAATGTACGCGGAGTGCGGACGTTCTTTTACTGGAGAGTAAGTCTTACCCCTTTCCAAGCTTCCGAAAGGTCAGCATGAACTAACCACAAACTTACCAATTAGAACCCACTCTTCAAGGAGAAACTACAGCTAGAGATTATGCCTCAGATGCTAGCTGCCGGTCACGTGGTACCGAATCGCATTCGCGTGGTTGAAGGACGTACACTGCTGGAGAGAGCTACCAAGGCGTTGGAGTTACTTCGCACGGGAGGGGTGAGCGGAGAGAAGCTCGTCTGGAGAGTTTCGGAGGAATGAAGGATGAATGAATGCGGTTCCTTATTACTTAGTTCTGAGCGAGTTTTGATGCAATACCCGAATTGATTACTTGTACTTAATCCTGAGTAAGGTTATGAATATCTTATTTTACATTAACTATCAAAAGCGATTACTACTGGCAAGGGGTTCATCCGTTTAACCAATGAGCTTTTACTATTTTACTATATAGCACAATTCAAATATGATTACACTATCGTTACCCATACTTGGGGATCATCCTTCGTAACCGGCCCCCACGACTGGTCTCCCTCGACGTGTAGGATCTTATCTAGTGTCAGCTTTCCCTGCTTCGCCTCGTCCCACATCTCCGGTTCCTTCTCTTCTTCATTTTCGGTTTGGTCTTTATTCTTCGTCGGCTCTTTGACAAAAACTCCTAATCCGATGCGAACAACTTGGTGCAGGGCCTGGAAAACGAAGGTCTTCGTCTCCGGGTGCTCGGCTATGTTGCGATTGACATCAGGAGTCGTCAGGACCTGCTTAGAGACTAGAGTATTTGGGTCTTTAGTTCCATCTTCATTCCGCTTGGCCTCTAGCTCGTTGGTTCGCAGGATTAGCGCTTTCGAGGGATCCAGGAACAGAGCGTAGCAGGGGTACGAGATCGACTCTTCTGGTACGTCTAGATGCAAGCTCCCGGCCGATATACCGCGGTCATCTTCTAGGTCGATTTCCACCGGAATGCCGTGTCGATCCCACCTTTTATTCGGCGTATGGGGTTTAACTTCGTATATGGGTCCCTGTCGTTAAAGCGTCAGCCAGCTGCACGCCTGATTTACTATTAATAGAAAATCCGCCTTACCTCTATATCCAGCTTACCACTCGATACCCTACCATAAGGGTCTTTGCCGGCAGGAACAGTTGAGCAATTAATAATCGAAGAGACTATGTTTCTGAAAGATAACGGAATATACTTGACAGGTCCGTCGAGCGATGCCCACGACCAACTAGGCGCTCGATACTCAGTCGGCCTACGGACAGTCCCCAAGTGTCTCCCCGTTAGCGGCGTGATCTTCGCATCCCTTCGATCCTCTATCTCTTCGTAGGGGTACATCCGCCAACACAGATCTTCCATGAAGTGCTTCTGCCATAAGCCCGCGTAGTAGCGATCCCGCGTCTCTTCTGCCACTGCTCTCGCCACACCAGCTAACGCAGTGAGCTTATCGCGCTTCACTGTCAAATTGCGCATCGTATAGTTTTCGACCAAGGAAAGCCACCCCCCTTGCCACCTAATTCCAGGGTACTTCCCTCCAGCCTCCTGGCCGACGATGAAAGAGATTCCGGATGCTTGGGAAAGCCCGTGCTGCTGATAGGATATGCACTGCGTGTCCAGGAGGCGTTTCATCCCAAAGTAGATGTCACCAAACGTGAACCCATCTTCGGACTGAATGCAAGTCTCGCACTCAAAGTACATCTGGTCGCGGGCGTAGTGGATAAGACGCTGAGAAAGAAGACGTTCCTGCAGAGTCCACGCTCGCGAGCTGAGAGGCTCATCGGCGATCGGGTCGTATCTCTTTCCGAACGACCCCATCCCCATTCTCTGAGGGAAGTGGAAGCTAGATCCCGGCAACCACTCCTCGAACAGATGAATCAAATTCTTTTTTCCGGGCTGAGATGTGTGTTCGTATACTAGTTCGTGGCTCCTCGGCCCCGTCGCTTCTCTAGGAACGTCGTACCCGAGCGATATATTTGCAGGGGTAACGTATGAATCCGTCTCGCGTTTTGGAAAACAACCGGAGTAACTGTCTTTCGAAGCAGCCGCTGATATCGTTAGGTGGGAATTACGATAGACTTGGCTCATCGCGGACGCCTCCTTTTCCCAATCATCGGGATCATCCTGGATAATGCATAGACAGTCTATCCAGAGGTACTTGATCCCGAGGCGCTGTGTAATTTTGATCGCGTCCTGGAACGTCTTGGGGAGAAATGATACAGCAATACCCTCCTTAAGATCTTGAATAGACTGCTTAGTTGCCATTAACCTTGACGATGTACCCCAACAGTGACTAAGAGTTACATATCTCCCCTTTTGGCCATTAGTTTCAACTACTGATACCCTGCGATTGGAAGCAAACACATCTATAACGCGCGTTGGGAGTAAGGGGTTTAAGTGCGGACGTCCGCAGAAGGGATGATTCAATTCGCAGTCTTTCATCCATTTCTCAAGACGACCAATCGCAATATCCGAGTCCGATTCCATCTCGCGTAGGCGACCCGGTATCGTGCTGAACATACTGTCTTTAAGGGGTCAGCTTGGCAACCCTTAGCCTTGATTAGGAACCTAAGTATCTACTTACCATCGCTAGTACAGATACCAATAGAGCTTCCACGTAAGCTAACCTGGTCAGGCCTGTTATTGAAAGCGTCGAATTGGCTCTGAGTCTTTCCAAACCGAGCTCCTACTCCCATGAGTCGCAGATGGGTTGTATCGCCAGTGCCACCCGGCTCATGCTCAGCCCACCAATTACCATAAAGCCACACAGGTAAATCGGCCGAATCATCTTCATCAATATTGAGTGATTCGAGGTTTGGAATATCGTCTCCTACGTGATTACCGTCGGCTTTGATATTGCCTGTAGCCGCCAAAACTGCTCTCCCAAGACCGTTGTTATATTCCGTCGACGTAGCGGGCAAGCATGGTCCCAGCTCCTTCACGTATGTAATTTTGCGCACGTTGGAGCCTTCATGGTAATTTATGGCGTTGAATTGTCTCCAGTAACCCATTCCATCTCTTCTACCCCGCGAGTCTTGATAGTTAGATATCGCAGCGCGAAGTACCATGGAACATAGTCGACAAGATTTCGCTGATGCCTCTAAGGCGCGACGTGAGGCATGGTGTGGTGTCGCGAGCACGTCTTCGGGCTGCAGTTGGAACCATAGTATCTTTTCGCATACTGAACAAGTCTTATGAGGATCGTCAGGGCCTTTAGAAGTCATTTTTAATCATATCTAGTTAGATAGCTCCAATCTCCTTCTGCTTATAACTTTACTCCTGTATTCTACGCTCTTGAGACGTATAGAAAGCATCGGACTAATGTATTAAAAAAAATACGAGTAAGTCGATCGTTATTATAAATGAAATCGAAAGATTAACTTGTTATTTTACATATTAATGACCAGTGCACTCTAATCTTACATTGCTTATACGACAGTACGAGAGTTGATTCCATTTGTCACTCCTCTGCGGCTGAGCCCCTTTGCACCAAATTTTGTCTTGGCGTCGAGGGGCTCAACTGTACAAAAGACTAGGAACAGAGTAGGTTGTTGAATGAAGCTGAAAGTTGACCCATGTCACCTATCTAGCGTTGCCTAGTATTTTGTTTTGAGTATATGCCAGTTTAGGTATAATGCGCAATAGTAGCTATAACTCGATCTCTATAGGAGCCCTCACAATACTATAAACCTAGCGGGGCTACTAGTGTTTAAGCTTCTGTAATGATAACTAGCTTATAACTAGTTTCATGGACAATCCAGGAATAATTCGACTAATAATAAGGCGATTCCAACAACCTGCTTCCCCAGTGTCAAGATGTGAGTGGCTAAGACAGTTTAGTAAACTGGAGTCATGTGGACTGTTACTCACCGAAAAATTCTGCAGGGAGACGCTGCTTCAATAGTATAGCGTTCTTGGCACCTACGGTAGTTGCTTGATCTAGTAGCTCGGCAGTATAGTCCTAGTCCTAGTCTTAACGTCTTATAGCTCGTATAGAGATTGACACTTATATCGAAGGATTCGTAGCAAGACTCATGGGCCTATTATATCAACTACTAAGGCTTTGTAAGACAACCTACTATTACGTAGAAACATACGTTTCTCCTTAAACCCACAAAATTCTTCAACAGATATAGCCATGTGTTGATATAGTAAAGTTGATGGCATCATGCATGATGATTTACGATACTATCCAACCAGCATCTGACTACTAGAATGACTCACCCGTTGAAATAGTTTACGGTGTGATACTATAAACTCAACCCCATTCCCCAAGCCCTAATCTGCTTCTATAGGGTTGGCCAATAACGGGGAGTATAACGCAAGATTGACAAGATCTTCAGCATGGATATGTAAAGTATGCGTAGCGACGTGCAGCGTGACTCGACAGAAACGCATGTCTCAGAGCAAACCACCACCACACAGAACACACAGAAGCTCGATTTCTGACGTTCTCCACATCCCCGCATGGAGCCGGTGCTCGTCTGATCGCGTAGAGAGGTAGACTCTCCCGCTAACGCTACCGCTATCCGTATGTGTGTATAGGTATACCTACCTGTATAGCGGGTAAGCAAGGTTGTATATCCTAGGTGTGCTGCAGCTAGCCATGCGTCACAGCCCGGATCCCGAGCCGAGACCGATAGCAAGCAACGGTCGATTCATCTCTCGCCGGGCATGCGCCACTCCACCCCACCAAGAAGTCCAAGTGTGGGTGTATATCAAGCCACGGGACCCTTCAAGTCCTACTAGTTACCCTAGCCTGGGTTGGGTGTAGTGGTGCTATGGGGAGACGATGGGGGCACCTCTCTGTTACTGCGAGTGGGTGCAGTATCATGAATTTTGACAATCCCATGCCATCATTCCTATAAAAGTCTTTAGGCCGCCAAGCCGGTCGATGCAACATGCCGTTGACCAGTGGGAACGTCGCCGGCGATAGGAATGGTAGAACTGCTGGCTATGGTTTTATAAAGGTAAAAAAAAGGTTTGTCTAGAATATGGATAGCGACGTAAGGGATCTCCCGAATCCGAACGTAAAAGGCGGCTAGCCAACCTGACCTATCCGTCTAGAAGATCATTCTATCATTATATGATTCCTTTCGCCACAGATTGCTGCCTGGTCGTTGACGATGTCAGTGTATGGAGGTCCTGCGATACGGCAGCGCTGGTCTAGACCCGAAGATGGCATTTACCAACAAGATCGACATGCGGAATGCGACGCGGGGACATTCCTACGACGGTATCATGTGGTTTTATCTGTCTGCCTTCTCAAGGCTATCCACTAACCTACGATACCAACATGCAACCACTTGACTACCTAAGACAAAGACATTGTAGATAATCAGGGTTATGCATCGAGTATGATGAAAACTTGTAGGAGCCCACACCTATGCTACATACCTCCCTACCTTGTAGCCAAGTACTTGCATTATGCCGTGATAAACAGGATACACTCCCACGAGGAGAATGGGACTCCGGTTCTGCAAGAGTCCTAGATCTGCCTAATCTAGCACAATGTAGGTAGGCGGTGGACGGACCAATAGGTAGGCAGCCTACGAATTGTTCATTATGATTGACTGGGGAACCGTAATTGAGGACAGATTGAGGGGTATGTATTTCGGAGGGGCAGAGAAAAAAAAATACATGTGTAGGTAGGTAGACATATCATAGAAAGGGTTAAAAAAAAAAAAAAAAGGGATAAGAGGTACTATTCCGAACCAAGCCAAAGGTGAGGGATCTACGGGACGAGCGGGAAGACGATCGCTGACTACCTAGCCTAAGTACTTCTCGGCGTCAATGTGGGATAATGCGATAACACGATAATGTACGATGATGTTGGGAAGATCAAGAAAGATGTGATGAAAAATAGATCGGTAAGACGGGTTCGACGGGCTGGACCGGGAAGAGAAGGTCAAGGAGGGGCCAATCAGGCAGCAATCGGCCGTGAGTAATATCCGTAGGTGGGAATTGGGTTGAAAGAGTTGAACTAGGGGGGGGTGTGTAGTAGTGTATGTGGTATGTGGTATGTGGTTATGTAGTGTGTGTGGAATAGGGGGTTGTTTGGATGAATAGGGAGAGCGAAATTGTGTGTCCCGCACAACTTTTTTTTTTTTTGTTCGTTTTTGTTCCTCCCCTTGTCTTTTCTGACCTTCGACCATTTCGAGTCGAGTCGAGTCGAGTCGCCTTATTCTTTTTTTGGAGATTTGGAGGGGTAACTCGTTGCCCTGGGTACCTCAGACAAGTAGCATTCATTGACAAATACCATCGAACCAATTTGTTTGTCACACAGAAATAGTAATATCAACAACTTCTCCACGTCGACCAGGCGAACATTGTGCATACTAGTAATCTATTGGATGTCTTGAGTCAGCTAAGTTGCGTAGGTGCCTAGCGATAAACTATTGGGTATCTCAAATCTAATAATACTACCTATATATCTAACTAACTACGGTAACTACATACATATGTCAATGATATCGCGGATACGATAAGTACAGGTATAAATGGTATAAGCATCAAAAACAAATAAATGTTTCTAAAATCAGATTTGCAGTTCCCCAAATCTCATAAACCAAAGGGGATGAACCGGTTGTGTATGAGCGATACCAATACAGGCTTAAACAGTGAATAGTAAAGAGAAGAAAAAAAACAGCCATGCATTTGTCTATCGAAACAGGGAAAAAGCAAACCGAATAAATCCAATACACACCAAGTAATCATCGCAGTGCCCAGGTATCATTAATCCAACGCCGTAGTCGTATCCTTTTACATGCAAGAGTTTTACACTGTTTTGACCTTTTTTTTGGGCTTTTTGTGTTGTTTTACTCCCAGCGGTATCTTCCATCGTCGTAAACTATCTTCTGTCGGGCTCGGCCTAGGCTTCGGCCCTCGCTGATAGTGGCCCGGCGGCTGGGAGCCATGCGGTCTCTCAGTCGTTGCCTTTGCGCCTCTTCTTCCTCGCGCTCACGCTCGAGTTGCTCAACGGCTCGCTTCTCGCGCCGCCGCCTCTCGCGATCTAAATTGGCCTGTCGCTCGCGTTCTAGGCTTAGCTGATCCATCGCAAGTACAAGCGCCGCATCGTTGGGGTCGACGGCTACTGAGCCCCGGCGGTATCGTGTTTTGGCTGGTACCGTTGCAGCCGGGATAGAAGGCCGGTTGGCGATATCCTCGTTCGCGCGTTCAATTTCGGATTGGACCTTCTTTTTCTTCTCATCTTTCATCTTTTCATCTTTCTTGTCCTCGTCCTCGAATCGAACGTGGCTGTTCCTGCGCTTTCGGCGACGTTCCTCCTCGTCGCCATCCTGCGAGCTCGACTTGCTGGACCCATGTCGCCGGTGTCGCGGTTCATTGACTATTTTGACTTCGATAGAAGGTCGGCTGTGTGATGAAGTAGACCTATCGCGCTCGTCTGGGCTTGTTTCGCGGTGCCGCGGCTCGCGCACTCGGATGGTCTCTTCGTGGGGGCTAGAAGGCATACTGCGCGGTATGTTGTATTTGCGGGGTGGTGTACGCGATAGCGGCGGGCTGTCAACGTAGACCGTATGGTCACCGGCGCGCTCGCCCTTGTCGCGTCGCGACGAGCGCCTATTAAGATCGATGACTTTTTCGCCATTGATATAGACACTTGATCGTCCCTTAGAAGAGTGCTCTGAGTCGGAAGCGGAATGAGAAGAGAGTGGTGGAGTGGGCGGGAATTGGCCAAAGCTGTATCCTGGTGGGCTTAATTGACCGGATCGAACATATTCCCTCGGGTGTTGGAACGTCTTGGTGAGCTTGCATGGTTGGCCGTGGTGCGAGTTGTCGCACAAGTCATGCTTGATCTGCTCAGCGCTGTGGCCGTCAGGGTAAACGTAGGTGAAAACGTTCTTATGGCACATCGTGTCGGTTGGTGATGTGTTAATGCGACTAATGCGCGGTGGGTTAGGTTGAATAATCTGAGGTCGAGGACGGTTGCTTCGGAAGTTGTTGATAGAATGCGATCCAAGCGACACGCTGGCCTGAGCCGGAATGATTTCAGTTGAGACTAATCCAGGTGAACGTTTATAGTTGTAGACAGAGTTGTTGACGATAATTCTTGGGTAAGATGCCACGGCAGTGTGGTCAGTCGGCAGTGTCAGAGACAGAACAATTAATAGGGAGTTCAGCTTCTGGGCCTAAAGACATGAGGGCATCGGGAAGGGAATTCTCAGGGTGGTATGGAAGGGGAAGCTTGAGGAATTTGTATGCTTTCGAGAAGTGACTGGTGCCTAGTAACTAACACCTTCTTGAATTCCGTAAGGTGGTTCAAGATATATGATCCAACGAGATGTACTGTAGAGAGGTAAAACTAATAGGAATGGGGGGGTAGGGTTCGGTGCTTTAAGTATGGGAGTACATATCGAAATTCTTAGGACTTTCTGTACGTACATACCTGTAGTTTTTTTTTCCCTCGTCTTGTGGTGTACATAATAATTTCGAACAGGGGTTCGACATCCCTCTCTCTGACCCATGCTTGGGTGCCTGCGTTACCAGGGTCGATGAATCATTCTTCCGTATTGGTAGCACACCAGAAAGGAATGGTATGTTTCCAGACGGAACCAATAATGTTCACAGCCGAGGAGGAGGCAGTGTTTGGCCTAAGGAAGACGGGTGACCGGACTGGGGTACAAGGTGAATTTGGATGGGTGTGTAGCTGAGTGTGTAGCTTCACACCCATGACAAGGTCGACCGCGTGGGTTCGTTCCATGAGGGATCCCAGTTTTGATCGTCCTCTTCAGCCACTCACTCGAGTTTTTTTTTTTACTGATAGACTCGAGACGGGAGGATGCGCAAGAGGCAACCCATAGAGGGGCCATCGATGAACGACCCTCGAACGTTTCTCCTCTCTCATAAGGCTGGAAAGGCGAGTTCGTTTGACATCAGCGCGTAAAGAGATTTCTGTTACAACTGCTACAAGAATTGTAGATCAAGCAAATAGGATAGTGACTTGTATGATACAAAGCGCGGCGTGAGACATGCGCGGGGAGTGACTCTAAGAATCAATGTAAGAAAGTACTTCTGCCGGAGAGGAACTCTGGAACTCTGGAGCTCTGGAACATAGGTAGTAACTAAAGGGTGTGCATGAACGGATCTCCCGACTTGTCCCATTTGCTACATGTCCAATTCTATGGAATGCAGTGTGCGGTAATGGGTGACAATCTAAGGTAAGCTCTAGGTAACTAGATAGGCTAGATGGGTTTAGATTGATAGCTACCTAGTAGTTACCAATGCGAGAGGTGGTGACTTGCAGACGGTTTGCACCCGCTATGATGCGTCTCGTCGACCAAATGGGTTCCGAGAGTCATCGACCTCGATATGATTTGGTGTCAAATGTGGAGGACATAGCCTTCCCGCACATCGATGCAAGGCCCCAAGACTCCAAAGCCCAGGGTAGCTGGTCGCATCGTGGCAAAGCTGCAGAGTCCGCGATAGATACCAGGGTAGGTAGTTTATCTGATAGTTTACCTGGTACAGTATTGAGAATTAACTTCCCCAATCGCAAACACTCAGCCACTTTACACCGGCAAAAGCATTTGTACCAACAGTAGAAGTGAGAACTATCTAGCTTCCAAAGTTGGTGATCTAGAACATTGATGTTTCCTGCGGACACGTGCCCTTTGTGTAAGTAAAAAGTTACACCTTTACGGGAAACACGACAATTGGCAATTCGTCATTTGTTCCTTTTTTGGTGACACTCAAAAGTCCGGGGTTGCTTTGCCAAATATTGTATAGGTAGGTAGGTAATGTACAATGAATTGTATGTACAATGTAGACAATGTAGACTAGATTGTAAAAGTGTAAAAACAAAAGAGTCATTCTTTTCAAAACCCCTCTTCTTCAATTGACCATTAACAATTTAGCCAAGGTTTGTATATCACGTGTTATGTGCCAATTCTAGGCACCTATTATCAATCAACTAATACATGTGTACCTAGGTACCTATTCAATTAACATTCAGCTAATGTAGGTACTCGTCTTAGTGCAGGCATGTAGAAAAACTACCTCCTAATCTACACTAATAAATACACTAATCCCAGGCAACAAAAAAAAAACAACAAAAAAGGATATGTAGGACTACTACTAGGTAACATGTGCTCACTAATTGATGTATGAGGTAGGTACGCACCAATTAGTGAATGGAAAGCTCGTAATCGTCAACGACGCGTTTTAGACACACACTCAATAATTCCCATGTACCTAGGTACATACCCAAAAAGAGAGATGAAAAGGGGGAGCATAGCGGAGACAGGTCAAACATAGCTCAGCTCAGCTCAGCTTTAGCAAGCTTCGATTGCATGATAAAGGATTTTCATCTCCGTGTCGGTTGTCGATGCCCAATCCTCGCTTCCGGATTTTTGCAATATTTGCCGCACACCCAACCTATTAATACCTATTAATACCTACCTACTTACACCCTTCCCAATTCAACACAGACCATACACAACCCATATTACGCGTACGGGTTAAATAAATTGTCACAAGTTCAATATTTGCCAAAAATATTTCACCCCATTTTTCTTCTTCCTTATTCGTAACTTACGTAGATAATAATGTCAGAATGTCAGAATATCAGAAATGTTTTATCCCTTTTATCATAACTCTTTCCGGTTATTCGGATTAACTTAAAGCGAAATGAGCAACCAAATATTGAATACAGCTGACGTACCATGTCACTAGTGTTACTTTCGGACGACGCGCTGCGTCAGCATGTCCACGTCGAATGTGTAAAACTTCGTTAAATCTGGTCCTCAGTGATGTAAAGGTATCACCACTTTATTGAATATGCGAAGGTGCTGACGGCATCTGCGCCACGGCCCATGACAACGGCCTTCGCGCTTATCTGTAACATACACTCGCCATACATTCACCCTCGAAAGAACAAAAACCAGGGAAGGATTCAATGGCCCCCAAAAAGACCTGGCTCGCCAGCATCACCCCCAGAACATTTGAGAGGCAACCGACTATATCTCCAATATCTTGATGCAAAGAGTTTCGATTATTTCGTCACCTTTTAAGAAATTTCGGTCATGACGACAGGAAGCGAAAAGACCACTTCTTCCTAGATGGGTTAAACCCCGCCTAGGACTGTGAAAGATGGCAAATTATAAGATTCAGCCCTACGCTAGGCAGATTCGCATCGCCGACTAAGAAACCTAGAAACGCCGGGGTGAGTTCGAAACAACCCACTTTGGCTTCAATTGATGAGGCTGAGTTGGCTGAAGTGGCTGTGTACCTATTAGATAATGGCCATAGTTTAGGTAACCTCGCAGCATGAAGACTGGGTTCTCGCATAGTCTCCACAAACCTCCACAAACATCTATCGCCTATTATCAAGAGTTCATTATCAAACAGACTCGGACAGGTCCGACTTCACTACAAACGTCGTCGCTTCGAACAAACAACGACAACTTCACTTGTGATATCATGAGATCATTGTCAAGTCCTACAAGTCGATATCAAACTATCTAACTAGGTAGGCATCAATCCTGTATGACTCCCCGCGGACGCATCCGAATTCAGGCTAGCCTCAGGAAGTACAATATATCCCCTACTATGTAAAGTCTAGCCCCCAACTCGACTCGCCACCTTATCTCCAGGGTAGCAACATAGCATAGAAGGCTGTCATAATGGAGCAAAGATCTCCTGCGGTAGCTCCGATCAATTGCTACGAATTGTTGGCCAAAATGTGCAGCTGTCAATTCTCCAATTACAACTAAGCCTCGATCAAAAGGGCAGCTGCTGAAACTAAAATTTTGACTCACTGCCTTGATTATCGACTATGCATCATGCGAGGCATCGGAGGCCGCATGTACATGATAGCGGTGAGATTATAGTATACTAGGGGAAAACCGCAGCCGACATTGAACAGTGCATGCTCGTAGCAGAAGTCTCGTGATGGAGGTACCGATAGACTCCAAGTACATACTGTACATACATCATGTACGTATAGGAGAGTGTACGTATAGGAGAGGGGTGGACTTCCTGTGGCGCCAGAGCAGGCCACCAAGCCTTCCACGGCGGCCTGAATTTACACCACTCAGATCGGATCGTCCGATGCTTGCGTAATAATTTTCATGTTTCAACTGATCGTAGCATGGAACATACTAGCAAGTTGGTATGTCGGCTGCCTTGGGAGTTTCCTACCTATGTACGTAGTGCGGATCGTATTGAGACTAAGAGCGATCACACGACTCAAACTACGAATCACCTTTGACTAAATCTCCGTAAGGGGCATCTACTTTTGCCCCATCAACAGCCTTCCCATCACAACCCCTTTACCCCTTATCATCTACGGGCAGGATTTTTACACTTTTTAATAGTCGTACAATTCGTCTACTTAGGTATACACGTCTATTTATTTGCTAATACTCTCTTATATGTTTGCCATTATTAAGGCCAAAACAAGTCTTCGCTTATTATGGGGTTCGTTAAACAACATGATATATAGGCAAACAACACAAGGTTGAGGTTATTATAACCTACCTTGGTAGCCTATAAAAACAGTCTACTAAGACCATGTGAGCCAGACGGTAAGTTTTACTTTATGCTGTTGAATGGAAACTACTTCGGTGTGACTGGAGCACTAGGCTAGTAACCAGTCAAGTTGACTGGAGCGATACCTCCGAGGCTCCTTCATATCACGCGCTTTCCGAATTAGTCTCCGTGGAAGTAAACGGATATTTTCTAGCTTACTATAGAAGAGATACCATAGCATTCCCTTTGAATCTATAGTAACTGTTGATTCCGAACACTCGTGTATATTTTAGGCATCCACTCGTAATCTTCACCTATGAGACTTAAGCCATGTTCCTTCAGATATACCAATAATGTCTTACAGTTCGATAGCTACCCGATATTAGACAGGACTAGTTTTATTAACATAAATACGACTATCCGATAGGTTACGCAACCATCCAGATATATAATTGATATAATATAGAGAGTTTGATTAGCAGTTGAGAGAAATGTTGTAGTGATATAAACTATGGAACTAAGACTTCTAATCGACCCCCCAGGCCTTGTACATTCCCCGCCTAGTGTTAAGTTTCAAATTTCAAAATTTTAAGCCTCGCGAAGGAGGGTATTTCGTATTTATACTATTAGACTTCAATTGGACCTCAAGTAAACCTCAAATAAGTCGTGTTCCATTTGTTACGTTATTATTTCGAAAGCAACCGCCAAAGTCCAAAGACAAAGGATAGACCGCCACTCGATCTAGGCAATCTTCTCCGAGCTCAAAATCATGTTTCAAGATGAGCTTAAAGCTCACAAGGCACTGTCTAACAGTCATAGGTTATAGATATATCCCCTATTTCCTCAAGTACCAGCGAGACACAGATACACACCCTAGTAGTATTCGCAAATGAAGGCTATGAAAAGATTTAAGATGTACCATCTTGGGAAGATTGTAAAGATATTAGACAATAAAATTTAAACGAACAATGTACCGTGCCTCCTTGGCACTTGAGGACATAGCGTGTTTTATTTCTTTACAACCCGATTTAATTCACGTAATATACTAGATAATTATAATATAATAGTTATAGTGTTGGAGAGGTTGGAATCTAATAATTAGATATCATGTCATAAAACCATCGAATGTGGGTGTTTCAATTCGACTATTCGTCGTGAAATTCGAAGTCCAACCAGTAGACTTGATCATATCTCCGTTTCCGAGAATGTTCAAAGCAGGAAAGTGTCACTATAAAACCGTTGTGGGTATACCGCTATATATGTCAAATACTATGAAAACCGCGTCGTATTCCTGAGTAGTGGATTAACACACTTTAGACCGTTCTTGTATATTTCTTTGCTAAACGTCTTAACTGGTAAGAGGCGTTATGTCGTATGTAATACAACAGGGCTTCTGAAGATAGAAATTTAGATTATCTACAAAAGCTTTTGAGTTATCTATACTCCTTTATCCTCTATCCTCTAGCACCCTGTTCGCTCGTTATCGCGTAAAATAGGCAACGGTGTAGGTTTAAGGGATGAGCATGACAGTACTTATATTTATGTTTAACATCACTTCATAGTGGCTTCGCCTGATGAATGAGATCGGTATTCGTGTCTATTACAGAAATTCGATTTAACTGGAGTTTATATCCTAATATATTATTTCTACGATATATATTAACCTTAAACGTGACCCCGACTTATGTTTAAACCACGGAGACATATAGAGCCAAGAACCCATAGCTACATTAGCTGTCCTGTCCCCACTAGACTCGTAGCTCTCACTCTTTTAATAAAGTTATGTTTTCTTTCCTTTTACTCACACCTCTATAACTTACATACCGCCTTGTCCGTTGCTATGGATGCACGGTTGTAGGTTTGTGAACGACGTACCTGGAAGACGAGGTATTTTCTGGGCGAATCGATAACAAATCACTGAACCATCATTTGCGAATATAAAATACTAGGTACCTCTCAGTTACCTATCCGGGTCAACTCTATGAGAATAAATATAGAAAATGTATGTCATCTTTCTTTTGGCTTCTCATCCCACTATAGGGGTTCGCGAAGCTCACTTCACCAAGGTATCATTCCGTATTAGGTAAGACAGATTCATTTCCATGTAAATCACAAGCTTATATTCTACCCATCATCCGTCCTCGCTAAAATAACAGCCTGAACGTCGTTATGACAGATGAATATAGCACTGATATGTTTAGGTATCATGCAAACAGCAATAGTCAATAAAACTCCCAACGCCATGCTAATGTAATACCGGTATCCAATACCAAACCCTCTATTTTGCCATTACGGTGTTTATACGGAATAACCCGAATGTATTCAAGTAGCCATCTATGTAGATGACATGCTTTAGATCGTATACATTATTATTGGTTAACGCAAATATGAGTGATCCGTGCTGCCGGGAAGTTCTGCTGGTGGGTCTCTTTGCGAATTAGGTGCCTCACTGTTCAATATTAGATTCCAAAGTCTTAAAGCATAATGGCATGGATATCCTTACAACAATGGGTATTGTTCCTGTCCAGGAAAAGGAGGGCTGACAGGACCGTATGGTGGAATCCCGGGACTCGGATGCCCCAAGTACGAATTATGCGGGCTTCCAACTTGAGAGCTTATGGCTCCCGGACTTGGCGATCTGTACGGATCCGCGTACGATACGGCATAAGGCGAGCCCATGGGAGGACTCTTGGCACCATAGTCGTTGTAGTTCGCTTCGACTATCTGCGGCGGCGGCGCTGTATTTATCAACTTGCTTCGTCGGTATCCCTTTTCGATTCCACCTTTCCTACCGCAGATATAGACTAAGGCGACAATGATAGCAATGACAGCAACACCTCCGATAACAATCCCCGCGATAGCCCCACCAGAGAGTGACGTTCCCCCGGATCCACCGGATGAGTCCTCGGGCGTTGACGTTGGATCACTACCTGACCCTGCTGTACCGGAGGGCGATGATTCGTCTGGGAATTCTTCACCAGGACTGAGCTGAAACGTCGAGTTCGCGACAAATTCTTTTTGGATATCCAAAGTGAATGTCTTATTCTTTACCGATGTTAGAAACGTATATTGTTAACATGACAGATAGCCATTAGACGCATACCGGGTTAATGACGCCGACCATTTTCCAATCAATACAAGAACCGGGTGCGGAGCTTTCAATTTATCAGCATCACGATTGGAATCTCGAGATATATGTTACACTTACCAATAGAAAAAGACTGGGTCTGTACTGTTCACTTTTAAATCCCAGGTAGGAATTGGCGTCTGTAGCGTATCTTGCTCCACCGGGCCGCTGAAAAAGCTCTCAGCAGGGTCATTGGTTAACTCCCATGGTATACAGGGCTTCTTAAAGTCTGCTCTGACGACAGAGTGGTTCTTGGGGTAGAAGTTGAAACCTAAGAGAAACATGTTAAAGTATTGCCTCAGTGGAAGTATTAGTCCAACTTACGTATCGTATCGCCGGGACTCGCCTTTATCGTATCAGGCTGAAAATCATGTTGCAATCCGACCCGAACAGTATGCGTGACCGCCTCATTTGACTCTGTAGTCGTGGGCTCGTCCCCTCCTGTAGTTTCTGTCTGGGCGTAGATGGGTGAGAGCCTAGCCGCCACGGCTAACAATAGGAAAAGTGACTTCATTGCGAATATTCCTGGCATTTCACGAAGCCGGAAATTTTACAAGAGGAAAGCAGGTCAGAGTCCCGGAATGTGAGGATAGGAAAGAAAAGAAAATTAGAGAGACCCGGGGTGGTAAGTGACAGCTGCTACCAAGCATGGGTAGCCGCTTGTTGGATTGGTACGTTCCATGTGGAGAGCTGCAAGCCTCCTCATTCTCTGTCGTGTTAGGTCTCCCTTAGGTAAAAGCGATGTCGAGTTCGAAGGCAAACAGCTGAATGGTCACCTAACGGACAATGCGTCGTTGGAGCTGCACGGGATGAGCTACTATATTGCTTGGCCAGCTTGGCTTGCATGCTGAACTAAACCAATAAGGCAAACCCTTGGTCTGTGTTGGTAGTCTACTCAGCCCAGCGGTACCATAACCAATTTCGAAATGCTTTTTTAAATAGACATGATAGGCCAGCTCAGCCTTGTATTATGGAGATCTAGGAGCGCTAAGGATCAACAAGGCTGATGATGGCCCAGCTACCTGGATTGCTTCTAAGAGTTCACCAATAAACAATTCTTACCTTAATGCTAAAATTGGAAGCGCGTATTTTCCCTCTTCGTCAGACGTAATATTTTTCCTAGTCATACTATTATCCTTTATATATTTCAGGCGCAAGCTGAACATACGTTATATGTAGTATTGTATTTAATAGTCTTCTTGGGAACTATCCTTTGGCTTTACATGCTAAGTTTAATAGTTCGCCGCCATTTTTTTCTTTTCTTTCGGAAAAGAAAAGCAATTGCGTCATACATATCTTCATATTTAGAGCCACTCTGATAAAACATTGGCCATTTTGGCTTTCGAATAATTTTATCGCAAAGTTATATTTTCTTGCAATAGGTTAACTATTGTATAACAGGTAGCTAACCTTTATTAGCCAGAGTCTACAAATTCAGGTGCATATAACTCATATTCTGAGTACCTACCTAACCCAACCTAGTTTTAATAGTAAAGCTAGGGGGTTTATCTATGAAATATCGTGCATGGCCTAGCGGTTGGTTAATTTCTCTAGGTATAATTGTAGCACGAAACAACTACCTGGTGTCCAACCCATTACAAAGCTTCGGAAACTAACATAAAACATTAGGTACCTACTTACCTAGGTAAGCACAGGAATATAGAACCAATTCAAGCATAAGTATAGCTATACTTAAAATTACGAAATTTGAAGACGAAATCCAATTCTATTTGTAACTTGTCAAAGTTAAAGAAGAAAGCTCGTGAGGCAACTCTACCATCACGTTTCATGCCCGCGGTGAGTTATAGTTGCTATGGCAAACTGGAGATCATTGTATCACGCCCGATGACCTCGTCGAGAAAATTACGAAGTTTTTAAGGAACTGAACTCGAGTGTTATAGTCTGACGAGCTGTTAGTGGTCTATTACGCTGGACACGGGTAGGAACCCTAGGGCTAACGCCTCGGTATTTTGGCGTAGCTCGAAGGGGTAGTTCACGCAGCGATGGTGCTAGTATTGACTGGGCCGTCATTAATTCTGTTCTCGAGGCGGCCCAGTGCGATATCGCCATATATCTTAATTGCTGCTATGGCGCTGACACTTGGGTCTCACGCAACCTCGAAGAAGTCCATCTCAATACTCATGCTGACGAAGGCAATGAAGGACGAAATAGTGTGGTCGAAGAATTTCTGCGTTGCGGATGTTGTTCGTGGCGGTCTGTAGCTCATGGTTCCATACCTGTACGAACAAGTGGATGGAGAGTCGACTCTTCGACTTTTCGTAAAAAAGACATCATTAAACATACCCACATGTACCTGGACCGTGCGCATATATCTCATTTAAGCATCTAACCATTAGTTCGCATAGTCTTCAGATAGAACAACATCAAACTTCATGTCCTTCGCGGATTATTAATAATATATCCGGAAACTTATTTTCGCTCATTCGTTCGGAACTTATTTCTAGTATAAGGGAATTCAACCATTTAACATGGTAAAACGAAAGGCAAGTCAGCTCGAGACCGCGCCGGACGCTACCGGTCTAAGAAGATCGACGCGTCGCAGACCAGCAGCTCCAGATCCAGATCTGGCGCCTGATGCCACTAAGAACAAGTCGACAGAAAAAGGCGCGACTCAACTCGCTAAAACAGACCAGAAGAAGATTTCTAAGAAGTTGCCTAATTCAAAGGCATTTCTAGTAAGAATTCGTGCTTTTTTTAGTAGTACTAAATCATAGCTGCACTTTAAGTAAATGAATCTAAGAATGTCATCGTAGGAAAATCCAAAATCAAAGAAGGCGAAGAGTGCTACGCAGCCAAGTACAGCCTCCAAGTCTGAGGCAGATGAGACGCCCGACTCTTCAGAAAGGTCTTATTGGCTCTTAAAAGCCGAGCCCGAGTCACGATTTGAAAACGGCGTTGATGTTAAGTTTTCCATTGACGATTTGGCGTCGCGAACAGAACCTGAACCCTGGGATGGTAAGATTTTCATATTTATAATAAGCCGGCTTTCTAACTAGCTTTCAAGTTTATACATGCTTTATATATGACACGTCTAGACGCTTACAAGTTTATTAGGGATTCGTAATTATGTCGCCCGGAATAACCTCCGAGCCATGAAGAAAGGCGACGTAGCTTTCTTCTACCACTCTAATTGCAAAGAGCCGGGCATCGTGGGCACAATGGAGATTGTGGAAGAACATTCCCCCGACTGTAAGTGTGCTCTACCCTAATTGCACGGATTTGCTCCTTACTGTATGCTAGTATCGGCACATGACCCCAAGGCGCCATACTACGACGCTTCTTCCAAACCCGATAACCCGAAATGGAGCGTCGTGCACGTTAAATTCAGCAGTAAGTTTAACAAGCAGATCGGACTGAAGGAACTTCGTGAGATGGGCCAGTCAGGTCAACCGCTTGAGAATATGCAGATGCTGAAACAGAGCCGGCTAAGCGTGAGCCGCGTGAGCGCTTCTGAATTTGAGTATTTAATGAATGTAGTGAAGCAGCGAGGCGGCGAGACTCAATAAAGTCCCATGATATGTGAAATAGAGTCCAGGGGGTAATTTGATCTTATTAAGGCTTAGGTAATGTTCGAAGGGTATACTCCAGCACCGTACGGATACCCGTATCGAGATCTTCAGAAGCTAGAATGGGCTCTATCCACGATTTCACCTTCTCGACTAGTTTAGTCTTGTCAGTGGTGGTGGAAAGAGATGACTTGAGATAGGCTAGCGCTTCTCGTAGAGCTTTAGGATACGTAGGTGTATTTATGCCAACATTAACCAATGGCTGTCGGATATGACAGAAGCATGTTGCGGGATCGTTAGGATAAAGCTCTGTCATACTGTCCAGGACATGTTGGACGAGTCGAGCTTGAGCGGAAACGGCATTGAAAATGGTGAAGAGGTCGAAGAATTGCTCTGCTACTGCGGAATTGAAGAACGATTGCTTCTTTGAGATGTCAAAGATAGCTAAGGGGATGGCTCCATCTAGCGCAGGGTTGCCCTCCGAGCTGCCTTCCAACTTCTTCGTGGTGTCTTCGTCGATAACCATTCTCCCAGCGAAGTTTCCTGGATCCGGGAGAATTAGTTGGCCATTCTCATCAACATCGTCATCGTCGTCATCGCTCCTCTCCTCAGCGAGTTTTATTTCGTCATCACTCTGTTCGGCTTGTTCTTGGATCGCTCTTTCAGCGCCGCCTTTCTTCCCTCTCTTAGCATCCATCCGTTCTAGCCACTGCATTTCGCACTTGGTGTATTCAAGCCAGATTGTCGCATCTTTCGTGCAAAACCTAGTTCCGCGCATAAAAAAGTCCCTTGCTGCCTGCATGTCTCCGTTGTTTGCCGACCTCCTACCCGCTAGTACCCAGAGCTCTGGTTTTGTAGGGTGCATCCTTAATGCCCTGCTTATGATCTTTCGGTAACGTTTGGTTGCCTTCATATCTCTTGCATAATTCAGGTACTCCCTCCAGAGTTCGATGTTCCCTGGGTGCCTATTCACTGCTCGCTCCAGGATTCCGAAAACCCGTCCTTGTCCCGTGTGTTTGGATGAAGTGCGAACCTGTAATCTACGACATCGCTTCGCGCGTAGGGTTTCGAGGGATTTCTCCCAAGCGGCATAGTTTAGCCAGTCGGTCGGTTTGTTTCCAGGCGACAGTACGAGGTGCTCATAGTCGGTACGCTTTCGTACTAGCGAACGGATCTCGTCGGTAGTAAATATGCCCTTAGTTTCGAATTCGCGTAGCTGGGGAACGGCTTGCTCGAGAAAGAATCGAGCTTTCTCGGGGACGCCTGCCATGGTGACTATTTGTCCACCAGATTGAAATCTTCAGGTCGATTAAGCTGGAAGCGAATTGGTTCATGTGATCCTAAAACTTTGAAGTGAGTAGGTTCTGTGTAGCATTCAGCATTTCCGAAAAGTTTCAGAAGACTAAATAAAATTATAGTGGACCTTAAAGATAAGATAGGTACCCGTCCCAGAGCTAGGTAGTACTTAGATTGAGTCTTTACACTAGACGCTTGGACCACTTAGCGGTAGCGATCTATCACTTTTGTGCATAACACGCGACAAACATGGATTGAACCATCGATTTACAGTACACTTACACGAAGGTACCTAAGGTACCTAAAGTTTAGCATTGCGGGCCACCGAGGAATCCGGAGAGAAGGTACCTAACCACATGCATTGGAACGTTGGAACACTGACGCAACTTCCAGGTTTTCTTTTTCCTTTTTTCCAAACGCTTCTTTCCCCCCGACGCTCGTTGCGACTGTTCCCGTTGATTTTATTTCACCTCCTGGTTTGGTTCTTGTAACTCAACTTTAACATCTACGCAAGGCTCGTTCGGCTCCCAACTTGGGAATGCGAATATGTTATCTAAGTACAAAGATAAAGAAACCGGGACGACGGTAGCCGTTTTAAATGCGAAATGGGTATCGTGGGTTCATACTGCTGTCGCATACGGTTGGTGAAATATACGCCCTCCCTAGACACGATTTCTCAACTGATCAATGGGATTGAACAGCCGCTTTCCTGAGTGCCCTGTCCGTGGGCATGTACCTTCATTACCATAACATCGTCAAGAATGAATTCTATGGCTATCCCGACGAATGGTTCCCTTCCGTTTCTGCCACTATAGGCGATCGATATCCCGAGCGATCTTTCTTTATGCTCTTCATAGCTTTAACTTCTGGACCTAGATTTGCACTCGTCACCCTTTGGTATCTCCTTACCGCGAAGCCCGGAAAGACCCTCCCCAAGTTCATCGCTGGTGTGGGTTTATTCAGGACTCTTACGTGTGGAGGGTGGACCTATGTAACCTCGACCGACGATCATGATTGGCATGATATCTTCATGATTTCCTATCTTTTAGCTACTATACCGTGGACCTTTGGTTGTATCGCCTTGAGTCCACCGAACCGGAAAGCTATCAAGTATCGAAAGTATCTCGCAACAGCATTCTTCAGCATGATACCTCCAATGGTCTACTTCTTCATTCAGCACAAGATCCGCCGGGTAGCAGGAGGTTAGTACGCGTTAGTTCAAAGCTTCGGGTGGAGACATTGCTCACTACTTGCAGCTTACACTATTTATTCACTCCTCGAGTGGTCTCTTATCCTGTTTGATGTCGCCTTTGACGCGGTTACTGCTCTCGACTTCGATACTTTTGAGATTGCAGTCAGGGACGTGAAAGGGTTGAGTAAGGGGTACGTACAACGGCTCCCCAGGTAGACTTAATATGACGTGCATACTCGCTTGGGACTAGATGCTGCTCCCCTGTTTTGTTTTCCACTCGAAGCCGCATATTTAGAGCAATTGAGGTCAACAAATATTACGAACCAGCCAAAATTAGATCTTCTCTACTCGTCTGGCGGACATCGTTATTTCTGAGATTATCATTGGTCAGATTAGTCTGTGGGACTTCCATGATGGGTGCAACCTGTCGCGAATATTATCCCCCTACGGAATCTGTCATGAGTTCGATAATCAACCGGTTTACTGTGGTAAACACTATGTAGGCTCCTATATTTGAAAATAGTTTGTCTTTTTAATGAAGACATGCCATAGCTGCTTAGGGGCAACAGCGGCATCTGTTCGGGCGAGTTTTGATACGATCATGCGGTTGGCTCGGCATTACCCTGTCACTTTTTCTGATCGGTTTCGCAGGGTCAACGTATCGTCTCAAGAGACCGCCGTTCTCGAAGAGGAAAAAAGAAAGATTACTGCCGGTATCTTCGATGTTGAGTTTTATTGGCCTGAAGTGTTCGACACTGCTGCCGAGGTCTACCATGGCTTCGTCTTCTGGTCTATGCTTACAAGTCTGGGCGTAGTTATTTGGTACTTCCCACTTTGGCACATGGGTATTTCCGGCTACGAAGCACTCGTAATGTCTACAATTTCGCCCTTACTTCTTGGTATTAAACCACTCCGCTCCCTCATTACTCAGAACCTACGCGCCTGTCATCTCTTGTCTCTCGCCGGACTTCTCGCGTGGCAGGTCAAAGATCCAGCTTACAGACTTTTCACGGTTGGTTTTGGCGTCACGATATCCTGTCTAGCATGGGCCGCCACTTTGTTCTCTGAATCGGTTCACCCAGTCCGCCTCGAGTCGAAAATATTAGCCTGGACTGTCGGTCTAGTAATGTCCTCCGCTGTCAAATATGCATGGCAAACTAACAACCCGATATGGCCGATTATGCACGCCGCCAACGGTGGCTATAACGGGACTGGGTTGGTATTAGCAGTATTTGCTACGCTTAGATTCACCCGTAGGGCGCCTCTCAATACTGGCGTCGCCGAAGATGACAAGCAGAACGGTTCAGCATTCCTAACTGCCCTGGGTATGGGTGGTCTCTTCTTTGGTTTACATTCACTACTTTCTGATACCAGCACCATGATCCTATGGGTGTGGGATGGTTATCCAGTCCAGGGTCCCCTCTCTGGTCCCCATGGTTGGTTCACAATAGTGGCAATGACAGCTGGATTGTTGACTGGAATTCGCCTACCGAGGTTAGTTAGTAGTTGGTCTGTTTATGGCATCGGGTGCGTCGGAGCGGCCATCCTCACTCTCTATCCCGGCTGGTTCGGCTACTTTGGGGGCCTTGCTACCGCCTTCTACTTAACAGCTATTGCTACCCCTTTCATTGCCGTGGCCTCTAAGAAGAACCCCGCTATCACTTTTGGTCTTGGGTTTTTCCTTTACAACTTAATGGTTCTATTCCACGTCTGGGTGGTTGCTTACGCTTTCGTCCCTGGGGGACCCCTTGTTCGTGAACACACGGATTGGATCATGACGACAATGATGTTGCTCATCGGCGCTGGTATATTCAACATCACGTCGATACACTCGCGCCAACACGAAACATGTGAATTTCAACCTCGATCACGACATCGCAAGTATCACACCTTAGTACTAGGCACCATACACCTTTTTTTCGTCGCTACTGCATTCCGGCGTTTTCCTACCAACGATTATAAGCCTTACCACGATGACTCGAGACTTATTACTGCTGGAATTTGGACCATCCACTTTTCTCTTGACAACGACATGTGGTCTTCTGAGTACCGTATACGTGATTTAATAAAAGAACTAGAAATCGACGTTATCGGTTTACTAGAGTCCGATTTACAACGTATTATAATGGGCAATAGGGATACGACCCAATTCCTCGCCGAGGATCTAGGTATGTATGTCGACTATGGTCCTGGGCCGAACAAGCATACTTGGGGCGCCGCGCTCCTGTCAAAGTTCCCTATTATGAATTCGACACATCATCTACTCCCGTCCCCCGTAGGTGAACTGGCTCCTGCCATCCATGCGACCCTTGATGTATACGGTGAATTAGTGGATGTCTTTGTGTTCCATTCCGGTCAGGAAGAGGATCCAGAAGACCGTCGCCTGCAAACTGAGTATATGTCCAAACTGATGGGTTCATCCCCAAGGCCGTCGATATTACTCTCCTACCTGGTTACCAGGCCTCTTCAAGGCAACTATAACACGTACGTCTCTGATATTTCAGGGATGCACGACGTGGATCCACGTGATTGGGATCGTTGGTGCGAATATATCTTGTATAAACGCCTACAGAGAGTAGGATACGCGAGGGTGTCTCGAAGTACCATCACCGATACCGAGCTGCAAGTTGCGAAATTCGTAGTTCCCAAGAGTGAGGCCGAAAAAGCGCAAGTCGCGGCTTTAGATATCAGTTCGGAAAAAAGAAATCGTAGGGCCAAAGAGCACGATGTTCCTGAAGGATGGAGATTCCCCGCCCTATTCAGAGGACAGGGTGTCAGAGGACACCGGTATCACGTGTTCAACGAGCCGCTGTATTACAAGCCATCATGAATGGATAATTGGCATCGGGGAGTAAGGGGGCGGGGTTACGAGGGTATAGGGGTAAAGGGGTAAAGGGGTAAAGGGGTAAAGGGGTAAGGAAAACGTGTTAATGCCATAATGTGTAAGAAAACCTGTGTATTAAAAGGGGGCGTTCATTTAGCTTTAAATTCAATCTAATGAATCAATTAAATCATGGTAAATCGTAATCATTTATTTGGGGGTCCTAGAAGGCTATTCTCCCTTTCACATTAGTTATTATCCCTTCTGTTTTATATATATTGGTACTAGGTTACTGGGATGCGATACTCCACCGCCGAATCCTTTCAAGGTCAAATCTTCTTGCACGGTTTTTCCTTCCTCTAATATCTCGCAGTCAAACAAGCTAATAATCAAGGCAGTAGTCAAAAATATCTGGCGTTTCGCAAAATGTCGGCCAGGACATTGTCGTGGCCCGCCGCCGTTGGGAATCCATGACCCTTCGTACTCTTTCGTAGAGAACACGGGAGTAGAACTGTGCGCCTGAACATTGCAGGGGCCACTTTCAGATGGATAATTAAGGAATCGACCAGCCCAGAACTCGTTGACGGGGTGCTCATTATTAAAACCAGTGTTTCACGCTTCAGAATCCATATGTGCAACTGTCGTCAGCGTGACAGCTACCTTTCGCCTCGGTATAATCCAGTCTCAGATTTTCATATCAACCATCTTGATGATGTAGAAGTGCATCCTAAGTCTCAAGGTCTCGGCATATACAGCTTGCAGGACTGGCAAATGAAGCAATTGGTCTATATCGAACTGGATGCGGCCATCCGCACTTCTGGTCGCACAGGTATCAACCTCGGCCCTCACACTAGCAAGCAGCTCAGGATCCCGATATAGTTCGAAAATAACCCAGGATACAGTAGCGATAGAATTTCTTACTCTATGCGAGAAGTTAGCGCATGTTAATCTTGATGTTAGGGGGCCGAAACTGTAGCTTACGCCCATATTGCTCCTAAATCTTGGGATGCCATAGCAGCGTGGTCAAAACCGTCCATTTCAAGAAATATTTCGTCTCTCCCGGAAGAAGCTGCTAACCCAGAATGGATCGTCATCGTCAGCACCCATGGTGGAGTTATCGTAGTGATCCCTTCGGTGCTGTTGCCAGATTTTAACGGCATTCAGGACCCTCTTTCGAGATGCATAGGCCCTTGGCGCAAGAAACCAAGGGATCCCTGTGAACCGGGTTAGCCAAAGGCACTACGATATACTTCCTGGTGCCGTATCTTGAAGATAAGTCTGTAATTTGCGGTCAAAGTCCCAGAAGTCCTGAAGGGAATGTGGGTTTAAGCTCAGCAAGTATGGGCCGCAAAGAGCAGTAAGGGTTGAGACCGTGACTTCATCTCCAATGACCTTCATCAAATCAGCGCGATATTCCCAGTCAGACCCTATGCGACCGTGTAAATTATGTAACTGACGTGTGACATCGTCTACGAACCTGTTCCAGAAAGGCAGAAGCTTTTTGCCTTCTAGAAATCGGATTATGGACTGGTGCCCGCGGTAGTCAACGCGGTTGCGAGCCTCCACCATACTGTCTGGATGGGGCACATGGCTGCTACCAGAGTCGTCCTTGTCGTATAAACTCAGGGCTTTAGCTGGCAAGCCAATAGCGTACCCCAGAGCGAATTTGACGAAGGGAATTGACGTGCACACTAAAGAACTCTTAAAAAGAGCTTTGACGTTCTCTGGGCCCTGGATCACGTATAATTCTTGAGTAAGGATTTTGACCAGAACTGGATGCGTGCTCTAGAAGAAATTCCTGTAATGAGTTAGTTGCCGCAATAGATAATGGCAAAAGAAATACTTACTTTGGGTTCAAGGCGAAATCTTTCGGACTCCATAAGTACATAATTGGTAGATTCCCTAGAAAGGGGAA
This sequence comes from Daldinia concentrica, assembly GCA_902805455.1. NCBI lineage: Eukaryota > Fungi > Ascomycota > Sordariomycetes > Xylariales > Hypoxylaceae > Daldinia > Daldinia concentrica. Next base: position 1,780,873 of record CADCSW010000041.1, on the reverse strand, counting down.
GACATAGGGGAACGTCGACGGGATGCCCTTTGCATCATGGCGCTTCTTGCGCTCCGTAAAATCATCACACCCAGCAGCATATCGACACCAGAGCGTGATGATTACCAGCAGACAAAAGGCCAACAGGTTAGCTCCGCCAAGTGGAAGGTCGAAGACCATCTCCGTAATCAATATACCTGTATGGGATGTCCTCGAGAACGGGTTAAACTTGCGACTATCCCATTAGTCTTTGTTGAAGTAGAAGAATTACCTAGGAGTGAAAATTGGCATGGGTTAAGTTAACATTATGTAGCGTATTCGGTATAGTATTACATAGAATCGAAGCACCCACGGCCCCTCTCCAAACATTAAGTAATTCAACGACTACTATAATTAGCACTTATTACGTCGCTAGGGATATGCTACAACAAACCAACGGAGAAGATACGAGACTCAGAGTAGCACAATATCGGGGGCCATAGGCCAATGTGAGCATCAATCCAAGATTTTATAACAGCCCTAGTTAATCAATGGAATGGTTAACTAGACTCATAAAATATTATTTGCCTTCGATAACTTATCATTACTCGGTTCGGTGAATTACTGTTGTATTCGTGGGGTCTAAAAATCAAAGCTGTGGTAATCGACGAGATACCAACACCAACACATTGACGCAAATAGAAACCCGAAGCGACCCAATTGAGACGAATCTCTCAGATCTAGGCACAATTACTTACGACACACAAAAATGACTATTTAATCTCGCCAAGTTCTAAGACCTGTCATCCCAGGCTTATCCTTCTTCAAAGGCCACCACCAGTTGACACACCTGGTCAATCAAATCCATATGAATGAAACATGGACATTTCTTTAGATACTTCCCTAAATCCCCAAGATTCCGCAGAGTTCATTGAGTCGTCGGGTAAGATTCATATGCGTGCATTCAAGGTGGCTATCGGAGTTTTGACAGGATTAGCACTTTGCACCTTCATCGCGCGGGTAGTTATACGACTCAAATACCAGAAAGGTCTACGCCTAGACGACGCATTTCTAATTATTGCAGCCGCCTGCCTATGCGCCGCGACCGGAATTATATACCATATCTGTTATTTCCTTTATCTGCACTCGGCTGCTTTACTTGTCCCTCAAGCCCTACCTTACCTTCTTACCCGTTACGATGAGCTTCTCAACCTCCAAAAGAAGGTATACCCGTTTCTAGCCTTAATATGGACAACAACGTTTGCTGTCAAAGGGTGCTTCCTAGCATTCCTGCGTCCTCTTGTCTGGCCCGTCTCACGAGTAGTAAATTGGTATTATTGGTTCATAGTGGTTTTCTGCATATTATCTTGGGCATTTATTATCGCGGAACCATTTATCATATGCCCCTATTTCGGACCGGAAGGAGGTTAGTATAGTCCTCAACCAACCTTGGGCCTAAGCTAACTTCCACATAGCGAAATGTTTCAGTTCAAATGTGGATAATAATACACTAGGACTCATTGCGCTCGTCATGGTCCTAGATGTACTTTCCGATATAATGAGTGTGTCCTATTTATATTTACGTATTAGATAGGTTAGCTGATTATTCTTAAAACTTCTATCTTATTAGTCGTTAGCCTTCCCGTTATCATCCTCAGGGGCTTGTTCCTTAGCCGATCTACCAAGTTTGGTTTAGCAATACCCCTCTGTCCTTCTGTCTTCATGGCAATTTGCGCTACCATTAAGATTGCCGGCTTCCATTATAAGTGGATTGAGGATGGTACTTGGGAGTTCTTTTGGAAACACGTTGAAGGTGCTGTCGCGATCATGATGGCGTCAATAATTGCGTTTCGCACGCTACTTATCAAGCAAGCAAGTAAAATAAATGATACATCGTATCACAGCCCGCTAGAGAGCCCTTTCCTTACACTTTGGCGGCGTTTTCAATCACTAGCCCGAGCGCAGCCCGAAGAGAAGCCCACTTCAAGCCCAAATACGTCTATTATTAAGCTCCCCAAAATGCCATCCCCTGTGTTCACTGGCCTGCGAACCTTTATTTGTAGAACTAACCGTACCGATGCGAGCACGGCTACGTTTACTACCTTGTATTCTGCAGGAGATGCCTCCGAGGGGGACTACCACGTTACTCTCAAGACACAGAACAAAGCTATGAGCAGTAACAGTTCTTTATATGGACAGTCATCAAGCTTTATATGACTATGGCGATTAGGTGGCTACAAGACTTTGGTACCATAAACACTCGATAATCTGAGAGTATGGACCACCTTATGTACCTTTAGCACCGTTTAAAGTTGTACGAGTCTAGGTAACTGCACATGATCGTATGCGAATACATTATTATTAGAGTATGAATATAATTGGCATAGGTAATGAGAACACGTAAAAATATTGGTGAGTGTGGGTGTAGATACGTTGTAGCCAGTAATCAGCACTTGGATTACTGTGCCATTGATGAAGTAGTCTTGTATGTCATAAGATCCCTAAGTTTCAAATTACTATTGTTTATACCCGGAATAGGACTTATCATTAAAACTCAAGTCAATATCTAGTAGTTACAACTTCAATTCACGTTACTGAGGTTTGCAACGCGAAGATGGCTTTCCTGTGATATCCCATTGCTCCTGGCAAGGGATGGCATCACAATTCCCTCGCCATTTCAACTTCAAGCTCTGCTTTATCTGGCCTCCGAGTTTTCCCAAGATCCTTGTTTGGATGGCTACGGTTGGCTTAACCATATGTTCGTTGCAAGCTGATGACATAGGAAGTGTGGTATTAGTAACACGTCGAGGTCCAGTTTCCGCAACGAGAAGATTAGCGGAAGTAAAGCGGACCTAGAATGCATCAGAAGTGTCCTATTTTGAAAGCCTACTCAATATCACTTACTGGACCATAAGCCTCTGACCAAGCTACCATGGTCCCAATCTCTGCTTCTGCATCTCCATCATAATCAATCTCCGTGATTTGAATGGAATTCATCCCCGGTTGGTAGTTCAATTCGAACTGCACGCCGCAAACGTACTCATTCTCTATTAAAGGAGTCGATGTTGGGGCGTGAGTATCATATATAATGTCCAGAGATTCAAGTGAAATCTCTGCGGAGACTTTGAATGGGCATTGGAGTAGACGAATTTGAGTTATTTCAACAGAAGTGGGAACTTCGGAAGCCTCCAAAGCCCTGGAGAAGAGAAAAGCAAACAGAACAAAGCGCAACATGTTGGTGTAGAAAGACAAGGCTATGATTCTACATGTGTTTCCACCCTATGTGCTTAGGAAGGGATCAAGGAGAATATCAGTGAGAATGAGATAATAGGTACCTTAATATAGGTAACTGATGAAGTTGTATAGAAGCTATCTATCCTTTAAACTACCTAACTTAGTATGTGATGCTCATACACGGTTGCATGTTGTTAAACCTATCGAGTCCCTGAGCTTAACCAATATACATTACGTATGCATTGTAACATCAAGATCTGTACGACTTAAGGCTATATATCCTACGCTCATCGGAGTTACCTATGAGGGAAAGAATCAAACATGACTAACTTCAATCTCATCCCGTCCAAACAGACGGCCCGGGTCCGATATAACCGGACAGATCCGTTGGAGGAAACTCTCCAACTACAAAAGGAACCCAGATACCTACAGTAAGTGGACAAAAAAACCGCACACTTTACAATTTTACCGCAAAACATACCAACTTTAACAATATATATTACTTTAACTAAAATAGAATAAAATAAAGTATATATATAAATTAATAGTGAAATTACCTCAATTTTATAGTTATGTATTTAGATTTAAAATAAGAAATGAAATAAAAATGTAAAAAATGTTTTATCATAAATGAAATAATTTAAACGTTATAAAATTTAACATATTCTTTTCAATACTTATATCACCTTTTAAAAATAAATAAAATTCATATTTGATATTTTCATTCAATTTAAATATAACTTTATACCAATACTTTCTTTTTATTTATTTTATTTATTGTTGTATAAATGTTTGAAATTCGAGTATTAAAATGGGGGTGTGCGGTTTTTTTGTCCACCCACTGTATTATAGGTAAGCATGTTATATTCAAGTTCATGACTTGAACTATACTTACTGGGATCAAAGAGGTAATATTCACTCGGAAACTTGGCCATTGGACCAGGGTTACCTACTTTCAATGAGCTTCCTGTTCTGTAATGGAATAGGTATAAATACATACCTCCACCTGGCCCAATAACGTTAATATGGGCGTAGCTAATATAAAACTGAGTTGCATTCCAGGCACTTGAAAATGGGAATACGTGCTCGGCACGCATAAGGTACTTTCCCGGCGGCGTAGTCTTCGGGATGGTGAATGTCATCTATCCGGGTCGCATTAGCGGGTTGCTTCTCCAAGAAATGCATGGGCTTGGCTACCCAAAACACCAACTCATGACATGTTCGAATAGTCTAGAAATACATACCTCCTTAGATGATATCAAATCCCAGCGCGTCTTATTCAGTGGTCCAATGCTCCCGATCTTGAACCAGTCCCCATCCCCATGGTAGTCCTCCAAACTCTGTCCATTTTCGACATAACTCAGATACGCCTGCCCTACCCCTTCGTGGGAAATGAACCCATTATCATCACCAATGCTATCAGGACCAACAACAAATGATACGCTTTGGCCAGCAATCACCGTGGCCGTCTGTATGCCGCGGCTTGATATGGCCGCTCCGCGCCCGCACCTGACGTTCTCGTCGTAGATATCGTAGTAAGGTGCCGACTGAGAGTGATGCCCATCAGGATAATACTCATAACCGGTTGTGAGGTTCCTTCAAAGTAAGCCACGGCATGAAAATATGATTACTGGAAATAAGATTACCGAATATATTGCCAATGTTCGCTTACGGTCCCATTGACTCGAAGTTTAGAAAATGCGTCTGGAATAGAATCAGTTTTAGAACTATTTATAGGTAGGTGGAGTTTAGTACGTACAATGGCCAAGGGCGCCATTCGCAAGAAGAGAGGCTAAGAAACTTAGAGGAAGAACGGCCTTCATTGTGTTCGATTTGAAATAAGTAGAGTTGATGGAAGAATACTTGCATGGCGGATTAATTCAAGAGGTTTAGACACATTAAATATATTCGAGGATTTGATAAGTTTATATAGATACCTATCCAAAGTGGAATGCTTAATGGGTGTATAATGTACCGATTCACATACTAGAAGTAGCAAAAATGATACCTACTTCATTCAATGCTTATAGGGGCATATTTCGATTAGGATCTCATAATAACTAAATAATCCTAATCTGACTTATGTATTCGATAAAAATGCAGTCATCCTCTAGGCTAGTTTCCTTTTTCTTGCTATTCCATGTTCTCTGTCTCTAAACATAACTAACAGTATGTATCTGGAGTTATTTTATATAGGGTTACCGTTCTCGACAACCAAAAGTGAGTAATAAGGTCAATGATCAGAATGGGAAACATTACCATATTTTATCCTTATACAAACCATAGTAGAAAGGTTTGATCTATTCCTATTCGTATGTTCAAGAGGGTAGAGGGGCCTATTGATACGATACCAAGGTGGTAAAGCTCAAGAGAGGTAAATTTCAAGCAGAAACAACTCGTGTTGAGTAAATAGACGTCATTGGATTGAATTCTAGGTAGCTATAACCGCTGATAGCCTCGATAATGTCATGACCAGTGGAAACGAGGGTAGTAGTTGGCATGCAACATCGGATGTTTGAGTGCATATGAACTTATAGATGACTTCGGTTGTCGCTTTGGAAGAGTGAATAACGGCCACAACTAATGAACTTTTAGCCGGTCGTGTAGCAGCTGCAGAAGTAACTACGTCGGCGACCTCGAAGAGAGACTTGGCTTTCATTGTAATTGGCGAGAATACGTCGATTCCGTCCTGACCTTTTCCAACATCTATATTATAGACTGTATCGAAATCAAACTTGAAATTTGCGCAGCATTTTATCGTTCTAGATGGGCCCAGGCATTTATCCAAGTTAGCTAGATCAGTAGGAGGGTGCCAGTGCTTGAATATTTAGGGGGCATCGACCGACCAGTTACCTTATAGGGGATCTCAGAATGTGCGAAAATACCTAACATGGCACTTCCGCCCGCTAGGACTCACAGTAGACACGGGAAGCCATAGCACACGGTGTTCGGCAAAGCAGGTATAGCGGCACAGCAGGTATAAAGTAACGATTAAGGTGTAACGCATGGATGATGCGGACGGGTCGTAGTGAGACCACGGTTTATTTCGGGATTCCGGTGAGTTAGGATTATCCCTTAGAGATTGTGGCGAAGCGTACTGTCGAAGAGGGGAACAGCGTGCTGATAATCAAAAGAGCTAAAAGGCCATGTGCCCAAGACTACAGGAATACGTGTATAGCTAGCTCCCTTTGGTCCAGTATCTCATGGTTCCTAAGATAGGTTCCCCAACAAGTCATTTTATTCGGATAGAAATGCCGCTCAAGTTAGAATTTGGCCAATAGATGAATGTAGTCTCTGCTATGGACACAGCGTTCACCTATTCCATCATACAGCAGAGCAAGGCTCCAACCAGACTTATGTCCTTACTACTAATTCGTGCTCGGGCTCAACTATATAACTAACGGTGAGTTCTTTACATAATCTATGGGTTTAGAACATGCTGTATCAATTTCAATTTGATAAGCGCTAGATATTGTTTCATAAATTCTAGTTTATGCCATATAATAGAATTAGATCCTAATGTCCCATGCTGTAAGTCGATCTTGTAGTATGGTTCCTATCCGTCTTGTCAATGCATGCACTCCATGTCAGGGGTAGAGCATGCCTCTTCTAGACGTCTAGTCTGTAAGGGAGATGGCATTCTTAGTTCTTGTGTTGCACTAGAAGGTCTCAAGGGTGGATCTAAGAATATGAATATGTATCTCTAAAAGATATCAAGCTATTAGTCTGTATCATATCTTCTGTTTATAATACTAAGAGTACATGTCAGCCTATTTCAGACCGGCATTCCATGATAGCAAATATACTAAAAACCGGAAATATGGTAAGTAAACTATCAAGGTCCTACTATAATATAAGTCATAGGAGTAACAATGCTTATATCGAGATGAGTATGATTTTAAACCGTTCAGTCTAGTCTAAGCGGTTGTTCTAATTGAGCAGTGTGCAAGTAGCAAAATGCTACTTTCCATCTTGTACACGTCTAGGTCATGGCGACGTTAAGCAATCCAATTCCACCCCTTCCCCTTCCCATCAGCCCATCGTACCCCAACGCAACACACTGTAGCACCCATCAAGAGTGCGCCATCCCAATACGCAATACTAGCGTATGCCCCTGTTCCCTCTTCCGAACTTCCCAACAGTTGTCCGCCCACAGGACTTCCGAACATAGTCCCTAGCCCCCTTACGAAAAGTATGAACGCGTTCACAGCAGCATACTGCTGGATCCCGAAGACTTCAGCGATAAGTGCCGGAAAAAGCGCATAATACCCACCGGCTGAGACGCTGTAGAGCACAATGAAGGCCAGCCAAAGCGAGAACGACGAGGAGGCAGTTGCGAGTATGCTAGAAAGCCAGAAAGCAAATACGCTAGATGCAGCAAGGAAGAGTGTCAACAAAAGTGTGTTCTGTCGGCCGAGGCGGTCGCCAGCGTAGCCGGTGAAGACGCGGGACACGGCGTTTATAGCGTTGCTGGCGGCGAGGAGATTGGCGCCACTAGAGGCGGTTTGACCGAGGATTACCGTATAGGAAGGGATAAAGGAGAGGGGAAGTTGGGCACCAGCCGACTACAGGGGTTAGCGATGGAATCTCGAGAGACGGATGCGACAGGTTATTAAACCATGAATGCCAGAGATAAAGTTATCCTAATTGATACTGTTCCTTTGGCAAGCAAGACAGAGATCTCTTGAGTACTAACCTGAAGAAATGCAGCCACAACAGAGAAGAGGAATACAGGTTTTATGGCCAATGAGCGTGAGACATGGGTATTTCGCCTCTCAGATCTTTCTGTGGCTGGGACTGTTGCAAACCGACTCCGCGGTACAGCCCAGGCAATTGGTAGCCCGGCGACTAGATTGAAGATAGCATAAATCCGGAGGGTCCAACGGCCACCAAGGGAGCTAAGAAGCGCACGGATTACAGGCGAGAGTATGAGACCACCAGTACCGCCACCGGCTAGGATCTAGGAGAAGTACTAAGGATTAGTGGCAGTGCCTTCAAGGATCTCAGTAGCGATGCCACATTGTCTGTGCAGAGAGATATAAAATATACTACAATCCCTTACTTTAAAGAATATGGAAATAAAATTACGGATGAAGCACTTACGAAGCCCATGGCGGTTGCACGATGACTAGTGAAATACTCAGGCGCGGGTGCAAGGAGCGGAAAGTATAAGAGTGACATTCCAAGGCCAACCAAAAAACCTTGTGTAAGCAGAAGCTGCCATATGGTACTGGCGAGGGAAGCCAAAGCGAACCCAATAGACATCATGACCACTCCTGAAATGGTGATGGTCCTTGGCGTTAAGAAACGCAAGATCCTACGGCGCCATCGCCGACTCGAAGGTGTGGCTAGAGCCCAAGTTCCATTCTCGATACGCGATATCACAGGGTTGACAAGGATGCCACCCGCCCAAGTCAGCCCGTAACATAGCGTGCCTACGAAGGCGAGCAGTGCTGTCGGCGGTGTAGCCTGTGAGGCCGGGGAGGGCACTAGAATATTCTGATCCGGCGAGAGATAATACTCTTGGAAAACACCGAAGGTCTGGTTGTACCCTATTGTAAGAGCGATGGTCACGAAAGCCGAGAGGAGGACCGAGGCTTGCTTCCTTCGTGAGATGGGCGGCAAGGCCGGTGCTGGAGTTGAGTCCGACTCGGATCCGGCCTGTGGGGCTGTGAGCGGGATTGTTTGGGTTTGTGCTGCCATTACTAACTAAGTCTCTTACTTGCTCATAGATGAATGTTTAAAGAGAACTTGGCAAAGAACAAGATGTAAAAGTAATAATTATTTGGCTGGGTTCGTGCTTTCGCGGCAGCACTTAGAAATTACGTTATGAATAATCCGTACGGCGATCTCGGTGAGATCCCCGGTACGTTTGGTGACTTTTTCCTCGGTTACTTTTGAATGTCTTGGCGGCGAAAATAAAACCCCATGCCTGTAGAATTTAGACTGAATTATGAGATCTTTCAAATATTACATAAAATATGAATGATCATTTACACTAAGATACATACAACTCTTTCCAGTGACATTTTTCTTATCAGACAAAATTTATTAAGAGGATGAACACTTATAATTCTACGTATACTAAGCTCAATTGTATACCCCGGTACCGCATTAAGTAAGATCCCTGGTATAAGATCAGACAAAGCGTTGCGATTAGTGATTCTCAACATCGAAGTAGTCATAGCCCCGCAACTCGTTAGATTTCTTAGAAGCAAATCATGCTTCTCTAAGAGAAGAATATTACAATAACTAATTAAACGGAACAACCAGTTTTACTCTTAATTTGAATATAAATTCCATTTTGCTAGGAAGCATTCGCTATACAGGAGTAGCTTTCCCAAATCGTATAGATATTCAGTATCACTATTGTCTCATAAGCTGTATCACTGAATACCTCTAATTCACCTCCAAGGTGGGAAGGGCGCTTACCTGCGAGCCTCATATCGCGAGGCATGAGATGACTGTATGAGTTCGCGTTAGTCAGTTCCTTCCAGCCCCTCAGGGGTATGGGTTTGCTTGACCGAGCTGAACTTGCCTGAATGGGGAAGACAAGGGATAAAAAGGTCCGTGACGCAAAGTCGTAGTGTTAGGCTTATGTTTTCCTGACTAACAAGGGTACTGTCTTGATAATAGTGCAAGAACTTTATCCAGCCGTAATGAGAGGCCAATGTTTTCCTGACTGATAAGGGCATTGTCCTGCTAACAGCCACGAGAGCTTTGTCCAGTCGTAAACAGTATCCTTACAGAATTTCATCCATTCGAGGTCTATATAAATCCTATCTTGTCTACTTTTTTCCCCGCGCAACATCAAAAACAAAATATTTGGTACAAGAAAGTAAAGTAATCCCATCAGATTTGTCGTTCATCAAATAACAACAGCAATAACAACAGTGATCAATATGGAAACCCAAATCCAAACCCCCAAACTCCGGGTAGCTGTGATCGGTGCCGGCATCGCGGGATGCTGTCTAACTATCGGGCTCTCCCGCAACCCATTACTCGATGTACATCTCTATGAGTCCTATTCAGATATTTGCGTCCGTGGCGCAGGCGTCGCCCTTCACGGAAATGCCATCAAAGCAATGGACTCAATATCGCCGGAAATCAAGAAGGCATACTTCAAGAAGTCCCATTTCATGGCCAACGAGGAAAACATAGTGATGGCAACTCAGATCATCGTTGGAAGCGGGGATGATTCTGGAACTGTCGTGGCAGAACTTGGCAGAGCAAAAGGAAGAAGGACCATTCATAGGGCACACTTTGTCCAGGGCCTTCTCGAGAACATCATCCCTGATCACTGTGTTCATCTTGGAAAACACGCTGTAAGCATAGAAGAAAACGGAAATGTAGGCACCAATATATCTAAGATTGCTGTCACCTTTGCAGATTCCGCAGTCGAGGAATTCGACTTAGTCTTTGGCGCCGACGGCGTTAAGAGCATGACTAGAAAATTCATCTTGGGCCCTGATCATCCGGCGGCGGAAGCGGTCAATCATGATAACTGGCATTGCTTCAACGTTCTCGTCCCGATGGCAGCAGCAAAGAAGGCAGTTCCCAAGGAGTCTATCGAGACGGTCCGAATGTTCTGCACGCCTATTGGGTATGTCAATGGCCTTCCTGTAGATCTAGGAAAGACATACAGCATCTCCTGCTACCAGAGGGATAGTAAACGACGTAGCCGCAGGAGAGTTAGTTTCAATGCAGATGAATGGAAGAATTTCTGCCCTGAAATTACCTCGCTAGTATCTGTAAGTTAAAATACAATCACATTACTCTAGAGATAAGAATAATAGACTAACCATAACTACAATCTAGTTTCTCGAAAAATATCCAAAGGATGACTGGAAAATATTGGATCATGACGAGGCACCCACCTATTACCGTGGCCACGTTGCTATTGTCGGCGACGCGGCACATGCCACGGCTCCTCACGCTGGCAATGGTGCTGCCCAAGCTATCGAGGATGCGGCGGTACTCGCCGGAGTCTTTGCTGAGGTCAAATCGAAAGATGATATCAGCGCAGCTTTGAACGCCTTCGACCACGTTCGTAGACCAAGGAGCCAGAAAGTAGTTGATATCACCAGACAATTTGGAAGGATTTACAGTTTGGATGAAGAAGATAGAGATCTAGAGGACATGGAAAGCCAACTAAGAAGGGGCGGCATGTATACAAATGGAGTCGACATGAATGCCCAAGTTGAAGCTGCAGTTCTTGTATTTAAGGGAGCAGTTTAGACGGGTATTTAATTGCTATCCATATCACTCTAGTACATGAAAGTATCTAATGTAAATAATAAATAAAAATACAATTAATTCTGACATCTTCTTATATCTAGTTAGTTATAGTTAATTCTAACTATATGACTTCTCATGATTTAATCTAAGAAAAAGGAGAAAATATGTACCTAGGTACCTGCATAAGGCACTTGATTTAGTACATGTACTTGGCCCATAAAATGTATATACATGGATACCTCTTGCTCCGCTCTCGGAAGAGTTACACGGTAAAAGGTACTATGACGCATCGCACATTGGCAGCTGTACTTTGAATGCATGTACCCCACCACCAACGGAATTTTTTAACATTTCCATACCTCAAATGTTCGTAGGGACGATGACTTCTATTTTCTAATAATCCACCTTCATACTCTAAGTCTCGTGTGGAATTGGATATAGAATATTGCCGTGATGGGCCACTTACCCGACCCGACAATCGACCTTGACTGGTCAGGTTATGTCGGTTCAATTCATGAGCGCTTCCAAGCTTCTGCTGAGAAATATCCCGAAAGGACTTGTGTGCTAGAAACTAAGTCTTCGACTCATCCTGAAAGACGCTTCACTTACCGTCAAATCTATGAAGCTTCTAATACCCTTGCCCGGTATCTTCACAATGCTGGTATTACCAATGGAGATGTAGTAATGATTTGGGCCCATCGCTCCGTTGACTTGGTTGTCGCCTTGATGGGTACCCTGGTATGTTGTTGTTGATTTCTAAACTTAGACTCTAAATACTTTACTTTTATATACAAAGACTATCCTATAATTTTCAGGTAACGCTAATTATCCAATTAGGCTTCTGGTGCTACGATGACGGTCTTGGATCCTGCGTATCCTCCAGCCAGGCAGAAAATCTACCTTGAGGTATCTCAGCCACGTGCTCTGATCAAAATTGGCCGTGCAACTGATGAGAATGGCCCTTTGGCCGATCTGGTGCAAGGTTATATTGATCAAGAGCTTCAGCTCAAGGCCCAAGTCCCTGAACTCCGTCTTCTTGATGATGGAACTCTGTCAGGAGGTCAGGTTGATTCTCAAGACATCTTCGAGCCCCTTAGAAGCCTCGCATCTTCCCCCCCTGATGTGATAGTGGGTCCTGATTCAAACCCTACCCTGTCATTCACCTCGGGGAGTGAAGGAAGACCAAAGGGAGTCCTTGGTAGACATTACAGCCTAACTAGGTACTTTGGCTGGATGGCTGAGCGCTTCAATTTATCAATTGAGAGTCGATTTACACTTCTCTCTGGTCTAGCTCACGATCCCGTACAGAGGGATATTTTCACACCACTATTCCTTGGCGCTCAACTCCTCGTCCCGTCTAGAGAGGATATTCAGCATGAGAAACTTGCCGAGTGGATGCGTGAAATGAAGCCTACCGTTACTCATCTTACCCCAGCCATGGGTCAAATTCTAGTTGGCGGCGCTACCGCTGAATTTCCTAGCTTAGAACACGTTTTCTTCGTCGGCGACGTTCTAACGACGAGGCAATGTCGGTCTCTTAGGCAACTTGCCGTGAATGCTAACATTATCAATATGTACGGTACTACGGAGACCCAGAGAGCTGTCAGTTACTTTGAAGTCCCGAGCCGAGCGAGGGATCCGGACTTCCTAGATAAGCTTAAGGACACAGTCCCGGCTGGTCAAGGAATGCAAAATGTCCAACTTTTAGTTGTCGACAGAGAGAACCGATCTAAATTATGCCAGGTCGGTGAAGTAGGAGAGATATTCGTTCGGGCCGCAGGTCTTGCTGAGTGAGTAGATTTTCTCGATATTCTCATGTTTCTGCTAATTATGTTGCTATCAGGGGTTATCTTGGGGATCCATCTTTGAATGAACAGAAGTTCTTGATGAATTGGTTTGTAGATAATGAAAAATGGGTCGAGGCAGATGCGAAGGCGAGCAAAAATGAACCTTGGAGAAAGTACTACAAGGGCCCGAGGGATCGGCTTTACCGCACGGGCGATTTAGGACGTTACCTTGAATCTGGAGACGTTGAGTGCACTGGTCGTGCCGACGACCAAGTCAAAATTCGCGGTTTCCGTATCGAACTCAACGATATCGATAGCAATCTGAGCCAAAACCCCCTTATCCGAGACTGCAAGACTCTTGTACGAAGAGATCGTAATGAAGAACCGACACTAGTAAGTTACCTAGTCCCCGAAGCAGCTGAGTGGCGGCGATGGGTTGCCGCTCGGGGGATAGAAGAAGTCGAAGATGACGGTGTTGAGATGGGACCTACGCGTGTCTTCTTGAAGAAATATCGAAGCATGGAAACCGAGGTACGAGATCATTTGAAGTCTCGATTACCAGCTTATTCGGTACCGAGCATATATATAGTCCTCGAGAAGCTCCCCTTAAACCCCAATGGCAAGGTTGATAAGCCGAATCTTCCTTTCCCGGATGTTACCGAACGCATTGAAGACGCTTCGGAGGAGGATCTAAAAAGCTGGGAGTCCTTGACGGAGACAGAGCAGAAGGTGGCTCAGAAGTGGGCTGATCTCATCCGGGGTCTTAACCCGAAAACTATTAGGCGAGAAAACGTCTTCTTTGATCTAGGTGGACACAGTTTGTTAGCCCAACAGCTTCTTTTAGAAATTCGAAAGAGTTTTGGGGCGGACGTTTCTATCAGCACATTCTACGAGCATCCGGACCTAGCTAGTTTCAGCGCTCACATAGAGAAGAGACTTCGGGATGCGAACGGCACCGATACCACCAGCGATGCACAAGAGGCTATCCCGGTTTACGCGAAGTCTCTTGATGAATTGATGGGAAAGTTAGCTGACAAATATCAATCCGCCGATCTCAAAGCTCTTGACGACTCTAAAAGTTTGACAGTCTTTCTTACGGGAGCAACTGGATTTTTAGGATCATACCTTGTGAAGGATGTCCTTGACCGGACATCTCGTGAGGTTAAGTTAATCGCACACGTGCGAGGCGTCAAGGACTCAACAGCAGCCCTCGAACGGCTTCGCCGCTCTCTTCAAGGATATGGTTTATGGAAGGATGAGTGGCAGGAGAGATTAAGTGCGGTTGTGGGCGACTTATCAAAACCTCAGCTCGGTATTGATGAGTCAACCTGGCAGAAATTATCGCAGGAAGTTGACGTGGTGATACATAACGGAGCCAACGTCCATTGGATTCGGAAGTACCAGGATATGATGGCGTCGAATGTATTATCGACTATCGATGCGATGAAACTGTGCAATGAAGGGAAGGCAAAGGTTTTCTGCTTCGTCAGCTCGACTAGTGTCCTTGACACAGACTATTACATCAAACTGTCAGAGGAGCAGATAAGAACAGGAGAGGGCGCTATAATGGAAAGTGATGATCTAAATGGAAGCCGTACCGGGTTGGGCACGGGATACGGACAAACCAAGTGGGTATCGGAACAACTCGTTAGAGAGGCCGGAAAACGAGGCCTCCAGGGCTCGGTTATCCGTCCTGGATACGTCCTGGGTGATTACCAGACTGGCGTCTGCAACGTCGATGACTTCCTGATCAGAATGCTGAAAGGCTGCATACAGTTGGCAGCGCGCCCGCGTATAATCAACACTGTCAACGCTGTTCCCGTGAACCACGTCGCGAGGGTAGTCGTTGCTGCTGCCCTAAATCCTCTCCCAGGTGGAGTGCACGTAGTTCACGTCACCGGCCACCCGCGTCTCCGCATGAATGAGTATCTATCGATACTAGAGTATTACGGCTACAAAACTCCAGAAGTCAGCTACGATTCCTGGAAGCAGGAACTAGAGAACTTCGTGTCCGCGGGTGCCCTCGAGAAGGACCAAGAACAGCATGCGCTCATGCCGCTGGCACATTTCTGCATGAACGACCTCCCGGCCAATACCCGAGCGCCAGAGTTGGATGACAGGAACGCTGTTGCTGTTTTGAAGGCAGATGGCGATAAATGGACAGGCGTAGACGAGAGCTCTGGCTATGGCATTAGTAGAGACGACGTGGGAAGGTACCTGCGGTATCTAGCCGAAATCAAGTTCATCGGCCAGCCAACCGAAAGGGGTCGGCCGCTACCCGATATCAGTGCGGATGTTGTGCAAGCACTGGCCGCGGGGGGCATAGGAGGTCGTGGTGGTGCCTCCTAATCTGTCACTGTCACTCTCGGGTTGTACACCGGGATACCTGCATGTG
The DNA here is from genome assembly GCA_902805455.1 of Daldinia concentrica. Taxonomy (NCBI): domain Eukaryota; kingdom Fungi; phylum Ascomycota; class Sordariomycetes; order Xylariales; family Hypoxylaceae; genus Daldinia; species Daldinia concentrica. The sequence goes on along the minus strand of CADCSW010000041.1, from coordinate 1,765,261 downwards.
TGACTGAATTTCCATGCTTTTCTAGGCGTTAGATAACCTGGTAGAGAAAAGGGGAAATATAAAAGTCTTTTGAGCTTCTATAGTACAGTTAAACTAAACGGGTGGGTTAATACCTCCAAAACGGGAATCGGTTTAGCCATGTGTTCGTGATATGAGGCTTTTTATTGAACATATCATTAGTCCTCGACAACAGAATTGATAACGTTATTTAGCCTATACGGTGCAGAAGAAGCAGACTTGGCTCCAAACGGTATAATTGTACTGGTTATCGCAAGTACTTTATATGTACTAGGAGCCACGTTCTCAATCCGTTGAATCCCACCGACGCCTTCATTTGTAGTCCTCGTATTTCGAATCGAGGTAGGTATCATTCCGTCCCAACATGTGTATATTCCATGCACAACCCAGTATCAGTCACAAGCCAAGCCAGCGCCAACGCCAACGCCACAGCCGAACTCCTTTCTACCTACATACATACCTACCTATTCATACTGACTCTCCATCCGAGTCCCCATAATCAAATTTTTAATATTATTCCTCGCGCTCCACACAATATTCTCCGTCCTTCCCTTCTCCCGAATCTGCCCGTCCTGGACAGTCTGGATATCGCTGTCGGCGTTCACGAGACCCCGGGCCTTGTGGTGGAAGAACACCGGCGGTGTCACGCTGATGCATTTTGCGTCGAGGCCGCGGTCGCCGGCCTTCGCGGCGTCTTTTATGCCCCATGTTGCGACGGCGCGGCGGCAGAGCCCCGCGAGCGCGTTGTCGAAGGCGCCTGTTAGGTGGTCTACGGATAGGTCGAGGAGGACTTTTCGGGCTCCCTGCTGCGAGAGCGCGTATGCGAAGGTGCAGATGGGGGCGCCGGTGATGTGCACCCAGCGCGTAAATTCGGGGTGGCTTTGGAAGTCGACGAGGCCGGTGACTCTGTCTCTCGGAGGCACTGTGGAATCGTTCTCGATGACGAATTTGCGCGACATGTATTGGATGCCGGCGTCGCCTGCGGGTTTTCCCTTATTCTCGTCAAGCGTCTCGGGGAAAACCTCGCCGCAGTGCCCGAGCCACATGAGATCCCAATCGTCGCCGTAGGGAAAGTTGGACTTCGAGGGGGAGGAGAGGAGGGCCCTGGCGCCTTGGGCGATTCTTTCTAGCTGGGATTTAAGCCGTACGTCCCAATCCATGTCGTCCTCCATGATGAGGGCTGATCCAAGGTCTTCTTCGACGATCCTATATAATTGGTAGGTTAGTCCAGGCGCTGCTGTGTCAACCCCTTTACTAGTCCATATCAGAACTATCTTCTCTTATAGTCTTTTATTTTCCTGGGGTTCTCAATCCTTCTCATGGCTCGCGAGTCACATCTAACCCCAGCCAAGCCTCTTTCAACGCATGTAGGCTACTAGTAGAATCGCCCCCTGTCGTGCACAAGGGCGCACGCGGATATTCAACCCCCACCCCCTTTACTAAACCCCTCGCTCGACGTACCTGCGAATAGCATTCATATGTCCCCTCCAACTCCCCAAGTTCGTCTCCCACAACTTCTTCCTATCAGCACCAAACGGGACCGCCTTATCCGGCACCGTCTCGCCTCTAACCCCATCGACCCAATCGACCGCGAACCCCGTCAACGTGCTCGTAAGCGCAATAGCATCGCGCTTATCGCTGCGCTCCGGGAGGCCCACGACGAAGATCTTCTCGAAGCCTAGGGTCCCGTTGGTCACGCGGTTGATGTCGGCGGGCGACGACCGGTCGATCCTCGAGGACGGCGATTGGGTGTGGTATGCTGTCGACGGCGGCGTGAACAGGACGAAGCACGCTACGAGGAGGAACGCGACGACGCCGATGATGATGTGTCTTGGCGGTTGCGCAAGGGCTGCCATGCTTAGTCAGGTGTACCCGTCGGGCCGAGCCCGAGCGCCCATAAATTCCACGGGGTCAGAATGTGGTGATAATCACGATCAGCAAAAGAGGAGTTGTAAGTAATTCTTGAGGGATAATAAGTGATGCAAAAATAAGTAGGTTAGGTACCTAGGTAGGTATTGAGTAAGAAACTTAGGAAGAATTAGTCAAATGGCGAAAACGAGTCATGGCGTGAGGAAGAGTAGCTTTAGCATGTCAGCTATAGAGATCGAGACCGAAAGGTTTTATTATATATTACATACATCCATTGTATGTAGGACCGTAGGTAGGTAGTTACATGTACCTATATAAGTAGTACCTACCTAGCACCTTAGCCTCGCAGCTACTATCTATAACTACTACATCTTAGAGCGTGCAAGTAGATGGATAGCGTACACGTATAGGTAGAAATAACATGTTAGGTTAGGTAGGTACCTCTTAACCTAATCTGTAACTCGGGTGGGCTGTCCGGTGGGTAAGCAGGTAAGGTAGCATTTCTCTTCTAATCACACTTTACATACACTACTATTTACCATAGTCACCATGACGTCAGTTTTCCTAGGTCAAAAGCTGCTCGTATTTTCCCACGTTTAAGCTGCATATTAATTTAGGTGATTCTTGTTAACGTAACGATTCCATTAATACTTCGTAGGGTTACACTAAACATATTATCAAAACAAAGCCAATTGCTTCTCAAGTAATCAAGCTCCAACATGCTGTTCAGGGATACCTAAATAGGCACTAGCTTCGTCTTCCGGGCTATACCTCTAAGCTAGCTTCCCAACTCTCGAGATATCCATGTAGATAATGCTATGCAAACCAGAACTCCACATATGCGTAGGATCGTCCGGCAAATAATCTTATTATTGCCCAATTTACCCGTTAACAGATTCGTGACGTGAATAGACCCCCACGCCGTGAAGGGTATATCGAAGGACCGACTCGGATCCAATCACCAAGGACTAACTTGGAAAAGCTGTTCCCATTCGTGAAAAACGCCAGATCTCAGAATATGAAAACATAGCTCTATCCTTCTGAGGTCTGTTGTATATCCGTAACCTTCCATGTCGTTATGTGTCGTTTCGCCGTCGCCTCATCTAGTCTTTATAATTCCGGCCGTAAAGCAAGTATTTACCTTCCAATAGGTGGGAGCGTCGAGTATGACGATTCTCCAGATAATTCAAACCTCCATCAACTCTCGGAGATGGTTCCAGCTCATCCGGCAGGACATATTCCACAAAATCTTAAGATCAAGTAGTCTGAAAAACAAGTAGTGAATCGAATGACCGTAGTGCGCCGAATACCGCTTGTTGAATGCATATGTGCACTAGAAGTGAAAAGAGAGAAAGAAAAAAAAGAGAAAAAAAGAAGAAAAGACTTGAGATATGCCCGTAATACAGGTAGGCAACGAAACATAGTAGCCGAATGCAATAGAGAGCCGAAAATCTCTCTAAGAACATACTAGGAGTAGTCTCCTAGCGGGGTGTAAATGTGACGATACCTTACGCGAGAAGGCCCGTCTGTAATTCTTCTAGAAAATCGTCTAGAAAGATGATGCTGAACTGGTTCTTATACTTCTTCAGGAATTTTGGGTCGGTCCAAGCGGATGAGAGAGGTCGCTTCCATGTTACCAGCTCAAGCTTCCATCCCTTTTCGAGAGCACGAATGGCGTACTGCAAGAACCCTCCAGAAAATTCAGCTTCCGCTGCATCTCCGGTGGCCAACACCATCGTGCCAGGGCGTGACATGTTGTCCCACATACTGTCCATCATATTCAGATGGAGGTTCTCGTCGACACCCTGCTCTCCATTTCTCACTTCGTACGTGATATCTTCCGAAATCTCGCCTGCTTCATCAGAGCGGTCGGTCGGTGTTCGGCCCCTTCCCTTTGGTTTGTTTGGTGAGACCTTGCGTTTTCGAACACGGCTGAAAACATTCATCTTATAGTTCAACTGTTCTGCCTCTAGAAAGTAAGAGGGCCAAGACGTTTGGGGATTATTGTTTGCTACGCCGTATATTGACCCGGCGAGCACCCTCTTCTGCACATTCCTTGCTCGTTCCATCACAAGTGCCAATGTCTTGAACGAAAATGGAGGCATGCTTATCCTGCGAGTAAGTGGGATTTGTCTAGAGATTTTATAGCTCTCACAGAATCCGATGAAAATATTAGACATATCCACAAAAATGTGCACATCAGCCTCAGCTTCTAAGGATGAATTAGTATGGTTCATATCAGTATGACTCCTCAACTTCGCATAGAAGTTTTCACGCATAATTTCGATCAGCGATGGAGATGTTGGCTGACAATTGCGATATAAAGAATTCGGTAGAGGTTGTTTCGAGTGTTGGTGTACATGAGGCAGCTGGTTGGCATTGACCTGGTCTCTTTCATGGGGCTTCTGTTGTGCATTAAGAGCATCTAATAAATCCAAATACTGAGATGACCCAACTAAGTCTTTAGCTTCTAAAAGTGGTAATTCCCCATCACGGAACCACGAGTCGACCTTATGTACAATTGTTGTAGTTACGAGAGAGTCCTTAGTAGTTTGCTTTTTGGGCATCCTAGAAGGGGTGGCAGAAGGTAGATATCCCAGAGGGTCAAGTATTTGTGAAAGCTGTAGTAGTTTTGGAGAAGGGCTGGTAAGCGCGCTGGTGCTTACTTCTAGAGACATTGGAGATGGCGTGTGCAATGCTGGCTCAACTCCGCTGGGCGTGTATGAAGTGGCTCGAGACGACTCGCAATGCGCAATGTTAGAGACTGGATATTTGGGTGTTTTAATGTAGTCATTAGAATCCAATCGGAGGTCGAAGTCAAAGGATCCAGTGCTCGAATCAGGCGTGGATGACATAATAGTAGAAGCCTTCTCTGATGGCGTGAAAACAGAGCTACTATTCTCATGATCGATAGAAGAGATGAAGGTATCTTCCGTCCGAGCAAGAGAATCAATTGTAACTGCGAAAATATCGCAAAGGCCATCCCCAAGCTGAGGTGATGGTCGTTTCTTGACGACTCGCGAACCATTAGGCCCCGGTCGTTGTGGATTTGTTTTCATGATAGGCGTTCTCGACACACGAAGGTCCTGGTTATGTGTGATGTCAAGAGCCATTGTCAAAAGGGGACAAGACTATCGCATAAATAGGCAGGGTATAGATTCCGGTGATTTATTAGTGAATTGTGAATTCAGAAATGGGAGCCTAGTAGATATTAGTGGTGTGTTACCAAAGTTAAGTGACTAATAGGTGACGAGAGAAGCTAGTTAGACGCGAAAAGGAAGGCATTGATGTGCAACCGCACGAAACCTCAAGGAACAATAGCCGGCCATATTTATCTCGGAATGATAGATAAATTTTACGGTAAGTGCAACGAGGTAAGGGGAAACGGGGGGACTTTAGGTGTTAAAGCTGAGAGGACTTACGAGATAAGGACGTTGATCGACTGCAGAGGTAACGGGTTGACAAGCTCTGTAGGTTCGTCCATTCTGTAGGAGATGAGGTTTATTGAGGAAATTTTGAAAGACCAAAGATACGGCAACCGTATGGCTTTCAAGAAGACGAAAAGTGGTATTTAAAATTGATTATAATGGTTATTTTCGGATTAGAGGCGACAATTTCATGGTGGAATGAATGAATGACGAACCTTGCCGGAGGAGCTGAGGCGTTGTACTTACGTTAAAGTACTTGGGTACCTAGGTAGGTAGCTTTGATGTTCTAAAAGGCTGCAAAGTTTAGTAGGTAGCCTCAAGGTGATGTGTTAGGTACCTTCAGTACCTTTTATTACGGCAGGCGGTAGGGGTTATTAATGTGGTCAAGGTGTGGATATGAAGTACATATACTTTTGAAGAGGAACAAAGTATGAAGTCACGTGTCTCAACTCTTTACAAGACATCATCTTAGAGGTGCTTACTAGTGTAAACTTTTGTCAACCGTTGTTAGAGATAAAATTTCAATGATATGTTCGACAATGTTTGATTCTAAGCATATTCAATAATGAATGCGTTGAATGCCTTGATAAGAGCCCATGCAACAATACCGTCTTAGAGCTTCTTTTGCATAGGTAAGTTTTATGTGATGTTTGTTAGGTTCATGCACTGATCATCGGGAACTACCGCAGCAGCTTTTGCTCAATACATAAGGTAGGTAGGTAATAATAAGCTGCCGGAGTTATGGGCAAGGCGGGTCTAACGCTTAGATGCAGATTGTAGAATTTCGCAAAAATACCATCTGAAGATACGAATTTATTTAAGCTGGGTAACATCTGTACCTGCCCCAGAGAGCGGTGCAGGAACGACCCCGCATATTGGAACGGCCGCATCTTACTGTACACCTACTGTACACCTATGTAGAAAAGGTAGATAGGCACGTTTCTGCGTGGTTTATTGACCGTTCCGTTTTCCCCCGCTCTTGTACAACCGTATGAGACGGTGATAAGTACGGTATGGGACCCAACGGAAAGGAAATGCCTGCACTAGCTCGATCAAATCCATTTGATCGACAACTTTATTACTTGGCCCCTACATAGTACTTTTCAACTTGACCCCAGTCGGTTCGAATTCAATCTTCGACCCTCCCACCTTCAGTGAGAGAGCTAGCCAAACTAGGCCATCTAGATGCCATCTGGATCTAGATGCCCATCTTTTGAAATCTCTCCCATTCATTCATATTACAGCTGCGATAAGCCTTTCAACCACGGAAAGTCGACCAACTGTTCAAAGCTATTCCTCTCGGGGAAGCGACCGATGTTCCCGTGTCTCTGCGAAGCTACTATATACTACGCGCATAGTTCACTTCAAATATACCCGCTCGCTTTCTATCATCTAGTATCTATTTCCTATACGGCAACATCTTGGGAACCGGCCTCGAATACACATTTGGCCCATCCGATGGAGCCATAGTAATCGATTATATAGAACCCCGACAGTCATAGAATGCTTCGTCTACTTCGTGCATTATCCGATCAAAGTTCCTTATCCCTCATAGTCGACCCCAGACGCACAAGTCTCAGTGTTATCCCGTACCATATTGCCCAACGTCTTCTAGCCATCTGCACATGAGACATCCTATAAGTCACGTCTTAATGCAACCCCAAACGCCAGTACTGTTCGCATATGATAACTTGATCACCGACGATATTATCCAACGTTTTTGACACTCCCGCGATTTATCATTCGAATCGATTCCGATTTCCATACCCAGGTAGTTTATACTATTTATTGTGAGGGAACTTGTGCCGGGTGATACTGTAGCCATCGAATAACCAACCTCGGTTCTACTACAGTTGTAACAGATGCAGTCGAAATGGACAACTTCTTCGGCAACCAGCTCTCCCAAGAGGAGCTGCAGCGCCGCCATTCTCAGCAGCGCAACCAGAGACGCCTAGTCGCGAATTCACTGAACCAGCCCGCTCAACAGCCACAATATGGCCATGTCCCTGTTACGGCTGCAAATCCAGATCCGTCTTTGATGGGCGCTGATTCTCTCGATGATATTATCTGTAGCAATTCTCAGGAATTACAGCGACGACGGAGTCTACCACAACAATTTCCGGGTCAGATGCCCCAAGTAGATACTGATCGAAGAATGTCTATGATGGAATTTGGTGGCGGCGATGACTCCTTTAGGGGCTATCAGTTTGGAGTTATGCCAAATTCTGCTGACGCTATGCACAATGGGTTTCCTACCCTTAACACCAATATACCCCTTCAGGGGACTTCAGGGTTCACCTCCCCAACTATGCTTGCTGATGACTTTTCAGCACTCTCCCCTGACATGGTAGGAAATATGATTGCCTTTTCTAATATGAACATGGGCTCGATGGGCGCGGACGGTTCCATGAACATGTTCTCATCGGCAAATACGATGTCTACCCCCTTTCCACCAAATTCCATGGATGGGTTGCCGACCGACTTTAGTATGGACCTGTCGAATGAGAACAGTGCTCTTGCTGTGGCGAACAACCCCGGCGCTGGTATGGCCGTGGATACCGGCGAGGACAGCATTATGACCACTTCACCACAGTTCTCTCCGCCTAGCCAACCTAACCCCCCAACAAATATCGACTTGGACACTGCTATGAACGGGTTTCAACCCAGTATTTCACCGCAACCTATTCCGCAGGTCCAATCCCAACCCCTCGTGTCTACGCCCTCGTACGAGTCACCCATGGCGACTACAACAGGAACAACTCCAGAGAGTGTCGCTCCTGCCCAGCCGTCCATCCCAGCTGTCATCAATTCTCAACCTCCGAAGGAGAAGACTATATATTCTAAAAGTGGATTTGATATGCTGAGGGCCCTTTGGCTTGTGGCTACGCGGAAAAACCCGCAGGTCAATCTCGGCGCCGTCGATATGTCCTGCGCTTTCGTTGTTTGTGATGTTACGATGAATGACTGTCCGATCATATACGTCTCCGACAATTTTCAAAACCTGACTGGTTACAGTCAGCACGACATCGTTGGTCAGAATTGCCGTTTCCTCCAAGCCCCGGACGGCAAAGTTGAAGCAGGTACGAAACGAGAGTTCGTTGACAATGGAGCCGTCTATAACCTGAAGCAAAAGATTGCTGAGGGCAAGGAAGTCCAGCAAAGTTTAATCAACTACCGGAAAGGAGGCAAGCCTTTCTTGAACTTATTAACCATGATCCCTATCCCATGGGACACCTCCGAGATCAGATATATTATTGGATTCCAAATCGATTTGGTGGAATGCCCCGACGCCATTGCCTCACATCAAGGCCCTGGAACCATGAAAGTCAACTACAAGCACAGTGATATCGGACAGTACATTTGGACACCGCCGTCTTCAAGCCAGTGGGAACCAGAGAACGGACAAACATTAGGGGTTGACGACGTATCTACGCTACTGCAGCAATTCAATCCGAAGGGGTCTGCCTCTGACTGGCACCGGCAATCCTGGGACAAGATGCTTCTGGAGAATACCGATGATGTCGTTCACGTGCTCTCTTTGAAGGGTTTGTTTCTCTATCTGTCACCGTCTTGTAAGCGCATACTCGAATATGATGCTACTGAGCTCGTCGGAAATTCTATCTCGTCTATATCACATCCTTCCGATATTGTTCCAGTTACCCGAGAGCTCAAGGATGCTACCAATGGAAATTCGGTGAACATAGTCTTTCGCATACGAAGAAAGCAAAGTGGATACACTTGGTTCGAAAGCCACGGTTCACTATTCGTCGAGCAAGGAAAGGGTCGAAAATGCATAATTTTGGTTGGTCGGAAGCGCCCAGTCTTTACGCTCAGTCGACGTGAGCTGGAATTTAACGGTGGCATAGGCGATAGCGAGTTATGGACAAAGCTCTCCACATCCGGGATGTTTCTATTTGTCTCCGCAAATGTTCGGTCTCTATTAGATTTACAACCGGAGAACCTTGTAGGAACTAGCATCCAGGAGCTGATGCGTAAGGAATCGCGTGCCGAGTTCGGGCGTTCGATCGAGAAAGCTAGAAGAGGACGTATAGTCACGTGCAAACATGAGGTTCAAAATCGTCGAGGCCAGGTTTTACAAGCTCATACCATTATGTATCCGGGTGATGCGTCCAAGGGGCAGAAACCAACCTTTTTGCTTGCCCAGACGAAGTTAGTTAAGGCCTCTTCCCGGGCAATTGGGCCGGTTTCGTCTACCCTGTCTACTAGACAGAGTTCCAACCATTCATCTACGGAACCGAAGCCAGTGTCCAACTTCGCCGTAGTACAAGGTATTCAGACTCCAGATGACCAACGTCACGGACTCCTATCTGCTGCTGCAGGTGGCGGCATGGCTCCTGGTAACCAAGATAAGGCTCTCGCCTCAGATGATAATATTTTTGATGAGCTCAAGACCACAAGATGTACTAGTTGGCAGTATGAATTGAGACAAATGGAAAAGGTAAACCGGGTACTAGCTGAAGAGCTTCACGGCCTCCTGTCCAACAAAAAGAAACGCAAGCGTAGAAAGGGGATTGGGAACTTCGTCCGAGATTGTGCCAACTGTCATACTCGCAATACGCCTGAGTGGCGGAGAGGCCCTAGTGGTCAAAGAGATCTGTGTAACAGCTGCGGCCTTAGGTGGGCAAAGCAGGTTGGTGAACCCCCTTTCCATATTCCTCCGTGCGGATTACTTACCTATAGTAGACGGGCAGGGTCTCTCCACGAAATTCTTCTCGTGGGGGCAATGGCGATGGTGCAAGTAAGAAATCCAACTCGCCTGTGCATTCCTCTCCTCTGCAAAGAGAAGTCCCCACGAGTGAGATGAGCGTCATCGAGCAGCCTTCCGAGACAGGTACGAGCACAATGGCAAACAGGTCGTCGGGTTCGAACGTGGTTACCAATGCCGGCAACGTTAGTACAGCGCCATCAAGCTCCCGGGTCTTTTCGATGCCTCCACCGAGCCTACCCCTCCTTGGGGGCGGTATCGTTGGCAGCGAAATGACAGCTATTCAGGAAGAGCGGGAGGTCAGCATGTAGCAACGGGATTCTATTGGTCTTCTTTTTAGCAATCTCGGTTCTCTTTCTCTTTTCGATCCAAATCACGGCTATGCAGAGATACCATATCACACTTCTTACATGATTTTACCTTTTCTTCCAATCTACTTTCCCAAAGGGCAAAACGCGATGCAAGTATTTGATAGACGGGTGTGGAGGCTTCTGCAGAGATACCTAGGTGCCCTTGATGGGCTATTATGGAAGAGGGGGGATGCATATACGCGGCGTCGGCTGTCCTCTAATTGGGTGTTTACTGCTTTTTCGTCTTCTTTCTCTTCTTCTCGGCTTGATGGGTCGCTAAGAACTATCGTGTCGTGTTCGAGTTTATCAAGGCCGTGCGACTACTACTACCTGGAGAGTATAGTTAAGGAAAGGGGAAAGGGGAAAGGGGCTGGGGCTATCAACAGATTAAGTTTCGGAAGACAGCTAGGCTGGTGGATAGGGTTGGTTGGTCGCAATGACATGATGAGATGAGGGAAAACTGGGATGAGTTACATGTTGCTAGGTCTTGCTGGGGAACCTGGCTGGGAATATGCAGTTACATTGGTAGAGCACGAGCAGGGCAGGGCACATGTCATGAATCTCATTCTGCCTTGCTCGCACGATGAGTACCAGTTAGCCGCGCGCTTTGCTATGTTGAGACGACGTACACGAATATGAAAAAAAGATTTTGACAATATAACGGCCCCTTAGGGTAGTAAAGTAATATCTGGGGAATCATATGACTCGATAGTAAAGCAAGTAACATGCCTCCTAACACCGCTACCGCGCGTAGCGAGAATATAGACATACTACATAAAGAGGGCAGTGTAGTAAGCGCTCAGTTCGAGAGAACTTTCATCCGGGCTGTTTGTCAGCTCTTCCACGTGTAGTATTATAGACGGATTATAAGTCGAAAAGGGACACCAAAGAGCGTGGGGCTGAGTGCTTGCGTCCGGAGTGCGTAAATTAATTTACTAGCCTGACTTGCGGCTTTCTTTCCGCGCTCACTTATAACCGTGGAAGCAAATAGGGTCATATCTATGTAAGCCGGGTTGCATTGATTTATATTACTGCTACAATATTTTGTCATTGGGAGGCATTGATATATTTAATACCTGACGCATCTCCGGTTGTGTTGTGCAGTACGGAGAGGGCTGATAGCCTCGAGGCATGCTTGAAGGGGTATCTGGTAAGAAGTAAGCGTAGTAGCTAGTGTGTAGGACTATAGCCTTATGTGTGCGGCACGGAACTCAAATACCAACCCCATGCATCGTCACATACAGCAAGCGATGTAACTAGCTTTAGCGGCCTGATAGTTGGGACGTTTCGTAGTTCAGACGATATCTCAAGGCCGAGGAATGGTTCCGGCTCCAGGGAATCGTACCTGGTTATGTGCGACAGCTCGCATAGCCTACCTACCTAGGTAGGTAGGTAGGTACCTATCTCTTCGGCTGGTTCGACCGTACGTTGTAACTCTAGCCTTGAAGTTGATATATTAACTAGCTAGCTAACAATTTTAAACTATTACTCCTGCACGTAAGTGCGCTGCGCCGTACCAAGAACTTGACTGCCGAAGTAGCTCCTTACTACCTAGCGTAGCACTACAAGGCGATGATGATGAGCAGATTATACAATGCCTACCTACCTAATGTTAGGCACTTTAGATGTGAAGTGCACGTTGCTGGCGCATTGTCCCTAAGCCTCTGTCACCCGGAGCTCGGTGGAACATAGGTAAGTATCTAACTTAGACATATGTAACTACCTAGGGGACATACAAAGAGGTATATGTATGATCTAAATATAACTATATATATAAATCAAAGCGTTGTATTATTAGTCCACTTCCCTGTATCACACATACTACCGTAGTATTTTATTATCGAGCTAAGGTAGCGATGAGCTAGTTAGTTTGTTGATCCAAGATATATCTACCTAATCTACCACGACGGCCATAAGGTCGGTGCGGCGCAGCGATTCAGTCTGGATGAATCTCAGATTACCCGATGTTGTTGTAGTATTCATTACCGACGAGAAACATTTACGTGTCGCCGACGTTGACGATTGCACACAGATCGTTTCAGATGATGGTGTTGTGTGTCTTAGATCTATACGATACCGAATTCAGCTTACCAGGATGTGTTTGTGGGTGTGTGTGTGTGTGTGTGAGCGCGCGCGGCTTCAGCAGACGCAGACCGCGGAGACCCCCTGGCGGCTCTACGGGATCAGATGGAGTACAAGCGCCCGCCGTCGAATCGGCAGCGTCGTCGGTCCCTTCTCGGATGGGGCCCTGTCGATAAGTCGATAACCCCCTTGGGAACAGTTTGTAGATCTTGATTTTTTCCAGGGGCTCGGATGTGTGTGTACGGTACCTGTTTGCATATATGTATGTAGGAGACGCACAATGTTTCGTACTCGTGATGACGACAGCCGCATATGTACAATTCGGCACTGTTGTTGTTTGTTATTGTTGTTGTGGTTTATTAGTTGTTTCTGTTATTTTATATAAATACTACCTAGGTACCTAGGTATGTATGTCCTATATTTAGATAAAGTTGTCGATTTATTCTAATCGTCACAATCCATACATACTAACAACGATGATCCTCCCCCATAATATATGAATTTGTATGTGGAGGTGGCACCCAAACGGGTCAAGTTCAACGTTACATTGGCCGTCTCGCCGTTCGAGGATCAGGACGTTCGTAAACAGACTAGTTAACTAACATTTAAGTACCTAAACAATAAACCTTAGATCTCGCCCTCTTTCGACTCGGTGAAAGCTACCCCTAGTGGTAGCTCCACTAAATATTTTATTGATGAGCGCATAATTAATAAACGTACAATATTTAGAGGTCTCATCATCGTGTTATGTAAAGTGTAGTTAATGTATTTTGAAAGGGGTAGTTAATTGTTCTTCCTTTCTCAGACAACTTACCTAAGTAAATACTACCCAAGTAGGTAGCTAAGAAGGTCACTGCTGGCGCTTGTCACCTAACCTAGTTCTATTAGGCATTGAGTTATAAAAAATTAAAAATTAAAAAAATTAAAAAAAAACAATGGAGTTTTACATACACATCGTGCCATAAACCACCGTGGCAAATCGTCTCGCTTTACATACATACAGAAGTCAAAGCGATGTTAAAATAACAATCTCCACATAACTTTCCACATAACTTAAAGCCTATCTTAACTCCTAATAGAGCTGTTCCGTCTAACCGGCATCGTAATACCATAGTACTTACTATTAAATGTTGATTGCTAAGCCCGTCCTGTACGGTATGATATGTTAGGTAGTTGAGGTACTCCTTTACAACTATGGCGAGACATCCCTGATTTATAGTGGCGAGTCATCGTGATGCGTGGTAAAACTATTAAACGTATGCATTGCGAACCTAGGTACCTAAGGTATGAATAAACAACCACGATCATGAATCCATAGAGAGAAGTGATTAATGCTCAATACTGGGCACGCTGGCTGCTGCCAAATTTTCCTATAATGCTTTATGCTAAATCCATTGCGTTCCGTGGGAATATCCTCCACTTGATGTCCGTTATAGTATTATTAAAGTAGTAATTTCCTAAATCCAAAACGCCCAATAGTATGCAAATGCTTTGTAGTTAGTAGTCCCTCCTGCTTGATAGCATATCCAATGCTCAAACATCGCCTGCAATGCTCCGTTCTTCTAACCCAAACTCCTTTACACCTATTGTCGTCCAGCCCTTAATTTCCCAGCCATAGTTCGTCCGATCTCGTCGTTAATGATCTGTGGAGAGGCCGGGCGAAACTCGGGGCCGGGCTTGACGCTTCTGATATCGGCGATACGATATCATTAAAATTCGGAACATTATCCTCTCCAGGTTCCAAGGCCGACGGTGGTTCCATGTCAGATAATAGTACTGCCTCCGCACTTACGGCCGACCGTGCGTCGTCCGCCTCCTCTGCGGCTCGCTGCGTCCACCAACGTTCCATAGACTCCCGGGGACCTTGATACCACCATTGATGCTCAAACCCGTTGTCTACCGTCATCATAGCCGTGGATAGCGACTCAAGTTCCCTAACTCTTTCGGGGTCCTCGCCGCGAGTTCGCTCCGTGTCGAGGGGTACAGTCGTGGGATGATTTTCAAAAGGTAATTCCTCGTCATCGTCATCATCCTGAATATCCCCCGGCCATGCATATGCAGACCACGGCAGCCCTTCTTCACCAAGTCGATACTGACTCGGTGCTGCAGGCAATGCTTTCCAAGACGATTGGTCTCCACCCGTCTGTGAACGTTCTGGGAATAACGACGCAGATACGTGAGGAGCATCCCACGGGCTATCATTAAATAGCGGCGGCGCTGACCTTCCCCTTTCCCCTCGAGATTCACTCGCTGAACTCCGCCTTGGCCGAGGCCTTACCTGTTCGCCAGGTTGATTACCATTCTGACCCCGGGAACGTCCGGGTTCTCGGGCTTGCGCGTGATTATGTTGACGATGATGTCGGCCTGGATGCTCTCGACTCCGCTGCTGGCGCGATTCCGGGATACCTAAGAAGTTGGCATTCGGCGGGGGTACTTGACGAGGAAAGTTTCCGGAATCCCTCGCATTCTTCAAGTTACGAGACATGTAAGTCATTGTATGCGTCTGTGGTGTATGCCGTTGAGACCAAGACACGCCAAATGCGAGTTGGACGAAAACCTGCGGCTTGGAAAGGTTGTGACGTTCGTTGCGTATTGCCTTGTTCCGATTATGATCCATGTTGCTAAGTACCGGCCTCCGTAGTACACGGAGAGGAGGGAAATAAAAAAGAGAGGACGGTTCTTAATAAAGGATGGTACCACTTCGGTTGACAAGGGTCGGTTGGGATTCGATGAGAAACAAACCTGGAGCACACCTGCGGCTACGGGTGCTTGTCTCCAGAATATGACGGGTGAGCCGCTAGATGCGTGCCAAGGCCCTCAAAGCGAGACGCTCGAAAAGGGCAGTTGGGTGCGGCCAGCCAAAACAGCCAAAAATACCAAAAATACCTTAAATCGTATACTTTTCCACCGTTAGCAGTGGAGTTTGTTCCTCTATTATGCGACGCCCTCTGGTTAAGGAGGTAACAGGAGGAATTAAGATGATCTGAGTAGGTGCGTTGTGGAGTATTATATTATAATAAGCCTCAGGAAAGAATCCAGGAGAGAATCCAAGAATCCAAGTTTGTCTAAGCCGCTAGGAGTAGTTCGGAGGCTAGACGAACGGTTTAATGACGGTGGCGTGCAGGAGAGGTTGAGAAGACAGGTGAAAAGGTGCAGCAAGTTGTAAGTAACAATCCTGCTACTAGTCGAAGTGCGTGTACGTCGTGAGTGGCTAGTTCTTAAGGTAGGGTCGCAGAGAAGCGTGCCAGTAATGTATGAGCAAGAAAACGACAAATAGAATTCCAGAATAAGAATGATTAACCTGTCAGTAACCTATGAAGAGGGGCGGAACGATGAAATGATTTGCTGTATCCGCAGCGGGTTAGTCTGAGCAAACAAGCTCATTGGCGAAACTTGACAGGACGAACGGCGGTGTCTAGGCATATCCAGGCATATCCAAGCATGTGTATGTACGACGGTTAGTACGACGGTTAGTATTGTAAGTAGGTATGTACATCACGTCGTACATATGGCTTATTGTATGGCGAAGCGATCCCCAGAAATGTACATGATGCCATGCCTCCTTGCTTCCACTCTGCCTCCGTATGTGGTGTAGGTAGCATATCTGACATGTATGTATACTGGTATGCTAGTATGTAGTGTACATCCATTCCAGCTTCGCCTCACCCCCAGCCAAAAGGAAAACACTAGAAGATCCGCCTGGATGACCCCTGGAAAGGACCCTTGGACTGACAGTTTTTGGTGCGGAAATGGCAAGTTTGAAGGATGTTGATCCCTGCAGCTATGTTTATCATTTGGTCTATCATTTGTCAATTGATCGAAACTTGCATAGTAGCTAACACTATATCGTTAATTCTCGTAGCGAAGACTATGAAGCTATTACCGCATATAAAACTCCAGTATATTGTCGGAAATTATGTATCGAAGCGATTCTAAAGCACAGACTAGCGCCGCTGTCCGATAATATGGAGATAATACCTACATAGATCTCCCCCTTAACTTAGGTAGGTACCTGGTTAATATCTAATAAAGATGTTTCCTTTGGATGGTAAATGAGGCGCCGTTCGGATTAGCCGTTAGGTTCTATAACCGAGCCACATTATCATGACTCGCGGACAACCGGGTTCGAAGAATGACCGGCATAGTAATACCTAAGTATGTACGGTGCCGTACGACTAATACGCGGTACCTATTAGCTATGATGTTTCTCTACTTACCTTTTACTACATACTTTAACTCGACCAACGTCTCCAAATATAATCATAAGATGGGATTTAGGAATGCTTCTTTATCGTAAGCAACCTCAGATCTACCAAACGTCAATCCTCTAACTAGTTTATCATATATTTTGTTTTGGATAGTAGGATATTACTGATGATGACGATGTACTACCTCTTTTCGAAACACTTAAATGTAGTTATAGCAAAAGTGCCTAAAGAAATAGGAGGTATCGCATGAAATATCGGACGCTTTGTAAAGAATTCGGAGATTAAATAAGAAGCAACTTATGTACATACATACATACACTACTAGCGAGACGCCACTATTTTCCGTTATACCGGTGCAATACCAAAACACTTAAGTGCTTAACTTAGGTAGGCACCCCTGTGAAAAGCACATAAATGGACGTACCCGGATATGGTATGTGCATAGGTATGAGTGTACTGTAATTTGCCGTCGTATATAAGATATGTACCTTGTACCTTACCTTTTACATCTAGGCGTATCTTAAATATTGCGTACATGCCTTAAATGCATAGCCTTCGGTGGGATGTTTCTGGAAATAGAAACAACTGCACATCTCGCACAGAGCTTAGCATACATACCTTAGGTACATAATGCAGCTCGGCTGGCTTATCATGTAGCTTTCCCCTCCGCATTGCATGTGCATGCCGCGGCCCACCCATAAAAAAAGCATCATACCTTTTGGAGGTACTTTCAATAATAAGTCGGTTTTTATTTGCATAGTCCAACGTGACATAGTCCAACGTGACTTGTCATTTAAATGTATATAATTCTCAACCAACATCTCATGTGACATGTTTACATTATGGCTAACTAACTAGTTAACTAACCTCTTAACATACCTAATCTACTTCAATTCGATATCTATCGTTTATATCGAAGAATCCCTTGCTTCCTTTTGACGCCAGTCGCTTATATACGACAAGATGCCATTATTGGAAATAATTTAATACATCATGTACTTTCAAATTTATCGTCAGCGCAGTTAAGCTATCGAAGCAATTGTCCTATTTTTACCAATTATCAACTCATCAATCGTGAGGAAGGCCGTTGATAGCGTCATAACATATTAAGGCACAGGTCTCTTTAGATAAGCTCGCTCGTAAGCGACTCCCCAAAACGGCATATTGTTGAAACACCGAATTGTTCAACTTCCAATGCCAGCCTTAATAATGTGGATTGCTACGGAGTTGCGAGAGTTGACACATCACATGAGATTGTTTCATCTCGCAAGCGGGGGACGATTGAATGTTTAGTATGTTTTGACATGTTTCGAATACACAGAACGGAAACAAAAAGCACAAAAGTGCCTTCCTAAGTCTATGCTACGCTACCTACATACCTAACGTAGATGCCCCAGCCACTAACTCTAACTAGAGTTTTACCTACTGCGCGGCCTCATGTGGCTCTTTTCCCCGACGGATCCTAAACTGACAATCCCCCTTATTCGGAACCCCTACCAAATAATGTGGCAAATGCTAAATAATACGCATGTTTCTAGCAAAATGGAAGTTCAATAATGTTTTCTAGAAACGAATTGTTGCTATTCTTTGATACAACTGATTGTGCCGTCTAAAACTAATCTATCATGTGGATATATGCAGAAGCATTTGGGATGCACTAAACTTCAGTAACTCCATATTCAAATCATTCTATTTTCAGACAGCTCCGTTAGCCTGTCTTTCGGGGGTCGATAGCATTGGATCGACGTCAGTCTTCCTCCCTTCGAGTTCGTTGTCATCCCAAAAGCGCGTTGCTTGATCTCTACCTTTGATCATTCCGTAGATATCGAAAGGATCGAGCAAGGTGACCAAAATATTCCTCTCCTGCTGGTACCCTGGCCCCATGATTTCCGTCACGTTATCCTTAGCGAGGTAGACTTTGGTGGAACTTGGTAGCCAGCGGCGCGGGTGGCGGGCGTTCAACAATACGCTATTGCATAGCATAAGCGTCGCTTCGAACACATAGAAGAACCACTCGTAGCGAACAATCGGACTTAAGGCCGAGAAATCGAAGTTCGGGTCCGAAAAGTCGACGTTAGTGGAACCGAAGTACTCGACCGTTCTATATATGCACCTAACCATGATGATGGCTGTGCTGATATAAAGAGTTAGGAGTGCTTGGTTTACTTTGACGTGATTGATGCCGTTTCGTCGACACCTTGTTTGGAATACGCCAGCGAGCACAACGAACAGCGACACAACTACAAGTTGCAATATCAACGAGGCTTTCATTAGTGCCTCGCCCGTCCGCTGCTGTTCCTCTGGTAATGACCTATTGGCCATATAGGCGATTCCATTGCCGTTCAGTGCCTCGACAACCATAGAGATAGCGGCGAAGGTCGTCAGTACTCGCCCAGGATGGATTGGTGAGTGATAGGGGACGAAGTAAAGTATACGGCCGAGGATATAATAATTGCAGAGTTCGTATAGCGGCCTAGTACATAATTCGATAAGCAACTTACGAGGATCAACAGGTAGGTGGGCTTTGAACTTACGGTGCAAAGTAAATAAGACATTGGCTGGCAATATAATAGGCAAGGTTCGTATACTCGAAAGCCCCCAACTCCCTCACAATAAAACCCGAGGCGAATAGAAGCGCGCATAAAATATATAACCAGGTGAGCCTCCAGCTCTTATAATGACTAGTCCGTGTTGTTAGAATTGCGTTGGGCGACTATTAAGATGCCAGCTTTTGAGAGCACTTACATTGCTTGCCAAAGGTGAACACCACCGGTAGCTAGAAAGGCGACTGCGAAGAACACCGGTGCTCCCTTGTTCGGAGCGTATATATAGAAGCTGCCGTCGACTTTTCGTCCGTCCTCCATACTTGCTAGCAGCACGTCCTCGTTTAGGGAAAGATGGGTTAGGCTAGGTGGATAAGGTAAAATATATATAATATAACTTGATGATCAACTGCTGCTATTTTTCCTATTGATTCGTCCGCGCCGAATCCAGAATGCTGAATCTACACGGCCTTGATGGAAGTCCATGATGCCTTCTTATATATACAACTATCTCTTGGGTAAAAATATAGAAGTGTGCCTTACATGCTTTGTATTTCTTGAATATGAAGCAATCCTAGCCTCATAGGCGACAACCGACCAATCGCATTACTTACAGGAATACGGCGTAAAGGTAATATTAAGTCGCGCCACGAAGCGTGGCCTAGCATAACCACTAATACACCTCTATGTCTTCCATCTTATTGCATACCTAGGTTCGTGCGGCTGGACTAAGCCTATGCTTGTACGAAATTGTATTAGTCTCCTTCATTGGTGCCCAGATATGACGTTCCTCTTATAAAGGCAGAATCTCAGCTCTATTTCGTTAAAGTTAATTCGAGAAAGAATAAGCATATCCTCAGTATACTCAGTATAAAGCTTTGTGGCAGTGCTCACGAAGTAAAGTAGAGCGACGAATCAAAACTGTTCGCGAAATACGCGGGGTGGAGAGATTACCTGACGTAGCACTCAGGCGTATTGCCCGTATTGCCAACGTATTGTGTAGGTAATGATAGAAATGTGGCTTAGGATTCCTATCGATAGACAATAAGTCGAGATTAGATAACATAAAGCTTAGGTACGTAGATGTCGTCACTGACGCATTCATCCATCGGGTATCCGGCTCCTGTGGTCTTATGTTTCTTACCTTACTCAATTCTCAATTCAAGACTCTACTTTTCTTCTCATAGCCAAGAATTAAACGGCATTCAAACTAAAAATGTCTAAATTAGACAAGTTAGAGAAACTGGATAAGGAAGACCTCAAGAAGGCATTCGACCTCTCCCACTTCGACTTAAATGCTGTCATACGTGGCATACAATTAACACTCGTTGGTGGTATGTTCTGTTCTGTTCATATATAAGGAACTCAACTATTCCCGTAAGGTCGTTAACATCTCTTCTATAGCTCACCGAGCTCTACAAAACCCCGCTATATTCACGAACGATCACTATAGGCAGGCCGCCATAGCCGTCGGTGCTGGCATTGCGATCCGGTTGGCCATTGCCGTTCCAGTAAGATTCCCAAGACCTGATCTGCTTAGGTCGACTTATAAATAACCATCTTAAAAATTAGATCATCGGGATCAAAGTTCTTCTGAGCGTCCTCTCTCTAATATTCGACCTTGACAAAGCCACGTGGGACGATACCCTGGTAAATGGCCTTGACTTGATCGCCAACCATGTTCTTCAAGTCCCTTTGTTTCTCATGACTCTCATGAGGTATATGACACCAACACTGGATAACATGTACGTCTTCGTATCTTCATGGAAATATGGCTTGTGCTCATTTAACTCCTAATCTGCCAGGTTCATGGACTCGTTACGATGGGTAGATATGACCTATGTCCACAAGCATAAGCACGAGAATCCCGATACACTCCGTGATATGTACTATCCAAACCTCAGCAAACTCAAGCATTTGGATGGGAGTACGCAGTCAGGAAGCACGGCTGAGGCCGTTACTATGTTCATATGGAAGTTTGCTCGAAAGGCGTTAATTTCTCTGGCCGTATTCGCTCTGTCGTACGTCCCATACATTGGCCGGTTGGTACTTCCTGCGGCTAGTTTCTATACGTTCAACAAGGCGGTTGGTCTGGGGCCAGCGGCGGTCATATTTGGTACGGGAATTTTCCTCCCGAAGCGCTACCTCGTCATTTTCCTGCAGACCTATTTCGCTTCGCGGAGCCTAACGCGTGAACTACTCGAGCCTTACTTCGCCCGTATTTACTTCACCAAGGAGCAGAAGCGAAATTGGTTCAGGAGCCGTGAGGGACTTCTTTTCGGGTTCGGCATTGGCTTTTACACGCTTCTCCGGGTCCCGCTACTTGGCGTATTGATATATGGCATTGCCGAAGCATCGACCGCGTACCTCATCACTAAGATCACGGACCCTCCTCCATCGCCGAATGCGTCCCGTTCCGAAATACAGGAATTTGCAGCAAGCCAACAAGTCTGGAAGAACAAGCATGAGTTCCTCAACCTTCCATTGGCGAATTTGGATGCTATCCATGGAGATGAGCCGCCATCATATGATGAGTCGATGAAGCAGAAAAGCAGGAAAGAATTGTAATGGCCTTGTTAATTCCTAAAGACCGTAATAAATTCTAGATTGTAAGGGGTACTCTCCATTCCGTAACTCAATTAGACCGACTGCAAGTTAAATCTGTTTATCATTGAAATACTTAGATATTTTATTTAAAATAGTTTGCGACCTCTACTGTCATACCAAACACTTTATACCCGGATCGGACAAGCCAAGAGAATAGTAAGATAAGCTATAGTCGGGTTCTCTATATGAATTACGTTTCCCGGAGATGTTTTCCCTTATCAGCTGGATGCATATACCTGCACTTCCGTTCGTCGACTTTGATAGGTATGATAAGGTAGATTCTCAAGTGGGGGTGCGAATAGTTGGAGATTTTGATACGACAACCTACGCTAGGGATATCTATTAGACATACCTAAGCTGTCACGTCCTTGCTGTCACCAACATGACGCAGGCTGCTTGATATCTTCCAGTCTGTGATATCACAATGCCTGTTGCGATAGGGCGCCTCTCCGCAGACTACGATGCGGGGTATGTCCAAGTTCCGTTATAAGAGGTATATATACCTTAACTAGGTAGTTAATATAAACCTTAACGTGTAGCTTCTGTAAGACATTGACGTCCGTCCGGATGTGTATGAGGAGCTAAATACAAAACTTTCGTTGGTACCAAAAGCCACAACCACCCTGGCAATATCACCATTGGAAAATATAGCAAATCTTAGAAAGCCATTATGGGTAAAACCGCGATTCGTACTGCTGGCAAGGTAAGCCTCGATAAGCCGGCGACAGAGCATAAAAACATTCATGTAAGTCAAACTAGATAGACTTCCAAAGCTATATCTCCCAACTAATACCGTATCAAGAATAGATGGCATCCCGATAGTATGAGTTCAAGACGAATATCATTACCAGGAACTTACCTGCTGATACGTTCATAGTTCCGTTTGCTGGTACTATCAAGGATGGGGAGACAGTGAAGATTGAATGCCTTGACTGGTAAGCCAAGATGTCCCATAAAACCCTGTCTGCACACAAACTAATAGCAATCACAGGACAGGAGGTCAAATCGGAAATAACGACAGCGCGGACGATATCCGCAATGCAGACCTAACTAGGTGCCATTGCCTCACAGGCCCTTTTGAGATCGAAGGCGCCCAGCCAGGCGATATCCTCCTAGTTGAAATCATGGACGTCCAGCCATTCCAAGACCAGCCCTGGGGGTTCACCGGCGTCTTCCACAAAGACAACGGCGGCGGATTTCTGGACGAGATCTACCCTTCGGCTGCAAAGGCGATATGGGACTTCGAAGGCATCTTTGCTACGTCGCGCCACATACCGCACGTCAAGTTCGCAGGAATAATCCACCCGGGGATTCTGGGCTGCGCGCCGTCGGCTGAGGTCCTAGCGACTTGGAATAAGCGCGAGGCAGAGCTTATCTCGGCTAATAAACTTGAGAGGCAGGTCGCCCTGCCGCCGGAGTCGAAGGGCCTGCATGCCGGTGCGGCGGATGCAGCTCTTGCGGAGAAGGTCGGTAGGGAAGGTGCTAGGACGATCCCGGGGCGGCCGGAACACGGTGGGAATTGCGATATTAAGAATTTAAGCAGAGGCTCGAAGGTCTATCTCCCGGTTCACGTTCCCGGCGCGAAGTTCAGCGTTGGGGATCTACATTTCTCGCGTGAGTTGAGCTTTGATGCTTAGACCCTAGACAAATAAATGGAGAATGCTGATTTGAAATAGAGGGCGACGGCGAGATCTCTTTCTGCGGGGCGATAGAGATGGCCGGTGTCATCACAATCAACTTCAAAGTCATCAAGAACGGAGTAGCAGATCTGGGTCTCAAGTCACCCATCTACCTACCCGGACCGGTAGAGCCGCAGTTCGGACCTGGTCGCCATATTTACTTCGAGGGTTTCTCGGTGGATGAGCATGGCAAGCAACATTACATGGATGTTGCAGTTGCTTATAGACAGACGACTTTGCGTAAGTACACCGAGAGAAGTAGAGGTGGGATAACTGGTTAACACAATACAGGATGTATCGAATATCTCCGCCGCTTTGGATACAGCGACTACCAGATCTACCTACTTCTATCGTCGGCACCCATTCAAGGACATGTGGCGGGCATCGTTGATATACCGAATGCGTGTACAACCCTGGGTTTACCTGTTGATATCTTCGACTTCGATATTATGCCATCCGGACCGGCTAAGGCATTGGATATGGGTAGCTGTGCTTTTGAAAGCGGGGTGAGTAAGGGTGAGGTCACGGCTGGAGGTAAGAATAGCGAGCGTAGCTTCGGTGGAGGGTTGACGTATAAGGCGTCTGTAGCTGAGAGGGTGAAGGAAGCTGTATCGGGATGAGGATCTTGAATCTTGAGCAGTGAATTTTGAATAGTTCATACAAAATATATCTCCATTAAAGTATTCCCCATATAACTTTATACCGGACATAAATTACTTCATAAATTACACATGTACAAGGTGCATTAGCCGACTTATTGGTTGCATGGAGCGTCTAAGCTTAATCGACAGATAGACCAATAAAATCCACGGATATTAGGCATGTGGAGATGATGAGATACTGGGATCGAGAAACCCCACTTCACCAACCTCCGATCTTACACCGCTTACGGTATCATACATACAGTGTCGCACATACGGCCCATATCGTATGTACAAACTGCTCCGTACATGCCATAATTTCTTGTGGCGCGGGGAAGGTAGTTCGATGTTCTGTCGTGCATTCGTGCATTCGTGCATTCGTGCATTTGCAAACGACATCGTTCCAAGCTTCCCGAATGCAGCCCTCGGCTCTCGCATACCTTAGTTTCTTCGCTATTCACCATTTGCTACTCACCAACTTTCTGCTTAAATAAACATCTGACATAGAATCGCGTTTGAAAGCGTAGCGTTTGAATTTTAACGATATATTTTGAATAGCTGTTTGGATCTTTTTAATAGTTATAACTTTTTTTGAAGCTGTATTGAATTTCCCTTTTTTTCTTTCTTTTTTTTTTTAAGCCATTTCCCCTTTTTAACCAGCTCACCGTCTTTTCCCTCCTCAACCCCGCGACCCTCGCGTTCTCGCGTCCTTGCACACCTTGCACACCATGACCTAGACGTCATATCGTCTGCTCTTCCCGGGAGTTTCATTCATCCAATACATACAGCCCACAGCATCCATAGCACCCATAGCAAAGCACGGACACGTCACTCTACTTATAGCCTGGGATGTGACCACCATGGCGGACGACCCAAAGTTTCCACTAGGTAGACCAGACATGCCACGGCCCCGTAGAGCCGTAACAGAACCCATCGCAAGACCCTCATCTCCTGTACCTGCATCAAGTGCATCAGGGTCAACCACATCTCAATCCGAAGAGTTGGTCGAGACTCTTTATAGCCACCCTTCCGTCAAGATAATCTCTTTTACCTCCACTCAAGGCAGCTCATTTGGTTCGCGTCCCTCTTCTTCCCATGAGGATCGACCAGGTACCTTACCAGCTTCGTCGCGACTCGAAAGAACTCTTGCTGTTGGTAGGTTTATCGCCTTCGGCCTACAAAGCTCTACCCCTTTTAGCTAATATTAAATATTACAAGGCCCGTTCCGCATATACCGCGCCCCGGGGTCCGTGGCTTTTCTTAGCTGCGGCTCTGCCCTTCAGCCCATCCTCCCGAAAAGTCAATGCTGGTGCATCGACGAGGATAACAGCAGATTCGTCTTGCAGATACGACGACCTCAATACTGGAGGATCGAGCTACCAGTCTTAGATCCCGATGACCAGGACCGCGCTCTATTGTTAAAGCAAGTTTTGGATAAGACACTACTATTTGAAAAGACACATTGTCCATTTAAGAGGAGTTTCACGGTAGAATTACCGGAGGATCCGCATACACCAGTGAAAAAGAAGGCTTGGACGCCGGAAGGGAAGAATTTATTATCGTCGCCTTTCTCCGACTCCTCCCCCCAATCCTCACCGACAGCCAAACTCTACATGGATAGACGTTCCAGTACTCTAAGCGACATATCCCTTTTCAGGGATGATATTGGACCACATACACCCCGTGATTTATCGCAATACAACTATCAGCCGGAATCTGGACACTTGATGTCCGAGTCTGAAGAGTCGACAGTCACCGAGGAGAGGGAAGATAGTATTCGTCCTAAAAAATTAGATCTAGCGGCTCTAAAGGCTCTCCAGGACGGTGGACAATCTCTAGCTTCCAATTTTGGTACTGTGTTGGAATTAGCAAATATCCCATGGGACATTGTCAAGGATAATGTGGTTTCGTATAATACCAAGCAATCGGTATCAGGACAAAGCGACGTCAGCTCTACTAGCACAAGTCATCATCAGCGCGCCATGCGAGCCCAGGAGGAGGCGGCAGCCTTAGCTGTGCAAGACGCTGAGCAGTTATTAGGCCCAGTAGATTCCCACAGCATCTCAACGCAACCCCAGACATCACAAGCTGTCGATTTCGAAAAGTGGGAGTCAATGCTGCAAGAACCCCCCGCACCTAATAATAGAAAAGGGAAAGTCACAGGTAAAGAGGTTGACGAAGGGCCTTCGTCCTTTGAAGGATCCGGTCGTATCGCACCCATCAATCTAAAGAAAAAACGGATGAGCCGAATGTTAGCTGGCCGAACCTACACGGCCCCTCCACAGGTGACTACCGTGTCTTCGCTCCCTTCAAAGTCGAGAGAATCATCAAGCGCTACGAAGCCCCATCCTCCGCCGCATTCACGTCTTTTAGAATCGGATGAAAGTTCTCCTGCAGGGTCAAGCGACTCATTTCATAGTGTACAGTCATGGAATTCACCAGCCAACCCGCTCCCTCCATCGCCGCCATCGTCTCGCCCAATCACGCCTTCTGAATCTCAATTTTCTCATCCACACGATGATATCGTTCTTCCTCATCAGTCTTCGCATCAAAGAGACAACCCGGCGTGCACAAATACGCCAGAGACGGATAAGACGTTTGATGCAAGCTCCGAAGGGGTCAAAGACCATGCTAACGAAACAGCCTCGCCCTCCCAGCGTTCTCCCACCGATAGTAAAAATAACCATGTGACTATTGCCGAGTCTTCCAAGGCATCGCACGCATCCGGCGTGGAAGAGAAGCCGCAAATCCGACCGCGGCCACGACCTCATAGCTTATCTATGAGCCGACGGGCTCTATCGCCGTTACCCCCTCCCGCTAACTTCTTCTCGCCACCCCCCAGGCAAACCCCTCAGAGTCGTATGACTGCTGTCCGTCGGCTACCAGCCACGATAATAAACAAGACGGTGGAGCTTCTTCTAAGTCCACCGACTTATCTCGTAAATATCATGTTGAAAGTCGCCGCCAGAATTCTCGCCGGCGAATGGCGAGGCCTTGTCTTCGGCATTGGCGAAGGAGGTGAGAAGATCCCGGTTCAGTGGGATTATTCCGATGGCGAGTTTAGCGATTGGAGCGATGACGACGAATCTTACGCGTCGGCAAGAAATAAACAGAGCAGCAACAGTAGCAGCAACAGCATCTCACAGTTCGAAGATAGCCGCTGGGAGGTTGACTAGAGAGACAAACGACAGGCTGCATGCAATTTGTGTACTATAGTAGTATCGGTTTTAATGAAGATATGGGCTTGCATGATCTATTGCATGGGATGGTTGAGGCTGGTGGGAGTTAAGGGGGTTTAGGGCAGAACCATCCATCCATCTCAAACGTTGTTCGGGTTTTCCAACTGGATTGGAACGGTAGGGTTGGGCAGGGCATTGGGTTCCGGGGGTTAACCGGCTGGGGGACAGAAGAATCTCCCTTCTGGTTATTTAGTAATGGACGTGGTGGTGTGTTGATGTCGATAGCATATCGAGAAAGTCACTCCCTCGGCCTTGGGTAGAGTTCCTTAGGTAGATACCACAATAAAATAGGTAGCATACATGTGTTCTGTGTCGTTTTGGTGAGGTTTAAGTGTCTATCGAATATCACAGTACGCCTAACAAACGATGTGAGAACCTGGTTTTAGCATTCTATATAGGTACCTGACTTGTTGTATTAGTGTCATCGCAAATATGTAAATTAAAACACTCCCTTCTTTACATATTACGCAGACGTCATCTTTAGTATCATTGAGGAAGAAATGTAATTATCTCTATTGTTAAGCATCAAACCAGTATAGAGACCTTGAACTTATTTATAGGTATGAAGCATGACTAGTCGTAAGTCTCCTTCGAGTCTTCTGTTGCGGTTCTTCCTCTCGAGTAGGGGTATCCATCTCTAACTCTCCGCGGACTGCCCACCCAGCATCCGTATATCATACTATGTACACGAGAATTTCTGCTATAATGGTCTAACGGATCACAACTAGTACCTAGTAAAAGTATAACCGTCGTCGATGTTCGGCTATCTATGCGCCGGTGTCCTTAATCTCGCTGATATCCGAGTGACCAGTGCCTAGGGAGTGCTTCGCAAGAGCCTTCTGGCCCTGACCAACCCAGCCGCACTCGTTGCACATGATGACGAAGTCGGAAGTGTCTGTGTAATAGTGGTGTTCGTCTTTCAGCTTCCGGCACATCTCCTGCGCGTGCGCGATGATATGATCGCTGCTCTCGTCCGCGGCCCAGCGCGTCACGTCGAACTCCATGACCTCCTGGCCCTCGACGAAGATCTCGGCGACCCGGTCGTAGTGCACGTTGGAGTACACCAGCACGCAGCGCATCGGGTAGCCGTTGCCCTCGCCGACGCGGTACACGGTGCCCGTCTTGACGTCGATGACGCAGATCTCCAGCGCGAATACTTCCGAGATGATGGCTAGTTCGATCTCGCCGCCCCACGTGTCCGGGCGCAGCATGTTGGCGCAGTAGGACTCGGGCTTCTTGCCGAGGATCACGGCGCTGTATTTTTCGGGGTTCGCCCGGATGTGCTCGACGACTAGACGCCGTAGCGAGTCCGCCGTGAAGGACTCGTCGGGGCCGGAGCGGAGGCCGCGCAGGGCGCCGCCGACGGCGGTGAAGAGGCAGCTGTTGTCGTCGGGCATGACGCGGAGGACTGGGGTGAGGCGCGCGGTGTTAGTTTAAGTGGTTCCGGTAAGATGCGCCATTGGATAGTGCTTGACTTACCTAGCGTAGAGCCGGTTTCCGGCATAGCGACGCTGATGTTCTGGTCCTTGATACCTTGGCCTTTGCTTTTCTCTTGGCTCTGAAGCGACGACTGGAGGCCGGGGAGGGCCGCTGCGGGGGGTGCGGTGGTCGCGGCGGGTTCTGGAACAGGCGGGGTATTTTGTGCGACAGCAGCGGAAGCATCTTCCTTGGGGACGACAGTGAGGTTCTCTCGATGAAGGTCAAGAGATTGCGCCGAGAGTTGGCCTTGGTCGGCGGTTAGAGCTTTAGGAGGCCAACCATACTTGACTGTGACGTCAGCGAAGCCGGTGCTCGACTTGAGGGATTCGAGGAGCTGGTCGACTGTGGAGGCATCGTCGAGTTCCAGCGTTCCCCCACCCGACGGAGCCTTGTATCGGATCCTCATCGTAGCCGCAACGAGCGAAGTAGGTTGAGGAGTGAGTGTGTACGTAGATAAGTGAGTGAAAGAGCGGAGACTTGGGAAAAGAGACGGGGCAGCGGAGACTTAGGAAACACAACACGTCGGGGTAAGAGAAGAAGACCACCAAGACCAAGACAAAGGGATGAATGGATGATCAGGTAACTAAGTAAACCAATAAGTATTTTATCAACAGCTATTAAATATTAAACACCCTTCCTTATACCAACCAAGACGTGGCGATATGACTCCTCGTCCAAAAAGAAAAAGAATAAAACAACACCAGACCCGCCCTACGTACACCAAAAATCAAACATCTAATAGCATCCCGTAGTTGCTCGTACACGTAAGTCGTTGGGTATATCTAGAAAGAAAGAGAACTCCGTCAAAAAGCCACCCCTCTACGGGGAACTGGAGCTACCCGGTTGGCGATCATGGGCTAGGGCTTAATTGCAAGTCCAGTGTGGAGAGCTGTATGCGATTTAGGAGGGTATGTAGTAAGATGTAACTTACTTATTTATATCTTAGATCGGTTGTTGTTTTAACTATCCTAGCTTATAAGTGACTGATGATATTTGACGTATTCGAACGTGCCAAAGAAATCTTTTCTTGGTTAGTATAATTATGGTAAGAGCATAATGAGGATACTCAATTTAATCTGTATGTAGGTTGGCATCTTTCCTTCTTGTTATGTTTAGGATAGTTAGTAGTTATATCATTCTTTTTAGAAGCGCTTTACGTTGATATGCGGATATCATTATCTTGATAATTAGGAACGGTTGTTGATATCCTAGCCTCGGAGATGAATATTAAATAGGTACAATTAGACCATAGTAAATCCAAGACATGGGCCAATATTACAGAGGCTAAAGTGCAAAGCTGATTCCGTACTTATATGTTATGACTTGTTCCGAAATCATTCTTGTTGTAATTCGACCGGTTGTTGCGAATAGATTCTAAGGCTTATCTTTTACTTTAGGTGTCAAGAACTAGAGTCGTTAGTGAGCAATATAGTTATAGATTATACGTAAGTTTCTGCTCGTCTGAATTTAATCTAGCGCATTTCATTATCGTATAAAGTTTTAAGAGACCCCAAAGGAGCTCTCCTTCTATAAGTAGAGATACTTTGGCCTAGCCCTATATGATAAGTGGTAGGTCTGTTAGTAAGAGAAATAGCATCATGAAGAAGTGATGATATTACTTAAGACCGCATTATAAGGTATGTAACTACGTCGATCATCTCTATTCGCTATGTCAACTAGAATTACCGAGCTATAAAATCTTTTAATAGTAGTACGATTTATCTAAACTTGCACTATACAGTTGCAGGCTATCATGCGCCTAACTCTCCTATCGAATAATCCAACTGGTTAGCATGAGACACGAATGCACGTTAATAAAGCGAATACATGTATAAGATGTGATTTTCTTATTCAGAGCATAGGTAGATATAACTCTCCTGTCCACACCAGTAAATATAAGATATATGTTCTGAGGATATCGTGGGTTCAAAAGAATATCCCTGTCACGTCATACTAGGTCTCGTTGACGCGACCGTCGCGATAGGCTTGAGAGAGGGGAACTCTCAATTCGGTAAGAAGCAGCTAGGTATTCATAATGTAACACGAAGATAATATCTCCATAACAAGAGATAACACGCTCAATTCTTATATGCTCTCCGGCGCTATTAATGTTCGGGTAGTGCCAGGGCCGTGTTATCATAGGAGAGGCTGATCACGACATTACAGTCCACGCCTAGTTACCATTGGTAACACTCGTTTTCTACTATATACGTGACGGCTGGTAAGATACTTTACTAGCTCTTATACCTAGCCAGAGTGCAATTCATATGCACCTAATTACATTTATAGAGGCATCGCCCCTTTACTACTAATACAAGTGAATGTCTCTTCGATTCAAAAGTGTAACAGGGTAATATAGCTCGAGATAGAGGTCTCATTCCACCATAGACTTGAGCCTCTGTTGTGAGTGCTGGTATAACAATGACGAAAAACGAGGACCACAAAACGACCATATGGTCGTCAACGCGACAGGAGCCCAGCCAGCAAGGGAGCAATGACAATGGCAGGTCTCGCATTGGGAGTATTTGGATCAGGCTGATGAGCTCTATCGGGTGGTATCCAAAGGGTATGCCAGAAGAAGAGAAATGGCTAATCCTAAAACTCGACTTGAGCATCTTGATCTTCGGCTGCCTGTCTTTCTTCACCAAGTACCTGGACCAACAGTCGATCACCAATGCATATGTCAGGTACGTCTTCAACATATATGCTACCGTGCATAGCCGCTAATACGTGAGATCATTAGTGGTATGAAAGAAGAACTCGGCATGCACGGTGACCAGCTCAACTACATCACAGCAACCTTCTGGGCGTCATATTGCACCTTCATGATTCCAGCGTGCTACTTCCTGACGCACTATCCCGCCAACAGGGTTCTCCCGGCTCTGGAAATCGGCTGGGGATTATCTACCTTCGGTCTGGCTTGGGCTAAGAACGTCGAGACGCTGTATGCTATGCGATTTTTCACCGGTATCTTCGAATGCTGCTCTTTTACTGGAACGATCTACGTCATCGGTTCTTGGTATAAGCCAGGGGAGATTGGACGACGCGTCGCTCTTTTCTTCATTGCAAGTCCGCTGGGAACTATGTTTGCAGGGTATTTGCAGGCTGCGGCTTACACTAATCTGAATCAAGTACACGGCTTGGCCGGCTGGAGGTAAGTCCCCTATACTAGGACATGGTTCATTGAGAGGTTCAAGATGGTATGTTGCTTATTAGCAGATAGATGGCTCTTTATCGTCGATACGATCATTACGCTTGCCATATCAGCATTGTAAGTCTACCTTATAATGATGGATACCAGTACTTTAGCGAATATTAATCTATTCCAGCGGCTTCTTTGTCTTTCCCGACGTACCGACAAGGAAGAAGCCGCGTTTCATCACGACCGAAGAGCACGCTCTTGCGCGTAAACGTATCCAAGGACTTGTAGCTCCGCCGCAGCTACAACTATCTCGAGATATATTCAAGCGTGTATTTTCTCGTTGGCACTGGTATCTCTTCGTACTCCAATGGACGTTGATGGACCAGAACTTCCTCCCTGGAAGTCAACCGTTCTCTCTGTATCTGAAAGCAAAGAGCAGCATATACTCGGTCGTTCAGATTAATACGATACCTACCATCGTTACGGCAGTGAGCATTGTTGTTGCACTGTTCTGCGGTGTCATTGCAGATAAAACCGGACGGTTTTGGCTTCCCGCCATCGCCGTGACTTTCCCAGTTCTTATTGGTATGGTATTACTTGTGGTTTGGGACGTTGGTGAGAGCGGCCGTTTAGCTGGGTTTATACTCACCGGATTCGAAGCAGGTAAGTTATCGGGCCAATGGCCTGCTTCTCCTTTTTTCTTCCGGTTAATAACTTAAGATATTTATACTAACCACTTCCTAGCTTGCTCGCCCTTGACTATGGGTTGGGCATCAGTGGTTATGGCTGGGGACGCGGAGGAACGTGCTGTAGTAACAGCTAGTATGAACGCCATCGGCCAAGCTATCACAGCTGGGACTCAAGTGGTACAATTTCCAGCAAGCGGCGGGCCTAATTTCCGCGGCGGATTCATCAGTGTTCTAGCAACTACTGTAGCACAACTTGGCACAATCCTCGCTACCCTATTTTTGAGTCATAGGGAATACAAGCGCAAACAGAAACACGTAGATACGTTATCCGAGCCGGAGGTGGTGGTGGGGGATGCTGAGTTGGACAAGACATTGGAAACTGATGGTTGATATATTTTTGTGTATTATAGATGTTTGTTAGCTGAGTTAATATCCGCTTTGTTAGTTGTTCGTGATACTCAGTATGTGTACCGAATGTATGTGTGTACCTAGTGTTAAAGAGTGATTGAAAACATAAAATGCTACGATGAGACCTTTGAACCCCGTTATTTATATAACATTGCCTATAGAATATTCTATGTATCTATCAGTCATATAACAATACGTGTAGTTGCAGGTGGGTATTCGGGTAATCATCGGCTATACTAGGTAGCTTCGATAAAGACTTAAGAACTTAGAACTGAGACTTTGTAGCGGCGCCGGTCACTAACACCAACAAACCGCGGACCACCTCGAAATAGCACTTGTTATATATCGGCGAAATTGCAACTTGGCCGCTATTTTCCACCCCGACCTCAAGTGCTAGCTTTAACTTTTTTGTTTGAAGCTATATTATCTAATTCGAGACCGAGCTTATCTTTTTTCATCTGGCTTTAAAGCTCTTGTTATGGCTGACGAAGCCGAGAAGCCAGCCGAAAGCGCGGTCGAGGTTCGCGAGTCCATCGAGGCTAAAGCAACTAATAATAATGACAATACCAACGACACTCCGCAGGATCCGGACGCATCTAAAGCTGCTGTAAACTCTAGGGATGCTAGTGATAACGACGAGGGTTCTAGAGGAGACTTAAGTATCAACGCCGCTGTAGACGCGAGCGCAGAAGCTGGCGCAGATGGCGAAGACGACGCGGATGCTGATGGAGAGCCCGAGGAGGGTCGCGCCCCGGGTCGTCTCGATCATGACATGTTAATTGTCATTGAGAACACGGCAAATTATCTCTCTACTTATAGAGACGCTAAGTAAGTTCTACTGGCCTGGTTGGTAGTTGTTATTTCATCTAACAATGAACTCGATAGCGGTTACCATATTGCCTCGCACTTCCAGCGCATCCCAAACCGACGACTGATCCCAGAATATTACGACGTTATAAAGGAGCCCATCGCTTTTAGTACCGTTCGAGTAAGTCACTGGTCCAATTGATCCCCCTTTTCATGCCGTCCTGACACTAATACTTCCCATTGTAGACTAAGAAGCTTAGAAAGCAATACACATCCTTCTCCGAATTTGTTAGGGATGTCGCCCTCATCTCCCACAATGCCATGGTCTATAATCGACCTTCCTCGGAATTCTTTCAAGACGCCGCTCGCTTACGAGAGATCTTCAAGGAGGAACTTCAAAGGCTAGTCAGCGAGGGAACTATCAAGCCCGAGGATGCCGTACTCCCCGACCTAGGAGAGATTCCCGAGGCGGAGGATTCCCCTCCTCCGAATCCAGATGAGGAAGAAGTAGAAGACGAAGACGAGGAAGATGAAGAAGATGACGAAGACGACGATTCGGACGATGAGGGTGGTCGACGACGTGGGCGACGGGGTGGTCGTCACTCCACTTTGGGACGAAAAGCCGACACGAGAGACGACGATTCACACAAGAGACGTGGCCGTCCTCCTAAGGTTTTTACTCCGCTAGAAGCCCGCATCCACACACTGTTGAAAGGTCTCCGAAAGCCAAAGCATCCCGATGGAGATCTGTTAATCATCCCGTTCGAGAAGCTTCCAGACAAGCAGACGACTCCTGATTACTTCGCCGCCATAAAGAACCCCATAGCGATGGATCTGATCAAGCGTAAAGCTAAGAGGAAGAAGTATCAGAATGTGGATCAAGTGCTGAGAGACCTCGATATAATGTTCGAAAACGCAAAACTATATAATGAAGAGGACAGCCAACTATATAAAGATGCGGTCGAGTTGCAGCAGCAAGCTCATTTACTTGCTGAACAGGAGAAGGCCAAGCCCGATAGCGAATTCGAAGACGAGGACGGTAGGCGACCCCTACCAGAAATTTTCCATAAAGGGGAGATCTGGAGAATTGGTAAGTTTTATACATTCCTACATCTTCTATCATATATGATGAGGAATACTGACTGAATTTAGGCGACTGGGTTCATGTTACCAACCCGAACGATTTGACCAAGCCCATCGTGGCACAGATCTACCGAACTTGGGAGGATAAGTCGGGACAGAAGTGGGTGAATGCGTGCTGGTACTACCGCCCAGAGCAGACGGTCCATCGGTTCGAGAAACATTTCCTCGAAAACGAAGTGGTCAAGACGGGCCAGTATCGGGACCATCGTATCGACGAAGTAGTAGATCGGTGTTTTGTCATGTTCGTGACTCGCTATAACAGAGGTAGACCGCGAGGGTTCCCTAAGAATAAAGACGTCTATGTTTGCGAGGCGCGATATAACGAGGAGAAGCACAAGCTCAACAAGATTAAAACATGGGCGAGCTGCTTGCCTGATGAGGTCCGTGAGAAGGACTACGAGATGGATCTGTTCGAGGCACCTCGCAAGCTTAAAAAGGTGATCAGCCCTATCAAGCATCTTCTTCAAGATGATGCAAAACCAACGGATCCTTTACCCAAGCCAACCTGGGGAGCACCTAATGCGCCGCCCCTCATTGGGGCCGTGCATTGTCGCGAGAGAGAACCGAATGTAAGTTATCTTCTTCTATCTCCTTATTTTTATTTATTTATTATTATTATTATTATTTTGCCCCGCGCACCTAAACGTCGCTATCTCAATAACCTTCATACCCCCTCCCCCCCTAGATGCCGGATGAGCAGCAAACATGTAAAAAGGGGAACAAAGGGAATAAGAAGGGACCAAAAAAATAAAAGAGAGTGAATGAATTTACCGTGCCCCTCTACTTACATTCCTATCTTACTCTTTCTGTCTTATCGATTGCCATTGCAAGTTTTTCTTACCCTCTTACCCTCTTACTTTGACATTTTGCAAAGATAAAAGTTCACGGGTGGATAGCAATAAGTTCCTCTTCTATCTTTTTTTTTTTTTTTTCCTAATGTCTCACTGAGCGCGTCACTTAAAATTAAATTAATTTCTCACCTTACTCATACATTCTTTCTTTACAGGAATCACCACCACCGGAACCAACACCATCTCCGCCTCCGCCTCTCCCTATGATGGATTCAGTCCGTCGTCCTTCAATGATGGCTGCGCGTCCTATTGACATTCAGGGTGATATCACTATGGGTAATACTTCTCACTTTTCTACTATCCCAGCTCCAGCTACGCCGACGCCTGGGCACGTTGGCGCCTATGCGTCGCCTAATCCCTTCGCACCGCGTCCCAGTCCAACCCCGGTCCCTGTGCCACAATATGGCAACCATGCTGGCGCCCCCCATCCCGGCTTTCCGGTTCAGGGCGTCCAAGGCCCTCCCCACGGCGGTCATGGTCATACCACACCACAGATGACCCCAGTACCACACTTCCAACCGCATCAGCCTCACCAGCCTGTTCCTTACAACGGATACCCGCCTCAATACAGCACTACTCCAGTCCCCGTACCTCATCAGTCTCATCACCCGCCTCACCAAATCAACTCGCCAATGCCCGCCTACGACACGTCGCATCGTATTGCGCCAACGCCCGCGCGAGCTCCCATGGCCGCCGCGCCCAGTCCCGGTCCGCACGGGCAAGCTAACGTCTACAACCCGCCCCGTCCGGTCGAAGTATACCGCTTGGATGACGCATTGAATGACAAGATTCCTGAGGAAATTCGCGAGCAATTCCAACGCGACGAGGCTGGTCACGTATTATTCTTCACCCAACCTCCTCTAGACCGTCCGCACCGCGGTGTATCTAGCGAGAGTGCTGGCCTCGGACATAGCGTCCGCTATCTTGCCGACCGCGCCCGTGAAGTCGAGGACCGTCGCGCGAAGCGAAAGGCAAGAGATGAACTACGCCAGGCCGAAGAGAAGAAGCGACAGGAGACCGCAAAACTCGCCGCCGAGAAAGAAAGCCAGGAAATCATCAGCCAGGCTCGCGATGCCTTAGCTAACTGGGTCGGTTCTATGAACAAGGAAACCGAGAAGTTGATGCAAGTCTACGATGGTTGGAGCTGTCGCGATGAAGACATTGATAAGGTTGCCGGAACAACCGTGGGATAGGATCCCACTACGAATCCTAGGAACAAGCCTGGCGACGAACCCAGTGAGAAATCTGGTGGCAAGCCAGACGAGCCGAACACCGAGCCTTTTAATCAAATGTGATTCTGTAATAGCTACATTCTTCGAGCTTGTTTAGCACAAGTTCTACGGCGTTATTGAGGAGAGGATAATGGAATCCGCTTTCAAGGAGTCAAAAGATACCACTTCTCTGGTTAGGAGTACTGAAATCATTGGTTGTTTATAAGTGGGTAAATGGTATTTCGGGTTCGGCTGTGTAATAGATTAATGCAGTGTATAATAAATAGCATCAAGTTGCAGTGCTTATCACTACAAGCGAAAATTTATTTATGCTGAAGTAGTTGAATGTGTAGCGTAGGGTTACCTACCTAGGTACGATATATGAATGCTCTCTATCTATTAGACTGCTTGTAAGATTCGATTATTTGTGATAAATTAACCTTCTAACTTTAGTTAGTTAGTACTTTTTGACGAGATGTTATGTTATGTTA
The DNA here is from genome assembly GCA_902805455.1 of Daldinia concentrica. Lineage (NCBI taxonomy): Eukaryota > Fungi > Ascomycota > Sordariomycetes > Xylariales > Hypoxylaceae > Daldinia > Daldinia concentrica. The sequence goes on along the minus strand of CADCSW010000041.1, from coordinate 1,727,650 downwards.
TATCTTAACTTGAATAATGATGGGGATAGCAAGGAGTATAAAAGCGATTCTGCTTAGAATAACTACTCCTTTCGTTCAAGCCTGATAGATTACTAATGTAGACTTTTATGAGTAAGAGCTACTACAAAACCACAGCTATAAACGCAGCAAGAACACTACTTTAATATCAGCTCTTTAGCCTTTGTCTAAACAAATTCAATGGTCTAGCACCAGTTACCCATCTACAACACTGTTACTTTAAACACCACTTTAAAATAGCTTCTACAACCGTTCAATATTCAGCAAGCTGCTCTGAATTTTTAAATTAAATGTGTCACGTATTCAACAGACACCAAGGCGTCTCTCTACGTTAGTAATCTTTTTTGATTCTATATTGCTAGGTACCGAATCTCGATACAAACTCTTCTGCTATAGTCGTGCCTATTCGCCTAGGAGAACCGTATTCTCCATCTTACCCACTCGCAACCGCGACATTAGCTGTCGCGCCAGGGCGTATAGCTCTATCCCTGAATTATTCGCTCTTCCAAGTTTTTCACCCGGATGAAAGGTGAAGGGGGGCCGCCCCATCGTTGGAAGTAGGTGAGTGGATTCGATCGATGATGGTGAGTAGTGTTACGATTGAGGCATAGTATTCTCTCGTTCTTTATGCTGCTATCTATTGCAGCCAATTCCTATGAGCAACCCTGCGCGAATCCTATATCGCGCAGCCCTCAGCAAAGTCATCATAGCAACCCAAGGGCGTTGATTCGTCACAACTAAGAGAAGTGACGTCTGATGATTTGTTGGCCTTCGGGCGAGAAGTGCTGTTGTAATAGTGGCGTTGGGTCGACATTTGCCGACTGAAGTAGGATTTGAATTGCTCGGGCCACGCGTGCGCCCAATTGTCCGTGGAGCATTTCAGCCTCGAGGGCCTGTCCTACGTAGACGAACACCTTGTCAACCTGGCTAGTTACCGCAGGGTTTTGTCTACACGAACGGTTAGTATTCTGATCTATTATACGTACTGTATATATAAGATAAATAGTAACTTGTCCGCTTGTGAAACGGTATGGGAATGGAGGTCGCATCTACTATTAAAGATTTAGACTTACTGTTCGATTAACTCCACGAGATAGCCGTAGGCATATGGCGCTGCCTCTTCGTCGTTAGTGACTGGCAAGGTGTTGACCCTATGTAGCAAATTAGTTAGTAGCTGTGTTTGATTTGTGATCGTGTCGGATACATACCATTGTGCTGCGATGGCTTGGGGATCTTGTAGACTTTGCTTGTTAAAGTGTAGAATCTTTGCGATAGCCGCGCAGGCATTCTCTGTGCACACATTAGCAACTTCTGAAATACATGCTGAATTCAACAGGGGAACGCACCAGTAGCGTAAACAGCCTCTTCCCCGCGCGCATCAGGTATCTGAGTTGCTTGAAATAAGTAGGGTATCGATGTTGCTAGGAACTGAGACCAAGGAGCTCCACCGCGATGAGCGGCCACACCAATGCCATACCTAAAAAGATGTTAGCGATTGTCGAAAAATGGCTATAACCTAGGATGTAGCATCTAACTTACGCAGCAGCTTGTCGAATAGCAGCCGAGGGATCTTTGCAGCCTTCCAGAAGAGCAGTGCTAATAGCTTGAGCGTAACGAACACTCTCTGGTCCGCAATATTCCAAGACATCATCCATGATACATAGACCCCACTGGCGCTGCGTAGGATCCGCCGAAGTAAGGAAGCTCTCGTACGTGCCCATGAGACGTTCCCATGGCTGGAGGAAAACGGAACCATGATTCTTAAAGATGGAATGGAACGCCTTGTTCATATCAGACAGCAGGGTCTGGTCATCCTCGATTGCAATCATGATCTCTTCGGCTTCATCCTCAGCATCCTCAACAGCAGCTCCTTCCTTATCTTCTTCGCGTTTAGCAACACGGTCCTTATAGTCTTCGATAGCCGACTGAACTCCGTCAATAAACTTGCCCATGTGTTGTAAGCTGAGGCAATCCTTGCCGACTACTTCGACCGACTCATAGAAGCATTGGTACATCTCAGCCAGGGCATCAATGGCCGGCTCAGCAGTAAGTACCTCCAGCAGCTTGTCAACGGTTCCGGCCCACAGACCCCGAAGTTCGTTCGACTCGGGACCATATGCCTTCTTGTACGAGCTGAGCAGCTGAGGAACAAGCTTCGCTGAAATGAATCGAACAGGATCGTGGAAGAAAAATGCGAGGCCCGGAAGTGCGATTTTCTCCATCGTGTCAGCGACATACGGAGCAAAATGACCCTCGAGGGTTTGCGCGTAAACCACGAGCAGCTCGATGGCCATGTGCTTGTCATCCATAGTACTAGTTCTGATTCCAATCATCTTGCCCTTGAGCGGAACGAGCTCCCATCCATCTTCTTGCTGGATCTGTTCAATCTCGTCGTCCGTGTCCAATAGCTGGATGTCAGCCTTGGCACTGGCCAATTCAACCAAAGGAGGCATGACGTTTGGCAAGAAGCGCAAGAAATCTACACCCATAACTCTGCACATGCGTCCCCAGCAGTGCATGAGATATTGTGATTGTGGGTCGTCGGGATCGGTGATATGTTCTTGAATATTAGCAAGGAGTTCAACCAAGACCATAGCATCGTTTCCGAGACGCTCCTTTCCAACAGCCAATGCTATCAAAGTAGCACACTCCATCGCCTTGGCACGAAGTAGCCGGTATTCCTTTTCAGTTTCCTGTCGCAGAACATTGACGAGCAAAGGCATTAATGTGTCATAGTACTTGGAAAAGGCAGCTTCGGCGGCATCGGCGATGGTGGCAATTGTTGAAAGTGCTTGTTCCTGGACGTAGCGCTTCTCATTCTGGAGAAGTTGGAATAGTGAGGATAATAATTGGTCAAGATAGGGTTCAAGGATGCTCTTTTCCGCCTCCTCACAAAAGTTAACCAATGCGGCAGCGGCATGCGCCTTAACACGACCTTCTGGAGATTCAAGCACAGGAATGATAGCTTTCAAGACGGAGTCATAGTACTCCTTCTGCATCGTAGGCGCGAAGTCTGTGCTCATCTGACCAAGAGCCTGACACCCGGCCCAACGAACTCGCGGATGGGGGTCCTTCAGCGCAGGAACAACCAACTCAAGCACATGACTGAGTTCCTTAACCATAAGGTCACGGCAGCCTTCCGATATAGCCGAAATGGCCATCAGAGCCGCGTGACGGTCCTTCCAAGCCATAGAAGTCATCATTCTGGGGAGCCAGTGGAACGTTGGGGCCAGAATAGTCTCGCCTCCGAGTTTGTTGGCTAGCCGGTCCATGCACTGCTCTCCTGCAACATGGTTCAAATCGCTCTCCTCCTGATCAAAGTCGTCTGATGCTAACCATTCGGCAGCATCGTCGTCGTCTTCGCCGAGATCGGTCATTAGACTTAAGCACTGGGTGATCATGTCGGTCGTATAAGAAGGATCCTTGCGGCACATAGACGGGGCATAATCGGCAAATGTAGCCATGAGTTCAAGTGCATTCTGTCGACTGAGATCGTTTAACTCTTTGTCTTGTATAACGCCGACGCTGAACATGACGAGGTTGTGAAATAAGGGTCTGAACATCTTAGGCGATGTCTCAGCTAAATCGATTAGGGCAACTAGAGCTTTGCTAAGGTCTTCGGAGTCATGCGAATCCTTGATAGGGGGTAGGATGTTGAGAACGTCGGGTAGCAAGGAAAATACTTTATTTTGATCCTTCTTAGGGAGATTTCTGAAGAAGGATGCGAAGGCATCCATAGCAGCCAGGCGGACGGCAACAGAATCATCCTTGAATCCTCTGTTGAAGGCATCCAATACTGCATTATCATGCTGTTTCTCAATAATACCTGGCGTCGTCGCAAAGACACGGAATGCGGTCTCGCGTTGACCTGCGTCAGCCGCCACGCTCAGGTTAAAGAGAACAGCTAGAATCTCGGGCCATTGCTCGGCTGGGACATGCAAGTTAGCGGTTGTTCTCGCGAGGGGTCTAATATTAGCGCTATAGCGTCTAACAATCCCCGTTCCTAGGAATATAGGGAATGTAGCAGTTGGAATAGAATGTGGTCGCGAATACATTGTGAATGTATGTGAGAGAAAAAAAAGGAGAAGATTTGTAAATAGACTAACTGGACTCTGAGTATTGTCTTGCGACGTCGGCAACAGCGTCACTTATCTTATTCCGTACCAAGCGATCTCTCTCGTTGGCTAAGGCTTCAAGGAGCTTCTGGCGGATAACAGAAGCTTGTTCGAAAGGTAATGATATAAATACCTCAGAATTGTCGCCTTTATCGTTCTTGCGTGTCTTTGACGCTATTCGACGGAATATGACGGCAGCAAAGGAGCGTAGCTATATATATAGTTTTTCATGTTAGTCTTTCAAACGAAACAAGTAGAGGACAATCAAAGGGTCTGTTTACAGATGTTTCAGGTGAGGCTGCTATCTGTTCAGCCAGGCCCATCAACAGAATTTCAGGACGGGTGTTGGTCCAGCTATTTTGCAAATGCCCCTCGGCCTGAGATCGTATAGTATTATCCGAAGATTGCAAAGCTTGCAAGAGCTGCGTTAGCTCTGCATGAGTTTCTGCCGGAAGCACCGACATGATTTATGATAATCGAGGTAGGTTTGCGAATTTGCGAATTTGCGAATTTGCGAATGTGAGGATTTGAGGGTTTGCGAACGATTCTACCTAAGAAGAGAAGAAGGCGTGGTATTTTATTAGGAGGTAGAAATCAAAGTTTGTCAAAGTTGTATCGCTTCGATATGTTGTGCCCCGCAGGGCTAAGACGCGGTGGCCTACTACAGGCTTTATGAGTGTTAGATTAGGTAGAGGGCGCCGAAGATACAGTAATGAAGTTCATAGAACAAATTCCTGTATACTCGAGGTGAGGTGAAGTTCGGTAAGATTCGTATAAGCAATCTTAAGAGAAGAATAGATCGAAATAGTTTGGTTATAGAAAAGAGTTTGTGTACACTGTTAGTGTTGTCGTTGTTGTTGTCGTCGTTGTCGTGTTCGTGTTTTTTTTATTTGGCATCAACGGTAGCGAGGGGTCGCGAAAGAGGGGAGGTTTCGCTATGGACTTTTTTTTTTCTTTTCCCCAATGCACGCTACTTGAACATTAAGAAATAAAATAAATTCCTAGGCTGCACTACATGGCCCGTGCATGAATGCTTTCGTCCAGATGTGCTAACTTCAAAGAGCTGTTTTTGGCTGCTTTTGATTGCCTGACTTGGGGTGATTTAGCTGAATTAGGTTTAGGCCAGGCACATAACCTTCTTATCATACTTATCACTTATCATTTAACTACCTAGGTTAATCGATAGCTACTGGTGGGCACTTACATACCGATAAGATTATTGAATCATTCACTCTTTTCAATTTGGATTCTACATAATAACAGCCCGAATGCCTGTGTGGAATCTAACTAAAAGATCTCGATTCACTACCTAACATACCTCTTAAGCCAGGTATGGGGTATCGTATAAATGGATCCCATTGAGTCATTGCCATAGAGACTCACTAGTATCTGGAATGTTTGTCTGGCATGTTTAAGGCCCGTGTGTCTATATCGCATAGCACAGTTGATCGTTAGTCGATTGGTTGCAGCTTTCTATATCCCGAAAATGCGCTACCCATTTGCGCTGCCACGTATTACAACCTCTTAATCACTCTTATATCTTATTAGTTGACATAAGATAGTACGTACGCCTAGAACATTGCAAGCTCATGGTTCCCTTGTGGAACTGCAGATATAGCGTATTATGGACATTTTTTATAACAATATTGGATGTTAGAAGGTATAGTGTATTAACCTAGAAGGTATAGTAGATTATTTTACATATATCGGCCCACTTGCCCACTTGCCCACTTGCCCTCTCGACCCCTCCGACAGTGGCGTTTTTATTTTGGTTAAGGCTAAGTTGAGATTTGTTAAGGTTAATAAAATAGCTGCAGATTGACGCTAATGACAGACGAGTGACGGTGTAGAAAGGTGAAGGAGGGGTTGCCATTCTACGGGGTAGTTACGCTATCCACAATTGGGATGATTTATTCGGACCATAAGAGGTAGAGAGGGTATCTACCATAGTCCTTTGGGGTAGGTACGACCTTATGATATATGCACTTTTCGTCTCGTCAATGCACCACTTACTTTTACATAAAAACATTAACTACCTTAACTTACCTTAACTTAGTGTATATACACTATACACACATGTTATAGAACCATTCGCAACATAACAAATCCGTAAAAGCAATGGTCTCTCTATCGACCCAAAGAGCTGCTCTTAAGATATGAGCAAGTAGGATAGACGAAGCTAAGACTAAGTAGTTACTTAGACAGGTACTTAGACTACCTAACCTATATGTACATGTAACTATTACAGCTTCGAAGCTACAAGACATCTCATCCCGGCTATCCTCGACTTCGCGACAAAGCGAATAACCGCATCATACCTAATTCCTAGGAGCATCCCCTGTTGCGATCAACAGCTCTAATATAATACCACTTCACTATGGACCCTAATGCATTCTATTTCAGGGGACGTAAAGATTCTAAGGAAACCAGTATCTCACCGCCACCCCCTCAACGAACTGGTTCTTCTTCGAGCCTGCACAAATCCGGGCATGTCCTAGGTCACAGTCATCGTTCAAGCCTCGCAGAGAATTTGAGGGGCTTGCCGCCTTCCCCGCGAAATCAGCGACATCCATCTTTCACCCAGGCCGCTCTTCAGGAATTACTCAACCACCCGCCAGCTCCGAGGCAGCACAATCCTCGCTTCGCCGGGAGGGACTGGCGCGATGTTGCAGTAGGGGAGCTCGTGTCGAAAGATGACGTTTCCTGGGTAGAACTGGATGCCAGTGTGCAGGATGCCACAATGGTACAGTCAACCCCGATCCACCAATATCGGGTTATCCAGTTTATTTCTAACAATGTTTTCAGGCGCTCCTCAAGAATACCTCGAGCAACGTCGTTATCATACGAGAGAATGCTACCGGCACCATTCCTATCTCCACGTTTGATTATAACGACTTAAACGCTTACATCCTGGTCGTGGTCGGATTAGCACATCCAAGCGAAGACTTGGTAGAATTGTACGATTCCATAGCAAAAAGAGCACAGGCTAGAGACAACATACCGCTGCGCGACATCCAGCCGATTTGTCGGAAAGAGTCTCTTATCACTCTGCAAGGAGATGAAGATCTAGCTAAGGCGATCGAGATCTTTGGCAGCGGCGTACACCGGGTGCTCGTCCGCAATCACAATGCTGAAGTGATCGGTATCCTAAGCCAGTTGAAGCTTTTAGAATTCTTCTGGCACGAGGGCGTTAACTTCCGCGGCATCGATGATCTATACCCTAAGCTCTTGCGCGAGGTTGGCGTCGGTTCCCAGCAAATATTAGCTGTCAAGTACGTGCATTACCAGTCCTATGTTCTAACCCCAAACTATTCTCTAACAACCACATAGCGCAGATAGTCCGTTGACAGAGGCTCTCAATCTTATGAACCAGGAAGGCCTGTCAAGTGTAGCCGTCGTTGACAATGCTTTAAATGTCGTCGGCAATATTTCCACGGCCGACGTCAAACTTCTTATCAACGCAACTAGCCTCCCATTACTACAGAATTCATGCATGCATTTTATATCGGTCATCCTGACCGAGGAAGGTGTCGAGAAAGGGAAGGATTCATTCCCTGTATTCTATGTTAACCCTTATTCGACACTTGCACACACGGTGGCCAAGCTAGTCGCTACCCGTTCACATAGGATGTGGATCGTGGAGTCTGCGTCTCCGTCTCCTTCCGCACCAGGAACTCCGTCGCTAGGCCCCACCGTGTTCGTCCCGACTCCATCTTCTTCGCAGACGTCTCTTACTGGTAGTCATTTCCCTTCGGTTCCTCCAGCTTCCACCCTACCAGGGTCTCACCTGTCTGGCCGCCTGATTGGTGTCGTTACCTTGACAGACGTTCTCAACCTCTTTGCAAGATCTACCGGGTTACATCCCTCGGATCCGAGCGAGCAGCGCGCAAGGAGGCGAAGAAGCTCGAGCAGTTCTGTGCGCCCGTCTATCGAGTCTGCTCGTGCTAGCCTTGATATTCGACGCTAGGGGGTGCGAAGTTATGATATTGCGTATATGGGATTCGAAAGCTCAGAGGGGCTCGGTTTTATTACGATAGCAGTGTCATTGTGCTATATAGTTGCTATTACCATCTCACCATAATGCTCAGGACTGGGTTTCTTATCCGTCTTCATATCAGCAGTAGAGAGGGGGAGAGGACGGATCGGTTAGTGGTGCCTCGATCGTGCACAACATTTTGGGTTCATAGCGCAATGAATGATGCTTACGAGACAATTTTCTTTGGAGTCGGTAGAGTAGACTTGCTTCCGGCTTCCCTCTTTACGAAATCATGGTCGGAGTTCCTTGGATATATGCAAGTATTCTTAGCCTTCCCTTTACTACTTACTACTTACTACTTACCACACGACGATAATTCCTAGTTAGGGATAAGGTTTCGCCTCCGAACGAATAAATATCTATAGGGGCATTTTTCTGTTGCTACTATGACTATATTGTTGGTCTTGATGAATGCTAGTAGGGGCTGAAGCCAGTAGTGATTGATGCAAATGTCTTCGAGTTCACCATATAAGATGACTCCTCAATAGATAGAAACCTAATCATAGGTTGTTAGTTACTATGACAGAGGCGGTTATGTGTAATAAATACACAATTCTCTGAATTGATATAATATTCTTTTCACCTGTTTCCACGAAACGCAAGTTCAAGTTCGCAGATAGTCATTAATTAACGTCCCAGATCCCATCTCCAGCCAGCCATTCATTCCTATACCTAGAGCCAAATCAGATTAAAAATAATTAATTCTTGTATCTTACCCGAGCAGTTGTCATCTTATATAGGCAGTAAGCCAATTCAAGCATTCGACCCGACAGGAACAATTGAATTCGATCACATTCACTTACTACGACTGTGCAGAGTAACTACAAGTACCTAAGGTTAGAACGTCATGATTGGCTACGTGGATGGGTCTGGCAAAGTTTTCCGGGCTAACGTAACGCATTAGCAGCAAGCTACTTATGGCGCTATAACGGGCCATTGAATCAACAAGTCAAGGCACGATGCCGGAGTGGTCTAACGGGTGAGACTTGAATCCAATACGTGATCCAGTCTATCTCATGTCTTAGGACGCGCAGGTTCGAATCCTGCTCGTGTCGATCTTCTATTTTTGGCAATTTTTATTTTTTAAACATATTTTTTTTTTGGTCTTGTGCAATCACGGTTGCTGCTAATTGAATGAATGAATTACCTAATATCGTTCCTCCATAGAAAAGGGACATTTCAAGTTTTCACACAATTAGGACTCGATTAGATTTGACACTATCTTTTATTTGGTGTTCTCTCCTAAATAATCTTGTTCTTCAAAAACGAATATATCCTTGAACCTCTAACGAGTTAGGTACACCTTGCCCATGCGCACTTCATTTATCTTCTTCCCCAGATTTTCGCGCCTTCAGTATTCTCTCTTGGTCGGCAGCCGAGAATAGAGACGTGCCTTGCTGCAGGGACTTAACGAGCATGGCTACCGCATCGCCTTTAAAGTCGTCGGCGTTGCGGATCTTGTCCAAGTCCTCTGCGAACTCTTTGGTGCTTTGTTGCAGGTAATAAGAGGTAAACTCCTGAGAAGTAGTGTTTTTATCCGACATGTTTTTTGCGTTGAGTGGTTGAGTGGAAGTTGGTAACAATGCAGATTTGTGGTCCTAGAGTTGTTTTGTTGTAGCTGTGACGAGTGTGAGACGGTGAGGTTTTTGATTTTGATGGTGAAAAGTTTCTGATATTAGGTGCTGTAACAGCAACACTGTAACTGGAAGTGTCTGGTCTCCACAGCCCGTCTACCTCCAAATTTGGTAGTCTATGGCAGTTCACATACTAAATTCCACAACCAATCCGCAATAATCATGATAGACGCCATGTTATGAAAGGCGGGAAGCAACAAACTAAATGCATAATGGATCTAATTCTATGTATCACTACAACAAATAAGGATAAAGTTATTTCAGCCCCCCGCCTTGTTATGTTTCAAAGTAGACAACTCATTGTCAGCTCCATTACGTCAACAGGATCCTTCTAAATACGATACTACGTGCCGAATTATCCAGACTCGTAAATATTTACTATTTCTATTCGCAATTTGCTGTCATATAACCATTCGTACATCGTGTTGATATTTATTTCTTCGCATCTACGTATACATTCCATAGCTAGCATCATTGTATCGTCAAGATGGCACCGCACGAAGGATTAGTACATATGAAAGAATACGATTGGAGAGACAGCAATGTCGAGAACATCGGAACAGAGCTTGATCATAAAGTCAAGTACAACTCAGCAGCCACTGAACCGGCATGGCAAGAAGTCGGAAACGCTCCCGGCCTTTACATATGGCGAATTGAGGATTTCGAGGTGGTCCCATGGCCAAGAGAACAGTACGGTGACTTTCACGAGGGAGACAGCTACATCATTTTACACTCGTACAAGGTGGGAAGCAAGGATGGTCAGGAAAAGCTAGCTCACGATATCTTCTTCTGGCTCGGAAGTAAGACAACGCAAGATGAGGCGGGTACCGCTGCCTACAAGACAGTCGAACTTGATGAGTTTCTACACGGCGTGGCCATACAACACCGTGAGCTCCAGAAAGAGCCTTCCGATGACTTCGTGGCCCTATTCTCTCGCATCCGAATCCTGTCTGGCGGTGTTCGCTCTGGTTTCACGCACGTCGAGACTGATGAGGAACCGAAGGAGACGCTCACGTTGCTCAGGATCTTCAAGCATCCAACTGCCAAACGCGCCGACTCGATCCTGGTCTACGAAGTTGAGCCTACCTGGCAGAGCCTTGACGAAAAGGACGTCTTCGTTCTGGAGCGCAACGACAAAATCTGGGTCTGGCAGGGTAAGAACTGCAACCCGATGGAGAAGGCCAAGGCCGCCCAAGTCGTTCACGATATGACTATCGCGAAACACATTGATGTCGAAGTGGTGGCGCAAGCGGAGTCGAGATCGCGAACTATCATTGCCATGCTAGGCGGAGAAGGTGTCGAAGGACCATTTCAGGCACCGCGGCCTATTATATCGGCTAAAAGTCAAGATACTGCTAACCATCGCCCTCGCAAGCTATTCCGTCTATCAGATGCTTCCGGCCAGCTGAGATTCGACGTGGTGAAAGAAGGTTCTGCAATAGACAGCTCTGATCTAGATAGCAATGATGTATTCCTCTTGGACACTGGGTCTACTATCTGGGTCTGGCAGGGTTCGGGAGCAAGCAGGACAGAGAAAGCTATGTGGATTAAAGTGGCCGAATTATACATTCGACAGCTTGGAGAGGAATCTGGTGATAGCCAAGCGTATCTCACGCCGATTTCCAAAGTAGTCGAGGGTAACGAGAGTCCGGCGTTTGTCAAGGCGCTTGAAGCATAAGGAATGAATTTACGGATTGCTGTTCTACAGCTGTAAAGTTTAACCGATACATATACATGTCGCCTCGGTATTGATGTGACAAGACCCTGTTAACAAGCTGCTGTTGTAGATAGCGAGATTGAGGTTTGACATGTGCTTAAAAGGATGCATGCAATTAGCAAGGTCAACAACATTTAAGAGGTGCCTAGCTTTGATGCGAGTCTAGGTAATGACGGGTGGGGCTTCCGCTTCCAATCGGCGGCCTCAATTAGACGTGCCGCTAGTGGCCCTAATACCGGATTCGCGGAAGCGTGTTTGACTTTAAGAGGATAACTAATTGTGATTGAGAAACAGTTGGACCCTTTTCCAATCCGAGATCGTTAACCGACCTTTCCCCTATGATAATATTATCCTCGTCTCACGCCCCGAATTCTTGAAACACTCACCTACCAATTCAACCCCCAAACTGTTCTAACTCTATAATATTGAACTCTTCAATGCCTTTCCTTCAATAGTCGTTACCGTATTAAATTGCTAAAAATGGACTTGCACGAGGCGCAAGTCTACTTACAGGCTTCGCTTCACGAAATATCCTACGCCTTCCAAAAAGTCCCTGGAAGTGCCGTTTTGGTTCGATACATCCAGTCAAGCTACCAGAATGACCCCGTCCGATCTGCGATAGAACTTGTGCTCGTGATATTCTTCGTTCGATACCTTCTATCGCCCTCCTACCCTACCCACGATCCCAACTACGTGAAGCTCCGCGATGACGAGATTGATGAGCTCGTTAGAGATTGGGAGCCCGAACCGCTCGTCGCTCCTCAGACGCAACTTGAGGAGGCAGAAGCTGAGAGGCAACCTGTCATTGTCGGGTAAGAACTTGTCTCTTGGCCTGTCAAAAGGCATTAAGGCATTACTAACAGCGTTGATATAGACCGACGGGTCCGAAGGTGAAGCTGTCCAACGGAAAGACTGTCGTAAATTTGGCCTCTTACAATTTCTACAACTTCAACGCAAGCGAGCCGATTAAGGAGAAGGCGATCCAGACACTGCGCACCTACGGAGTTGGCCCTTGTGGTCCTCCACAGTTTTATGGCAACCAAGATGTTCACATGCAAACTGAGCACGATATCGCCATGTTCCTCGGTACCCAGAGCTGTATTATCTACTCTCATGCCTTCTCTACCATCTCCAGTGTTATTCCGACCTTCTGCAAGCGAGGTGATGTCATCGTAGCTGATAGGATGGTCAACTACTCGATTCGCAAAGGACTAGAGGCTTCCCGAAGCCACATTAAATGGTACGAGCACAATGACATGGAAGATTTGGAACAGGTTATGAAGAAAGTGGCCGAAGAACAAGCAAAGAAGAAGATCTTGACCAGGCGATTTGTTGTTACTGAGGGACTTTTTGAGATGGTTGGCGATTGTTCTAATCTTCCTAAGCTCGTAAGTCAATACTTTCTGATACCAGCTTAAATTATGACCCATAGCGTGCTGACAATTTTTTGAACGTTTTAGGTTGAATTGAAGGAGAAATATAAGTTCCGCATCGCTCTGGACGAGACTTGGTCATTTGGTGTACTTGGCCGTAACGGACGAGGACTGACTGAGGCACAGAACGTTGACTCGGAGGCTGTTGATATGATCATTGGCTCTATGGCTGGACCTCTCTGTGCTGCTGGTGGATTCTGCGCTGGTTCAAAGGACGTGGTACGACACCAACGTATCAATGCCGCATCGTACACTTATTCGGCTGCTCTACCTGCTATGGCTGCTGTCACGGCTAGTGAGACGTTGAATGTTCTACAATGTAACCCCGATATTCTACAGGGATGCCGAGACAACATTCAAGCTATGAAGGCACAACTCGATCCCCGCAGCGAATGGGTCCGATGCACAAGCGACCCCGAAAACCCGATTATGCTACTAGTGTTCAAGCCCGAGGTTGTCTCATCGAGACGACTGAGTAACGAAGATCAAGAGCGACTGTTCCTTGAGATTACGGATGAGGTAAGTTTTCCAGAAACACCACGAGCGAAGTTTATCCACTTACAAGAATATATAGACACTCGCCAACGGCGTATTAATTACACGACTAAAGAGCTTCCCGCTAATCGGCAGTATCGGTATCAACGACATAGATATTAAGCCTGCTTTGAAGGTCTGTATCACGTCGGGCTTGTCCAAGAAGGAAATCGAGAAGGCTGGAACGACGATTCGACACGCTATCACCAAGATTATGACCCGGAAACCCAACCGACAGTCGTCGTCACTAGCTGCTTAGGAGACATTCAGTTTCACGTGATGTTATTTACGACTACTTCACGTTGCTTCACGACATGACGCGAGATGAGGTAGTTGTATGTGTAACGGCTTATTATACTAGGACCTGGGCATGACCTCGGGTTAAGATGGATAAGTGCTCGAATCGGCTTCGATTAATAATTGAAGGGTCCATGAACGTGTAGGTAGTCAGGATGGGAAGGCAAACCGCCGGGATCAGATGGATTAGACCATATACTAGAAACAAATACTAATTGCTAATTCTACCATACGAATGTTAGTATGTCCCACTGTGGCGTTGTGTGAAGGACTATCTATTTTTATCTTATCGAAAAGGGGCCCGGGGGCCGGGGGCTAAATAGTTGATGAGGAGAGATGTCTTTGTCCTTTTATATACCGTACGTGTATCTTAGGGGGTAGGTACATACTGTGTCTTGTGCCTTCCGGACGAACTATTAGATGAAATGTGAAACATTGACGTCTATATCATGTGGTTCTCGACCGAAGGGAAGCGTGGGTCTCATTTCTCTAGCGTTCTTGCCGCGCGTTCTGATGACGTTCTAGATTAGAAAAAAAAAACTTGCCCTACGATATCGTTGCCCTAGGGAGAATTCTACATACACTAACTAACACTGTCAGATCTCATATAATTCGTTTATGACCGCCATCATTCCTTACGATACCTACTACCTATCGACTTTATCAGTCTACTAACTAACTGCTACTACATACATACACTCTTTTACAATCACCTTCCTTTGAGGTTATCGATAAATCAGGATATGCAATATTAACTGGTCAATTGCGAATCACTCACTTCTTCTATTGACCTGTTGTATTCATTCATATTTCGGAAATAAGGCAACGTCGATAATGACCTCTGTCTAAAGTCGGGAGTAAAAGATACTAAGTAAGCCTTCCTCTTTCTCTTTTTCTACCCTCGGGTGCTCTCCCTTATTATGGTATTCAATAATAATCACCCCCTTTATAAACGCCATCATTCCTTCACCACATATTGTTTACCCCTTTCCTTCTTCGATGCCGGGGCAACTTCCGCCACGTAGGATCAATTATGTTGATATTGTTCTCTTGGATTGGCACCTCGTTCCTCGGATCTAGAACCTCAATATACCTAGTCCCCTAATTGTTCTCTTTTACCTACCAGCACAAGCTCTCACTACACTCCTTTGTCTGCTTTTGTTCCTCTCGCAGTCCTTGTAACTAATGGACACCTGTTGAGTGTCATCTGCCGCATTCATGTCCCTTTTTGTCTCTATTCTCGTCGCTCCTTCAAGTAAATCGTTGCCTCGCTAACAACATAGGCCGCTCATTATTTGTTTTCCGCAGTTTCACGATTACGCTCATTCTGGAAATACCCAGCATCGTGTTAGCATATCGACATCATGAGATCTACGCTACTTTCTCTTAGTCTTCTTTCCCTCCTCGGCCTGTCGGCTGGGCAGCCGAGTAAGTCACAGCTCTAATCTATTATATCTCCCTACAGGGACAAGAGCTCATATGTTTATCAGGACATCAACATCAGCATCTCCACCGACATAGGGCAAACAGAGCCCCTATTGCGAAGAGGGAAAAAATCACCGTTACCGATTCCAAATACAGTACGACTACCGAAGTCCCTGAAGTCGTGGTCTACGTGGATCAAAATAACAATCCAATCCGCACTACCACCGAGACGGTTGTTTATGTCCCCGCGTCGGTAGAGGCGTACGAAGCGTCAACACCTACGACGCCGACGACCGAGATTTCTCCTCTGTCGACTAAGGCTGCGCCAGTGGCGGAATCTGAACCGTCTTCGTACCCGGCAGCCTCCCCTACTACCGAACAGACTCCGTCTTCTCAGGTTTCATCCGCCGATTCGTACCCGACCAGTTCAAAATCAGCGTCCTCTTCGGCAGCTTCTCCATCTTCGAGCAGCGGTGCTCTTCACGGCGTTGCTTACTCTCCTTACAAAGGTAACGGAGAATGCAAGACGGCAGACGAGGTTGATGCGGACTTTGCGCTGATAGCCAAGGATTACGGCGTCATTCGCTTGTATGGCGTTGATTGCGATCAGGTAGCAACAGCGTATGCAGCTGCCAAAAAGTATGGAAATAAGTTATTCTTAGGCATTTTCGACATCAACTCGGTCGAAGATGGTGTATCTACCATGGCTGCCGGCGTTCAGAACGACTGGGATATCGTCGACACCGTCTCGGTAGGTAACGAACTAGTCAACGACGGTGGCGCAACTGTGGACCAGTGTATCAGCGCACTAAGCCAAACGCGTTCCCTATTGAGAAACGCTGGGTATGAAGGACCTGTCGTCATTGTGGATACGTTCGTCGCTATTCTCGCCCATCCCGAGCTCTGCGACGAGTCTGACTACTGCGCCGTCAACGTCCACCCCTTCTTCGACCCCAACACGGGTCCCGACGGAGCAGGCTCGTTTGTTACTTCAACCGTTAGTAACATTCGTAGCAAGCTATCCGATTCAAGCAAACGTATCGTCGTGACGGAGACGGGTTGGCCTTGGCAGGGAGAAGCGAACGGCGAGGCTGTTCCGGGTATGGATCAGCAGTCGACGGCACTCTCATCTATCAAGAAGGCCTACGCTGCCAATGCCAGCAACCTTATTCTCTTCACGGCGTTCAACGACATGTGGAAGAAGGCCGAGGCGGCCACGTTCATGGCCGAGCAGTACTGGGGAATGGGAGGACAGTATTCGCCTTGCGACGAGTAGGACGGTCTCCTGGATTAGACGGGCGGGTCAATTATGAATTAATGAGTTAGGTTAGGCATATACGCATGGATGGAAAAGGTTGGCTGAGTCGGTAGGATCCGTGCGGCCAAAGGGAAAAGGGAGGTGGGTGTGTACGATTTGCGCAGCATTCTATTCTCTGTAGACCAATTCAAACCTCGTATTTTTATTGCCTATTCGGGTGTTTACTAGATTTATGGGATTGTATTAGTGAGCGGTTGGTTCTTCCGTCCTGTTCTTGTAGTGATGATATATAGCATATACAGCTAGTAAGTAATTTGGTACGGAAACGTTATCCTGTTTATTTCGTATGTGTGCCAAAACTTCAGCTAGATGATGCTTGGCTACTAACTTAACTACGTTTATTTACTTACTCTATATAGTCTTAGCTCGCATAGGTACCTATATATAGATTCCTCAAAAGGATAAGTAATTATACTATCATCCACATTATTTGTTCTATAATGAATGGTTAGTTGAAATGTTCATAACAAGACCTATTCCATCTATTCATCTACTCATTCATATCACTTTGTCACATCATGTCACCTCACCATAACAAAACAACCACCAAACCCACCAACACCACTCCCCCCTTCCACACCTCTTCCACTCCCGCCCGCACCCCCGCACCCGACTTCTTCGGCCTACCCTTCCCCGTACTACCTCCCCCTCCTCCTCCTCCTCCAGCACCCCGCACCCCACCCCAGTCCTAGTCCCAGTCGTAGCCGCAGCAGCAGGCCCCTCGCTCTTCGTCGTCGTAGCAGCAGCAGCAGCAGCAGCAGCAGCAGTGCTCACACTGCTACTATCCGATACACCAGTAGTAGAAGAGGAAGTAGTAGTGTAATAGGTATACGTGCGTCCCCCTAGTAGTCGTAAGCGGCGCGTCGCCCAGCGTCAACACGCCCCAGCTCACGTCCGCGCCGGACAGCGTGTACGGCGCTATCGTGGTGTTCGATACCGGGCCGAGGACTGCGGGTGCCCCGCTGCGACCCACGTGCTCCCGCTGCAGGTGGCGGCTGTGGTGGAGGCTAGGATGCAGGCTTCTGTTATGGAGCTGGGGTGGCGTTGTTAGTGGTAGGTAGGTAGGTAGTTTGGACGGGGGCGGGGGGGGAAGGGAAGGGAGCAGAGAGGGAGGGAGGGAGGGAGGGAGGAGGAAAATGAATGGATGAGTGAATGGATAGAACGGAACTTACAGCGTCCCGGCTATCGTATAAGCCGTACGTAGCGTCCCCGGCCCCTCCGTAAACGTAAACGGCATATCATTGCCGGCAGCGACGATGCAGCCGGGGCGCTCCGGCGGACAGAAGACTGTGTACACGGTCTCGACGTCGTTCTATATACATTAATTTATTAGTCACTATTTCTTTCCTTTCCCTTTCCCTTTCCCTTTCCCTTTCCCTTTCCCCCTCTCTCCCTCCCTCCCACCCCCATCTTCGTTTCCGATAGCCACAAGGAACTCAAGTAATACATTGGACCAACCAAGCATATATGCGTTAGACGTAAGGGCCAGGGAGAAAATACGTACGCTAGAAATAATACTCCCCCGCCACCGAGACCACTCGTCCCCGTCGACGTCCGGCAGCCATACGGGCACGGCGGTCGGACGCGACGGCGCCGGGGTAATAGTAGTCTTCTTAGCTTCGACCGCGTTCGTAAATAGCAACAATAGCGATAGCGCCAGCACAAGCCGCGACGTGATGAGCCGCGACCGGGCAGCAACAACGCCGCCCATTGAAGCCGTCATGGGTGGTTGATAGGTGGTGTGAATTCGGTATACCGTATCGTATGTATGTATGTACACACGCAGAGAGAGGGAGATCACCAATTAGCACGGCGATCTTAACACAAGCCCAAGCAGAAAAAGGCAACAATCAGCAGCTAAGGGTGAGGCTCAAGTGAGGTTAAAAACAAGCTTATTTATTACATCGCCCATGCGGCCATGATCGCCAGGGAGGTCGCATATATATCGCGTAAATAGGCCTCCCATCTCGGTATGGTGATGGTAACCTGTCATCTTACATACATACATACATACATACTATTATAATAGTAGCTAGCACACATATGAGGCCGGAATAAGACCATCTCACCCATTCTACCATAAGCTCATCTTCAATCGTCGAAGAGCTGATAGGTCGAGCGAAATGTAAAAAGGTCATAACCAGCGAATCAGCACCGTCAAGCTGCGCCGCGTTACATCGCCTTACGAACCTGGCTACAATCTCCGAGATTTCTTACCTGTGACCATTCATCCATTTCAGCTCGTCGACAAACATATTCACCAATATGCTTAATTAAGCCAGACTAGCTTTTTTTTTTTTTTTTTTTGATTCCAATTGGTATTCATACTCTATAGAATGCCTTTGTCTATGGAATGCTTGCCAACGAGGGACCTCGCCCATCCTTACTTCGCCCATCCTTACTTCGCCACATCTCTAACGCAGCTAACTACAAAGATCTAATCTAATAGATCTATAAACTGATTCTAGCCAGTCTATCATCCAACATCCAGTTTCGGGTCATATCCGACCCGAGGGTATATCTCGACGACCCAGTGGGAATATATAAAGAGAAAAAAAAAGATAACGAAAAGAGAAAACGATTAGTATCCTCCCAAAGACCGAAAAAGTCCAGACATGAAAAAAAGCCCATCGTGGACTTCCTGATCGTATAGTACCGCTAATGGTACTTCCCATTTTCCCAACGTATATAGCACACGCATCGCTTCGGTTTATGAACCGACTCGTCATAATTGTATCAAATGTGGCAGTGTCGGGCGTCAACATTGAACACCACAACCACACATCATAACTGTCATAACCTCAACCAAAGGTGAGCATTGTTGAAATAGGAAAACATGTGATCGCGACCCGTTGCACGATCATCTAATCGTGAATTTTCACGCCACATGACAGCATTAATCAGAAGATGGCGGCGTCGACAAGACGCCCTCAGCCTTCTCGTGCATGCTAACGGTGGCCTCCTCATCGGACATGCAGAACCCGTACTCGCGGGCCTTCTGTACGACTTCTTGCTCCGAAAGGCGAGGCAGCTCTTGCGCAGCCTTAACGTAACTCATCTTCTCGGCGTAACCCTTAGCGAAGATAACGTCGATCTCTTCAAGAGTACGTCCGGCTGTCTCCGGGTATAAGAAGTAGATGATAGGGAAGAAGATAGCGTTGAGTATCGCGAAGAACAGGTAGGTACCCCAACCGCTCTTTCCTGTGTTGCTTAATAGTACCGGCGTGATCATCACGATGAAGAAGTTCCACAGCCAGTTGGATACAGTCGAAGTTGCATTGGCCTTAGCACGTGTCTTAAGCGGGTTAATCTCGGCCGGGTACAGCCACGGTAGCGGAAGCCATGTCGCACCGAAGAATGCGATATAAGTCTATTTAAAAGCGTTAGTTATTTATAACCAAACAGTATTAGTGCGTGTAAGATAGGCCAACTTACGAAAAGACCAACAGCAGCTCCCTTAGCCGCTTCTTCCGTTCCAGGAATCAGAGCACCGAAAGTGAGAACCATGGACAAGCACTGGCCGACGGTACCAATGAGGTAGAGCTTTCGGCGACCGAGCCGTTCGACGGCGAACCACGAGCTAGTGGCAAAGATGGAATAGACCACCATGTTGATACCGCCGAGAAGTAGAGCTAGGTTGTGCGAAGTACCGATCGAGGTCTGGAACAGGATAGGGAAGTAGTAGATGACCGCATTGCAACCGGACAGCTGCTGCATCATCTGCGAAGAGGCACCGAGAAGAAGACGGCGGAAGTGTTGGGTCGGGCCATTAGTGAAGAGATCTGACATAGCAGTAACGCCGCCGCCATGGCCGGAAGCACGAATAGCGTCGACGATGACAG
Organism: Daldinia concentrica; assembly: GCA_902805455.1. NCBI lineage: Eukaryota > Fungi > Ascomycota > Sordariomycetes > Xylariales > Hypoxylaceae > Daldinia > Daldinia concentrica. Next base: position 1,707,281 of record CADCSW010000041.1, on the reverse strand, counting down.
CAACCTGTGTCTGGACAGCAGGGTCATCCCGGCGCTCACCGTGGAGAGCTGCTAGGACTGTAGTTGCTTCTTCATTTCGATCCTTCGTCAATAGCCATCTGGGCGATTCCGGTAGCTGGGTCATAAGAACGATGACGACCAAAGCGAAGACACACTGGAAAGCGATAGGGAACCGCCAAACGAAGGGGTGAGGCCCATAGGTGCATCCGTAGTCGATCCAATAAGCAATCAAAGTTCCGATCGCAACGTTGCCGCCCTCAATGCAGATGAGCTTTCCACGGTTGTGCGAATGACTGCATCTAAAAACACGGAAGAGACAAAGGTTAGCAAACTGAGTCCTATGCATTACAATAAGGAGATGAAAATTAAAGAATAACTTACTCTGCTTGATAGGTTGGCACTGTCGATGTATTGATACCGTTGCCTATGCCCGTGATACATCGCCCGATTATGAACTGTGCTGTCGCGCCTCCCCCTGATCCGTTAGGCATGGCAGTGATCTGAATGATAACACCAATAATCATGATAGTGGCTCCGGTGAAGATAGACTTGCGGCGACCGAGGTGGTCACCAAACGTGAGAATGAAACAGGCACCCAAAAAGCAGCCGACAGCGTAGATGGACACGACGAAACCCTCGTACGTGCTGTCTCCATCTACCTCCGGGAAATCAGAAGTGAAGGCGGGAGCCGAGATGATACCGGACATAACACCTTGATCATAACCGAACAACAGGAAATCTGTCGTCGCTACGGCTGTGATCATTCTCTGCAACGTCTTGCCAGACTTGCCCCAGTATGTGGGCGCGCCATCGGCGTTGTCCTTGTGCCCCATTGTCGTAGACTACCGTAGCTATCTACGTAGGACTCGTCCAGGGGAAAAATCTAGATTACAAGATTACGGGAAACCTGGAGTGAGAAGGGGTAAGAATGAGGAGAAGGGGGAAAAGCTGGAGGATAGAGAAATAGAACGAGTTCTAGGCTGTTGGGGGATAAGGAGAGCATGGTCCACCGGTTATCTTATATATGTTTATGTTGAGCTACACGATCTGCTTACACGACCTCTTACCTCGCATACGTACATCCCAGTATATCCAGGTATATCCAGGCATATCCAGGAATATCCAAATTATCACAAGAAAAAAGGGTCCGTATCAAGAAAAAAAAGGGTCCTCACGCCTCTATCGCAACAATCTGCTGGGAGACAGTGGAGGTTGAGTTCGTGGGTGGGTGCCACCGAGCAAGGGCCGAGGAAATGTCATCATAACGCCTGAGGAGACCCTTAGATTGGTGTCCACTCCAAGAGAAGTTTGCAGCACCAACAACCACCAACAACGGGCAGCGCGGGCGGACGCTATGCATGGCATTACGTGCGGAACGCGTGAGAATTGAAATGTGACGGTCAAGCTAGGCTGTGATTTGTAGCAGATGGCAAAATTTGTGCCTTTTATTATGGGGGCTGACCTGAAGATCTTCATCCGCATTTCGTCATCAATACCCACAGGCCCGGCCCACACCTCGAGTCATTCTGACATTTTGCTACGATTAGGATATCCCCTTACGGTATCGTGAGCCGTCTTGGGCTGCTTAGGCCGTCAAAACACGGGCGCGATAACAATTAGCGTTTGCCTGCCAAATGTAGTTAAGGTAAGGCATGGCATGGCGGCGGCGGCGGCGGTGGTGGCGGCAAAGCGGGTTTGAAGTCGGACGGCGGGAAATAAATAGCCGCATTTTCAAAGCGCCGGGCCAAGCGAATAGCGAATAAATTACAGGCCCCCCGACGACCTCGCTAGTCTTTTCTTGGCCATAGCTCGGCATGAACCGGTCAGCCTCTGTTTCGCCATTCGGTGCCTAAGCGGTGTGGTTTATGTCGATCTTAAGACGAGAGCCAAGGGACTAGGCCGAATCCTTGACATCCGAGGAGAGGGGATCGTCTCTACAAATCATTCCGAGGTGTCCCGAGCACCCTTTGATGACTGTGGGGTGGGAACTGGGGAAATACGTATACGAGATTTCTACTCTTTTCTTTTATCTTTCTTTTTTCTTCCTTTTTCTTTTTATTTTATTTTTATCTTATAAAGAATTAAGGGTTGGGTTAGGCACATAAGAAACGTGGAGGGATCGTGTGAGCGTGTGAGCGTCTGAACGTTGTAGGGAACAGGGAAGATCAAGATTTGCAAAAAACAAAACAATCACGTTCTGCTTATTATTAATAAGTTGGTGGCAACTTCCCTTCTTTTAAGGTTGAGACATTAACTTCAATTATACATTTTACTATGCACTTAGGGTATCTTCGCAGTTGCCAAGTTTGCGTAACAGCCGTACATACTACCTCTACCTGCCTACTTACTACCTACTATAGTATTCCGTATATGTAGCGCATATGTAGCGTATAAATTGATGTTGCACTACCTGTCGCACTGCTTTATCTCCTCGGGTACGGGTACGTAACAGTCTAACCATACTAAGCCCGAAAAATCGAACAAGGCTCAATCGATAGACTCAATTATTCCCTATTGTGGAATCCCGTCATTTTTCAACTAACCAAATCAAAAAAAGGAGGGTTGTCCAAGGTTTTAATAGTCAAGTCAAGTAGATAGGTAGGTACCCAATTATTATAATATTTGGCTATAGCGTGGGGTATTCTATTTTACTTCCTCGCCATCATCAACAACAACATCAACATCGTCATCGTCATCGACATCGACATCGACATCGACATCTACATCTACATCATCCATGTCACATCACACACAAAAACACTTCACACATGAAAAGCGTCATCGTAGTAATAAATGCAATCATAGCCTTTAGCATTATGTATAGAACACCATCTGATTTCCATTCCAGACACAGAAAAAACGGAAGAAAAAACCTGTAAATATCGATGCCATGACTTTAGGAAGAATGAAAATACCATGTGCCATGCCGCCTTCTTTACCTAGTCAATACACAGCACCAAAAACAACTTGGAATATCATGCCAGTACCCCACTTAATTTCGGACTGGTCGAGGGACTAAGACCATCTTTTTTTTTCCTATGGTACAAATGTCCCTTCTAATGTCCGGTTTAGACAAATCGGAATTTCCGAGCATCGTCGCTGCTATCATCGGAATTGTCCGTTTCCGCTGGAGCAGCGGCGTCGGCTGTCCTTGTCATCGATGCTAGACCGGGTCCCGAGTATCCTATCATACCTGTACCTGTTTGCGTATGGTTCCTAGTGTCGTTGTGATCTTGACCAGCTGGCTGCGCAATAGGGATGGGAATGTTACTCAGAGCACTATTCAAAGTAGATCCGATCTGTTTGCCTGCTACGGCTGGTCCAACGATCAGACCGACGAAGACAACAAGCAGAGTAAAGTATAGAATAGCGTAGCGAATAACACGTCTCCTCCTGAGCTTCGACTGCTTCATCGAGTAGATAGGCGGGCGAATTTGACGGCTGTATACCACATCATTAGCTTAGAACAAAAACAAAAGTAGAAGAACAACATACCTCGGTCGAAGCCAGAAAAGCATCATCGAATGTAACATATCAACCTTCGGGATCAAGATGACTGGGAACATCAAAAATAGAATGAAGTGACCTAGGACGAAATCGGCGGCGAACATGGTTAACTCCGTAATCTTGCAGAGGAATTCACGTGCCGGCTGGGAAACCGAGTGCCAGCCCATAGAGTACCATTTGCCCGTCCAGAACGCAATATTGGACTGGTCAGTCTTGAATTCACGAGTAAGTGCTAGGGTAATAATGAGTTTCAAGATAAATCGCTGAATGGCTGCGACGGTGATCATTCCTAGGAGCGTCCTCGTGAAATCGAAACCCTCAAGGAAGAACATGACTTCAAAAAACACGAGGAGAAAGATGGCAGCCAAAGCATGGGCAATAGCAGCTAACACGCTACCAAATCTCTTGCAGCACATGCTCAGTAGCGGTCCCATACAGCAAGCCATGCCGAACATGACACCAAGTACACCGGCATTGACAGCAATAGGGGCAAGAGCAACAATAGCGACGCGGAAGAGCGATGCGGTTGCGTCAACTGAGTCTTGATGAGCATGGACGCCGGTCTGTGCGTTAATGAAAAGGTATGGAATGCCTGTCAATGCAACGAGAACCAGGGGAGCAAAGATCTCGCCGAAGAAAACATTGCTCATTGCAGCACGAGGAACATCAGCTGACAATTTACCGGACGGAGTACCCAGGACCTTGCGCTTGTAACCAGTCATTCTCGTACGAGAGAGACGGCAGAAAGAAATCCACGATGACGAGTGGCTGAGAGAGTTACCACGGGACAACCAGCGGAGATAGTCGCGATAGTCGATGAAGAAGTCGTTCCACGAAAACTGGTGAGGGTTGTAAAGGAAGGGCGAGATAACCAGTGCAATGAGCGAAATCCAGAAGTATACCAGCGCAGCCTGCCAAACCGTCAAGGTTGCAAACAGTAACATCATAACCAAACGAGCACCGAAGTAGATAGAAGGAGCGGCGAAACGCGAGTAGAGGACACCGAATGGGATACGGGCAGTGGCGAAGCCACGACCAGTTCCGATATATCGAGCACCGCCGAAAGACAAATCTTGTGTTACAGCATTGGCGTAGATTTGACAGACGAACACTTCGAAGAAGGGGGAGAGAGAGCAAAACTGCTTGGCCAGACGAGTTGCAGCGCGTAGGATACCACGTTCTGTGAACTCTTGAACAACTAAAGGTATGAAGTTCAAGAAGAACACGACGAAGATAGAGATAACGCAGCGGTAAATCCAGTCCATGAGGGCATCTGTGTTCTGACATCCTGTGGGGAATAAGGGATCCGTAATAGGGACATTCCGGTTATACTCACAAGCGTTTGTCTCATGTCGAAGCGCGCCAATGTTGATCAGGACGATCATGAACATCTCCAAAGACAACATGATGAAGATGTTGTTTAAGTGGAAACCGGCGTGGGCATAGTAGAAAGACAGGAAACGGTCCAGAGGGAGCTGGGTACCAAGATAGTAGTATTCGCGAGAGAGTAGTTGTTCACCCATACCAGTACCGATCTTCGTAGTGAAGTTAAGAATAGAACCAAAACCCAAATCACGACCCTTACCACACTGATAGTACTCGCAGTGCTTGATACGACCACCGCGAAGCATTGCGTTCATACCAGCGTAGATATCCTCGTTCAGATGAAGACCTTTCTGAGCTTTGGAGACACCACCACGCGTGCACATGAATATACCGTTGAGGAAATCAGGATGACCGTAATGAAGCTTGCCACCGATCTGGGACAAGGTTCTGGCGAAGAGCGTACCGAATGTTTGTTCCTTACCGGCGGCAATATCGCCGAGAATACCAATATTCTCCGAGAAAATGTACTCACGGGCACCAAGAATGGCGACAGGGGCCGTAGACTCGGTCTTGACACCGGGTGTGTAGGGCGAGATATTGTCAGACTTCATTTCCTCAAATTCAGCTAATACCGAACGGATTTTCAGGCATTCCTCTAGATAGTTGTCCTGGTTGGCATCAATGAGCTGAATATATTCTCCGCGGTAGAAAATAATAGAGTGGTTCTGATTGTCGGATTTGCCGTCACCTAGCACAGGGTTACCAGAGAGCTGAATGCGGAACTTAGGCCGTCGCATGCCATTCTCCATGATTTCAGAGTGTCCATCGACGAGGGCAGAGTAGATTCGCGGCTCTTCACCTTCAACCGCTGGAGGCTCCTCGTCAAGATAAGCAATTTGTAGATCAGGGTAGGCTCTAAGTAAGAATTCGGCGTTCTCCATCTCCTCTTTCTTGAATTTGGCGTAACGCTGCATTGAGACACAGATTTTAAATTTCCGCCGAGCCATTCTTTCTAACTCGCGCTCCAGCTTCTCTGAGTTACCACCGAACATTTGAACAACTTCCGGATTCTCAACACGGTATAACAATTTGATAGCACGACTATAATTCATAAAACCCGAAATAGTACGGTAGAGAGTTTGCGAACGAAGAGATGCCCAAATTCGTGTTCGTAGCGTGTATTCAGGAGCAGAGGACTTGAAACCGATACAGTAAAATGGCAGGTCATCGATCTTGCTTTTCGCGGTATCCTTCTCTCCCTTTTCATCGTCGCCGTTAAATTGAGACGTCTCGTCGGCAAGAATCTTCGTATCCTTGACAAAGCAATCCCATTCGTGAGGGTGAAGTTGCTTAAGATATTCAAGCTGCGTAACGCGGGAGTAAGGCTCATCTTCACGGATAATCTCACGGAGGGTTAAGAGAATCTTCTCGCCGTAATGAGGAATCAGAACAGTGAATGTAGGCATGTTGTCCACAGGCACAGGTTCCGGAATCGGCATAGACAGCGACTGAGCAAAGAAAGAGATACGACGCTCAGCTTCACTGTAGGTGGGGAAAAACTCCGTCTTAAACGAATGATCTTCCTGGGATACGAAGAACGTCGGTGCACGCAGAGTACGCTTGCCTTCTTGCTCGGAAGGAACTTGATGGTAGAGTAGCTTCTGGACATGGTCGATGGCAAGCAAATGTTCTCGGTACATGGAAATGACTATGGCATTCCAGATCTGTGAGATCAGAACCTTCGGCTTGTACTTGATCTCCATATCTGTAGTGGCCAAGATCTTGGAGTAGACCCGCTTGGGAAGCCGCGAGAACACATTCCTCCAGGGAGTCAAGATGGAAGATCCCAAATAGAATGATCTTGCAATAGAGATGACCGCGTTCAACAAAACGTACCACATGTAAGTGTCAAGGAAGAAGAGAATCAAATCGGTGATAATCATCAAAACCATCACTACTATTGGCTGGTATTTGCAGAGTATTGGCCCAATGGTGAAGTCTCCCACGCAACTCGAAACATCCATGATCTGAAGATAACGAATCGGGTCGCGAAGAGACAAAGTCAAGTAGATATACGACTCTCCAAACTTGATGCCGAAAACTGCCGCCCAGAGAAAATATGATAAAGCTCTGTCGTTGCCCCTGAGATGCGGCCAGCTAGCAGTAAACGTCTGGCTCGCAACGTACTGGCGAGAGTTTCTTGTGAGATAACTGCCGAAAAGACCACCAAGAGGCATAACGGCGAAGAACAAAAAGGTAGCAACGGCAATGAAGAACTGGACTATACCCAGAACCAGAGCGGGTTGCTCCGTCTGCCCATCTGGGAAAGCAAATATATAAACGCTAGGACCAAGATTGATGGCGAATACCACTATTAGGAATAGAAGCTTCTTAGTGAGATGCTGAGCGCCCGCCCATCGTCGCGGGACATACGCCCACTCTGCACAGGTGGCAATAATCTGGATTAAGGTAGCAACAGCACCACCAGCACCAGCAACAGACCATTGCGCCGAGTTGGGAGGTTGTTGATTGACTTGCTGTTCGTAGGCCTGACCGACTAAAAGAGTCGGAACGTTTTTGGCAGTGTAAAACCAGAACATAGTCAAATGTATAATCCAAATACGATTGAAGTTAACAATCGTGTGGAGCCAAGAACGTGTCTCCTTGTAGGTTTTGAAGAAACACTTCTTCCAGTTGACTTCCTTTAGCTTCACATAACGTTCTGCCGGAGGAACATCGACTAATTTGCTCTTGTCCTCGAGAACAATACGCTCAATACCTTCAGGATACCAGAAAAGCTGGTTGCAATCATCGTAACCGATAATCTGGTGATGGTCACGCTCGCGACGAACGTAGACTCCGTCAGAGATCTCGTAGCCTTGATCTCTGCAGTACTGGTACAGCGGCGTGATCACATTATTCAAATAGGTGCCCTCTTCAACGGGTTCGACGAGATTCTGGCAGGCAGGCGAATTGAGGTAGTCATCTGCACACTTGAAAATGAAGCAGAGACACTCGGGCATAAATCGTACTTGGTTTGCTTCACCCCAGCAAAGTAAGTATAGAGCGATCTGGCGGACTCGATCGTGCTGAGACATGCGGTTCATGCGGGTCTTCCACCTGTATTCGGCTGCCTCCAAGCTGTCATCACCTTCCAAGTCCTCAAGAGCCTGTTCTTCATTTTGGTCGCTGGCCTTGCCCTTGGACTTCTTCTTTTTGGACTTCTTGCCCATATTCGCAAAACCGACAGCATCATCCAGATCCAAGTGAGCAGCGAAATACCACTTGCGGTAATTGGCGTTGTCGCCACCGATATAGTCGGCGTGGAGCGACAGAAGGGCTTGGTTAGGCGTCATTCGAGATGCCCTAGAGTCTAGCAGAACCATAAGGTGATCGTACATATTCCGCATACTGTCGCGCTGGAACCCGAATTTGTTGGTTAGATCAAGGAAAATGTCTTCGACTTCTTCCTTAGATAAAGGGATCTGCGCATCAGACGTCCATGCGGGATACGGCTCCCGGGATCTTTGACTACCGGGAACATTGCCATAGTCCATTCCATAGTTAGGCGTGGAGGCACCGGATGAGCGGTTGCCACCGTACGAGACCTGAGAAGAAGGGGGCCGGTATCCTCTGCCTTGTTCGTAACCACTGTACCTCTCGTCGCCACGACCATAGTAATCCATCTCTGCGGCACGAGCCATATCTGACCTCATGGTGAAGTCGCTGAAGGTCTCGGAATCTTCCTCAGAATCGCCGCGGCGTCCCCCATTACCATTATGACCACCCTGGCCATAGTTGTCGTAGTATCCGCCATGGCCATCGTCGTAGTACTCTCCTTGGTAATTATCATGGTTATCGTAGTAGCCGCCCTCTGCAGCATAAGGATTGTTTGCGTCAGCGTTGTAGTAGCCACTATGAACTGTCAGTAATTATCTCTGGTTATAGATGGTATGTCATGAAAACTCACGATTCGTCGTAGTAGCCATCATTTCCATTCCCGTTCCCATGGTGTGGCTGCTGCGGCGGCTGCTGCTGCTGGCCCCCATGGGCATCGTAACCATTGTCATAGTAGTGACCATTCTGGTCATCTTGATAGTACGAATCGTGGCCTTGGCCGTATCCATCATCGTAGTCGTGACGGCCACCGCCGCCACCACCACCTCCTTGGTAGCCCGACATTTTAGGAAATCGAGACTATGCAAAAGATTCGGTCTGAAGTACTAGGATATTAGCACCACGAAAAGCAGTTATAGATATTCTCCACAAATATCATTCAATAATTCCTGCTGTATTACTTACTAATTAAAGACTCATCAGGGATGTTCTAAATGTAACGAGTTGTAGGCTTGGATAAGGTCAAGCGATCGCGAATTGCCGAGATTAATATTATTAATTTGTTATATCGAGTCAATGTGGCCGGCCACAAGCAGGAGTTGTCTTTGTGACAAATTTGGTAGTGAGTAGTGGCTGCGATTATTTGTTGACTCGCGAGGAAAGACGTGCGTATTTACTGCGGTGAGCCCCTGACGCGGGATGGCGCAGGTGTCAAAACTTGGAAGTGCAAAAGTGAATGTTGACTTCCAAGGTTCCTGGCTACGCGGTAGGTCGGCACTAATTGTAGCACAAGCTAGTGCAGTAATTAGCGTGATAAGCCCCTGACGAATGCCTAAGGATAAACCGAGGCGTGACCAAAGGCGCGTTTGATTGGCGAATCCGACAAATTCCACCTCACAATTATCTCCCTTCGTTGGGTGGTCGGGAATTTCCGATTCACTTGCAAATCGTATGCTGAGTTTGGCCGTGTGATAAACGATTGACAATTATCGACGAGTGCAATATACTCTTGCTATCCCTTAGAGTTTCCGTTTCTCGCGGACCGTTAAACGAGCGTGCGTTGAATCAACGGGCGGCGGGAGCGAAAGACAAAAAAGGAATGACCAAGTAGTACCTGACAGTAACGAAAGGACGCTGCTCCCTCTAGGTTCTGTGCGTAAAGCGGAATCTCTATTCTCTTTCCTATTCCTGTAGATCCTCGCACTTCCCCCTGACGTTTTCTACGCAGAGTTATAGCGGCAAGATGGTACAAAAAGATGGAAAGGAGGAAGAAAGAGAGTATGAGAAGATAAGAATTAGAAGTCGAAGGATGAAAGCGAGTGTAAAACAAGTTTTGTCAAGGGCAAAGGGGGGAAAGGGGATTTTGGGACGTGGAACTTGGGATCGAGAATCAAGAAAAATGTCAGAAAGGAGAAAAAGAGCCAGGGGGATCGGGCAAAGCTTAGCCCAGCCCACTCAGCGGCACCCGTGCTTAGTATCGCCCCTTAGCCAGGGTGTGGAACAGTACAATAGGTACGTACATTTATTTACACTACAGAGGTTCAAGTCAATATTGCTAAGGTGCACAGTGAATTGGTGTGTTATGGTACATGTGTTGGGTACATAATACACAGTGTTAATGGGTTAGGGCTGCTGGGCAGCAAAGGTAACATACATAGGTACCTACCTTAGGTACTACCTAGTGTACATATGTAATGTACTAGAATAGTTATTCTTCGCCCACCGGTGCATCCGGCAGCCAGCCTTTACATACATAGGTACACTACATACACTTTGGTACCAGCTTGCTTCACGAGAAGTCTTGGTCAGCTATTCCTATCACAGTGCATATTCTAGACCAGATCGAGATTGAAACGGGGCATTTTCCTACCCGCAATGGAAAAGTGAGTGGAGGTTGGGATTGAACGTGGCTGTGTACGGACATGGAGTCACTACCTGGAGGCGAGGGTGTGGGACAGGTACATAGTTTAATGCAGTCGAGTTTCCTTCTAAAGCAAGGTATCGTGCTATTGATCGCATTGATAGGTTAGGCTACAACTTGTTAGAGAAGGACGAGGGAGCGCAAAGGGTTGGTGGAGTTGGTAGTTGCCAAAACAAGCCGTCCTTGATTCATCATTAGCAGGATTTAGCCCCTTATTGGTGGACTAGACAAATCATGGCAGGGGGGTATTAGGGGTGGGTTCGTTCCGACCTGTACCTAGTGCTAAAGAGGTAAAAAAGGTACAGTGTTAAGGAAACTGTGACATACAGGTCTACGTAGGTAGTAGTGTAGGTGCATGCAAAACCACTTAAAGCCAGACTTCGGGCAAGAATATTTTTACTTTTTTAGTTTGAGCTGCCAGAATTCTTGACAGAATCTTGCTTGTAGGTATGCCTATTACATACATGTAATCATCACAATAAGATTAGAGTTATAGTTGTCAACTTGTCAACTTGTCAACTTGTCATCCGATATTCTTTTCTATGGATGCATGGTAGAGTTTACAAAAAGGTCGATAACATGTTATTCGGTCTCTCGAGTATGCTGCTCGCTCTGGTATGTATTACCGAGCCGGCCGTTAGTCTTCTATTTTCTATCAGCTAGCAGAAGTCTACACAGTGTTTCCGACCCCAGCAGCTAATGCCGTACCCTCCATCAGAATACACTATCTACCTAGATACAAGGTAGCGTCCCACCTCTCCTTTTTACGTACCCTACATAGTAGGTATTTTAATAAACGTAGGTATTCTATAGAGGTAGCAACACGATTACAACACACCTATCGCCAGCGATGCTGTCGACAAAAGCAGGTCTCGAGTGATAAGTTAATATATACCCTCGTTCGTTATCACGTAATTATCTCAGCCTTTATTTATGCGCAGTTAAAAATAATCCAGTGAAAGATCTCATCATATCATATAAGCAACGTGCCACTACTTCGTATATTGGGTACAGCATACGACTTCTAAATAGTGTAGGAACGCATTTCTATCTCGATGCCTATCTATGCAACTCATTCTCAGTAGAGGCAGCCCGCTGTTATCAACTACTGTTATCACTGGCAAGAAGAGAAAGGAATCGTATCAATTTTCGAACAAACATCGTATTCTGAATTCTCTTCGTAATTATCTTCGTATTACATGCCGACGGTGTAACCCACCAACTTTTGCCACTGGTTCTTCTATCTAACTAACTACATATGTAGTCGCCTATCCCTCTCTTGAATACGATCCAAGCTGAGAATTTGCATAGGTAGTAGTATACACTACCATCACATACTAACCTATGTAATATGCAGGACACGTGCCAACACAAACCTTAGTGGTGATGATGCTCAACAGCAGCATTCAATTAAAGAGCCTGACGCGACTCTGACGCCCTAACCATTTCGCCGCTACCTAATATGGTCATGGAATTGCGCATCTACGAAAATCCGGGCTAGGAAGAATCGAGTATCGAGGAAAAGGAGCACAAGCCTTGATTTGAATACCATCCCCGTCAACCGAAACGGCTTCTGGTCCGCAGCAAAAGAGTAACGGTGGCGTCCAATGAAGAAGTCCGAAGGAGCAACTACCACCTAATGCTTACAAATGACGGAACTATGTTATATGCAGGTACCGGCCGTTATTCCCTCTTCCGGTTATCGATGACGGAATGCTCAAATTACATACGTGTGCGTACAGTGTTATACACGTAGTGTAATTTACTATGTATGTATGTATGTATGTATGTATATATGTATTTCTGCAAGAAGATGTGCATGATGAGAAACTATCCACGCGTCTAGTTGGCAATGGCTAAAAAGAACAGTTCTTACTGGACGAGCTAGAGCTGATAGGCGTGCGGCACAAAGCCCTAGATACTATGTAGTACATAGCGAAGGACTTGAAGACTATCCTTTTTTCGCTTCGATAGATTAGAAGTGCGTGCAGAGGAAAATCTGTAGATCAGCATAAATAGGTAGCATGTGTTATGTGTACATAGTGTAGAAGTACGGATCATAGGTAGGTACGCTAATATAAAGATACATATAAACAGTGTTATGAACAGTGTGGCAGTTGTACATACATAGTAGTTGTAGTAGTTGTAGTGTAGGAGTAAACTAGCGGCTTGGGTGGAAGATTTTCAACCGGCCGAGCGAACCAGAAAATATCTTCTTGAACTCGAAGTCAAGGAACCCCCTGAGAATAAATAGGATTTATGTTAGTACATACATACCTACATATGTACCTAGGTAAACATAATAACAGACTAGTTAACTAGTAGCAAAATTAAACTTAACCTACGCGCTTCTCGAATGTACAATCTATTCTAGGCTACTCGTTAGACGTGGGTCAATCTCGAGATCGGGCGATGGATGGTAGGATTCCTTTTTCAAATTTCAGGGGCAGAGGACACCAACACCAACATCCTGATTGGCTACGCCTCTCGATGCTTGAAGCCGCCAAAATTCATTATTATTTTTAGAGGACCCAGATCCGCGTCCAAGGTGAGCCAAGGTGCAAGGAAGATAAAATACATTTACTAGGTAGGCAGCTCAACCAGCTTCGGAGTTATTTATGTAATAGTCGGCTTAGATCCGCCTGCGAGTGTTAGTTGAGTCTCTACATAAGCAGCGAAGTAAGCTTACAAAGCCATAAGTTTGTTAAGAGTTGGTTAAATGATGGGCAATTTATTTATTTGGAAGCCAATTAACAGATTACATATAAGTACTCAAGGTAGGCTGAAACCAGTCAATTGCACAGCGCTGTATGTATTTCATGCTTATGCATTTTATATCCAAGCATAACTATGAGAGTTCTATTAGTACAAAGCAGTTAGAGGAGGAAGATTTACATGGACGATGAATTAATATATAGTGAATTGATTAGATACATACCTAGGTAGGTAGATTTCCAAAACTCCATATTCCGAATTGAGTTCTCACCGCTGCGCATATGAAAGTTCAATTTTGTGTTGTATGCCTGCACGAAATATTGGAGATAATACGTACCGTGGACCTATCTGCACCTATGTATCAGTGGAAACAGTAAAGAGTAAGCCCAGGCCAGCACCCCGCGTTGCCTGGCAACCACGACCTATCATAACCTATCAAGCTTTAACCCTAAACCTTATATTGATTTCTACATGAGAAAGAAAAACGTTTCTATTATGGAGTAACCAACATAAACCTAAACCATATATTCGTAATTATTGGTGATGCCGCGGCATGATATCATTAGGGAAGACCGCACTGCAAATATGTTAGAAGGTAGATTAGGGGATTGTAGCGAGGATGAATTCCCAGAGGTAGACGTGGTTGTCGGTCGGTATCATAAAGTACCAGGAAAGCCAGAGGCCGACAGAAAAGGTACACAGACAACGGCAAAGTCCATTTCACGATTGGAACGTGATGTGCCGACTAAGCCAAATGCAGCAGTGAAGTCAACACCTCTTCGACGACGGAAGTTAGGTCAGGGTCAAATTGTGGACGGATCCCTCTTAAAACCTTGGGATGATATCACAACTACTAAGGGAAAAGATAGCCGGACGTCAAAATCAAGGAGCTCTCGTGCTCCTATCCAAAGAGCAAACACCAAATCAGATGTATCCTCCGTAGATACGTCAAATCCATTGCCGGCCACGAATCGGCAAACAGTTTCTCGTACGATCTCGTCTAGCACCAAGCCGGTTCTACTGCCAAAAGAAAAGGAGATACCTAATCAAAAGAGTAGACGGGAAAACGGGCATGAGGAAAATGAACAGGTTTCTCGGAAGCTAACCAAGAAATCAATACCTTCGGAAGAGTCTGAAGAAGAATCAGATACAATACAGGAAATTATAGAGACAAGTGAAGAAGAAATTTCTGAGTTCGTCTCAATATCCGAATCCGAATCCGAATCAGATGCGTGGAATTCAGACTCAGAACATTCCTTGACACCACCCACACGGCGCTCAAGGAGTCCCACTACTCAATGGGCAAAGCCTCAGAGAACGTTGTTCAGGGACCCGGGGAAAAAGGCGGCACCCAGCAACAAACAGCCCCAAGCAACTATCGTCGACTCAAGCAAACATTCACCCAAACAACGCGAGCCCAAGAAAAACATCCTTGACTACTTCAAGCCATCCCAACCTGGAAACCTAGAAGACGCCTTTCAGAAACTTCACATGTAAGCCACGCCAAAAGTAGTTAGCATCACTGCCATGGCGCAAACAATACTGAACAATACTAACCGTCCCGCTAGCTTCAACGAGGACTCTGATTCTGACGAGCCCTCGACTAAAACAGCCAATAAACCTGTACTGGAGCCTACGACACCCAAGAGGACGCAGAAGACGCTGCCTGCGTCTCCCCTCAAGACACCTAGGATCCCCGCATCACCCTGGAAGCCCGAGCATAAGGAGTTCTGGGACCCAGAGGTGAATTTTGCCTGGATCGACGAGCACTCGCCGGAGAAGCCCAAGGCCGATATACCTGAGAAGGCGACTAAGGCGAAAAAGCAGGGCGCGTCGGAAACGGCTAAGCGCAAACCCGGCGCGAGCCCGGCAAAGCAGCTCCGGGACGCGCGGCGTGCTTTCGACGCCTGCAAGGAAGACCTCGCGCGGACCTTCCTCTGCGAATTAGACGAGCGCGTGACGAAGAGCCAGCTAGCACAGCTCACGCAGGAGACAGGCGGCTTGCAGATCACGTGGTCCAACGCCCTGCTCACGACGGCCGGACGCGCGCATTGGAAATGCAGGACGGTGTCTACGACGACGCGGCACGCTGATGGTACTAGTAGTCAGTGCGACGCCATGCGTCAGCACCACGCGTCCATCGAACTGGCGTCCAAGGTCCTCGGCAACGAGGCGGACCTCCTGAACACGGTCGCACACGAGTTCTGCCACTTAGCCGTGTTCATGCTCGGCGGCCCTAACACCAACCCTAACGCCGAACGTGGTATGGGCGAGAAGAGAAAGAAAGCAGCAGCCCACGGCCCCGAATTCAAGGCCTGGGGCGCGCGGTGCGGAGCCATCTTTGGTGATCGCGGTATCCAGGTTACCACGAAACACAGCTACGAGATTGAGTACAAGTACGTCTGGCGCTGCGGGGACTGTGGCATCGAGGTCAAGAGACACTCGAAGAGCGTAAATACGGAGCGTCAGCGGTGCGGTGGATGTCGTGGACGGCTGGTGCAGATTAAGCCTGTGCCGCGTGGCTCTGGTGCCGCCGCCAAAACTGGTGACGGCGCGACGAGTACCCCAGGTAATAACACCGATGCAGGTGGGAGCGGGAGCGGGAAAGACGGTGCTGCCACTACAACGATACCCAAGAAGAAGAGCGCGTGGCAGGAGTTCATGGCGAAAGAGACACGCGTGCTGAGCCAGACGAACCCCGGGCTATCGTTCAAAGACCGGATGGCGCTTATATCGATGCGATGGAAGGAGCTGCAGAAAGAAGAGAAGCAGAAGGATAAGAAGGAGGGCGGAAGAGCAGTGAAGGAGCTGCAGGGTGCAGTCGAGATCCTAACGATCGACGATGATGACGATGAGGTTGGAGAAGACAAACAGCAACAGGAGGCGGAGGAAGGCTCGGCTCGGGGCACTTATGACATCTTCGCGTAGCGTCGCGCCGAAGTGATACGTTACAGGCTGGGGGTGCGCGGCAGACGGGTATACGCCTGAGGGTTGTACGCGCACGGGTTCTGGCATGGCAGGATGTATCTATCGACCGATCGTTTTAGGACAGATGGGATGAGATACATGCCTAGTATCATAGTAAGGCTAGCTGGCGGTTGGGTTGACCGTCTGTCTGGATGACTCGATAAGAATGAGAATTTGAGAGTACCTAATCTAAAGACATATAATAAGGAAATCCCAAGAATCTCTTAATCATACGAACCTTGACACTCCTACTAAGGTATATATTAGCACCCTACACAAATAAAAGTAACAGTCACAACCAAGACAGCCCTCAGTCCGTCTTCTTTCAAACAACATCACGTCTATCTAACCCTAGTCGTAGGGTAATTGAGATACTATCTAGGCTACATAACTCCCTAGGTACCAAACGTGAGACGGAAATCCCTCCTTATCTACCTAAAGCAATAGTCATATGTCGTATCCATATCCGTATCCACTTCCTTAACTTTCCTACCACCGAATATGCATGCTGGTTCCTATCCATAAGTACTCGTTCGTGACTCGTATCAAAACCGAAGCCCAGAGGAGGGGCTCCGGGACATGGACAAACGAAGGAAATGGTGTCCCTTGAAATTTCCCTTAGCAAAATCCCGGCATGCTCTTCTCTTCTTGTGATTCCTACTCTTTCTAGTTTAAACCAAGCTAGTTGCATGACAGTGCCATTTCTACACTCTTATAAAAGCGTAGTATATCCCATCGCAAATCCCATTATTTCCCTAACTCTTTCGCCGCTTAGACCTCGTTGAAGAGACCCCAGTCCTTAACTTTGAAGGTCTCCCAGATCTTAGCGGCGTAATCGACGGCGTCCCCGATGAGCTTGCCCTGCTTGCCGAGCTGAAGGTCGACGTCATCCTCGTCGTACTCGCCGCGGATATGCGGTACGTTGATAGTAATGAGTAGGTCCGTCTTCTCGCGCTCTAGCCGTACCAGCGTCAGGATGATAGCCGTGAAGTCTGTTTTGCTAGCCGGTCGCTGGGGCGTATCGTCCGCGGGCTTATCGGGCTTTTGCGTCGTGTGTGTCGCGATCAGCGTATAAGCGGGGATATCGTCGCTGTTTGGAGTGCGATGGCGCGCGTTAGTCTTCGAAAGGATCGTGAGGGTGTCGGAAGGAAGGAAGGGAGGAATGCGCAAGACTGGTCTTGGTATGATACGTACTCTAGGCGGGAGAACACAGTGGGTGTAGTATTCCAGACCTTGACGTTCTCGATGTCTTCTGCTACGAGATCCTCAAGATGCGTGGTCAAGGCGCTACCGTCTATCTCGGGACCACTGCCCGGGCCGCCAATGCGCTCGTTGATGTCGAAGATGATGCTGGTGAAGCCATCTTTGTCGATATATGCTTCTTGGTGGTCGGGGACTTGTCTTATGAGACTAATACACGGATAATCAGACGGTTGGTGTTAGAATAGATTGGGGATATGAAAGAGTATCTGCAAACGTACCTTACGTCGGCGAAGCTAGCTGGGAGGTCGCAGATGAGAGCTCCTCCATATAGCGGGGTACTCTTATAAGTCGTCATGGTGGAAGGTAGAAGTAGGGTTTTGCGAAAAGAAGACTAAACTTGGATTTGAATAGGGAATATGGAATAATTAGATGGGGAGAAGATTAGAGTATGTTACTCGGATTTGGTGGGACATTAGCAATAGTTTAAATATTTGTTTGGTAAGTCGTCCTTTCCATGTACGATACCAAACTGATCAATAGTAAGTTAGTTTGGGTAGTTCCCTAGGTTAATGCCTTGCTGCTCTGCGACTGCCTGCGTATGTACAATGCTGCATGGTACATGTGCTTGGTGGGGCAGCAGGATGGGCAGCAGATGATGTAACTTGCATCTTTTTGCATCTTTGCGACACATACTTTTAGCACCTATGTAAGTCTAAGCCTAAGCCTAAGCCTAAGTCTAAGCCTAAGCCTAAATTAGTAACGGCGAATGAAGGCGACCAATAGAGAGCAGGTATCTCGTTATGCTTTCCTTACCATCAGTTCATCGCCAAGGTTCTTTTCCCTGTACGACTCATCAAGAACTCTTCACTCCTTCAACTTACATATTTCTTGTGTGTGACTCAGAGAAAACCATTATAGTCGTTTCATATATGATGTAGAACGTATAAAGATCAGCATTTATAAACTCTTATAGGCCCGACCAAGTTTTTAATCGAGTTCGAATCCATCGTTTTCCTACGGAGCATTCGACATCCGGTGCATATAGCGAACTCCCTATACGAATTGCAAGAAATTGACTACATAAAAAGAGAAATATGAGTCAGAAGCGGTACGATATAATTGCGGATATACATACCATCGCTTGATATGGCTGTCCATTCAACAGTTTATGAGTCAGAAAACGAGGAAAGACGCTCAAACAGGACGTTGGAATACCAACATACTGGAGATTTGGTTCTTTCGGTGAACGAGAAGTCTATTAGCGAAATGAAAGACCCCGGACACAAGACAAGACTCATACTTCTAAAACGACACTTAATAGATCTGTATACCGACCACGCGATGAATCGATAATGAAAATAATACTCTACTAGAAATTTTAGCATTACTCTAACAACCTTTCGTAACTTTAAGGGACTTCTATACTCGAATAGCGAGCAACCGAAGGTTATCAAATTGTATCGATACGACGCCATCTATCAAACTGGATAACTTTAAAGCCTAACTGGCTCTAACTGGGAATCATCCATAAGATTTCTAAACTTGAACAAGATCTCATCTGCTCCTAATGCGGTAACAAATAACGAGCTTCTTACCCGACGAGATTGACGAGTAAAGGTCCTAGACACATTCTATTGAGACTTCGGTTAATAATTTTGACGGTAAACCCGTCAACTCGCGAAGCTATTACCCTTTAACAGTCTTCGATTTCTCTCTCTCTCTCTCTCTCTCTATATATATATAAATTTTAGTTGAAATTTACTAAATAGAATACTATTTCACTATAGATCTTGGTTTGAGAGTCAGCAGCACACCTTTAGAAATACCAAATAGCGCAAATCAAGACTTTATAATATGTCGCATTGCGTTTATCAAGTTTAGACTATGGACTTAGTGAGAAGGTTTTCTTTATGTGAAAACTCCAGAAGACGGGGCGGGACTGGCCTGTTGAAGAGATAGTTATTGTTACTCGTAACCGGTTGTGAGGTGTTTAAAATTACCGGTTATTAATGTCTGTTGAATGCGATAACTGTTCGGATATGATATTAATAGAACTAACTCTCAAGTTCTATATCCCTAACTAGCTGGCTAATCAGTCAGTACTTAAAGAGTATTATATACCTATAATATGGATGGTATAAATCGAACTTCTATAGTCGATCAATGTAATTCCTCAAGCATTAAGTTGCAAGCTTGAAATCAGTAATCAATGAGAAGCTCCCACTGGTAGATTTCAATTATTTATGATGTTGACATCGATTATTCATAACTGGAATTATCATGCACAAACTGGCACGCAATCGCCAACCAGACGAGATCACATACATATACCCTCGTACTTTCATAAAGTCAACCGCATTATCAATTCAGCCATTAAAGACTCGCCCGACCTAATCTAACCATTCATTCCACCCTGCCCGTCATCCCAAGACCGCCTCACCGTTGGCAAGCCTAACTTAATTCTTAGGTTTCCTTCTAATTCCTTCCGATACCGATCCCACCACCAAATTCCTCCGTGTAAATAATCGTACTCTGTCTTCCCTAGGGGTATCATTGGTAGTAATGAAAGTCTAGAATGCAAATAGATATATAGTTATGAAATGAAAACAAAAAGAGGAGCATCTTGGGTATATCGCGATCGACCACCCCGCCCCCAGTGCGCCGTAATTCAAGAATTTAACCGTAATAGTTAACAGCCCCAGTTATTAATGGTACTTGGGAGGGTTTGATCAACTAGGTCGCTTCCATATGCATGTTTATCATAATTTTGTTAAAATTCCCTGGAGGTTTCCAGCCAGACCGCCTAAACACGGGAAGCTAAGTCCCAAGATTTCGGGGATCGGCTGGACTCCTTTCGGACGGCCCAACCCTTAAGGGCCAGGAGGATAACTTCCCAGGCCATGATCAGACCGACTAATCCCATAGTAACGGTGTAGAAGAACATGGCGTCTAGGTCGTAGTGGATCATTCCCTCAACTGTATCATTGGCCTATTACTCATGTTAGCTCCTGAAACCCGGTATAGTAACCAAGGTACGACTTACGCTCGCCATGAAGATGGTTCCCCCTGCAATGAGCCCAAACGCAGTAATAAGTTCAGTTGGAGGTCGAGATGGTAGGATCGAGCGCGGAGGCTTGAGATATACGAGCACGTATGTAAATCCTCGAGCAAAAGAGGCGCCAGTTAAAAGGTTGCCCCACTGCTTGTGAACCATGCTAGAAACCATGTTGTGCTGCGTGTGCGAGCTCATCATGATACCAAGAAGTAAGATCACGAGTGCCGGAATGGGATTGACGGAAAATTCATATTCCCTTGGTGCCTGTAAAGCTTCACGTTCCTCATCGCTGTACGCGTGGCTCGGCTGCGAGAGAGCTGCATCGTACACCGTGGTATTCAGGAGTTCCCGAATCCGTGTCGACTCAATGAGCATAGCAAGCTGTATAACCGTATTAGTTTCATCACGCATGTCGATTGGCACAATGATGACTTACCAGACCACCTCCGATGAAGAGAACCGTGATGGAGATGTGTTCTAGATCCTGAGGGCTGAATTCCTTACCGGCATTGCCAAGATGCTCTAGGAAAATGTTGGTTGAACCGTAAGTGAAGATAAGCGCACCCTCGACGAATTCAGCAGTTGGCCTCCATTTCTGCGAACTTCGTTTAGGACGGACATTCCATGCCTGTATAGTCTTTGTAAGCAATCATGTTGATCGATTAATTGGGGGCGGTGCTCGTTCCAACTTACCCAACCCAGCTCACCGAAACTTCCCGACCACCTTCCGAGAGTCAAAATGCCGTACCAGAAAAAGATGCCACCCTTGATCCAATGAGCTAAGCCGCTGAAAATACCGTGACCCTCCTAAATTGACCGGTTAGTTTACAAAGTCATAGCCCCAATAAACTCGCTTAGGTCAACCTACAAAAAATCGTCCGAATGTGATAACACCAGTGCACAGAGCAATGTAACCCAGAATGAGAATAGTACGATCGACGAAATTGTAGGTAAGCATCAAAACTTTCCATGCTCTGGTGGAAATCTTGCCGGCAAATCTGGCAATGAACGAGTTGGTCTTCTTTGAACCTAACACTTCCGCAGGCTTGAAATGAACATCTTCGAGATCGTCGTAGTGGATTCGCCGGTCGCTCATCTCAATAGGGGATTCCCGACCCACTACGGTCGACAACGAGTTACTTCTCAAAGACTCGGAATTCGGCTCGGTGCCTTGCCCACTATCGTTAGAGTGGCGGTATGGGTGAGAGTATATCGCATCGTTAATGCGTTGGTGCTCAGCCATAGCCTCTGTCGAAACTGGAATAAACGCCTGCTCTTCCTCCTTGCCGACTCCTTCTGTTCCTTTCCTGCCCATTACACCTGCGACGCGGCCGACAAGACTGATAAACACTTGCGCACTGACTACCCAAGTGACCAACCAACCAAGCTTATGGTGCGCATTGTTGGGATACAGATCGGGTGTGTTCGTGTTGTAGGTAATACCTAGTACGACGCCGAGCGCGTTCGTGACGAGGAAGAGGAACTGGACGGGGAGCGTATACCGGGATCGAGCAATCGAGAACATAACAGCTAAAAGGAACGGTTAGAATCATTATAAACCCGTCCTGGAGTTGTTTTGGGATGGCCGTACCTAGTGGTAGCATGATTACCCAGCCGACGACCATCAATGCGATATGCGCATATATCTCAACAACGTGCTCTGGATGCGAAAAATACGTGGGCGGATATGATTCTGGATCCGGTTTTGGTTCCTCTTTACTCATGTCCATGTCCATGTTCATATCCATATCCATATCTGTCGCGCCTTCGTCGTCGTGACCGTGGGCAAGAATCGTAGGAATAGCCCCTATTATGGCGACAAGCGCCAGCGCCTTGAGCGCAAACTGAGTTGTCGACCTCATATCGATTCAAGTTGTTTGGAAGACGTTTAACGGTAAAATTGAGTGGGTCAACCGGGAGACATATATTTACATACCCCCGGCCGAGCTCTTTCTCCTTAGGAGGGTTAACCCTTGAACGAACTGTACCCTAGCAAGGTTAGAAATTGCGATTCACCGACGTAGTCACTTTTATGAAAGCTGCGAGGGCGGGTGGTAGTAGGTAGTAAGGCTAACCTCGGTGGCTTTCTGCTTTGTTCTCGGTAAGTACCTAAGAGCTTATATATATAGAAAGCTAGATCGGTAATACCAGGTATGATACAACCATTAAAGACCAGGCGAAGTAGTGATTGGTGGTATCCGGAAGTATGCTACCTCATGTATGGGAGGACAAACGAGTCATACGGAGGAGGGCGGGGGGAGGGAGGCTTTTCATAAACAGCATCTTGGTGGGAGGGAGTGAAAGGTGCATATCCTCCGGAATATAGGTATTTATTTTGGACATACCAAGACGGAAAACGGTGTCGGCGCTCTTTGTGCCCATGAAGTTGAATGTACGGTAGTCAGACAGGTGGGTTATACATACAGGCATATACTACGAGCAAGTACTACTTACATACATGGACCAGTAGAAATAGCAGAAATAGCAGTAATAGCTCTCTCGTGGATACTATCTACCATGTGTAGTCCGAATGTACATGCACTTTCCGTTCAACGTTGGTCATTAACGAAAAAAAAAGGCCGGGCCTACCCGAGCACAATTACTCTTGTCATTTGTTCTTACCATCTGTTTCTGATGAGCCATCGAGCGATAGCGTTAAAAAAAAAAAAATAGCACGATGGTCGATCCGAGGTATCCGAAAAGAAACCAAGAACGGGCGGTATGGGATATTGATTGAGGCTGTCAAGGGTTTGAGGAAACTTGCAGAATCGTACTGTGGATATCTTGGGGCCAGGAATGAGTCGTCCTTAACTAATACCCTTGCTTAGTCCCACGAGTCTCATGTATAATTATGTACTTGCTGACCGAAGGAATACATAAAAAATATATACCTACGAGAGGTAATGACAGCATCGGCTATTAATATCCCCACTTCCCGCTAGGTATCTATGCAGAACGTCGATACTTACCTCACTACCTTGACAGGGTTAGGTATTTCCGCACTTAAGGTACATAGTACATAGCCATGCGACATGACTTCCTTTACTAGAAGCTTCCCGACCAATGGTGAATAATAACGTTTGGCCTATGGTCTGACCCGAATTATGAAAGGATCAATAAGTTTTTTTCTGACATGAAAGAGCGACTATCCGACGACCCCGCCATCCGCAATCGGACATAAGATAGATTCCCATATTCCATATTCCTCTGGATGTATTCCTCCGCGTCACATATCTTTTAAGGTATACGCCCAGCAATCCGCATTCGTTTTGTGTAAAGTGAACAGTTTTAAATACTTTCTGGGCTACTCTATAAGCCTGTCCAGGTATTATATTCCTAAGGTACGTATCGATTAATTACCTTAGTAAATATTTCATGCTCTTTAAAAAAACATTTATAGGGTTGGTGATGTCTATCTGTCAGAATATTTGTGTCATAGTGACCTTAGTCTGCGAGGCATGCATATCTAAGCTTAGAAATACTTTTTAATCCGTCTGATCATGTGTGGACTCCGCTTACCTTTTCAAGCTGGCCATGCAGGCTCGTGGATGACTTCTCAGCCTTTCGCGTTTTTGAGGAGCCGCGCTAGCAGGGATTATGGTTCGTCACTAGTGGAGTAACACAATACCTAAGGTACTTGGTCGCAGGGATACTACCTAAAAAGCCGGCGTTAATGTACAACCCTTTTTACACTAGTAGCGCTTAGGTATAGCATCTTTACATGTTGTTTCCATTGCCACTGGGAGAGAGCCGAGTCCGAATATCGATACAATTTCGACCCGTCTAACTCCGAGAAGATGTTTCGCCGTCCCACAGGTATCCCTAGCAACGTCGGTCTATCGCTTTGACTAGGGACCGACTGGCTTACCCGGACGCCACCATGCACGAGAGTTGTCATACACTAACTTACTAACTGACGACCGTTTACGTTGCAAATCCTTGATCTTACATACTAATGCGATCAGTCCGATACCCCTCGGATGATCTCTGTCACAGATATAGTCTGGGGTAGGTAGTGAAATGGGAATTTCCATTAACTAAGCCTTCGAGGGAAGATGGAGGGTAGCATTAAGCGATGGTGTAGTCACAAAGATATTGGGAAACTAATTTCGACGAGGGTTTGTCATTGAAGCCGTTTCTAGACCGATACCGAGTACGAGCGAATATTCGACTACCACTATACTACCATACTACCATACTACATATCATATACACTAACTAGTATGTCTTCGACTTGCAGCAATCCACATGCCAACGAAACTATCTACAACCAGGGTCTGATACTTCTTGGTAGGACACGACATGATCTATGTAGTGCATGTATGTACACAGAAACCCGCCAGTATCATCACTGATCACAACACCAATGTCGACTACTTGGCCAATGGGTCTCGCCAGGATACCCGTTCAATAAGATTGATCGACCATGCTTTGCCAAGGTCTTGGGTGACGAAGACAAGACAGCCCAAAAATACCGAGAAATACTACATCCGTTTAGACGCCTGGAACGGTTCATGTAGCTGGCACTAACGGCATTGTGACCTCCTAATACACTAGCTCACTACTACGTATCTTCCCGGTCTTTCGCTCTTCGGAATACAAGTGTAAAGTCGACACCGAATATTACGCATCCCAATTAGGAATTTCGGGCGCGAAAGAAGACTCGAGTCACTGTACAAAATCGGGACTCCGAGTCCGAACAAGGGATGGATCCATCTTGTCCAAGGCGAAAATGGGATATTACAAGTGATTACATAGAATGGGGAACCCATCAAATCATTGCCATTTCCCATTACACCGTTTATCCGTAAGGCTAGCTCGCTATTGTTATCCATGCCTTTTATTACGTACATCCGTAGCCCAACATGAACAACTCACGCCGCGCTCTTATTTGCAGCATATAGGAAGGGCAGCCGCTATTATGCACAACTTCAATTTGGTAAACCCCGTGGGTCCCGTCCCTTACTACGAGGCCTAATGGATGAGTCCGAATGGCATATACACTATGGCAATAGCTAGGGCCTTCGGAATTAAAGGACATACATACATAGGTAAATATATATAAATAGCTATATTCCTAACGTGTTTTACGTAGTATCGAATCATTTAAGCGAAGGAAGTGATTCTCGAGCATCTCTGGAAATTTACTCCTAGCCCAACTAATCAATTTCAAGAAGCTTTTGCTTATATCGATGCCATATTAGTTCTTGGCAGTCGGCTTTCAAAAACCGTAGCATAACAACCTAACGCTATTCGAACGAGACAGGATCGACTTTCATAATTGCATTTGTAATTCAATAAAAACCCTCCTTGCATTCTACTACGTCTTACAATACCCTACTTTTACATGTCGAAAATATATATAAACATATAAAAATACGCCTCGGCCTCTACGTCATGTATCTTGCCGTAAAACCCGAAGAATGACGACAGATCGCCTGGGATCTCATTAACGGTTCCCGACATGCTGGTACTACCCCATAATAGTGCGCGTGCCAGATCTATGAACCATCGATGCGATACAAGATAAACTTTAGGCAGACACAAAAGCCTATCCAATGTACCCAACGTAGAACAAGTACTTAATGCTGTGTACGCAACTGTGCGTACGTATCACCGTGGCTATGCTGAGTAGTAAGCGTATGAGCACAAAATGCCCCTCTATCAAAACCGGACATTGTGTCCACTCATATCCGTTGAAATTTGAGTCTATCGTCGGCATTTCAATAACGGTCCCCGCAACTTATACCGATGCAGTCGGTATCACGACATGCCCCGTACGAGGCGTGGGCTGATAACTTCATAAACTTGACCGGTCCTTAAGACGCCACGCATCCCCATCTTCCAATATGACTCTGTCTTCGTCCCGGAGCTTCCGCAGGATTTGGACCACACCATTCGCGGCGGGAATGTGGAGGGCTTCCGGGACGTCGCGGTATATAACTTTTACTAGGTCCATCGGCGTCCAGAGATTACGGTCTTTCGCGGAATTCAAGGTCTGCAGCACCTGCTGTTCTCTCTGGTGTCTGTGAGATATATATTCAGCGATGGTAGCGCTCGCCTGTGGCAGCACCGGGCCGTGTGCTGGATATGCGCGGCCTCCTACTAAATTTTCCATCTTCGCTAGACTCTTGAGGTAGGTTGCGAGATCTTCGAAGACGGATGTGCCCTGACCTAAGACGTTGTCACCTGTGAATAGCGCATCTTCTTCCTGCAAGACAAAGACCATATGATCTGTTGTGTGGCCTGGAGTGTGGATAGCTGTCAAGGTAGCCCCTTCGACCTCAAATTTCTGACCTTCTGAAATATTTAGTTGGCCTTCTGTCGGCTGGTTTTTGTAAACTGCTGTTTGTGGCGAGTGCTCTAATAGCTGGCTGATTCCTCCCGTGTGATCGTGATGCCAATGAGTGAGAAGAGCACTTTGGATGGTGGCTTTCTCTTCTTCGAGAGTTCGCTTTAAGGCCGTAATCCACGAGGGTTTGCCCTCGCCAGTATCAATTAATAACCTCTTGGGGCCGGTTCCGATTAAGTACGTGTTGGTGCCTTGAAGAGCGAATTTGCTCGGATTACCGCCGAGAATACGGACGCAAGCGGGACTTAACCGCTCAATCTCTGGTATGTGGACAAGTTGAGAGGCCATTGTGGTTTTAGAAACTATTCGGAATGCTTTCATACTACTGTTAAGTCAAATTATAGATGGTCAAAAGATAGCTTGTAATAAGCTATTCATGTGAAAGGAAGAGTGCACTGAGTTGAGAATATAAATTATAGGTAGGTAGATATTGATCTTATATTGTCTATTAACTGATAGTAGTGGTAGATTATGATGATATCGGCGATGAGGACAGAATGAAGTGCAATTATGCCATGAGCTACACGAGGTAATAGATAGATAAGGTAGGTACATAGTAGGGTACCTTAGATGCACTTGGAGATGATTGAAATGCCGAGGTCCCAACGATATAAGGTTACCTCATCACCTTTTCAGGTACAGAGTTTAATTTTAGGTTAGCATCGATATTATAACGGGAAGGGCTAATCCCCCATTTATTTGATCCGTTTCAGCGCTTGTCTAACTTACCTAGTAACCATGGCTGGCATAGCTGGCATAGCTGCTATGACCCCTGATCTTCCCGTTAGCGCGCCCGGATAAGCAAGATAAAAGTGCAAATCAGGTGCCGATAAGAATTTCTAGCATGTTACTTCCACTGTAATCTGTAAACTGGTGCCTATCTTGCGCCTGTTGAATGACGCTGCACGGCGTCTAGTTTTAATAATTATTTTCTGTACATGAGGGTAGGTTTGGTATCGTGCAAAGCTTTTGGCAACAAATTGTCTAATAGCTAAGCTAACTTCGTATCGTAGCTTCGATAGCTTTGTAAGTCTCTAAAATGTGTTTGCGTAATTAATATGTAACTAGAGCTAGCTAACTAATACTGGGGAGGCTGAAGAAGTAAGAGAGGGAATCTTAGAAGTCGAAGTCGAAGCGAGCGCATCGCCAGTAGCTGAGCTGCATTTACCGTCACTTGCAAAGGCACATCTACTCCCACGATCGAACCCTTAGGTACTCATACTTTTATACGAGCCTCGCTATAGTGTATTACACTCCTTAACTCGGGGCGGCGGTCGTTAAAATCGTTCGGTCGTTCAAGCCTTTCGTTATCGCAATTTTGCCCTTTTCATTTCCGACGCCGCCCGCCTCTTAATTACACTCGACCGAATCATCCTCCCTGCGCGGCTGCCATTGCGTACATATTCGCCAATTCACTTCAGTACTCCTTTCGTATACCTGTTATAAGTCTATTACAATTATAGGAGGAAGCATGGCTGCGCGACCTACTACTCCGGCGTCCCCTAAAAATGTCAAGATCAACTCGCCTACGCCGGGAACGCCTTTGTTTGGCTGTGGTTAGTTATTTGGTTCTAAGCTGATAGGATATAATATCTTGCTGTGATATATACTGAATATTTCCTTAGAGCATGTTCAAATACTACTATCCAACAACCCAGATGTTCTAAACAACTCGATCCAATACTATAAGATGCTGCTGAGAGTCATCTTCGACGGCAACCCCCTAGTACCGCAAACTTGCAAGGGTTCAGATGGGCTGATAACCACATCCCTAACCTCGAACTACCTCTGTTTGCAATGCTCTGTCATTGTTACAGAAGAAGAGCGTACGAAACATGCGAACAAAAAGAGCCATCGGTTTTGTATGTTCTAGGTGGATGTATGACAAATCGAATCTCAGCTGACTGGTGACAGATGTCGACTCAAGAAGTGGTTCATTATACTGTCAATTCTGCGAAGATTTTGTATGGGACCCAACCCTGGATGATCTGCGGGTAAGGAAGATAGGGACTGGTTCATTCTCAAGTACGTTGGCACGCCTTCCGATCTTGCCATAAACGATAGTCTAACATATTCAGGTCGTAAGAGGAAGCATGAAGAGATGTTCTCGGATGCTATGAAAGATCCTTTAAAAGATGATCCAAGATACATATCCTCCAATACCACCATCGCATCATGTAGAGCAGACGGACTTCGAGGAATATACAATGCCGGTGCGACATGTTACCAAAACGTTGTCTTGCAGAGCTTTCTTCACAATCCCCTACTTAGGAACTTCTACTTGAGCGACGGTCACCAGAGCAGCGATTGTCAAGTACCTCACTGTCTTAGCTGCGCTATGGACGATATGTTCCAAGACTTCTACGCCCTCGAAAATACTAACGGTTATACGGCGGCCAACATATTATCCGGTTTTTGGATATCCGAAAAGAAGGCGTTTGAGAACCTAGTCACTACGAAGGAACAAGACGCGCATGAATTCTTTCAGTTCTTGGCTGAAGAGTTACACGAGAGGAACGGAGATGGCAAGAAGCCCGAAACTGGTAGCGAACATAGTTGCAATTGCATCATCCACCAGACTTTCTATGGCAAGCTCCAAAGCCAGACGACTTGCCAACATTGCGGCGGTGTCACCAATGCAATAGAGTCTTTCCTTGACCTAAGTTTGGGCTTGGAGAACCTATCACAGAAGAGGGGCAAGAAGGCACCCAAGACCGCCCCGTCACTAACATTACAAGAATGTCTTGACGAGGAGTACATTAAATCCGACAAGTGCGAGTATCGGTGTAGGAACTGCAATTCATCGCAACAAGCGCGGAGAGATCACAGTATAAAGCTGCTACCGAATGTACTGTCTATACAGCTCAAGGTCAGTATCAGCCAGTCATCTTAAGTTGCAATAAAAACGCTAACAAGTATCTAGAGGTTCGAGTTCAAACAGGGGAGCCGTGATCGTGTTGCATCGAAGATCAGCACGAAAGTGCAATTTCCCTTACAACTGAACATGCTTCCATATACTACACGTAGTCGAACGTCAGATTCTCGTGATAGTCAGGAATTAAGGCGATCATGTACATATGACCTATTGAGCGTCGTCGAGCATGTCGGAGAGATCGATACGGGTGAGTTGGATTCTGATATCTGTATGAGTTTCATCAAGCTGACCTAGATAGGACACTACGTGACGTATTCTCGAGTCGGAGACCAAGTAAGTTCTTTTCCCAAGCACTGCAAAACTCAACAGGCGATACTGACATCCGTCCCAGTGGTTCTCATTCAACGACCACAAAGTCGAGTTAGCCAAGAAATCCGACGTCCTGGGCAGCCAGGCTTATCTGCTATTCTACATCATCCGGTCGCTGGCGTAAAGGAGACGGGGTGGCGGTTTGTCGTTGGTGGCAAGCCAAAATCAATATACCGAAATGGAATTGGACGGCGGTGTTTTTGATGACGCATTTACACGGGTTTGGGGGCGCGATGAGCTTACGTTTTTTTCTTTTTTCTTCTCTCTTCTTTCCGCATTGTGTTGTGTTTGAATAAGATAGAGAGACAGCGCATAGAGCGATAGGCACCATGATCAGATCACCTCTATTTCATGGTTTTGGCCTTTGGGCTGTGGATTGTTGAGTGATAGCGAGTGTATTGCCGTTTTATTGATTAGGTTAGACACTCAGATGAAAACAGCGAAATGAAGACTATATCGTAAGAGTGGGATGGTTTTTGTTGAACAGTCCCGCCCGACGATTCTCTTCCTTTATCGTGGCTCTAGCGATTCCCTTAGACTTATATTCGGACTGGGTCTTTATCTCGTCTTTCCATATCCCTACCCTTGAGCTCCTGCCCCCGAACCTTTTACAAAACCTGTCGCTGTGATCAAGACACTCTGTCTACTAGAGTCTACTAGAGAAGCTCGAAAGCGATGATATTTGTGAACGACATTGTCATATAGTTATATCGCTCGAGAAGCTTGGCTGTGGAATACGCGTGTAGCTCGGACTATCTGAACCAGCATTTCCGCGTTCTATAAGGGAAATATAAAGATGAGAGGGAATATTGGTGGATAGACAAAACCACCTGTTAAACTACGTCTTTTTAAATAGGTACCTAATCAATCGATCTCTCATGCCTGTCTTCACATCGTTACCCGTGCTCCGACTTCATTTCGCGCCCTTAAAGCTCCAGGCGTCGCACTCGAAGTTCGCATAGCAGTAGAACTCGTTACTAAGCCCGCGCGCGTGCACCGGCTCGTACGTCGTGGTCTGCGCGCCAAGGGGCCGGTACAGCTTCGTCACTAGCGTCTCTATGCGCTCGCCCGTGGTGATTATGAGCCGTGGGGTTGACCGGGACATCCAGCGGATGGTTAGGGCCACTAGTGTGTGTATGTGTGTTAGTTGGGAGTAGGGGAGGAAGAGATGAGGAATGGGATGTTGTGTATATAGGTATATATAGAGAGAGGGGGGAGAGGTAAGGCAAGTAAAGGGGAGGAGGGATACAAACTTTTCGTCTGGCAGTCCTCGCTGAGAAAAGGGGGGTCGCATATGATGCGGTCGACGCCGCCTTTTAGTTCCGCGGGAAGCTTGATAGGGTGCGAGAAGTCGTAGAATACGAACTCTGGGAAGACGGAGAACCGCTGGTCGTGCTCGAGGAGGACGACTTTTGGTTTGGGGGTGTTGGCGTCTGCGGCGTTCTGTGAGGGGGGTATATTGAGATTAGTATTCTGAGTTAATTGTGATGTCTCTACCGTGTATAGGCGTAGAGCGCAAGAGAAAAGAATATATATGTTAATATATATGTTGTGACATAAGAAAGCTCTCGTTTCTCCTATTCCTAACCAATAACTGACTGGCTAGGAAAATATAATAGAAGTTTGAGTTAGACATTAGGAACTCACCAACAGATTCTTCAGCGCAATGAATACACTAGGCACCGACACGACAGCAACAACCTCGTCCTCGCGTATGCCATCCAGCAGCTGCTTCGCATACAGAATAGCCGTCTCGTCCGAATACTGCAACCCATCGTCAGCCCTCCTTCATCCCGTCGTCTCATCTTCCCAGCCAGCAACCCTCTCTCAAAACCCCACCCCTCAGACCAATCCAAAGGATACAAATATCGAAACGGGTATACGGAAATACATACCCAGAACTGCGACTTATTCCAGTCCTCGGTAAACGCATCCATAGACAGCGGGTGCGAGACAGCAGCACGCTGGTCCTCAGCCGCCGTCTTTAGTTTCTCGAACTTATCGACGTGCGCATCGCGCTCCCCGTAGAACTCCTGCAGCGCTGCGAGAGCGTGCGATGAGAGGGTTCTGTAGACCGGTTTTAGTATGTCGTTAACTACATACCGAATATAGGGAGGGTACGGGGTATAGGTAGTGTGTAGTGTGGAGGGAAAAGCTGTATTATGGAGACGGGATATGCGTAGCAGTCGAAAGTAGTATTATCACCTCGCAGCTCAAACTGGATTACTTACATTTGTTCGTCATCGCTTTCGGCCATATTGCCTCGACATTTACGAATTAATTTTAAAAGGAAAAAAACAAAAAATAAAAGTGAAATCTAGGTAGTTTGATAAGTAAGACCTAATTAGATCTTATTTTCGTTGGGTGCTGGCTTAGGAACAAGTTGGTAAATTTTCGCCGGGCGCGAAAAAAATAAAAATAAAAATCTTTAGGAGCAAATCTCAGGAGCAAACTCAAGACCACAGCAAATCACTCTTGGCGTTATAACATAATATTACCCTACGAACTAGGAATCTCTTATAGTATCATTCGTAACTTTTGAATCAAGAAGAACTACTAGGTATAGTATATATATATACAGCGCAATACGAGTGTCTCTTCCCATATTTGCACAGAAATGCCCCCGTAAGTTATCCTTTATTGTTCGTCTAACACGTGCAGGTACTTTTTGTCTTCCCGCTTCTCCTTCTCGGTCGCCGGCGGGAGATCATAGAATGCCGAGCTACGATATCCTTGCTGTTCGAGTGGTTAATATATTATATACTCGTCTGGAATGGCTGCGATGCTTACCAAGTAGTGGTATGTGAAGTTGCTAATATCGCCCGGCGTGATGCCTAGGTCGGCAAAAGTCTTAGCTGTAGGGTCGATCTTCTGGTCGATGAACTCCCTATCTACGTCCTCTGCGGAGAGAACTGGCCACCATAATGCTTTGTTGAGCAGATTGGCTACGGGCTTTAAAATGCCTTTGGGCACGTTGATATGCCTTCGCTTCTTGAAGATTTCTCGGTCGACTAACTCGGCGATTTCGGCAGTCGAGTAGTTCTTGGGACCATAAAGCTCGTAGGTCTGTCCTGCCGTATTGTCGTCATATAGCATAGCTTCCAGAGCTTGGCCCACGTCAATCGACTATTAAAATTAGCGATTCACTTAGCATTTCAGCTCGTCAATGATAGACATACGTGAACGGGCCAGTATCTCTCTTGCATGTTGTTCGACGTGAATAAGTTGGTGACGCCGGCCAACCGGTGGAGGAGGTTGTCCTCGAACCCGAATACGGGTGCCGGTCGGACGATGGTAGTCTCCGGGAAGATGCTTCGGGCAACCTGCTCACCCCTTCCCTTGGTAGCGAAGAATTCGGAGGGCGAGTTGGGGTCGGCGTTATAAGACGAGACGTGGACGTA
Source organism: Daldinia concentrica (assembly GCA_902805455.1). NCBI lineage: Eukaryota > Fungi > Ascomycota > Sordariomycetes > Xylariales > Hypoxylaceae > Daldinia > Daldinia concentrica. The sequence goes on along the minus strand of CADCSW010000041.1, from coordinate 1,673,753 downwards.
GCGGTCGACATCGTATTTGGCAACAGCCTCAGCGATGCGCTCGGTGCCCTCAACGTGGACGTCCTCTAGGCTATAGTTCTTGGTAGGGTAATTCCGGCCAATGAGGTTATATACGATATCGGAGTGTCTGACGCTCGCTTCGATCGATTCGGTGTTGTATAGGTCGTACTCGAGGAAGACGACGCGACCTAGATCACCGGTAACCTTCAGGTGGCGCTTGGCCATCTCTTCTCGGAATGGGATGACAACCTGACATCCTTGACGGGCTATGACATGACATTAGACACGACAGGAATTACCAGCTCCTTGTAGTTCCCGTACCTAATCGGTTGACGATATATCTTCCGAGCTGTCCCGTTGCGCCAAATACTGTCGCGGTATGACCTATATAAACCGTTAGGATGGGAAGAGTTGTGGTATATATTGTATTGGTTGTTTACCCCCGAGAGATGACCTATAGGCAGAACTATGTTAGTATAATAGCAATTGGTAGATAAGAAGCCAGCGCGACTAACCTGCCACCTTGTACGCGGAGGATGGGTTTGCCGGTGCGGGTGATTGTTAAATCGGAAATGCGTCGGGCCTGGTTTATATTGTGGTTTAGATTGAAGGCCAGCTTTCGACTGGACCGCACGGCGGTCGGAAAGGAAGCCATCCTTGCTCTATACCGGGGTGCAAGAATGACGCAGCCTTTCCAATTGCTAAAGAGAGCCGGTAATGTATGAAGCTTTCGGAATACTGAACTTCACTTGTTCTTAGTGGGATCGAAGCTCTAAACGTTCAAAGGTGTCAAGCCACATTCATTAATACGTCGAGTTTAGTCAGAGCTAATGCGCCTAGAGAGATTGGCTGGCAGCTGAGAGAGAGTTAAGCCACAGATTAAATAAGCCAAGATATCCATATTTGATAGCATTGGATCTGCTAAGTCTACCTAAGGTACGAAATACAAGGGTACTTCCTTCCTGGACAGGCTGCACACCAGCCGCGTATTGATTGAAGCTTCAGAAGCTTCGAACTTCCACTTACAACATTAACATCATACCCGAACAAACCCAACCAAACTCATAAACACCACCGATTTTAACCCATTACCACCTATACACAATTCCCGTAGAGTCCACATATAAAAATACAGCCTAGAGAAATATCATGAACGTCGACACCATCGCCGATTTCCTGGCCGACCAGCGGGACGAGACCCCGGACGAGCTCCAGTACCTCATCATCCAGTTCGAGAACTTCTGGGAGCGCAAGTTATGGCACCAGCTTACCGACGCCCTGATCGAGTTCTTCGCCAACCCTAAGAGCGAACCTCAGCGCCTCAAGTTCTATAAGGTCTTCATATTAAAGTTTGCTGATAAGATCAACCAACTTAAGCTTGTCGACCTGGGCTTGAAGGCCGCTACCCAATGCAAAGGTAAATTACCTCATTCCAAATTCCATGAGTCTATGTATTATATATACATTGCATCCGACTAACTGTAGTATGCAGATGACCAAGAACGCCTCACATTCCTCTCCGATCTCGCCAAGAAGGCCGACCACGAGGACTCTCAAGACGCTTTCGTTTATGCCCTCGCCGCCGTCGCCCGTGTGGAGCTGAACCTGCGGGATCTCGAGGCCTCGCGCCGGGATCTGGACAAGGCCGAACGCATCCTTGACTCCTTTGACAGCGTCGAGACCAAGGTCCACGCTGCCTTCTACCAGGTCAATGCCGACTACTACCAAGCTAAGGCCGACTTCGCATCCTATTACCGCAACGCCCTCCTCTACCTCGCCTGCATCGACCTGTCCTCCCTCTCTCCCGACGAGCGCCGCGCTCGAGCCTATGACCTGGGTATCGCCGCCCTAGTCTCTGACTCTATCTACAACTTCGGCGAGCTGCTGCAACATCCTATCCTCGCCGCCCTAACCGGTGACGTTGCCTGGCTGCAGGAATTACTACTAGCTTTCAACCGCGGCGACCTAGCTGCGTACGACGTCTTATCAGGGCACATCTCCTCCAACTCTCTCCTGAAAGAACATCTCGAGGATATCCGCCAGAAGATCTACCTTGCGGCCTTAACCGAAAGCGTATTCCGCCGGCCCCCGCACCAGCGCGCTATGAGCTTCGGTACCATATCCGCCGACACCAAGGTCCGCAAGGACGAGATCGAGCACTTGGTCATGAAGGCCCTTAGCTTAGGTTTAGTACGCGGCACCATCGACGAGGTCGACGAGCTAGTCAACTTCACCTGGGTGCAACCGCGTGTGCTCGACATGGCGCAGATCGCCAGCATGAGCCAGCGCCTGGGCGAGTGGGGCGAGAACGTCAATAAGCTGGGTAACTGGATCGAGGCCACAGGGCAGGATATCTGGGCCCCTTGATTTGTCTATCTATCCGCCTAAGCAAGAAAGACTACCCCACGAAGAAAAAAAGAGGCAAAGACTTCGAGAGAAGGAAGATGAGCACAACGCCTTCTCTTGCATACGGGACGGCCTACGGGCCATGTATGATAGATAACTAATAGACGACGTGCGGTCCCGGCGAGAGGGCTGGACGTATTGCTGCATGACGTCCAAGTTTATGAAGATATGATGAATAGGGGTTTCTATCTAATGTGATAAGTGATGCTCTATAATACCTATTGGCCGTCTATACTGTGCATGACGTATTATGGCATTCCTTGAGGATACTACTATGTTCCTTAATGTCCCTATTCTGTTCCGTCTCTGGATTGTCCCGACTAATTAGACGCAGCTATATGTCCCCGTAATTAGAAGGTATCGTTATCAAATCTCCCTATCCGCTGTGCTAAAGATATCGTAGGATAACCTCAGACTTCTACCGCTAGGTATTTATACGACTTGACTTGAATAGTAATACGCAACTGTAATATTTCAAATACGATGGCTGTGATTTCTCTGTAACTACCTAGGTTAGGTAGCTGTCTATTTTTCTCTAACGATGTCAGTTCCAAAACCTCCGGTATCGTAACACCTTGCTGAATTCCACCTGACTCCGAATGCAACATTCTCTACCTATCTCAATAGGGGACATGTCAAATCCGAACATAGTATGCCAGCTCAATAATAACAGCAAAGCCACCCATGCAGCCAACAATTCCTTGCAATAAAATCAAGCATTTTCCTTCTCTTTTTCGTTCCCTGTACCCCTACCCCCAGCCTCCTTCGGCTGTCCAAGTACTATGATCTGGCCCACCAGCCACGCCGGCCACCAAACGCACCACACGACAAGCTGCGTATACATACCCCAGACATGCCACCCAAACGCCGCTTCCTCAAGCACGCATTGTATACTTATACCAGCCAACGCGCTGCTTATTAATAATACAACGGGAGGGGCTAGGACGTGGAGGAGGGCTGAGTGGGCATATCTAAATATTGCTGCATTTACTCCCTTCTCTGTACTTGTAGATGGGGAAGAAGAGGAAGATGGCCACGCGCGAGAAAATGTCAACGGGCTAGATAGGACGCCAATCATGAAGGCGAGAGAGAAGTTAAGAGTCGCGAGGGACGAGAGGAACATTCCTAGTAGTAATAGGGAGAATGACCGGATGAGTAGGTACTGTTGGGCTGTAGGCGGTTTGCGGATACCGTTTGTCAAGAAATACGAGGCGAGGTGTGGGAGACCGGCATTGATGATGGTGAAGAGGATGAAGACTGGCGCGAGGAGCTGTTTTTATATTAGCTATTAGCATAGAAGGATGGTATTGAGTATAGATAGGTGTAGTAAAAATCAAAGGGGGGGATAGAAAGGAGTCTTACACTAGAAGGCGTCTGGTTGAAGGCAAATAGCGGAATAACCCCTAAAAACTGACATCCCGCCACAAGAGTAAGTGGGAGAAGTATTTCTCGCTCAACCGGCACCGAAGTCGGCTTTGCGACCTCCTTTACTTCCTTTACCCCTTCACTCTCTTTGGCCTCTCCTATCACAGGCTTCTTCTCCTGCTCTTCCTTCGGCACATTAACCTCTCTATACCCGCTCTTAACCCATAACGCAATAGCCATAATAGTAAAATTCGCAGCGACCAGCATCGCACTGGGTAGATACGTGCCAATACTGACGAAGCGGTGCTTATGAATAAGCAAGTAAAAGAAAAAACTCTGATGCAGCTTCTCCAGCAGATTGTTTAGACTTCGGAATAATCCTTCAACTAGTCGTCCAAGCCCCATCTCGTCATGCCAGCCATTACCCGCCGGCCTCAGCGTAACTGCATCGACGTGGTACGGGATAAAACTGCTATGAGGCCCCGTGGCATGTCCCAACGCCTGGTTAAGCATACCTCGGAGTACTGTGGCTAGATTATCGTCGTATTTCTGCGAGTGCTTTAACATCCCCTGTAGCGCGCTACCCATGCCCATCTGTCCGCTCGCGATATTAACGACCGAGTTGATCAGGTCTAGGTTTGGTAACTGCCCGTTGACGCCATCGTACGCGATGGCGATAGACTCGAAGCGCCCTTCTTGAGCGTAGTCTAGCGCGATAGCACCCTGTAGCGCGCCAGACTTGATCGGCAATGGAGCCACTTGAGACGGATCGTGAGCGTCGTGGTACGCGTCTACCCAAGCCTGCATGCCAGCCCGGCTATCAGGCGGCACCACTAAGATGATATCCTTGGACCACAGCGACCAGCGCTTGAAGTACCGTGTCAGGGCCAATGCCAATGCGAGACCATTGCGGTTAAACTCCTCTTCGACATTCTTCCAAGCAGCAACAAGCACTATAGCTTCCGTAGCATCACCCCGGGGGGCCTGTAGTATAGCGTACACATTCTCTCCAACATACGTGTTCCCCGAAGAATGGTATGTATAATTCTGCCGCCCGACCTTAAGGCCAAGGCCTTTAAATATAGTTTCGAGCTCATCGTTGACTTGGGCATTGGTGCTGTTCTCTAGAGCGTTGATCTCGTGCTTGTAAGCGCGGAACACGTTCTGATCGCTGCCGCCGAAGTAAGTATGGACCTGGCCAGGTAACAAGGCGTTCTCGCTAATATAAGTACGGCGAGAGTATTCGTCGAGTGGTAACATAAGTAGCCATACAACGCCGACGACAGTGCATAGGAGGGATAGGTATGGCGGGAGCTTCAGCAACCGCGGATCGCGGCGCAGAGCCATTGCCGCAGCTATTTTTCACATTCAGTTAGCCAATTGCTTTGGTTTCGGTATGATAGCTCTATTAAGTGCATCTGACTTACAAAGTAGACGCGGCATGGCTTCTCTAGTCCGCTGAAATCGACTATGCGCTGTGGAAAAGTTGGGAGTTGATGTGTAACAGCTTAAAGCTTAAAGCTATAATGGAGTTGTAGCCATAATTCAATTAGAAAGTATGGAAAGTACCTAACCCCAAGATCGCGTGTAACACGAGTCCCACCGTGACTTGACTTTCAGGGGTCCAGTCCTTAATTAGGCGGATGTACCTACCCCAAAATGACATAATCAGCCTTACAGCCTATTTACCTATTAGTTGCATATTATTTTATCAGTAGAATAATATATCATCATCAGTAGGAAGGTAGGATTCCTTCAATATCTGAAATAGACATTTAGTATATTATGAATAAGGATAAGAATGGTTTCTTCATTAATTCAACACATTAGGAGCTAGTAAGTTACAAGACGAAGAGAATAAATATAGCTGAACTAAAGACATCCATCCATACAGCAAGTCACATCAACTCACGAATATTACCCTCAAAGCATTCAGAAAAGTTTATAGCAGTACGGAAAGCCAACCTCCATATCCTGCAAACAAGTGCTATGGGGTGAATGAGTATACGGCCTTGCGATGCGAACAATGTTTTCCCTCCCAGAAACGCCAGTGTCATGCAATGTCGGAATGCCCAATAACCACGTGCTATATACAGGGTGGCATTCACTGAAGCCCTTCCTACCCTTCTCAGACACCTTTGGAACCCACACTAGGGACCTAATCGCTGCGTAGAGCCCATTAAACCTAATGGCGTCATCTGGGTGGCTGAGTTGCTAGTTGGTAAGACGCCGAACCTACCGTACGTCTTCTGGTCTACGCTAACGTAGTGCGGCAATCGTCCTAGCAGATTTAGGCGAGCTTCGATCCATCGCAAAACCTTCTCAGGAGGTGCGAGGAACTTAAGGTAGCCCAGGCCGACTAGATAAAGAATAACATTAGGGAACCTGTACCAAGATGAAGATGCCCAAGGTTCACTTACACAAATAACCTGTACCCACGCCGCACAGATGACCAAAGAAACTAGTATTGGGGATCAATGCCTCAACTACCAATACCATCATCAAAGGGGTGGTCCATGTCGGAACATGATGTGTTCCTATCACAAGATACGGGTTGGTCTTGTACGTTCGAATAGCCTCGATGCCTAGTAATAAAAATACCCAGATGCTGTCACGCCCATGTGTCAGCGTTAATCCTTCCTAACATCAAATAGCGGGCTGGGTGTGTACCTAGCTCCCATAACGGCAGTATTTCCTTTTACAATGAACTTCTCCCAAAAGATGTAGACAAAAGCCGGGATCGTTGTTAAAGCTGCAGTAAGTGTTAGCTCAAGTTTGCACCCTAGTAAGACCTAGCAACACGATATGAACAAGCACACTCACGGCCAAAAAATAGTGCAAGAGAGGTCAAGGTTCCAAACTCGTTCTCAAATCTCTCTAGGAGCGGCGTTAAGGATAGGATGTTGAAGAGGGCGTGGAAGAAGTTAAGGTGTATCAACGGGAAGGTATTCACTCGGTACACTACATTGAAGTCGCATTAGTATATAAAGAAAAGTATAAGTTATAGGAGCAACGGGGACTGACTAGTCGACAGAGTCAATTCGTTGGGAATTAAGGCGCCCCATTGTCGCACATCCCACGTAGATTGGAGGGAGACAATCCAGAACGCCACCATAACAGCAATCATGGCGCGCGTGAATAGCGGTAGACGGAAGACATAGGAGCGCGCTCTCAGCGTACTAAAGCCCTGGATGGTAGGCATCGTCGCGGTGTGCAGTCGAACCGAGCTAACCGTAGTGACGTTGGGAGTTGCGATCTTACCACTTGTCGTCACAGAAGCGGCCCTAGCAGATTGATTGTACTAGCAAAACGGCACGCTTATCGCAAAACCGAACGCGACCGGGGAAAGGGAAAATGGCGAGAAGCGTACAGGATCTGTCCTGCGAGGCTTAAAGCAGTTGTTTAACGCCAACTCGAATCGCCATTAAAAATAAAATATGGAGGCGAGTTGGAGAAGGACAAAGTTGAGTCGTGTGCTTTGCGGCCGGAAGTCGCAAGCTACCTACGTCTGCACCCGGTAGGCAGTTGCGAGCAGGGGTTTTAGCAATAGCGCGGTTGCTTGAGGTAGGGAAGATGACACGCTAGAAGGAACCGATCTTCAGCGCTATCTTATCGGTTTCTTTGATAGCTGCATATTACCCGATAATATCATATGCTTTGTACATAGATCTTGAGGACTTCCATAATCCTGATTCGGAGTATGAAATAACGTTGGAGATTAGCCAATGCTTGTACTGGTAAGTAGCCATAAAGACGTGTTACTTGTTAGTGAGGCATATAGTTGTAAATATAAGGGAAGATACCTACAATACATCCGCTGAACTTGTACAATGACTCGAGTGTCTATGGAATAGCTGCCAGCACTATTACGCTGTATACAGGTAGTAAGAATAAAACTACGTTTGAGCTAGCGAGCAATGGTTTTCTACAATATACTGCGCACCAATGAGCGTTTATAACCAGACCAGGCTCATCCTCTGGTGATTCGTTTTCGGGGGAATATATCGGTTTCTCTGCAGGTTGTGAATTGGAATTAGACGAGATTTCTATGGCTTCACTTTCCGTCCTATCTACTCGAACTTGCGGTATGTCTTGGTCATCTAGGGGGTTGCCTCCATTAACAGCATCGTTACTATGCTGAGCCTTACGGGATTAATTATTTATCTCACGCTAGTTCTGAGTTTTGTGGCCCTCGTCGACAGACTCGTCGTCGGATAACTCATCAAATTCGTAGAATGCTGCGAGGGCAAGCTGTAGGGGACCGTCAACTTCTACTGCGAGCTCAATGGGTGGAATAAATATCGGATCATCTTCATATGGATGGTCTTGTATAGAAACAGGGCCGATAGGTGGCCGTTTAGTAGTAGATTGCCAGAGTCTAAGGCCATATAGCCCTACACTCAAGTATAGGGCTGTTATGAAGTATACGACAGCCGTGCCCATGTATGTATAACGATCGTAGTGTAGCAAAAGGACACTAAGAAAGGAGTAACAAAGAAGAGGGTTAGTTATAATGTTTCACTTATGAATAATAAGACTAGGGTATATATTATTAAGAAGCGTTTTAAATAATGCGAAAAGAATCATCGATATCACAGACAGCAACGTATGCTGCCGAGAGGAATATCCTCGTCACGGACATAGCCGACAAGACGGCTTAATATTTTTCATTGGGCTACAGAACATCTAGGCTAAAGGAGTCGAATAGAAAATGAGACCGATAATTATATTGAAGGGTATTAGCGCAATAATAAACCTACAGAGTAGGATGAAATATCCTCGAGGCCCCCTCCTCCCCCTTTTTGAATGCATTTTCTCCTGACCCGAAAATACATTGTAATTAACATGCGTGACAGGCCCATATTCTCTAAGCATCAAGACACACCCTATATGTCTATCAAAGAGGGACTCCATCCAAGGCAACTTTTCCTCGGATTTCTGTCTTCTTGCCACTGGAACTAGAATGGGGATTTCATGCCGCAAGGGAAACATAGTTACAATTTCATCGACGAGAATACGTTGCAAGAATAGTATAATATCGCCCTGCCGTTTTCCGGGCGCCATGTGACAAATCCCAATGACCAGTAAGCAACTTTCAGCTTATTTCCTTTCTTTCGTGTCTAGCATAGTTGTCTAATGTTTCGGGAATCGCCCTAGAGATACAAAGGCCTCTGAGCCATTAGTATGCAGAAAACAAGGCCCATGGTATCGATATCGAAGTAGAAGACTAGCATGAGATGTTCCAATATATATATATGGTCTCTAGAATATTGTCTACAGTCTCGTCTAGCAAAAGACATCATACAAGCGCCCTAAGGGATGTATGATAGCGCCTACATGGCCGTGGTAGTCGATACGGCGTAAAGTGGAATGGCCCCCCCAGGAAGCCCGACCTTAAGTCGGAGATTTATATCAGCAAGCTTAATTATCGGAATCACCAAGCGTTAGATATTCTGATAATTGGTAAGGGTAAAGTACTACATCTCATAGAACAAGCCGCCATTGCTGCTGGGATTGAAACTCCTAAGAATATCGAGGGGCTTCGATAGAGTAGTATGCTTCTTCTTGGCGTTAATTCTGGAGAATTTATTGGTTGGTGTAGTTTTGAGCGTAGAGTAGACAAACAGGAGAAGCTTTTTGCTATTCTAGTGGCATCTCACATTGAGAAGAACGGACTTGGGTATGGATATGCTGGATTGACCCATTCAGTTGTTAGATATTATACGCTTGATTGATGTTATACATAGAGTGGATTTCAGGATATATAGATTGAACTATTAACACCTGCCTTCTAAGCAAAAATAATCAGGTTAGTATCACACAGCCAAAAAGAATTATAATCGCAATACTTATCACTTCTCAAGAAATTATCGAGTTACCTTATTTTCATGTAGTCTAATATTTCCGAATTATAACAAGACTTTCGATAAGAGATCTTTCGGTAGACTTTACGTGGATTACTATTTGGAAATTTATCGGAAAGTTGGCTCTAAGCATCGTAGCCCCTTTTCGATACCCATCGCCGAGGATAAGTCTTCAACAACCTCACTACCTGTTAGACGGTGCTGTGAGACATAGTAAAGAAAAAAAGTAAGCACCGGTTCAAGTAAAACTATATAGCGTATATTTAGAAAGAATAACCCGTGGTAATATAACTACGTGTTACTTATGATTTGATAGTTTGGCTAACCTGCATACTATGAGTCAAGACATATATTTCCGTATACTCTAATAGAGAGATATTTGTATCTTTTTAATTTCTGATGCTGGCATATATAGGATACTTATAAGCTACTTAGCTGCATTATTTAAAGAACGCTATACTGCCGGACTAAATTAATAGAGATGTTAGTTATCTTGATGTAGAGGAGCTAGTCTTCCAAAGAGCGAATAATTACCAGCTATTCAATTTTGAAATATATAGTGACCTTGGTAGGCATATGCTAGCAAATATAATAGAGAATATATTGCAGCAGTAGTCACGAAGCCTAATGAGGAATGTAATTACTGATCAAGTTGCTGTGAAAGGTTGACTTGCAAGTAAGTGTACAGTGTGTATAGGACGAATATACAGTACGTACTATACTGCGCTCTGATTGGCCCGGGTATTCTCCGGTATCTTTAGGCCTTATAAGGCAAAATAACAATCCAAAACATTAGGAGCGGGATTGCATAAAAGTACTTGACTCATGCCTTTTACCTGACTCAACCTTGTGTAACCCACAATGCTCCTTTACACTAATCTTTGGAAACAATATTCTGGAGTTCCCAGATTCAATTTTGTTTTGCCAATCTACTTTTTGTACCTTTTTTCGTCCTTATAATTCCCCAATTCCACATTTGAATACCCGTCTAATGATTTCTAGGTTGAGGTTTATTTTTGCGCGTTCGCATGCGCGATTAATATATAGATTTATTCGGGTTTAATTTTTCGGCTTCTTTTTAACGGATTGTATGACTTGTTAAGTCTCATGCAAATAATGCTTAGCCATTTCGATTGTTACAATTGTTAAGATAAAAATAAAAATTCTACACATCGGAATTGAGAAATGTATACTTGCAGTTAGAATAACTAGTTATAAAGAATGTAATGTTGCACGTCACAATAGCATCAATTGACTCCGACTACCGACAATATCCCGACACGTACATACTCGGAAGTGGTGCTGTAGTACAAGGTGGGGTAGCTATTTGTGCCCCTCTATGTGACGTCCGATCTGATGTGATCTCGGCCTGTGGCCTGTGGCCCTGCGAGCTTGTCTGCTTTTTATTAGATCCGACGAGACCGTATATCTGACCGTATATCTGGAACATTGGAACATCGAACCTAGCGAGCCATCAAGGTCCACGTCTCCATACATATTCATTTACTAATAAGTCTAAGTCACCTGTTAGTCAATATGGCCGCTTGCATCTTCTGCAAGATCATTAAGGGTAAGTATTCTAAGCTTCATTTGTGGTGTTGATGATATCTTGCATTCGATTTATTCACGCTATTTTCACCAACATCCCCTCAGCCATATTTTCAAATCTTTATGAAATGAGGTAAAATATTAACGATAGACTATAGGAGAAATCCCCTCCTTCAAGCTCTTCGAGAGTGACAAGACCTTTGCGTTCCTCGACATCAGTCCTCTGAGCAAGGGCCACGCTGTAAGATATCACTTCCATCGTATCCACTCTAGAAAAACCCCCCTTAGATGATATAAACAAGATGATACGTATAAGACTAACAATACCCAGCTCGTCATCCCCAAGTTCCACGGCGCTAAGCTGACCGACATCCCCGACGACCAGCTGAGCGAGATCCTGCCCGTGGCCAAGAAGCTCGTCGCGGCCACCGGTGCCACCAACTACAACATCCTGCAGAACAATGGCCGCATCGCCCACCAAGTCGTTGATCACGTGAGTTTTTCTAACCATCTCTACCTTTCGCGAAGAAGGGAGTGGAAGAGGACAGTTTGATATGATAAGCGCGAGAGGAAACATGTAACAACAAGCTAACCATGATCAATCATCCTTATTATAGGTCCACTTCCACATGGTAAGAAATACTCATCAGTATGTACTAATCTATCTCAACACTCTACTGACACACCCCTTAGATCCCCAAGCCCAACGAGGAACAAGGACTCGGAATAGGCTGGCCCCAGCAGACCACAGACATGGACGCACTAAAGGCGCTCCACGAAGAGATCAAAGCTAAGATGTGAGGGTGTTTCAAGAAGCTGTCTCTAAAGTAGCTATATATGTTAATATATGGCTAAACGACTCCTCGTCTAGTTGATAGACATACCTTCAACTAAAAGAGTTCACAAAAAAAGAAGAAGAAATTACACATCCCCGTCATTGCTTTCGGTAATATTGATGCCTAGTCTATGCTAATTGCCCGCTCCCGTGCCCCCATTGTTGTTGATATACTCCAATCCTTTACGTGTACATTAGTTTTAATCGACATCATCAGTTGATGTTTCCCCCGCCGCCAACGCGGCCGTCGTCCCATTTGTGATCTTCGAAGGGTAATAGTCAAGGCTTCCGTCAGGCTTGATAACACCTATCCTGTCGAAGAAAGACCTTGACCTGATGTAGGGGTCTAAGTGCCAGTATTGCTCCCTCAGGTTCTTAGCAATCGTGTTCCGCTCTGAATAGATGGCTGCCCTCTTCGTAGCATCTATTTCATTGATCCATTCGATTGTCTTGCTTTCGTAGTCTTCGTAGAGAGCTTCCCGCTCCTGAAGAAGCTTTTCTTTTGTCTCTAAATCCTTCATCTTCGCATTCTCACCCGGCACTGGTTCTACGTACTTATAGGTATAGCCAGATGTGCCTTCTAATTCATCGGGCAGTCTCTCCTTAGCAACGAATTCCTCTAAATCCTTGACTGTATTTGTGAAATGGACTTTGCCTGCAACTACGGGATCGAGCCAACCCCGAACAATCTTCCAGAAACCTATATATTAGGTTAGGGTATGCATTCATAAATATAATGTATGAGTTGGCAAACCTTGAAAGACCCACGGGGCCTTATGAACGAGAACAACACCAAGACTCTCGGGGTAATTAGCTTCAAAGCATTTTATCATAAACTTCACCGGAGTGTAATCCTGATAGGCGTTAGCTTGCCTCGTCCCAAATTTTAGTATTTCCCTTCAACTCACCATGTTAGCTAGGGAAAAGCCAGTCAAATCGAAAACGACACACTAATATAATGTTAGTTTCTAGGATATTTGAGATAGCTGGGATATAGCACTTACAGCAGTATCAATAGGAGGGTGAAGCATAAATCGTGTCGTCTCGATCAAATAAACAGTAAACCGTTCTAGGCCTTCCTCAGACTGTTCGCCTGCTTTGTGTAGGCGAGCCCTAACAATGCAAATAGGCCTTCCAGTTTTATCAGTACCGTAGCAATAACTCTTTCCCATGCGCAGCTGAGCCAGAAAGTCTTGTGCTACTTTTTTAGTCTTTTCATCACCGGCTTTCTCGTTGATGGAAGCAATTTCTTCGCCGTTGGCCATAACTTCGTCGTCAACATGGGCCTCCGAACACCTCCAGTTCATCGTCGACATTAGCATGACGAGGGCCCTTTGGAGGTCCCATTTTCTGGCCCTTAGGAACCGTAGTAAAAGAGCATCGGGATGATCATGCTTGACCATAGACCAAATCGTCGCTCTTATCTGCTCTGGGGCGTGCGTGGCTAAGGTCTCGAGGTATGCCTTATTCTCACCCCATTTATCTTCTGGGTCGTTTTCCTTGATGCTGTCCATGGCGGGAACCTTGGCAGATGCTGCGCCATCCTTGCTCTTGTCCTTCCTTTTCTTAAAAATAGACATCCGACTCTTCTTAGTTTTTTCGGATCCCGCGGTGCCCGTCTTCCCCTGACTCTCTGAGGCATTGTCCACCTCGGTGGAGGCCTCCTCACCCAGAACGCCGCATACGTGCAAGAACATCTCCCAGAACTTGCGCAGCTTCTCTTCCTCTTCAGGGGTTAAGTTCCCCGGCCTACCCGGAAGAGGTTCCATGTCTTCTATAGGTTCGCTGGAATAGTCTCCAGCAACACCTTCAGATGTTGCTGATACTTTTTGATGAAGCGGTACTATGCCGTAGAGTACTAAGGTGCCAAATATGAGCAAGGGTAAAAAATATAGCGCAGGTGAGATTTGGCTCTTTAAGCACCGTTCGCGTCTCTGCTCGTGTCTTGAAAATCGTCTCCTTTTTGGATGAGTTTTTACTTGATATGAGAGTGATGATAAACAAAAATTGCGATTATAAGTATGGCTCTTAGGATGTAGTAATAACGATCCGCGGGGCTGTGCAGAGTTTGATGACGGGCGAGTCAGAAGGAGGGCGGGGCTAGAGAATGCGCGTAAGACTTTTGTTGAAGGACGAAATAGAAGAGACTGTTGTAAATTGGAGGTTTGATGAGTTGAGAGACTACTAACAATAAAGTAGAGTCCCGAAACTGTGGAGAAGAGAGATGGTTGCGGTACAAGAGACGCTGGTGTCTTCATAAGGTCCAAGATAGCGCAAGAAGTTGTCGCACAAATGTCCGACGGAGCCGAACTACCCTTTTTTTTCGAATTAAGGCTGGCAGTCTTATTTTCTGGGGGTGGGAGATCAGCCCCCGTTGCAAAGTCCCCCGGCTTGCTGACAAGGACGCGAAGCAGTGGTACCTTTAGACAAGGCCCAAGAGATTGCTGTATGCTGCTGCCGTATCCCTTTGCTTAACCTGACGTATAGAACCCGAGTACGAGCAGCTGTACGAGTCTAGTCTATCCACCCAAGCTGTTAAATGTAAGGTTGTATTGAACGAAGAATACGTATGTTAGGCAAATAATTAATTTATAATAATTGTTCTTATATATGTCTCGGCTCTCGGACTCTATGCGCATTCAAACTTGAAGCCACGATGATGCGTAGCGAATACCTAGCAATATAAAAAGAGGCGATCATTAAGAACGGGTAGAAAAAAAAAAAAGCATTTGTATACCCGGCTTACTTTTGTTTTGCTTAGTGCGTAGAAGATGTATGAGGTAGGTACCTAGGCTAGAGGAAACTAAGTACAGTTACACCTACCGGACTAATTCTAGTAAGAGCACGGAGTTATACTATGTATTACCTATGCGAATCTTTTTTCCCTTTTTTTGAGATGAGCTGCTACTAGCCGCTGTGCATCAGCGCTTCCGTCCCTTCCTTTCTAGATATTAGGTACAGGTTTACGTCATGTTGGGGTTCAGGTACCACTTTAACCAAAGGGGCAGCATCTAAATAGAAGTTTAGCACGTGTCCAATACCTTGAACATTTGGCGTTGACCCCACCATATCTTGAGCATCCTAGCAGCCTTAATTCGTTGTTGCCAAGCATTGAATTCTACCCGTACCTTGTGAAGGGGGGGCAGTTACCTTTTCTTTAAGCAACGCTTGGTCTATGTTAGGTACCTAAGGCAATTCAAATACGCACGACATACTAGACACATTCAATCGAATAAGTATTAAGTACTATTTTGATTCATCATCATCATCATCATCATCGTATATTCAGCCGACTCAAACAACATGTCGGCAAACGAAGGTCACGATAGCGTGCGACGACCGCGCTCCACGTCGCGTTCGCGTCCGACAACTCCTCTCCGCCCCTCCTCCCGTTCCTCGTTCCGCGAGTCCGCTCAGCGTAGCGTCCAAGGTGGCGAGCCCTTCCCGCTGAACGTCTTCGAACCCGCATTCGCCGAGCTCTCTGATGCTATGGCCGACTTAGAGGCGAACATGATGCACTTCCAGCTGATGCACGAAAGCCTCTCACGTTTCAGCGAGAGCTTCGCGAGCTTCATGTACGGACTAAACATGAATGCTTTCTGCGTCGACTTTGCCGAGGTAATAGGCCATTCTACGTCTACAGAATCTTATAACTACTAATAAGCTATGGAATTGCAGGGTCCGATCCCCGAGTCATTCCGCAGAGCGAGGGTTAGAGAGGAGCAATCACCAGCACCAGTCCGATCTCGAAGCACAGAGCGAGGAGGCGAATTTGACGGGGAGACGACATTCATGTACGTGTATTTGGTATGATGGCCTGGCCCAATACTAATTATCTCTAGGACTACGGATACCTCCTTCGTAGATAACCCACCGACAGTTTCTAAGCCGACTCCTAAGAAGTTTGCGACGCCGGATACTCGTCAATCTCGTGTCCCCCCTCCCTCAAGAGGCGGCACCCAGTCTAGAGGCAGAGGTGGAACGGGACGAGGTCGTACAAGTGGTCTTGTTAGACCAAGAGCCCGTGGCTTGAAATGAGCGAAGTCGATGACCTATCAAACCCTCGTGATATCACAACTTCAAGATCTGATATTACCCTCGATTTGGCCGGAAAATGGCTTAGATAATATTGCAACGTATGGGCGCATTATATAAGATGCCCGACCTATGCTCTATTGATGACACTCGCGAGTGTACCGAAACGCCATAGATGCCTAGTTTGAGAAGTTTGCGCGGTGGCACCGAACTGTTCATGTTGACATGGTAATCTCGTTATCGGCGGCACTCTCGGTTCGGTAGGGGCTTTGATTGTCGGTTCTGAGACCAATAGCGGCCTCGGCCTCCTTCTGAGTATATGGCTCCTCGCGAAGCTGCTTGACTCTATATCCACTGTTAGTCTAGATACCTAATATGATATATGCTACTATCGAGTAAAACGTACCTTCTCTTATGAGGCTTTCCTTTTCTGTGTACAACAAGGTTGTCTTCAGTATCGTACCACTTTGCGCACTCGGTGCAGTACCATTTGCCTAGGGCAGGTAGATCTTCTGGCGCCTTTAAGTTCTTGAATTGAGCAAGATGTTTTGGCGAAAGGAGGTCGGCTTTGATCTGATCGAGGTCCCTCGTCTTGCGACGGGTCTTGGACAGCGTACGCTTGTTGGTTACACCCATGATAGGCGGCGACTCTTTCGATGGCGAATTCGACAAGGACTGTTACGTCTTGAAGAATCCAGTAGCTGTGGTAGTACCTAGTAATTAATTTCACATGTATTAGGTAAGTTGAATTGAAGATTTCCTAGGCGTAGAAGTTTTGGTGGGGTGAATATTTTTAGTGTAGTTTAGGGAGTGGCGACAGGTGGTCCGGGCGCAAACCCGTAATTGCTGTTATGGTTTATCGTTCCGAGCCTCCGAATTTGATTCGGCTCCATCCGTTTTACAGCCCCGGGCGAGCGGCATTACAGCGGCAGGTTATTAGTCAGGTCCATGCCGCAACCATACCAAGCTCCTACCTATCAAAAGCATGGGAAAATATTTAAACGAATTCAACCTTGGAGTACAGGTGCACGGTTGTACGGTATTATTATACGCACAAGTTTCGGCTTAGCGACAAAGATATGTGGCATTAACAATACCCTTATGCCGATGCGCCAGGTCGACAACTCGGTGCCAAATATTCACCGAGGCAAAGTTGCCGTGGGGGTATATTCCTTGTCCACTGATCCTAGTGGTATCGCCGATTGGCCAATTCGGTCCCACCCGTTTGGTCTCCAGACTGAGCAAAATTTGTCTCGGCCTGTCGATTTTGGCCTGCAGACCTGTAAATGTGGACCTACTTGCATTCGTGAAGCGATTCAGGGCTTTTACACTACGGTGTTACTTGGTTTACGACGAAGAGGTACCTGCGGTTATTTCGAAGGTACTTGTGGCCAGGAACGAGGTACATGTCTCTTATTCCTTCAGAATTAATCCAGATTTTTTCAAATGGCCTAAAACTGTCATTCCGCTAGGATACAGAACCAACTGTGTTTATAGCAATTTTGAATCTCAATCCTAGCCTCAGAGTTTTAAGATGCTGCTGCAAGGCTACCGTTGACTTGGTAGCTGTGCAACTGAAGAGGGCTGATTCGTGGGCGCTTACCACCCAACTACCCTCCAGGTCTCAGAGATGAGCAAGGATTATGTAGAAGCTAGGTCATAGATCGTCCGGCTTCCAATGAGGTTTGAGCTACAGGAAAACAAGAAAGTCGTACAGATTTACATGTGCCTACCTATCAACTTGACGAACTACTTCGACTTGACATGTAGATTACATACACTACTAATAATTGTGCTATTCGTAGGGACGACGTCAAATTGAGTTTTCAAGTTTAAGGTCTGACCAATCCCATTGATCTGATTGCACGATGGTTTCATGGGTTTCTAAGTACCTACTACCTAGGTTAGGTACATATCGTGGCTGTTGTACATCCACCATGCGAAGGAATTCGAGCTTGTGAAGCGATTCTAGGAATTGACTAACAGCGTTGAAACTTGCAGCTAACCCAACTTATATCCAAGTCCGGCAATACCTTACACATACATACCTACATCTTTTAGGCCGTTATACATGAAGAGTCTCCATCCAACCGCTTTCATCCATCTGCATTCCGCGCGTTCTGTGAAAATTTCAGCTTTGTACAATGCATTATGTACTTACGCACCCTAGCGTAGTCTTTTTAATCCTGTTGCCGAGAAAATGCCCCCCATATTCAAAGCCACTCAAATTGGGATAGATTTACTTAGGTAAGTTTGTTTCTTGGAACTTTTGTAACAATGACGACCATCTTATATAATAAGTATAAGTTAGATATGATCGCAAGGTACACGTATGTAAGATGAAGAACCTAGGTTAGCTTCATGATACCTCTTTGTAATCAATGCACGTTCAAGCATACTTACATGTATGATGTATGATGTATGTACAATGTAAGCCATGCTTTTGTTATCGCATGTGGTGGCTGATTCCCCAAAAAGTAGGGTGAGGTCACAGTTTTCGACTTGAAAGTAATCGGATTTGCTGTGATTCGTCCATTCAGCCGGGTGATACCATCAATAGTGGAGGTACCTCTTCGTCTTAGCCGAAGTACCCCGATACATCTAAATCCCTAGTACGCCTAGGCAGTAGTAACCAGTAGTAACCAGTAGGCTTTAGCAGCTTCCCTTTACCGTAGTACCGTAGTACCGGGCGGCCAAAGGTAACATCTTTAATCGCAAACCACAAAAACTCTCCACCTTTTCCTCTTCTTTTCCATCACAATCTTTTTTTTCCTTTCCTCCTAAAGAACCAATTCCTCCTTCTTCCTCCAGGTTCAAGAGGCATATTGTCTCCCTGTTGATAATTTTCCTATCCTCCCACTTTCACAGGAGTTGAATCTGGTCTAGATTGTGTCTTACATCTGAACCCCTCACAGCTATCCTCAGGACCGTGGTTGTCAACATGTTGGCCACTCGACAGGTCCTGGGCAATGTTGCCCGATCGCGGGTCGTGTCCAACATGAACCTGCGTAGGTGCATGGCCTCCGTGGCCGACTCGGTCTTGGACAAGAAGGTAAGCCATCCTCGATCGCAAAGCTCCAAAGCTTGTTAGAGGGGTCATCATGGAGGCTGATATTTCCCTCAAACTATAGGTCAAGCAAAACAACTGGGAAGAAGGCAACTTTATCAACTACAAGAAGATGTCTGAGAACCTAGAGATTGTTCGCAGCCGCTTGAATCGTCCTTTGACATACGGCGAGAAGATTCTATACTCCCATCTTGACGACCCGCACGGACAGGACATCGAGCGAGGAGTGTCATACCTCAGACTGCGGCCCGATCGAGTCGCATGCCAGGATGCCACTGCTCAGATGGCTATCCTCCAGTTTATGTCTGCCGGCATGCCTTCAGTGGCAAACCCTACAACTGTACACTGTGATCACCTGATCGAGGCCCAAGTTGGTGGAGAGAAGGATCTTGAGCGAGCTGTCAGCATTAACAAGGAGGTATACGACTTCCTTTCCACGGCATGCGCTAAGTATAACATTGGCTTCTGGAGACCCGGCTCCGGTATCATCCACCAAATTCTCCTCGAGAACTACGCTTTCCCCGGTGGTCTCCTGATCGGCACTGACTCTCACACGCCCAATGCTGGTGGTCTTGGTATGGCTGCCATTGGTGTTGGCGGTGCTGATGCCGTCGATGTTATGGCAAATCTGCCTTGGGAGCTGAAGGCTCCTAAATATATTGGTAAGGCTTGTCTCTGGGCCTACAACTGCAGAGAGCTAACTTGTACTAGGTGTTAAGCTTACGGGCGAGCTAAAGGGCTGGACTAGCCCCAAAGGTAAGCCTCCGCATCTTCCTTAAATTTATCGAGCTATTCTAACGAGTTTATAGATATTATCCTTAAAGTAGCAGGACTGCTTACCGTGAAGGGAGGAACTGGAAACATCGTCGAATACCACGGCCCTGGTCTTAATAGTGTCTCATCAACTGGATTAGGGACAATTGCAAACATGGGTGGTACGTATTCTATTCTTGAGTTGCTTCAGGCCTTTTTTCTTATTTCCCCCTATTTTGCTTGAATTTCCCTGCATTTTTATATTTTGTACACTTTTTACACTTCGTACATTTTATTTCCTTTTTTCCTTTTTCCCTCGTACTACCTGGCTTCCCCCCCCTGTTTCTTGACACATGTACTAATCTATCCGTGTATAGCTGAGATTGGCGCCACCACCTCTGTATTCCCCTTTACCGACCGCATGTACGACTACCTAAAGGCTACCAAGCGAACTGAAATCGGTGACTTCGCCCGCTCTTATGCTAAAGAACTACGTGAAGACGAGGGTGCCGAATATGATGAATTCCTCGAAATTAACCTCTCCGAACTCGAACCGCATATCAACGGTCCTTTCACGCCTGATCTAGCAACCCCCATTTCTAAGTTTTCCGAGGCTGTCAAGGCCAATGGCTGGCCTGAAGAGCTTAAAGTTGGCCTCATTGGATCTTGCACAAACTCTTCTTACGAGGACATGTCCCGAGCTGCTTCTATCGCCCAGGATGCTCTTAAGCATGGCCTGAAGGCTAAGTCTGCCTTCTTTGTTACCCCTGGTTCCGAACAGATTCGCGCCACCATTGCCCGTGATGGTCAGCTCCAGACTTTCGAGGAATTTGGCGGCATGGTTTTGGCCAACGCCTGTGGTCCTTGTATCGGTCAATGGGATCGACGGGACGTTAAGAAGGGTGAGGCTAACTCGATCCTGTCCTCCTACAACCGTAACTTTACCGGCCGAAACGATGGTAATCCCGCAACTCACTCCTTCGTTACTTCCCCCGATCTAGTCGTTGCCTTGTCAATCGCTGGCAACTTACACTTCAACCCCCTAACCGACAAGTTGAAGGATAAGGACGGTAACGAGTTCCTGCTGGCTCCTCCTACTGGTGATGGACTCCCCACGAGGGGATACGACCCTGGAAACAACACCTACCAGCCCCCCCCTGCTGACCGTTCCTCGGTCAATGTCCAAGTTTCTCCTTCTTCCGATCGTCTCCAGGTTCTACAGCCCTTCCAGCCTTGGGATGGCAAGGATGCTCTGGACATGCCCATCCTGATCAAGGCGAAGGGAAAGACCACCACTGACCACATTTCTATGGCTGGCCCCTGGCTCAAGTACCGTGGACATCTTGACAACATCTCCAACAACATGTTGATTGGTGCCATCAACGAGGCTAACGGTGAGGCTAACAAGGTCAAGAACGCGACTACGGATGACTGGGATGCTGTCCCGGCTGTGGCTCGTGACTACAAGGCTAAGGGAATCAAATGGGTTGTCATTGGTGACTGGAACTATGGCGAGGGAAGCTCTCGAGAGCATGCGGCTCTTGAGCCTCGCCACCTTGGTGGCCTTGCCATCATTACCCGAAGCTTCGCCCGCATTCACGAGACCAACTTAAAGAAGCAGGGTATGCTTCCTCTTACATTCGCTGATCCTGCCGATTACGACAAGATCAAGCCTGATGATAGGGTACGTGGGATATCTTTTTTTATGAATTATGTGTCTATTTACCGTATTCGGTTGGCTAATTTATACGTATTATCTAGATTGATATCTTCTGCACCGAGCTAGCTGTTGGCAAGCCCGTTACGATGCGGGTACACCCTAAGGACGGCAAGCCGTTCGATGTTAAGCTGAACCAGACATTTAACGAAGCTCAGATCGAATGGTTTAAGAATGGAAGCGCATTGAACACGATGGCTAAGAACGCGAAATGAAAACTCTAAGGAATGATGCGGAAAATCATATCAATAATATAGGAGAGATGCATGCAGGCGCATTGTGGGGAGGCCTGCTAGAATTACAGCACTCGGGGTGTATAGGAACTTGGGTTGGTTTTATGGATGTCATGCTTTATGGGGCCATTATATTTCTAACCCGTCATGATGTTTCTCCAGCCGGGTCTAGAATTTTTTATAGTTTGTACAAAACGAACTCTGATGAAAGAATTTTAAGTCATTATATCGTTCCGGTTTTCTTCCGTGAAGTTTCTAAGATGCCTACCTAGGAGGTAGGTACATAAGTTCCGAGTATCATTTTATGGTGTCTCATGTTTCTGTAATTCCATATTCTCTATATCATCACATACCTATAACTACCTATCTATACTCATGTGTTCTAATTTTTATATTTCCGTGTTATTATATTTCTTGACACTAAACCCCTATAGAACGGACCTCTAGGATTTCATTCCCGTAGGAGTACATTTTCACAAGAAACTATTGTATCCATCCCCAGCACCTAGTTGAATGAGACTAGTTTCCATAATATAGGGACTTGGAGCCATACACAGATTTACTTCAAGGAGCGGATACGAACGGTTAGTCCTTGGGGTATAGAAAGCTATCTGATCAAGGCTACGGGGAGTAGTGGAAAGTCAAAAAAGAATCAAGACAACGCCATCTAGGCAAGCCATCAGAGGCAATTAAGCAACCAACATCCCATCGTATATCTTCAACCCCCTTACTGTAGAGCAGAAACAACTTTCGCGGAAGAGCACGAGGATGAAGACGATGGTGTCTTCACGACACGAGCCTTTGAGATGACGATTAAGCCGGAGAGGGAGGAGACGTCTTTGTGAACCCCTATATGGCGAATTGAATATTAGAAGGTACTGGGCTCAAAGGCTAGGATGTACCTATCTGGGCTACTCCCGCTTGTAAAGGGGTTAGATGAGGACGTCTATTATTCTTTGGAAGAAGGGCAGAGCATTATCCTGTGCCCCTCGGGGTTAGATATATAGGGTATCAAGCCACATTTACATGTAGAATTGTCAGATTATAGGGGTTAGGGTTACATTACTAGGATGGGATCAATTGACATGGTTTTGGTAACAGTATCAATATAATTACATACATAATTATAAGCCTTTAAGACTATGCCAACAAGTCAATACTGATAGTTAAATACTTGTTATTTCAAATAGTTGTTTATAATGTTAGAGGTACTTTTTATTTTGTTTTAATTAGGTATCGGGCTTGTTGACAGCGTCTAGATGGCTAGTAGGTCCACTACGATGTTAGTATCAACAGCATGTCAACTCTAGGTATATACAGGTCTCGAGTAAGTATGGAATACCTATAAGGACTCGTAGTACGTATATATACTACGGTAAGGTAGACTTTTATTAATTATCATTCGTCATGATCTTATAGTGTAATAGTAAAATATGTGGTCCATAATATTGTGATAACTAACTCTTAGTACAACTTCTTCCACTTCAACAAACCAAGTCCAACATTTTATGTAGTAAACAGCATCTCTGCTACATGTTCTTTTAAATTCGACTTGTTCAATCAATCGAGTTTAACAAGATTTACCAGAGGTAGTATAACATAGTAACACGACACACCGGTAATAGGTACCCAGGTAATATCCAGCAAAACATTATTATTACACGGTAGTTCTATTTGACATTCTACTATCTCATACCCTCCAGAGCAAGAGCAACGAAGCACAGAGACCCTCAAGTCAACAGTCGTGACATCAAAGCTCAACTTACACCCTCTCGTAGACAAGTCTATTCCTTCTCCTCCAACTCCGCCAGCGGTATCCCCTGCGCCTTAAGGAACTCCACCGCATCATCCACACCCTTCGGGGCATTAATCCAATGCCCCCCGTCCTCGTACTCGTGCCACTCTACGTTCATCCCGAAACTCTTAAGTCCAGTCCGCAACTGCCGCCCGTACTCGACAAAAACAAGCGAGTCGTCCGCGCAGTGGCCCAGGAACGCAGGCGTATTCCGCACCACGGTATCCGTTTTCGGCCACCCGTCCTCCATCCCTAGGACCTCGCGAGTTTCCTCCAGCGACCCGCCCGGAAACGGCAGCCAGCACGAGAAACCCATGATGCCGCAGAGCCGGGACTCCGATTTCGGGACTTCTTCCTCCCCTTTCTCCTGCAACGCCATAAGCTCACCCTCGGCACTCTCGGCGCCACCACCGTCGTCGAGGTGCAGTAAGGTGTGGAACACCGTGGCGCCGCCTTGACTGACGCCGGCTAGCACGACGTGGTCCATGCCGCCGACGGTGCGGGCCTCGCGCCGCACGATCCGCCGGATGCTCGCGACGCTGCCGCGTAAGCCGAAGACTTGCATCTCCTCGGCATCGGTCAGGTCCAGCATGTTAGACACGTCGAACCACTGCGGACAGACCTCGCCGAGGGTTTCGGCAAGACGGGGTTCGGCTTCCTGGAGGGGTATTAGTGGCGTGTTGACGGATGCACGGATGGAGAGAACAAATAAGTGCGAAAGGGGAAGAAGGGTGGCGTGTATATGTATATGTATATGTATATGTATATATATATATATCAGGGAGCGGCGGAGACTTCATTAAAACACTTAGTCGAAGCGGGAGCGGGAATGGGAGTGGGTGCGGGTTTAGCCCCCTGAGACAATCCGGAAAAGGGATCTCGGGAAATACGTCATTTAACCCCCGAGCTAACAAATACCAAAATTGCGGACGTACCGGAAAGACCCAGCGCACCGACGGAAACTCATCCACAAGCGAGCGGCCGCGCGAATCCCTCGTCCACCGCGATAACAGGGCATCGGCCATATTCCGCGACGTGTCGCCGCGGCCGTGCAAGAATATCACGGTGTGGGTGTGCTTATGCGGGGCCAGCGGCGAGATCACCGAGCACCCGAGCTCCATTCTTAGAGAGAGATATATATATATATATATGTATGTATATATGTGTGTAAGGTAGGTACCCAACCTAACGTAAAGGTGAAGTAAAAAAGGTAAAAGGTGAAAAAGGTACCTGACCCTTAGTTAGGTAAGTTATATACACCAGGTATGTATATGTATAGGTATCTATAGGTATAGGTATAGGTATAGGTAGGTTAGGTATGTAGGTATGTATGTAGGTATATACTAATGACTAACGACGACGCGCGACACGATGGATGTGCTGCTGCAGATGTAAGTGAGAAAAGCTGGCATGGCTTTAAGCCCGGTGCGCAAGGTAGGTACATACATACATACATACATACACGCTGGGGAATGGATATATGGATAGGTACCTATGGATATTGGTATGGATATGGGGGCGAGTGGACGGATGATAGTTAGTGGACGGTAAGTGAAAATGGTGGATGTTTTTAGGATAATGGGGACACGAAAGGGGGCCGGGGTAGTAAGTATTTAGTGGTGGTACATACATACCTCTACTTAGTGGTAATAACTAGTGGTAATAGTGGTAATAGGATAATAGTGGTCTGTCCAGTGGAGTTTTTATTTTATTTCGACATCTTGGTGGTACGCCAAGCTAGATGACCACAAAGAAAAGCGGTTGCGTATGCGTGATGATATTTTGGTGAGATACCAAATAAAATAAAATAAATCTGCAGACGGTATCCAACTTGATTAGTTGAAAATGTGATTACCTGTCATCTTTAAAAAGGCCATCTTCGGATATAAGCAGCATAGGGGAGTCGGAATTCGCCCCATGTTAAGAGAACATGATGGAAGTAAGTATTGGGTTTATAATCTAATGCGATTTGGAAATATGCGACGGTTAATCAAACTTCGGGGGTTTTGTCAAAAAGACTCAATTAAGTCTAGATATTTATAGGTGCGCGAATATCTAAAATTTTATAATTCATCCTTCGTCCTCGTCTTTACATCAGGCTTCTCCTCGAGCGTCCTGCTCTTAGTGTTCTTTTCCTCACTACCAATAGTAAGCACCTTCTGGGTGTCGCCATCTGTGACTAATCCTCTTCGCCGTCGATCTACGGCGGCAATCTCGTCATCGTATACGGTCCATTCCGGAACTTGCCTCCTAGCTCGGTCGAGTTTCGGCTCTTTGGTCTGCGGATTGTTACATAGATCAATGGTTCGCGCTTCTTTCTGGCTCTCGTCGCTGCACCACGTCTCGCACCACAACCACTCTTGCGGCAGGCTGTGGATCGGAATCACAAACTGCATGTGGTTTGGCAGGTCCTGATCGAGGTTAGAGAGGGAGCCCGGGTCGGCCGATAGCTGATGGTAGTGCTGTCTGAGCCTATCGCCCGCGGCTAGCTGCCTAAAGCGGCGAAGGTCGACCACGTAAAGGGCTGAGATGTGGTAGGGGTTCCCGCGAAGATAATTCTTCCAGTAGCCTTGCTTCCAGAAGCGGAAGCCCTCCATCTCGGTCCGAGAATCGCACATTGGCGTAAAGCCGTAAGGCGCGCCCTGCAGGTCAAGATTGACTAGGTCCATCATGTCCGTCCTGACGATCTGATCTGCGTCGACGAATATCACCTTGTCGAGAGACAGGGGGAAGAGGACGTCTAGGAATAAGATCTTGTAGCCCCAGATCTCGCGCTGCTTCTCTTTCTGCTGGCGGAGCCAGTGCGGCCACTTGTACGTAACCATTTCGTATTTGAAGCCGTACTCTTTAGCTAAGTGGGGTATGAATTCTTTGAAGGACGGAGACAGGAACTGCTCAATAAACCAGAACTTGACCGTATGGTTCGTGTTCTTCATGACGGAGACCATCATGATGTTGAGCATTCGCTCGTATAGGTGACCGCTCGCCACGGAGAAGATGTTAATCTCGGCGTGTTCTTCGTTTGAGACCGACTTGGACTTGGGCTTTGTTCCGAGGATTCCTTCGGCAAACTTGAGACCGCGAGAGAGGAGATCGTCGCCGCCATCCGAAGTACTTTCTTCGAGGACATCTTCTAGCTCCATACCAGGCTTCCTTTCCAGCCGCGGGTACAGAGTCGTACCCTGGAAGTCCATAAGGGCAACTTCGGTACCTTCGTCACCAGGGACGGAATTATATCCCTTCGCGCCTACGCTGATGATATTAAAGATTTCTGAACTTCTCCCTTCCTTGAGGTGTATATTATAATACCCGGGATTGGCTTTGAACTGGAAGTAGCCAATGTTGGCCATGATGATCGTGTCGTCGAAATGAGGATCAAGCTCGGTGCCGAGCAATAGCTGAACACCACGGGGTGGACCGCCCGATACTTCTCGTGAGTGACCTTCGATAAGGATATGCTCTAGTTCATAAGTAGCTTCTACGTCGGTTTTAATGGAGCTCAACTTTACATTATCTAAATCATGAATAGAAACCTTCGCTGCCACTAGCCAAGCAGGCGGTACATCCATACCAAGGTTGAGAAGAGCTTCTGAAGGAAGTCCCTTGAATGTCGCACTCAGAGCGCTGACCTTTCCATCCTCGTCGAAAGATGGTGCCGAGTCTAAGACGTAGCGGTAAAATCTCTTGACTGGGAGCTCTTCAATTTTCTCTTTCGGGTTCAAGAAGATGCGCATGTAAACACCGTCTAGCTGGGATAGAACCTTGAGTATAGGAGCCCACTTTTGTCCTATCTCGCTGGCAGGGTTGATCACCGCAACGAAGTGGATATTAGCTGTGGACGCATCACCGACATCGATCATCGTGTGGGTAGAGTTCCATGCATCAAATAAAGCCGTTCTTAGGGTCGGGGCGGATTCGAAAATTCCCTCGGGCAGGTCTGATATAGTGGATAGAGCAGTTACCGATGTAAGCTTCGCGGCAGTTAGAGGATGGGTGATCTTGTCCGCTAAACCCAGCGCGTCGGCTGCCTTATACACTGGAAGTATTCTCGTTTCTTGCTCAAATTCAAGTAGTAACTCGAAGTCATTCTCTCCAAATCCTGAGTCGTCAACGAATGGGCCGACCACACGACCGTTGAGGATGAGGAACTGTGCACCTGGGGCGACGGCTGCGGCTGTTAGGAAACGTAACAACGCTGCATTATATCCATCATCCTGCACGTCAGCCGGGCTTGATAAAAGTATTTCTAGCGTCTCCAAATTTTCAACTTCTAAGAGTTTGGTAACGTCTTTCTTGAGGAGAGCGTTGATCTCGTGCGCGCTGCTTGATTTCTGAGCATTATTGACAATATCAAGACGCACTCCAGGATTGTTACGCCGGAACGATAAAGCAGATAAGAGAAGACGAAGGCCTTGCTGCGAGCTCAGATCGGCGACAACTGTCAGAGTGGCCCAGGTCTCCTTGCTCGTGTCCTCACCCGCTTCGATAACTGGAACCTGTTCGAACAGGTCCTTGTGTTCGGAGTAGAGCTTATTTACGTCTAATACGATGAGAGTATTCTCGCCGTTGGGATAAATGTAGAGGTTGCGCCGAGTTGCTGCGCCCTCTAGGAAGAGCTGCGGAATCCACGTCTCGTCGTCGATTGCGCCCATGAAGATTCCCTGTTGAACTAGTTGTAGGTCGGTACCCATCCTCATGCTCATGACTTGAAGCCAATTGTCTTCCCGCGGTATGGCTAGGCCATTGAGAAATAGCGGAGGCACTTCGGTATTGGCATTGAGTCGCTCCACCCAATGATTTACAAGCTTGATTTGTTCGGTCTGATCTTCTGATTCAAGAATATCCTTGAGCGAAAGAGGTGCGACGTCGTCCTTCGGAGTGCGGTTTTTAATTGCCTTGTCAAAGTGTGCCTGTTCGGAGTGGTCTCCCGTACTGCAAGCCTCTAGATAAGACATGAGGCTAGATAAACCGTAGTTCTCTAACAGATAATAGGCTACCTTCGCTCGCTCTTCGGCTATCTTCGTTGGTGTCAACGGGACTAGTCCGAAGCGGACAGGGAGCAGCCTTTTTATGAAAGTCTGAAGCTGCTCAACAACCAAGGAAAGATCTTCTGGTTTACTCAAGTCAACCGGGACGACGAGGTTGAATATATCCTTACGGATCGGAGGAATCTGCCCAGGGTAAGTCCTTTGCATAAGCTAGAAATAGTTAGCTAGTTGTAGAATGAAGCACCTTTTGACTTGTTGGTACTTACGGCCATAAGACTCTTGGGATACTCGGCGTATCGCTTGTCCTTTTCGATGTCGTTCAGCCAGATAATGACGCGGCCTTGTTCAATTTCGTCTCGCCAGTCAAATCTACGAGGCTCGTCGTCCGACTTGGCCGATGTTACTTCGCGATGACCAAGTAGGGACACGGCCTCTTTTCCACTTAAGCCCAAACTTGTCACACCCTCGATAAGTTTTCTCTCCCGTCGAATGCTATTGACGAGGGTGAACGGATCGATTTGTCGTTCGATCAGCTGGACACCGTTCATCCAGAGGACATTCATCCCGGCAGGTACGCTTAGAGCTCGATTCTGGCGGTGCTCCTTAACAAAAGCATCTGAAGCGTTATGTGCGGCGATCGACGTAGAGAACTTCGGAAAGTCCTGAGTTAATTTGATCAAAGTTTGAAAAGGGTCATCGCTTTGCATGATAAAAGAACCGGCTTTGAGACCTAATGATGCCAATTCAGAACTTGACAGCGGCTTTAGGTCTGTTACCTCCTCTTCCCCGTCGAGTACGACTTCAGTAGGTGCAGACTTAGCGGCCGAACTCGTCTCAGATTCGGCTTCACGATCATCAATGACAATATAGTCTGTTCGCTTTAGCTGAAGCTCCACTCCGTACCCGCTGACCGGCAGCGGTTCTCGTTCCTCGTTTTGGTCAGCGCGATATCTTAGCCGGTACGAAACCTCCCCTTTTCGGGCCATCTCCGATAAAGATTTATGGAAAGGCCCAAATTCGGGTTTAGCGATATCCGCGTATAATATCGCTTCAGAACCTGCTCCTAAAGCGCGATCGAATGGAAGCGATCGTGTTTGCCTATGTTCATGTAAGATATAGCCGAATGATTTCAAGATATGGTACATACGAGTCCCCTGAGATATGGCCGTCAGCATGCGCAAGCGAAGCTGAGCAATACTGCTTTCCGCTCATGAGTACCCACTCAGCACAGTCAGTCCTGGCATTTCCTAAGGAGGGCGCTACAGCTGTGTCGTAGTATTGATAATGAGCCTCTATTCTCGGAGCTGCCGACCTCATAGAGAGGGCAAGCTTGAAAGTAGACAATGCCTCTGAGCTTTCCATGTGTCCATCATGTTTTAAAACTTGGAGGAACTTCTCGTATAGTTCCTTGTCCGTTTTCGCATCCGCAAAGGTGCCATCAGCGATTCGATCGAGGAGTGGGAAGTAAGATGTTGCGTTTTCTCCGGCGGCAGTCTCTCTAGGCTACGTTTAGTATTTACATCTTCTAATTTGACTTTATCACGAATGCAACCTACAATAGCTCGACGAGATAGGGAGGAGCTGGGAATGCAGCTTTCATAGCGACATTAACGGAGGGCCCAGCTACGACATGACCCGAGTTCAGGCAGAGAGTTGCCAGAAGAGTGGCGGCAAGGCCACATGGCAACTGAAAAAGTCGTGGTATCATGATGCTTTTGAGTCGTAAATAATATATATTGAACTAGAGGGGCAACAAACGTAATAGCTCTGTCGCAAGCTCCAGCATGCGGCAGAGCTTAGAGCTGATAAGTCTCCAGAACCATATATTGCGAATTAAGTCAAGAACCTGATTTCGAAGTCATTGGAACGGAGTTAAAGTCTTGTGTAAATGCAAAGTGGCTTTTTGTAGGTCTGGACTTTTTGGAACGAGGTACGTAAAGCTGCCGTGTAAGTGATAAGATAGAGAGTTTGGAGAAGCCGCTGCAATTGAACACCTAAACGTTAGGTAGGTAGATAATTAATTGGAACTCGACCAATGAGAGTGGCTGAAGGAATTGAAGCTATCAGGGGTTCAGCTGCGTTTACCTGTTACGGGCTGGAGTGAGCTACCCCTCCAAGTAGTACTTATACAATACGTTATTCATATACTTAGCCTAAACCTAAGTACTCAGTACATTTATAACCCGTCAGGGATAATGATTCTTCCGCTGCGGCATAATTAGGATAGCTGCGGCATATGCACGCTTATTATTAACAAAACCACTCCCTATGAAATCAGGTGTAATGATTTAGGAGACGGTAATACTTTAGAAAAACGCAACGTCAATATCTATGATAGGTACTAAATAACCACATAAGTATTTCAGAGCACTTCTGACTCTTAAACCATTCCGAAGCCCCGTTCAATGCCATTATTCGTCTTCATCTTAGCTATAATCCGATTTGCATTCAATTTTCCATCCGCATTCTCTTCTTCTCCCGTGCTCCTATCGATATCCTCCTCATAAACATCGTCGAAGTCGATGTCTGTATCAAGTCTCATTTTCTCGTCCGTGTCGTGCTTCTTCACAAATGGATTTTCCTAGTATTCTTCATCCCTGTAGCTTTGGTCTTCGTTTTCATCACCCTCCTCGGCGTCATCATCATCATTTAACCCTCTGGTATGATAATTATCAAGAGGTTATTTTTCTTTTTTTGGCTGAGGACTTATCGGTCTTCATACTATCTCTCATCGCCCGAAGCTCCCGTACCACAATTTGGATATTAGCATTGATAGCAGTGCTACCACATTGCAACTGGATCGTATTTTCCTTTAGTTCCTCTATGTCTCTTTCCGCACTTGCCAACCCGATTTCGATATTATTGAACTTCTTGTAGTTGGCGTGTACTCTTTTTTCTTCTTCGAATTTCTCTCGCTCGTTCTCGAGTTCTTTCTTAACCTTTTCGAAGATTTCCTTATCATTTTCAAGCTTTTCTTTAGCTTGCTTAAGCATTCGAAATCCTCGTTTAAGATCCTGTTTATTTTCTGGATACTTTTTTTTTTAAAGAAAGATTAGTAAAATATCTCTTCAATATTTTAATATAAATAAATTCTCTTACCTTATACCAGGACTGTGATATTATCGCGTCCCCATCTTCGTCGTTGTCTTCATTGCTATCTGAAGAGCTTGAGGTTTGACCAGAACTTCCATCTTGTTCAATTTCTTGTGCTATCAACGCAGTGCCCTGATAATCGAATTGATGCTTGGGGATTTGGGTCATAGTTTCCTCGTCGGTGGTCGACATTTTGGTAAAGGATGTAGCGTATAATCGAAGAGATTAATAATACGAGAGATATGAGCAGAACCAACCGGCACAAGTGGAAACGGGTTCGGTTCTCTTGGACACGTGAAGGGCTCTAGGGATAGGAAGAAAATAGACGCAAAGATTCTCTAACACTTCTAGGTTAGAAAAATGCAAAAAGCTGTGGGTGGAATTCCAATGTGCGGTATTGCAACGAGAAGATCGCTATTTTAGGGAAATCACGTACCTAACAGTTCGAATAGAAGAACTAATGAGAAAGTAGAACAGGGAGGAGGTCGGTATCGCGCTTAAAGTCTCTCCTAAACTTTACCGCCGGCCTTTCTTAGACTTTAGTTCCCGGAAGGACTGGGAAGAGAGATATGATGATGTGGCAGATTTGTAGCTTATAATGCAGCGTTTCCGGCGTGAGATGAGGTAATGGAAGATATATCAACGTGGGAGTTGATGGCTCTCAAAGATGCCGCGGTAATAAAATATACCTATGTAAAAGTGAAGAAGGTGTGTCTACTTTGTATGCGAATGATACAGTCGAGATCAATTTAGGTGTGAGAAAGAAACTGAATGATGTTAGGTGTAAAGGATGAATGCGTGAGAAAAAAATGTGAACGAGACGTAGATAATAAGTTTGCGTAAAGTACGGCAAGTATACTCAGTCGGAAGCACAAGAAGGGAAAGAAAGGTGGAGGATGCGATGCAGAGGATATGTAGATGTTGTATATGAACCGAGATGAATATTGTTGGACCGATTGAACGTAAGTTTACCTGGAATGAGTAGCTTGGGATGGGGCTAAAAAGTAGAAGTTGATATAAAGTGTCCGAATGAGTTGCTGTACCTAGTAATGTGGTAAAGGATGGTAACGATATATTGAGCAACAAACTTCTATCGACACCCTTGACGATCAAATCCGCAAGCAATACCGATTCTATTTGAGGAGGCACGCAATATATTATAATGCCATATTAGATAAGGAAGCTCCCAACTACCATGGTAGAACTTATATAACTTATATCGGCATTGCAATAATGTCGTGATCATCCGTCTCATCGTTCCATTTTCTTCGCTTGTGGCATCTTCGGTATACTCGATACCTACTTTTACTAGCTGGGAATTTCGTTGACAACCTATCTTCAGCAGCATTACATTATTACGCTTTCACATTCACCGCTGAACTACAAGCTTCAGCGACAGATAGCTAGGGTGGACATAGACAGCAAAGGGCGGCGACTTTAAAGTACAATCCTCCTAGAAAAATACGATTTACACTTTATTTCCTGAGTTGGTAGGCTCATGGTTAAATAATACTCGGCACACTCAACTACGAATATTATTGCGAGAAAGCAACCATGGGACATTAATTTGATATGTCTATCAATTTGGTAGTAAGAGTAATTTTGTGCAAGACACGGAATGGCAAAAGCTGGGAGATTGATCAAGTAGTAGTAGCAACTAATGTCTGGTTCTTCGATGGCTATAATTAGTAGATGTTTTAATTTTACCTTGACGGTGGGACTCTGGTTGTGTTTCTAAACCACGGCTAAATCGATAACAAGGCTGAGGTTATGGGGTTGAGGCTTAAAAATAGTACCACCAGTGCCGCTGGGGCGGCCTTAGCTGAATTTCATACCTGTTCGTCGGAACTGGAACATAATACTTTCCGATCACTAAAGCCACTTTTCGGCCATCCAGCCATCCACCCATCCACCCATCAAAGCCACATTCTAGCCACTCAGCCCAGGAACACTGCAACTTTTGGGGCCACGAATTGATTGACTTGTACTTCTCTAAAGTATCCCTAGAGTTGGCGTTAACAGATCACTTTTAGAGCCTCACAGCTCTCCACCACCCGATACCACCACATAATTCTCTTCCGACCATCTCTTAAATCCGCCATTCTAACTGGGCGCATCCCTTCTGCCCATTCATGACACAAGCTTAGGGGCTTCCTGCTGCCTCTACCGTCCTCACAATGCAGGCCTCTTCGGGAATGCTAACAAAGGTACGTACTCCATTGACACGTCTTCAAGTTGGTCGCATACCCTTAAAGCACATACTGACGCACCTCGGTACAGTTCGAGTCCAAGTCTTCGAGAGCGAAAGGTATTGCCTTTCACCCAAAGAGGTTCGAGCATCCCCTCTTGGCTATATCTTTACCTA
Organism: Daldinia concentrica; assembly: GCA_902805455.1. Taxonomy (NCBI): domain Eukaryota; kingdom Fungi; phylum Ascomycota; class Sordariomycetes; order Xylariales; family Hypoxylaceae; genus Daldinia; species Daldinia concentrica. The sequence continues at coordinate 1,639,689 of CADCSW010000041.1, read as the reverse complement.
TCGTCACCGCTATTCGTTGCTAACCTGAGAGCAATCAGACCATGGATCCTCGTATCACTACACTCGTCGACTATACAGTTATGGGATTACCGCATGGGAACTCTCATTGATCGTTTCGAAGAGCACGATGGTCCCGTCCGAGGCGTCGATTTCCACAAAACACAACCTCTCTTCGTTTCCGGTGGCGACGACTACAAGATCAAGGTCTGGTCTTACCAGACAAGAAGATGTCTATTTACTCTAAACGGGCATTTGGACTATGTACGAACCGTATTCTTCCACCACGAGCTGCCGTGGATCATATCAGCCTCCGACGACCAGACGATCCGAATATGGAACTGGCAGAATCGTTCATTAAGTATGAGCTCCACAGGAAACCAAGCTTTGGAAACATGTGCTAACAATTGATCTAGTTTGCACGATGACTGGCCATAATCACTATGTAATGTGCGCCCAATTCCACCCGAAAGACGACCTCGTAGTATCCGCGTCCCTCGATCAGTCCGTTCGCGTCTGGGATATATCCGGCCTACGAAAGAAGCATTCCGCCCCGACGTCTATGTCATTCGAGGACCAGGTTGCTCGATCAAACGCTCAGCAGACCGACATGTTCGGCAACACCGACGCGATGGTGAAGTTCGTACTTGAGGGTCATGACCGAGGCGTAAATTGGGTCGCTTTCCATCCGACGGCGCCGCATATCGTCTCCGCTGGCGATGACCGTCTCATAAAGCTGTGGCGATTTAGCGAAACGAAGGCTTGGGAAGTGGATACTTGCCGTGGACATTTCCAGAATGCTTCTGGTTGCTTATTCCACCCTCATCAAGATTTAATCCTGTCTTGTGGTGAGGACAAGACGATTCGAGTATGGGATTCTCAGAAGCGTACCGCTGTCCAATCCTTTAAACGAGAAAACGACCGATTCTGGGTCATCGCCGCGCACCCTGAAATCAACTTGTTTGCTGCTGGTCACGACAATGGTGTGATGGTGTTCAAACTCGAACGCGAGCGTCCGGCGTCGACTGTTCACCAGAATTCACTCTTTTTCGTCACGAAAGAGAAGCACGTCCGTTCTTACGATTTCCAAAAGAATGCCGAGAGTCCAACGTTGCTGTCCTTGAAGCGACTTGGTAGCGCTTGGGTTCCTCCTCGCACGCTATCTTACAACCCGGCTGAGCGGTCTGTTCTCGTAACCTCCCCTGCTGAGGGTGGCAAATATGAACTGATTAACCTCCCTCGAGACGGCTCTGGTGCGTTGGAAGCGACTGACTCCAAGAGCGGATCAGGTAACTCGGCTATCTTTGTAGCTCGAAATCGATTTGCCGTACTCGACACGTCCACGCAGACCATCGACATTAAAGATCTTTCTAATAATACGGCAAGAAGTATTAAACCCCCTCCTGGAACTACCGATATCTACTTTGGCGGTACTGGAAACCTGTTCATAATTACTCCTACTGCGGTTCACCTGTACGACATTCAGCAGAAGAAGAGCATTGCCGAGTTGTCAGTGAATGGTGTCAAGTATGTTGTCTGGTCGAACGATGGTCTTCATGCAGCACTTTTGAGCAAGCACAACGTCACAATCGTGACGAAGACTCTTGAACAGGTTAGCACTCTACACGAGACCATCAGGATCAAGAGTGCGACTTGGGATGATGCGGGAGTCTTACTATATTCCACCCTGAACCATGTCAAGTACACTCTTATGAACGGTGACAACGGTATTGTTAGGACCCTTGACCAGACAGTCTACCTTGTGAGAGTTAAGGGCCGGAATGTCTACTGCCTTGACCGCGCCGCTAGGCCTAAGATTCTTCACATCGATCCGACCGAGTACCGCTTCAAGCTGTCGCTAGTAAAGCGCAATTATGAAGAGATGCTTCACATCATACGTACTTCTAGCTTGGTCGGCCAATCTATTATTTCGTACCTCCAGAAGAAAGGATACCCCGAGATCGCTTTGCAATTTGTACAAGACCCAACCACTCGTTTCGAACTTGCCATTGAATGCGGCAACCTTGACGTGGCTGTAGAGATGGCCAAGGAACTAGACAGACCTAAGCTTTGGACTAGGTTAGGCGCCGAGGCTTTGGCGCACGGAAACCACCAGGTCGTGGAGATGGCTTACCAGAAGCTTAAGCAGTTCGATAAGCTTTCTTTCCTATATCTCGCAACCGGTGACCATTCGAAACTGGCAAGGATGGCCAAGATTGCCGAACACCGGGGTGACTTTACCGCGAGATTCCAAAACGCATTATACCTAGGTGAAGTCGAGGACAGGATACAGATGTTCAAAGAGATCGACTTATGTGAGTTGCACCTTTCAATTATTCTTAATATGGGAAGACTAATAAACTTGTAGACCCTCTGGCGTATATGACTGCCAAAGCACATGGCCTCGAGGAGGAGTGCCAATCAATCCTAGAGGCAGCTGGTATTACTGAGGAGCAATTGACGCTACCTACCTTTGGTGAGAACCTTACTCCTTCGAAGCCGGTTGTCCCGACGTATAAGGCCAACTGGCCTACAAAGGCGACCTCGCAATCCTTCTTTGAGAAGGCCCTTGCCAGTCAACTGGAAGGTATAACTCTTGAGGAGGAGCCTTCGGCAACCGGCAATGGACTTCTGGATGAGGCCGTTGATGAAGATGTTGCTGCTAAGCGAAATGGAGGTTTGGAAGTTGAAGACGACGAGGATGCGGCCGGATGGGATATGGGCGATGACATCGTTCCCGAAGCTGACAGCGACTTCGTTAACGTTGAGAGTACAGACGCTGCAGGAGCTGGCAGCAGCGAGGCTGACCTGTGGGCTCGCAATTCTCCATTAGCTGCGGATCACATAGCTGCAGGCTCCTTCGAGTCTGCCATGAACCTCCTTAACAGGCAAGTCGGTGCTGTTAACTTTGCTCCGCTCAAGCCACGTTTCTTGGAGATTTATTCCGCGTCAAGAACCTTCCTCCCTGCGTCTCCTGGGTTACCACCTCTAGTTAATTATGTTCGCCGGACTTTGGAAGAGACAGATCCTAGAAAAGTTCTGCCTATCATCCCTCGAGATATCGAGCATCTTGCCACTGCCGATCTACATAGGGGATATGATGCTATGAAGACGAACAAGCTTGACGAGGGTGTTCAGATCTTCAAGAGTATTCTACACGCCATGCTCGCAAATGCGGTTGCAAGCGAGAGTGAGGTGGCAGAAGCTAAGAAGCTCATCAATTCGGCAAGCGAATACACCGTCGCCATGTCGATCGAACTCTCACGAAGAAAGCTAGGCCCTCCTGATGCCGTCAACGGTAACCCTGCGCTTCTCAAGCGAAGCCTTGAGCTCTCAGCATACTTTACAATTCCCAAGATCGAGGTCCCTCATCGACAACTTGCCCTTCTCAATGCTATGAACCTAGCATCTAGGAGCAAGAACTTCAGCTCTGCTTTGAGCTTTGCAAACCGCATCCTAGCCAATGGCGGTGCCCAAAGGATTCTTGAGACCGTAAGTCTTTGCTATTCCTACATTGTATATAACTTAACTAATTCGACATACAGGCACGAAGGATAAAAGCACAATGCGAGCGCAACCCGCATGACGCGGTTGAGATTGAATACGACCAGTTCGCTGAGTTCGAGATCTGTGCGGCCAGCCACACACCCATCTACAGCGGCACCCCGTACGAGGAGTGTGCGTTCGACGGATCCAAGTACCATACCAAGTACAAGGGCACCGTCTGCGCCGTCTGCGAGGTGTGCGAGATCGGAAAGCACGGCAGCGGTCTTAAGTTATTTGCTTAGATAAAAGGGGGTGTCTGATAGTCTAGCCTAGCCTAGCTATGAAGTAGGTAATGATGAATCTTATGAGTTGTACTCTGTGGACGTGGCCGGAGGAAAAAAGTCATTGTCGCTGGGACCGGGGCCAGGGGCTAAAATGATTCATATATTTATGTAGAAAGCTGGAACGATGAATTACCCGAATCAAACGAAACCTACCTATTCATGCAATCGTCGGTCTGATGGAAGTAAATAATAGTAATGATTGTGTCGTGTTTAGAGAGATGATTGATGTTTCTTGATTCTATGTTATGACGCTAGTTGCAACAATGGATAGCTTAGGTAGGTACTCTTGCTTATACGATTAGGAATAGTAACACTTAATTCCTGACGAAGCCTCACATTAATACGTTCATGCTAGCTAGCTATTGATGCTTAATTTTATGTTTATCCATACAGAGGCCCAAGAACCTCCGCGGCCTGTTCCATAAACGGTTCACTTGGCGTATCTATCTCGCGCTCGTCTCCCACGACGGATATTATTAAGTGTATCGGAATTCTCACCCTCCCCTCTCGCGTAGTTAGCTATGTCGAGCCTTCACACAGCACCAGAATCTCGACGTTCATTCATTTCCAGGGCCCAGTTCTCATTACGGTCCAACTTAGTTCATAAGGGGCAGATAGGTTAGGTTAGGCTTTTTCACCAGCTCTATCTCCGGCTTTTAAGCTTTGGCTAGGCCCAAACTTAGACGATGGTCTCGAGCTCGCGGGCGTAGCCGAGGGCGTTCTCGATGACCATACGGCTGAACTCTTTCTCGTCGCTGCCGTCGGCTTCGGAGGCGACGTTGATGGGCTCGCCGTCGACGGTGGCGGCGGATGTGGGGAAGTAGATGTTGCCGTCGCGGACGACCCAGCCCCGGTGGCGCGCGAAGTCGACGACGGCGCCTTCGGAGTCAAGGAATAGGAGGGATTTGGTGCTGCTTAGTGGGAGCGAGGGGTATGCGCGCTCGCTGCTCGAGGCGATTTCGGAGCGGATTTGGGATGTTAGGATCTGTGTGCGGGGGGTTAGTTTGTGTGTTATGTATGGCTTGATTTGGAAGGGGATGGTGGTGGGATAAAAGGGAGGGAAAGGATTGGATATAGAGTATACGGATATGGGATGGAGTATATAGGGTATGCTATATATGAACTCACCTCAGAGAAAACACCATACTCCTCACTCGGCACCTCCCGGCTCTTCAAAGCCTTCCACACACGGTCGTAACTCCCCTCCATGAGCCATCGCTCCAGGTTGATCGAGTACCCCAGGAAGCGGTCACCCTCGATCTCGCCGGCACCGCTCTCCTTAGCCCTAGTACTCAGAGTCTCAAGTTCAGAGTGGAACTCGGCATAGCGGCCCTGCGTTAGTAGCAATAATAGGTATAGACCGGTCACCTTGTTGCGCTCGCCGCCGGTAGCGGTACCCGGCAGCTCGTAGAAGGGCTGCAGCTGCGATACGTACCGGGTGAAGGCGTCGGGGTTCCGCGCGCGGATGCTGAAGAGGGCGCCCTGCTCGTAGACATCGCGGGCTAGGGCTAGGTGCTGCGGGGACGTACTGGTGGACCCGGGGGCGCCGGGAGTAGCGGCCTTGAGCTGCAGCAGTTGGATTTTGGCTTTGGAGAGAAGGGAGGATGCTTCGGTGTAGGGCAGCTCGGGATTTGAGCGCAGCAGGTTGAGGATCTGCTGGAGTGTTCGCTCGGCCATGTTGAAGCGTTGTGGTGGGGGTGATAACGATGAGGGCGGGAGTAATGGTGAAGATGGCGCTGTGGACGGTAGCGATGAGAGGGCTACGGGGGTGACGGCTTCGCTGGTACCGTTGGGCTGCTGTAGTAGGTTCGTCGGCGTCGCTGGGTCGGATAAATGCGAATACGACTGTGGAGCTATCGCAAGCTCGGATGTCCCAATTGGTGTTTCTGAAGGATATTCAGATGAAGCAAATTCGATACGACGAATGGCAAATGGTGATGTTGTTGTTGCTGTTGCTTGCTCTTGCGGACTTGGTGAAGGTGGATTTATCGGTTTGGTGATGAGGCAAGGCAAGCAACAGGCTGAGAGGCTGACGAAAGAACCTGATCCACTTTGCTTAATAGAGTGACGAGCTCTGTGCCATATGTGGCTGAAGCTTCGAAATGTTCCAACCGTGGGTGTGGCTGGTGGGCTTGAAGTCCCATTTTTTCTTATTCGTATTTTCATTTTCCCCAAATTTCTCTTTTTTTTTTTTTTTTTCTTCTTTCTCTTATCCTAAAATATTCAAATATTGATGATTATTATCAAAGACCGACTCACAAGTCGTAAATCGACCGACATGTCTTCTATTCTATTAATATGAGATAGGTACCCTGTTTACCTAGACTGGATGAAGAAATATGGTTTATCTCGATGGGTTGTCATTTCTTTCTGGGTCTTGTCAGTTGACAGCTACCCACTACCCATTGTCCACGAGGTCCTGGTCACTCACGTCACGTATCGGCCACCCTCTATATCTCTTTTCGGACATTTTCTCAATGTTGTCTAATATTGGGTTATTAGTCGCCAGAGACCAACGGTGAAGGCTCTAGATCCACATGACACATCAGATACAGTCGTGTTTCACTCCGTCCTGCCAACTGTAGCAAATGGATCTTCTATAGTATTTCCGTTGTTCCTGTGCCTTTCCTGTGCCTTTTGAGAATCCAAGTAGGACAGTAACATGTTTGTGTCAAACTTGTCTATCCTTCTTGGTACTACTTGATCTAGCTTAGTTTTTATTTATTTATTTCGTACCAATAGAATAAAAGAATAAGTTATGTTCATGCATGCATATCATTAAAAAATCCATATCATGTTATTCAATCTTCTCTTTACTTTCAATCTGGCATTGTCTGCATTAACCCATGTATAAAGAACCCAGAAGGATCAGCGGGGGATGAGGATTGCTGTTAACTGTTTGCTGCCTGTGGATATCCGAGGCTAGGTACATCCTATATTCAGCTGCGGCTACGGACCTTGCTGATCCAGAAATAGAAACACAATGAGGCTATGGTGAACTAGCCGCGATATTCTCCATCTGGCTTGCATTACAACATAGGAGCATCGTACCGACTATGATACCTGCATGGTAACTTTAAGCATTGACGTATAAACTAATAAGGTAAATGCTTTTTATCTTTACCCTGCCTTTTACCATATCTAGACAATGGAAGGATCGCAGAAGCTTCATTTCGCTCTTGGTGCCGGCTTCCCTAGCTAAACAACGGGAATCTCGGCCGGCGGTGTTGAAAGGTGAGGTCCCTTCATCTCATTTCGGACACTGCCGTCTGTTTTCTAACTCCTACCCAGACTGAACCTAAATATGTAAATATATGCCTGATAGTTGCTAGGGTGAGGATGGTTTTGGGATCCAGATTGTAGACACTTAAGAACCAGCTGCTTGGACTTGTGCAACTTTGACTACCTAAACTACCTAAACTAATATCTCCCTTACTACAACTCTTGTTATATATTATGACCTTGATTCCTCACATACAAACCTGTTGTGCTCAACATTTTCGACAGGGATTACGTAGTCGTTAATTAGACTAATACGATCGCTTTTGCGTACTGGTAAAGATGACGACGGAGGCTCAAGCAGATTACGCGCGGCCGAGGACACCAACTGCGGCCGCGCAGCCCCAAACGGGTCAAGGTATGTAAATACATCCCCTTTTTATCCCTTCCACAACACCTCCCTATCATCACCTACACCACCTACACCACCTACACCACCCATGAGGCCCTGCACGGATATCGATTTAAGATTTGCCGGCTCGATGGACACCAATGGATACTCCCGTTGGACCCTTGGATTTTAAGACACCGGAACCGAACCTTGAAGTACCTAACGATGCGTGATGCGTGATGCGTGATCCGGGACGATCGTGCAGTTATGCAGGAACACATTCGACAAGAAAAAGCCAACTGTTGCCTACCTAGGTGCATAAGAGGTTGTAATTTCAAAAGACAACCCTTTATATGTTAGAATACGATCTGACGTATCTGCATCGTCTATCCATTCAGGACACTGGTAAATAAGCAATAAGCGCCATGTTCAACAACCTGATGCTTACGTCTGATTTTGGGCGGTTTTTATTTTTATTAGAGCACTCCCCCATTAATGGCGCCTAACCGGCCGAGACTGGCTTGAATTGGTACCTATAAAAAAAAATACGCTAAACTCGGCACTAAGGGGGCTTAGCAAATCTATCTAACCTATCTGGGGAAGTGGCGGTAGGTCCAGACGAATGTACCTGAGCCCCTCAGCAGTGAGCATTTTCAGTCTTAATCATAGCGTCTGGACCATCGCGGAGCACTTAAACAATCGTCACCCTTGAGAGTTTTAATGTTCAGAACCGATAAATATTTCCCCCTTTTTTTATTGTTACTGGACATGGGAAATTAAAATCAACAACTTTACCTAACGCTTACATATTCCCCGAAGTTCATAATGCCATATGGTCCTGGATCCTAGGATAATACGTCTTACTCTTACCTTCAGCTGGCCCAGGTCGGATCCAGAGTGTTACCAGAGTTACTTCGTTACTTCGTTACTTTAAACGCGGAGACACAAGACGATCAAAGGGTCTTGTACTCCATGTTAAAGAGGGGAGAAGCAATTAACAATTACATACCCATAACCCATAACCCATAACCCATAACCCATAACCCATAACCCATAACCCATATCTTATTCCGTACTACGGTTTTTTGGCCGCCACTCGGTCGAAAATAGGAAACAGGAAAATAGGGGACCCCGCCACAACAACGGATTCTTCCTTTACCAGTCAGATCAAAGTACATCTAGTATCTTACGCCGGTTTCTAGCCGGACTGGTGTGACCCATAAGGCCCAAGGAGCGGCAGGCTGACAAGTACATTTTTCTTAAATTTATGCAGGTTCTCTCCAGCCGCAGACAAGCGAAGACGATTTCGAAATGCCTAATTTTGGAGCTACCTTCTATCCAGGGGGTATGGACGACTATTACATGCCCGAGGTCCTAGCCCCATCACCACAAAGGTACGTTTTCTAAAGGACTAACTAAGACTTGCTAAGACTACATACACTACCTACACTTATCTACACTACCTATGTCTTTACTTGCATCTTTACCTACCTCTTGAAACAAGATCCTACTCCCCAACCAACAGCATGCGAGACCTCCATCTCTATGCAACATCTTTGTGACCTGATTGTCAGCATCTGACTTGATTCAACCTGACCTAACATTTTCGCACATAATAGGGTAATGCCAGAGGTTCCCGAGAACATGCAGCAAGGCCTACAACGCATGGAACTAGAAGCTCGATCAGTAGACCCGAGAAACTCATCGTCGCAAGCACCTGGATCCGGTCCGCGACATTCTCGCGAACCGTCCTTGTCCACCGTGTTGAACACCAAAGTTAATAACTTTGGGCAGCAATACCAAGGGAGCAACCCCGCCACCGATTATAGTCCCGCATCCAATTTCAGTCCATTCCAAGAAACTCAAGATCGCGTTCCCCAGTTCGAGAGCGACCTTCGAGATATGCGCGAATTACCTTCTTTTTCGCCTTTCCCTAAGGTCCAAGGGGAGCATATCCCTCCCAGTGATGAAGAGAAAGAGGCAGTACTAGCCGAGAGCCGCCACCATGTCCTCCACTCCAACGATCCTAACATGCAGATTTGCTGGGCCCGCGACGTCCTGTCCTATGTCGAGATAGCTGCCGAAGCTGCCCTTCGGGAAGAGGAGGCTACGCGCAACCCCAACGATCGAGAGCTACCAATGCGGACGGCAACGCCTAAGATTGAGCACGAGCTGCGGCTCGACGCTATTAACATAATTAGCTATCTTGCAGATCAGGGACACCCTGAGGCTTTATTCATCAGGGGTAAGTGGCTAGAATTCGGCAAGTTTGGTAAGCGACAAGACAAGAAGGAGGCATATACTTGCTACTCAGCCGCCGCAAAGTCAGGATGGGGCCGCGCCGACTATCGAATTGGTATGCTATACGAAAACTCAAATGATATGGATAAAGCTCTGCAGCATTATCAACTTGGCCTATCTACGAATGATTCCGCAGCTTCTTACCGACTAGGCATGATCAATCTCCTAGGTCAACGGGGCCAACCCAAAGACATCCCAAGGGGCTTAGATATGATACATATCGCCGCAGATACGGCTGATGAAGATGCACCCCAAGGTGCCTTTGTGTACGGCATGCTCATCGCAAGAGATCTCCCGGACGTCGCCATCCCCGAAGGTATTCTACAGTACGACGTTAGTATTGCACGACAATATATCGAAAAGGCTGCCTATCTCGGTTTTGCTAAAGCCCAGCTGAAGATGGGACAGGCTTACGAATTATGTCAACTTGGTTGCGATTTCAACCCGGCTCTGTCGCTACATTACTATGGCCTAGCTGCTAGACAAGGCCAACCTGAAGCGTGTCTAGGTGTTAGCAGATGGTTCTTATTTGGCTACGAAGGGACATTTGCGAAGAACGAAGGGCTTGCGTTCAAGTATGCTCAGCTAGCCGCTAAGTCGAAGCTACCAACTGGAGAGTTTGCCATAGGCTATTACTACGAAATCGGAATATCGGTTGAGAAAGATTTACGAGAAGCCCGAAGGTGGTACGAGTTGGCGGCAGATCATGGTAACAAGGACGCCGTGGACCGATTAGAGAGTCTATCACAATCTAAGACGTTGTCGAAGAAGGACCACGAGACGACGGCGCTAACGCGCATCAAGTCGAAACATGGCTCGCAGAGGGGTCAAAGACCCGAGCGATTCAAGCAAGCGCAGAACCCGATGCCCGCGCTATCGGAAGACCAAAACTCGCCCAGGGTATCACCGCACCCTTCCCCCAGAGTACAGAATTTCGACCACACAGATATGCCCGACCCATCCCGACTCGCCATTAGCGGTGGTAACCGACCCCCTGCTTTTACCGTCAACCTTCCCGACCGACCGGTATCAGCAGCTCCGTATCCAGAAGATGACAGGCCGCCAGCCTTATCCCTACGACCCAAGTCTGCTGCCGTACCTTACCCCGAAGACGATATGGGTGGAAAGCCGCAACTTGCTCCTCACTATAACCCAGGCCTTCGGTCGTCAAACGGACCTATTGCGGACCGACCAGGAAGTTCTTTTGGTATTCGTACGCAATCTCCTGGCAGTGGTAGCATGCGTCCGTCTCATTCGGCAGGTCAGTTGCCTATCCCTCCAGCTGGCATGGATCCCAACCGTGGTCGCCCAGTTTCCGCCGGTTGGGGACCGCCGGGTCAAGGCGGCTACCGCCAGCCCAGCCCTGGAAGGGACCCGAGAGCCCGCCCTATCACAGGTCAATTCGATCAGCGACCGCCCCCGGCTGGATATGACCCACGACTTGGTCCTGGTCCTGGCCCTGCTAAGAACCCTGGACCCAACCGACTTACGAAACAAGGGCCTCCACCCGGGCAGTACCCGGCCAGCTACGGTCCGAGGGAGTCATCTATACCGACCCCCCATGCTCCTGGTCCCCGTATCTCTACTGGTCCTTACGATCATGGCGGTCGGGGTTCAGGTCCTTCATCTCCAACTATGAGTGGTGGCCTTGGACCTCGCAATAGCTCCATGCCAATGCCTGGAGGATTACCTCAAGGGGGTCCCGGGGGCCAGAGAACGTCAAGCGGCGGCCGAGGAAGCGGTGCACCATTGAAAGACCGTCCTAGTCAGTTAGACTACGGTCGCTCAAGCGCTCCACCCCAACAGGCTCAGGCTAGACCACCAGTATCAAGCCCGCCGCCAACATCCGGTACTCCTACCTCTGCGGCATCCGCGCCAGCGCCAGCGCCCACGCCTAAACCCACATCTAAGCTTAGTCAAGGGCCTGCTACTTTCGAGGCGATGGGTATTCCTCAGGGAAAGCAGAGCGACGACTGCGTAAGTTTCTGGCTTTTCCCATATTTTAACCCTTTACCTCGGCCTCGTGATTATACTAACTCTATCTCAGGTTGTCATGTAACGGGACAAACATTGCGTTTGGCATGGATTGGTTGCGGTTTTCTCACTTCTTATCATGATACCACTTTCTGTTGAGATGCCGACGAAATTTACAACCCCTTTTTTATCAAGACAGCGGATTGTGGGGGAGGCGTGGCTGGGCCAGGTCAAGCTGAATCAAGCCGCCTGCTAAGGAGATGTAGGATGTTGGTGCCTGAGGTTTATTGCATGGTAGATCATGGCGTTTACTTGGAGGCGGGCCTATAGATGGATAGGTATTTAGGCAGTAGTCTCTACTAGGAAATAATCCTTGCTGAAGATGGTTGTATACTGGTTTGTCTAGTGTAAATACGGTACCTAATGATGGATCTTGTGTTATGGATTTGACAATAGACTCATTGCCGTTATCTATCAGTAGGATATATTGTGTATTGTGGAAGTGTGAGATGAGATGGAAATAATTCCGGAAGTGCTCGTGGCTTGGCCTGAGAACTTGCTCTCGTCGGTACAGATGAGTATGGATGCGGTTGACGAGGCGGATGAGGAACTGCGGTTAAGATATTAGCAATGCTAAGAAGTCGCCTGCTAAGTTACCTAAACTACCGATTACATTATTATATCTTCGTCCTAGTATAGTCTCAGTGATTTCTCAGACTAATCGATAAATCCAATGGCATTTTAACCAAGATCATGATTTCTTTTTATGTTCCTACATACATCTCTTGGCCCCAGGAACAAACACATAGGCACATAATAAAACCGAACGTTCTATCTAGCCAGACAAATCACCTCTATAATAGGAAAACAAGTAGAGGCAAGGCCAATAAAGTGGTAAGAAACCCTTTATAAGTAAACTTACCAAAAACAATCCTTTTTAAATTTGATTGTCAACTTAGACAGGCCGTTCTGTTTACGATTTATCTGCCTCCATGAGTGAAGGCCTAACAACTATACCGGATTTAGAAAATATAAGAAGTAATAATCTGATACTATTAGTACAATACTATGCTTCTCCATCGATATCAACACCGAATTGTATGTAGTAGTATGAAGCCGTAAGCCTGACGCCTCGATGACGTCAAGCATCCCGCGATATCTTCAATTTTCCTATAAAGATCGACATGACCCTCGCCTGTGTAGCTAGTTACACTATAGCTCCCATTTAGACTGAACTTCCATATATCCAAACTACTAGCGTTCTTACTTACTCATACCTACCTACCTACTTAAGTCTCTTGAACCGTCGTTCTATCAAAGACACGGATAGATAATAATAATAAGAGAATCAATCAATCCACAATGCCCTCCGCCCAGATCAAAGATAAGCAAGGCCAACCCATCCAAGAAGGCGACACGGTGTGGACTAAAGCGCGCGGCGGCCGGCACGAGGGGGAAGTCGATCGGGTCGTTAAGTCAGAGGCTGAGGCGCGGGACGTGGGGGTTAAGAATCCGCCGAAGGTAAGTAAGCTTTAGCTCAGTTCCTTTTGTATATGTGTATTATTTCCTATTCCTTTCGATTTCTTACAAGATATTATTTTACTCGGATCATAAATAGAAGTGGGCTATGAATGTGAGAGGAGGGGGGAGGAATGGGATATGTGTATTTGTAAAAGGCAGGAACTGACATTTCATAGGTCCTTTTCAAGGATCAGCACGGGCATGATGTTGCGCATAACCCGGGGACGCTTGAACATAAGTGAAGAAGGCGAGATGGTACGTAGGATTTGGGAGTGTTAGTATTACAGGTAGCGACATGCATGAGGCAATGGTTATTCTCATGGATATATTCCACAGTAGTGACAGAAGCAAGCTTGCACATTCCTAGTAATAAACAGGTTAAAAATGTCCATCAAACAATACTATCATTAAGTACTCTCGTAATGCCTCTCATGATACACTATATCGCCATGCAGCAAGCAAGCAAGTCTACGAAGCAACGAAGCCACGCCCTAACACCATACTATACCATACCATTGCAAATGCCACAGACCAATCCTCCAGCGCCGTTCTACCATGCCAAAACAGCGCCTCGCACATTTCTCTTTCCTTATTCCTCATAGCCACCTTAATGCGAGATATACTGGAACACAGCCGAAACTTCGTTCTCCCCACACTCTTGTCGTAGCAGTAAATCCTGTATAGGCTTGAGATCCTTATTGACGAAATGATTCCAGGTACTCGTGTCTCCGTACAGTAGTGCCGGCGCCTTAATATACTGGCGTCCATCGGGTTTGCACCTCTTGCACTTGAACGTATCGTGCGTGTCACTTAATGTATCCGGTCTATACTGGAACAATTCTCGCAGACTGTCTAGCGAGAAGTGGCGTTCTACATCTTCGGCCGAGTCGACGACACATGACGATAGTGATTGCTTGTGGCTCTGGCGCTGGAAGATTTTCTCCTCGATAGTACCCGTTGCGATGAAGCGGTACACGAAACAGTCTTTCTTTTGTCCGTCACGCCATACACGGGCTAGCGCTTGCTGGTCGGCGGCGGGGTTCCAGTCGGGGTCGAATAGGACGAGGCGGTTGGCGCCGATGAGGTTCAGACCGCAACCACCGGCCTTGCTAGATAGCAGGAACACAAACTCACCGCCATCCGGGTCGTTGAACTTGTCGACGAGCTTCTGTCGCTTACTGACGTTCATGGTACCATCGAGACGCAGGTGGCCATATCCGCGATGTCGGCAGAGTTGCGAGAAGAGATCAAGGGTCTGGGTGTAGTTGCTGATTAGGACGATCTTGTCGTTCGTGTCTTGTCGGATACGCGCCAGCATACGGTCAAGCACTTGCATCTTGCCCGAGTACCATGGTTTGACGTCTCGATCGCGGCCACGTGCATCTTTTGGCGTATAGTCCTCAGGCCAGAACTTCTCACATCCCGGCAAGTCTTCTGACAAATTGAGTAGATCTGGGTGATTGCAAAGCTTTTTGAGCAAGGTGATAGCCTTGAGGGGCTGGCTTCCCTTGCCACGCAAGAGAGCTTGGATATCTGGACTCTTGATGAAGTAGTTATATAAATCTAGCTGGAATGGAGCAAGATTGCAGAATACGACGTGCTCGTATTTGACGGGGAGATACTTGGATAGAATGTCGTTCGTTCGTCGGATAATGAATTTGTTGACGATGCCAAGTAACTCGCCCAGACACTCGTCACCTTTCTTACGGTCATGTTCACTTGCATCAGCATCGCGGCCTCGTAGAATAGGAAGCTCGAATCTCTTTCGGAATTCGAGTCGATTGCCAAGCAAACCGGGATTTGCGAAGCTAATTAGAGAGAAATACTCGGAAAGATCGTTCTGAATGGGTGTACCAGAGAGGATGACTCTTCTTGTGACTTTGAGGTTGTTTAGAGCTGTGAACGTCTGACTGTCTCCGTTCTTTAATCGATGACCTTCGTCGCACAACATCAGACCGATTTGAGTGTTCTTAAGCTCCTCAACATTCAGCCGAAGTGTCTCGTAGGAAACTATGATTACTGGTCGCGTAACTGCGCGACCGCTCGAAATAGCCCATTGACGAAGCTGTCTGGTTAATTCCTCTTTGGAGGCCTTGCCGTCAATCGCGAAAGGGGTGATAGCGTCCGCGCCAAGCCACTTGGTAAGCTCGTTTGCCCAATTGCGGACCAAACTAGATGGGCAGGCGACAATGGCCTTCTGTATTGACGTCTTGCCGGCATCGGGCGATTGCTTTAGGAGAGTCCAGAGAAGCGTGATGCATTGAAGCGTCTTTCCGAGGCCCATTTCGTCAGCCATAATGCAGCCATTGGCCTTCTCGTCGATCATGCCAGTGACACATTTGTACATAAACTTGACACCCTCGATCTGATGTGGTCGTAGCACTTTAGCGAGTCTCGGGTCAATGACGACTGGCACTCTTGGATGCTCATTGTCGACTTTCTTCTTGATGCCTAGAATTTCAGCTAGACTCTTGTGAACTAAGGGTTCATCAAGCTTTTCTTGAGCTTCATTCTTGGCTTCATCACCTTCCGGTTTGCTGGTCTTTGGCTTATCGTCGACGGTGGGGTCATGGAGCACAATGGCAAACTCGCCGCTCGGATCGTGCAAAGGCTTGGCAACAAAAACAGCTCCTTGTCTTAAACCAAGTGTTGGCGGAGGACGATTGGGATTGTAAGATCCGTTGTTCTTGTTGATTAGAGGTATGCTAAAAGCCTTCCTGAAAACCTTGTCTTTATCCTTAGCCTGGAAGACGGGGAAGCGATTGACATCTCGATTTGCCAGAGCTAATCTATCGGCATTTGTGTAAGGCTTATCTCCCGAGTCATCACCATCCGCACCTTTATAATCGACCTTTCTCTTTTTCCGAACCGGGCGGTCAATAGCTGGGGAACTAAGAGCTGCACCAGGACATCTGAATGGTTTAAACAGCTTGTCCTTCGATTGTTGCGAATGGAGACGTTTCCCTGGGGTGTTGTTCGGTTTTACCAGCGGAATAGTTGGTGCACTCGCCCTATATAATATTAGTAATTGGTCAATGGTATTGGAAGAGTATGATTGAATACATTTTCCACTCCTTACACCCAACAGTTACTGTGCAAGAAAGTGAGATGTTTTTGAGGTATGCCGTAGCAAATTAGAGAATGTACAGAGTTGGAGTTTGCCACTTGACGGCGACTTATTAGAAATCAATTAGGCATTTTGTTGACTTAAGGCAAGCGCGTCGCGCCTTCGCCGGAACTGGCGGGGAACTGACACCAAGTCACGTGGATATGTAGTTCGTTTGCCCCATATATTACATTAGTATGTTAATTGAATGCTCCATATTGTGATTTCATTACAATACACCTCTTCTTAGTCAACTTGCAATCGTCACATATAAAGTTACCTCTCCTTATACCAATTTTATCCTATTCATCCTATGAATATCTTATAAAATTGTCTTATATTCAAGGCTTACTCCCTCAAGCCACTTACACATAATGTCTTATCTAGATGGTTTAATAATCAGCCCCACTATATTTAGAGTTAGTATCCGCAGCCCCGCGTTGGCGTTTGATCATTCTGGGGTTGTTGGCCGTTCTTCTTAATAGCGGGGTTTTCTATTTAGTATATCCATCTCACTTACATACATACTGACCTCACTTGGTAGGCTTATCAAATCTGAGTCCTTAATGCGCTATTATATTTAGTAGAGATCTAACACGAACCGTACTTGTCTTCTCTTACTTTTCTGATAAAGACCTGCAACGCTCATCTTCCTATGTTACTCTCCATATACATTAAGTTATGCATGGCTTGGAGGTGACAAGAGCGAGGTAATAGGTTATTATCTCGTCGACTTATAATCTCAAACTTTTAAATCTTCAAACTATATCAGAAAATAGCCGTGGTCTCATAAGATCAAGTGTTCTGGCTATGTCTGCGGACTTCTGGGCCGGCTATATCAGCGGAGCTGTTGGTATCCTAATTGGAAATCCCCTGGACCTTATTAAGGTACGGCTGCAAGCGCGCGATAGCATACCTACTCAAACGGTCACATCATATATCCGGCAATTCGAAAGCAAGTCTGCTCTAGTAGCCGGAACTGCTACACCTATACTCGGCTATGGCGCTCTAAACGCTCTACTCTTCGTCTCGTATAACCGCAGCGAAGCCGCTATAAATACTGCCTTTAACTGTCAGTCAAACCTCTGGACTACGTGGTTTGCTGGTGCCGTTGGTGGTCTAGCAACCTGGGCCGTGAGCACGCCAACTGAGCTGATCAAGTGCCGTGCTCAGCTGTCATCGCCTCCAGCGTCGAGCTGGAGCATTGCGAAACAGGTATTCAAGACTGGGGGTATTGGGGGGTTATATTTCGGCGGTGTTGTCACAGCGTTGAGAGATAGCATTGGGTATGGATTCTATTTCTGGTCCTACGAACTGAGTAGCAAGTGGGTTGAGTCCAGCCGACAGAGCGGCCCCAATTTCTCACAAGATGCAGCAAAGGTCTTGCTCTGTGGCGGCCTGGCTGGCATTGTCACCTGGGTTAGCATCTTTCCTCTCGATGTTATTAAGACCAGAGTTCAAGAACAACCTTTTGATGTTACGAAAACACCACTGCTTAACTCCCCTCTGTCAACCCAGAGGCGCCTAGGAGCGATCGAGATTGCTAGAGCCGCATATAAAGAACAGGGCATGCGAGTGTTCTTTAGAGGGTTAGCCGTTTGTACTGTTAGGGCCTTTGTCGTTAACGCAGTTCAATGGGCCATTTACGAATGGATCATGCTAGAACTCGGCCAGGGGAGACATAAAAAGCTAGAGCCCATCTAGTCCACTGGGCTTGTTCACTCACGATATGGAGTTTAGGTTGAGTCTACGGTATTTTGATGTCACAGCCGAAACGAGTATGTCAAACTAAGACAAAACTTGAAAGTCAATACGCAAGTCAATTGTGACTAATTGTAGGGGAACCTATTGGTGCGTTTGAAATCAACGAGTGAATAATAGCAGCGTGTCTGTCACAAAGATTGTGATGCCATAGTAAAGCTTTAACTGACAAAGCACTCAACCCCAATCTTGCACCCCCGAACTATCAAGTCAAGCGTTATTCATCCCTCTGAGTTTGATGAACCCTTTGTTCCAGACAGCGTCATCTTCGTCTTGATCCAGCGCTTAAGGCGTAGGATGCGATGACGTCGTGGGCAAAACTCCTAGTCTTCCTTCTCACTGAGTCTGGCTTCCAGCATGCTGATGTGTTCTTGCAGAACAGCGTTCTCTCTCTCAAGCTTCTCGTTGGCTTGGTTGGAAACACGGAGAGCCCAGCTGCAAGTCGAGTACTCCTGGACAGCTTCTCTCATATCGCTCACGAATTCTCTTAAATTGACTCCCATTTCGTCGAGCGCTTTCAAGACCTCTTGCAAGCCAGCCATGACAACGTTCAGTCCACCAGTAGTCACACGAAGTCGATCTTCTAGCTCGATGCACTTCTCCCGGTCTGTCTTTTTAATCTTGGCGGGCGCCTTATCCTCCATCTAGAATTATTTAGCATACGTAGCTTTTTAGCGTGAAAGAAGGAAGGGAACAGAAATGCTTACCTCTGAGTGTGCACGTTTGCGAGGACCAGTGAGCGACATAGTGTTGGACAAGTTGTCAAAGTCCAAATCTGCTTTCGTTAGACCATGAAGGTAACTCTAAGGATCGTGTAGGTTTACTTGCCTTGGTTGTCTGGAGGATGGAAGGGAATTTCAACGGAGAAATGCGAGATTTACGAGTAAGTAGATTCTGGCGTCGACGACGATTTGAGGTTGTAGGTGGGAAGAAAATGAAGGCGCGACGGCGTTCACGCGAGAAATTTAACGGTGGATGCCTGCGTGAACGCGTGAACATGAATGTGAACGTGATGCATGTGCTGAAGCTGCATTGACCTGTAACTTTTTTATCCTGTAGGGGACTAATCAAACCAACAACACAATCAATAACTGAGCTGACATGGACTGCCTAAAAGAAAGGTAGAAAGTACGGGCCTTAGTGCAAGCAGATGAAGACGGTCACCCCGCGACGTGATGGTTGAGGCACTAATATGGGAATTTTGATCGGTAGGTGTACGTACCTAACTAAGGTACCTATGTATATATTTATCATGGGATGAAATAGCCAAACAACGTGCAAATCTAATCATTGGGACATATTAGAGAGTTGCATTCGTAATATATTATTAGAAAGGGGTTATATCATTGCCAGTCCTAGCTAGGGACATATATAGCCCATCTGTTGCGGTTTCTTAATTTTTAATTTTTAAACTGGCTAAATAGAAGTATGGTATTTGGATTGAGTTAATGACTTAGAATATTTAGACGTTGTATGCAAAGTAATATTAAGTGATATTGAGTAGACCAAGCTTTCGAATCTTCATAAGTGCCTTAATAGTTATCTTAGTTAACTTCTCTTCTAGCATAGATGCCTGAACTAACCTTTTATATTACCTATACGTAATGCACACGACTGCTATGTTTTAATCTCTCTTGTTTTGAAAAGCCTACGGAGTGAGCTAAGTGTATTATTTAATCAGCCGAGCATCTAGGTATATATGGTGATGTATACCTACCTAGGTATAGGTATACATCTACTATAACTTGGACTTAAAACCTCAATCAACATATTGTTACTATCACTTAGATACTGGCGCCTTTATGTGGCCTGTCGTATTTAATACGCGATATGATAGATCCTACTCAACTACCCAATATACGTCATTTGCATAAACAGCTCGTGAATGAAGTGGCGATGGCTTATTCTTTCCATGGCTTTTCTTATTTATTTGCGACACCAAGAGCTTAGGGGGAAAAGGTCGACGTGTGTCCCCTCGGAAAGCCTTGGGCAAGTTGGGCATCAATTTGTGTAGATAACTACTACTTTAAAATCTCCAATAGAAGCATCTCACTTCTCCAACGCGGCAAGGTATGGGATTAAATTTTCTTGGCCAAAGATTATTCGAAGTATCACGTACTGCCAGAAAAGGATCACTAAATGATTAATACACACCTGACAAGTTGTCATTGAAAGAGTTGCGCAGGGCTGGTAAGAATGGCAGCCAGACGACTGTCCACCGTAGACCTCGTGTCTTCACTACAAAACGCACTTCAGAAATGTAAAGAGCTCCACGGCAGCAAATGTCAAGTTACGCTACCGAAGAATGTACCAAACTTCTGGATCATCGACACCAAAGAAAACTGTCTCGTGCCAGGCAATTCAGTCGACAAATATGTAGCTCTTAGCTACGTCTGGAGGTCTCCACTAGATGCCAACATCAATCAGGCACCTGCACAGAGGCTCATGCTCCAACGGGACAAGTTGGATGATTTTAGAAAACCTGGATTTCTATCTTCTGAGTCTGGGATTGCTGAAAAGCTACCCGAAGTTATCCGAGACTCGATGGACTTCGTGCAACAATCTGGCGTGCGGTATCTCTGGGTTGATTGTCTCTGTATTCCTCAAAACGACGAGACCACAGGCGATGATGTCTTGTCGATGAAGGACATATATTCTGGAGCTTATTTCACGCTCATAGCAGCCGCAGAATCATCGATGTTATACGGGTCCGGAGCTAATATTGAGAGAGTTAAAAATGACGAAGGCGTTCCTGATGAGGGCAGCCTTCATGGGGCACTGCTCACAACACATTGGGCTACGCGTGGATGGACATTCCAAGAACAAATGCTTTCCAAGCGGTCTTTTATTTTCCTTGAGGAAACGGCATTCTGGGATTGTCAAAATGCAGTGTGGTGGTCTGAGTCCTTGATTACAGACCAGGAAACAGGTGTTAGCGAACCCAGTACACCAGGGGGGGATAACATGGCTTTTAGAACGATATTTCAAAGCCAAAAAGACAATATGGAAACAAGGATCTACAATGAAAATAATAAATTATCACAGAATCTTGTGGCCTTGTCCACGCCCAACTTCAGACTTTACACGGAGCTAATATATCGGTACAATCATCGCAATCTCACATACGCCCAGGATGCACTACCGGCCATTTCCGGTGTGTTTGAAGCCTTGACAAGCGGGTTCTTGGGCGGATTCGTTAGTGGACTACCAGCTATTTTTCTCGATTCTACTCTTCTTTGGCAGCCACTCGTTAAGGCGAAGAGGCGGGTTTGTTCGGACGAGAAACCTGAATCGTCCCCGCCATTGCCATCTTGGTCTTGGGCCGGGTGGCAATGCCTGATTGACCCAAGAAGCCTGGATAGTGGTTTAGATTACGAGGTCCGAGATAGTATGTTAAGGGGAGGTTTTGGTAAACCCATGTATTCGTGGAGGACCAGGAAGCTTGTTGATTGGATTGGCTCGACTACTGTGGATGACGAGTGCAAAATACCCGAACCGGGAATACTAGAGCAATACAAGGGATTGCGGGATAACCCTTCTAATAAAAATCTACCTGATGGATGGTCTCATAGCACAAAAGACACAGATTCTGCGAACGGCGCAAACCGGCCAAATGGCTGGTACTCCCATAATTCGGACGCTAAGTCTGTCTTTAGGTACCCCTTACCAATGTCATATGTCCCATTAACCCTTGGAGGCCAAGGGTATAGACGCTTCCTCTCCTGCACGACATCTACAGCTAACTTCAACGTCCGGAGAGTTCTGCATCCCCACCAAAGGGCGGTGCAGATGACACAACTAGAGAGTGGGCTTATTATCTCCGCTCTAGACACAAAACTATATAAGAATGAGCCTGATTTTGAGACGTACTGCCCTGTAATAACCCTCGAAGACAGTCAGGGGCGCTGGGCCGGGTTGCTCAGAGTGATGGATGACGATAAAAGTATTAAGGCCCAGAAAACAGTCGAAGTCGCAGCTATCTCGCGGGGCAGTGCATGCCGTATGGAAGCCGCTTTTGCGTATGAGGAGAGGGTCGATAGACTGGCCTGCTACCGGTTGAGGGGCCGCGCCAGCGATCACTGCCATTTCGCGTTGACTGAGAGTTTCCAGCGGGAGAAAGGTGAGAACAAATGATACCTTGGAGAAATCAAATGTTAACAGTGTACCAGTGTATTGCGATGCAAAATCGAAACCTGAATGCTATAAGAGTATGGAGAAAGAGGCCAACGTGCGGGACCAAGGGCCTTTCTTTCTTAAAAACATGAACTGCTGTGACCCATCTTGCTGCCGCCCACCAAGAAAGTGGTTGCACGAGAGTTATGATTTCTACAACGTGCTCTGGGTTGAAAGGAGAGGGGATTTCATGGAAAGAAAGGCTGTGGGGCGGGTGCCTAAAGCCATCTGGGAGCAGAACCAAGGAGCGCTACAAAATATCAGACTCGGTTGATGCATCAGGTTGTTTAACAGGATAGTATTGGGGTCTTTACTAACTCAAGCAGCTTTACCATAACCAAGTCGTGGCTTAGATCACATTTCCAGGAGCTCATTTTTAGAAAAAGAAATAATATTTGGCGGGGCCGGATTATCAGATAAACTATTATACGGAGAGTCTGCGTTTGCGTATTTTGACTGTAACTGCTCTTTGCGGGGATGTCTCGCGACTAGGAGCCGTGGTGGCCATATCTAGGTAATTTCCCTCTCGGCAGTGTGGTATAGGAAGCACATGTCACTTATTGTTATGCAATTTATTCAAAAAAGTATTCCTAGAAAGAAATTCAATAAGAGTTATGCTGAAATATCTATTGATCCGGATGCTGGGGAGTTAAAATTGAAAATCACTATTCTCATAAAATAATGCCATTATTATATTAGTCTTATGAAGAACTAATATAGAGTCGACGAGGAATAAATATCCGATCTAGTCAGAGATATCACTCTGGGTTCAGACTTGTTTAATCGTAGATTAAATAGTTGTTTGTTGGTTGTGATGTTGAAACGCACTATGATAAGTTGAGAAGTTCTAAGTCAAGCACGTGGAAGGTGGTGTTTGAATCACGTGGCCGGATCTCATCTCTTTATTTACATTTTATGTGGGGTGCTGTGCCGGGCAGCCGGGAGTCATTATGTAAAACAGCAATGACGTAAGTTTCTCATTAGTAGACAACTTCTTCTATTTTCTCTTGTTAATCACTTTAACTAGGGGAATTTGGGATAGGCGATAGGCATAAGAAGACGGTCCTAAATTCTAGTCTGGTCGATTATTTCTATTAAAAATAATGGCCGCTTTTCTTCGAGGACGACAGGCAGGTATGCAAAATGACCTGTCTGCTAACATCATTCCAGGCTCTTTCATACCGGACGATCGGGCGCGTTACGGGATTAATTCTCAGATCAGGTACGCCATCAATTCTTATACTTGTTTTTCGTCATCATAAAGCCATTCAGACTACTATATCTTATAGTTCCCGAGGTTAGCTAACTATATTTATTTCACTTATATAGTTGCATCGCCTATGAGCCCATCCAATCTCTTCTTGCTATTGGAACGAATGAGTCTAAATATGGTAGCGGGAAGATATACGTCTTCGGCCAGGGCCGTGTCCAGAAACTTCTTGTTCCATCACGATCATGTTCGTTTTCAGATATCCAGTTTACCAATAATCGCTTGGTGAGCTTAGACACTAAGAGCGAGGTTGTCATATGGGATCTAGATACCGGCAAGAAGATCGTGGGCTTTCGTGTACCTGGCATTGTCTCTTACATGATTACTGATCCTATATTGGATTGGTGTTTCCTAGGCACGCAGACGGGAGAGGTGCATACATATGATATTGACCGACAACGTATGGCCCCGTTTCGAATTCCTAACCTATGGGCCGAAAACGATCCTAGAGCTAGGGCGGTAGCTCTAGTCTCGATGCAGCTGCATCCGCGCGACATAGGTAAACTGTTAATTGCTTATACGCACGGTATAGTCGTCTACTCGTTCAAGCAGAACATTCCGACCAAATTCTTTGAGTACCAGATACCTCCAGGAGCTCCGGGAGGGTCAAGTCATGCTGTCGAATCTATGAGGAGACCAAAGGTCACTCATGCATTATGGCATCCTACGGGAACATTCATACTGACTGCCCATGATGATGGAAGCTTGGTATTCTGGGATCCGAGAGATGGGCGCGTAGTATTGGCGCGGACTCTCTATGACATCAATATCAACCAGCCTGTACCAAATCCAGGCTCCTCGAGCCCCAAGCACCCATACACTCGCATTGCTTGGTGCTGCAAGCAGAATCCAGAAGATAGCGGTATACTCATCGCAGGCGGCCGGAAGTTGGATGAATCTTCCAATGGTCTAACTTTTATCGATCTTGGAATTACGCCTAATTATGCTACTTCGTCGTGGCAGATCCTGTCAGAATACTTGAAAGGTAAACACCATAATACTATACAGACGCCGGCCGGGGTTGGAATTGCAAATTTCTTTTTGATTCCACGCCTGTCACCCCATTTTGCCGGTGCCCAGGACCCTATTGCTATTATGACTTTACTCTCATCGGGAGAAATCCTCACCTTGAGTTTCCCGAGTGGTTATCCTATTTCCCCAACAAATCAGCTTCATCCGTCCGTATCATTTGCTCACCCATTCGCTACCAAATTTGGGATTACTATACTTGATCGAGGGAGGTGGCTTGGAATGGTTGAAAATAGGAACCAGGGTGAGCCGTTATTGAAAGGAGGTGCTGAGGCACCACGACCACGCCGGCGCTTCGAGGGGCGAACTATCATCCAGGTTGCACACGCGGATAGCACAGTACGAATTTGGGACGTGGGCCACGGTGATGAGATCGAAAATTCATCCCAGCTTCAAGTTGATGTTGCCAGAGCTCTTGACCGCTATGAGGACGTAGAGATTACAGCTTTGACTATGGCTTCTACCACCGGTGAATTTGCTGCTGGTACAAGCAAGGGTGAAGTAGTCATCTACCGATGGGGTGGTAATCCGTATTTTGGGAAGCCTCCTGATCAGAAAATCGAACCAAATCCTGGAGGCATCTCTAATATTAGCACAAGAGCCGAGCCATCTCTAAAGAGTGGGCTTCAGCCGTTATCATTATATGAAATGATGCAGGGTCCAATCAGCGTTATAAAGGCTTCAGACGCAGGTTTCCTTGCTGTTGGATCCGAGAATGGCTTTATAAGCATCATTGATCTTCGAGGGCCTACGGTCATGTTCCAAGCGTCGATGACAGAGTTTGTTAAACGGGAAAAACGTTCGTCATTTTTTAAAGGCCGGTCTAGCGTGTCGATGCCTAAAGAATGGCCCGTGGTGCTTGAATTTGGCGTCATGACTCTTGATGAGGATAAATATTCTAGCATATGCTGCTTCGTTGGCACAAACCTAGGGAAGGTCGTTACTTTTAAGATACTACCATCCGGCGCGGGATATACTGCTACGCTAGCAGGTATTGCACACCTAAATGACAAGGTGGTATCTATATGCCCTATTGTTGCCGCAGATGGAAAGCCCGCTCTTGCTACGGGCCAGGCTGTCGCCGGGCTTAGAGAGGGAAAACATGTCAATGGCCTACTTGTAGTTGGTAAGCTAACTAATATAGGGTAATATTCATACAAATGCTAACTCTATTCTAGTCACGCAAAGTGAAGCCCGCATTTTCAAGCCGGCCACGGCTAAAGGAGCCTCGAAATCATTCGACGACTACCTTTGCAATGCCGCTGCGGTGACCGAATTCGAATTGCATGGAATGGCCTTGGTTGGTGTATTTGGAGACCTGACGACGAGAGCTTTTAGTCTGCCGGGACTCAAGGAACTAGGAAGCTACCCGCTCCCTATGATGGATGGTAGTCGATCTAGCGATGCAGTAGTGACAGGGGATGGCGATATATTCTGTTGGACAAGTCCATCCGAACTTGCAATTCTTCAGGCGTGGGGTACCGGCTTGCCATTAGAGAATACGGCTGACAAGCTCATTAATCCTAACCTCGAAATACCCCCGAGGCCGACTATCTCAAATGTGCAATGGATCTCGGGCACACAATATGTCACGCCGGCAGACCTGGACCTTTTGATCGGTGGTCCCGATCGGCCCGGTAAGCGTATGAACGCTTCAACGGCAGCAATTGAACGAGATCTAGGGGCGGGTCCCAGTTCGGGAACTGGCAGCCAAGAGGGCTGGGGTGATTATCTCACCAGGCAATTGAATGAGCGTACAGAGAAACTGAATCTCATGAATGACAGTCTGGATACCGCCGCAGATAGTAGCCAAAGATGGGCTGATGATGTTAGTAAGTACGTCAGCCAACAGAAAAGGAAGATGATTTTCGGGAGCGTTGTGAGCAAATTCTCGTAGATTACATGCTTTTCTATATCCTAGCTTTGCGTTTCGTGCTTGAGTTATCAGGTACGTTGGAGTTACGAGAGTGGGCTGGTAAAATTATTCCCAAGAACATCGGCGATGTGTAGATTTTAAGGATTGATAGTCGTTACTGCTACTTGATTGCATGTTATTACGGTATGATAGCTCACCCTGAGAAAATGCCAAGTTGGAGATGCGGCTCACGCCGTTGCAATGTTTCTTTGACTTTATCCTTTGACGGTAGATCACCTGCATTCTGCCTCAAATGAACGACTCAATCAGGCAATTCAACATTCGGTTCAAGCGAACCGAAATTCTGCTCTATTTATTTGTATATTGTTCTCCAGCAGGACCTTGTATCTCTGGTATATCCATGCGGTAATTGGCTCCGTTTATAGATTCGGATGGCGCGATCACCGGTAGCTCGAGAATGAAATAATAACCCTATCCTCACCTCTACCCTTCCTTGAACCTCGTAATATTTTCCCAGGCTCTCATTGAGGTCATATTAAGAGAAGGGGAGAATATAAAATAAGCACGATGCGAATCTCAGCGGCGGTTCTTGTCTCCCTAGTTGCCCTTGGCAGCGCCCAGAAGGCCACATTCGAACTCTCGTACCCCTCGCCGTGGGGTACTGGCGGTCCGGGATGGGATGAAGCGTACGAGAAGGCCAGGGACTTCGTCAGCAAGCTTACGTTGCTTGAAAAGGTAAACTTGACGACCGGGACTGGTAATCAAGCGGATCTGTGTACGGGGAATACGGGGTCGGTGCCAAGACTCAATTTCCGCCATCTGTGCTTGCAGGATGGACCTGTGGGGGTTCGGTATAGTAAGTTGACTTCTGTCCAAGACGGTAGAAGTAGTAAGGAATAATTAAGGGAGTGAAATATGGTATTTGATTTATTGGTTAAGAGAGTATGTGTTAACGAAGACTTGATTGTCGATAGCCGATCTCAACTCCGTGTTCCCGGCGGGTATCAGCGCGGCGGCTACATGGTCGCGATCTTTACTCCGGAAACGGGGCGAGGCAATTGGACAAGAATTCAGTGGTAAAGGCATCGGTAAGGACTCCTTTCTCATCCACCTCATCATCAGACACTAAATTAACCCCTTACCCCTATCCAGACGTGCACCTGGGTCCCGTAGTCGGCCCTCTAGGCCGGGACCCCGCTGGCGGCCGCAACTTCGAAGCCTTCGGGCCAGACCCGTACCTCGCTGGCGTAGCAGTCGCCGAAACGACCATCGGCGCTCAGAGCGCAGGCGTGGTGGCCAGCGTTAAACACTACATTCTGAACGAACAAGAGCACTTCCGTAGCGGCATCAGCTCCAATCTTGACGACAAGACCATGCACGAGGTGTACCTGTGGCCGTTCGCGGATGCTGTGCGAGCGGGTGTTGGCAGTGTTATGTGCTCGTATAATCAGATCAATAATAGCTATGCGTGCGAGAACTCGTATGTGTTGAATAAGCTGTTGAAGAATGAGCTTGGGTTCCAAGGGTTCGGTACGTTCTCCTCAACTTGCCGGGGGTTATAATAGTGCCCTTTTTAAAGTATAAGGGAATGCATGTGGTTAATCGGACTGTGATGCAGTTGTATCCGACTGGGGTGCACAGCACAGCGGTGTTGCTAGCGCGCTCGCTGGCTTGGATATGACGATGCCTGGGGAGGGGTTTGGCGCAGGCACGTACGGATCGTACTGGGGCGGCGCTTTGACCGAAGCGGTACTTAGCGGTGCGGTTCCGCAGTGGCGACTCGACGACATGGTTATCCGTATCATGGCTGCTTTCTACAAGGTAGGACGGGACACAAAGCAGGTCGATATTAACTATTCTTCATGGACGAATGAGACCACTGGCTACCAGTATTGGGCTGCGAAGCAGGGGAATACGACGCTGAATTACCATGTGGACGTGCAGGCTGACCATGGCGAGCTCATCCGCGAGATGGGCGCAAAGGCGACGGTACTGTTTAAGAATGTTGGGAAAGCTTTGCCTTTGGTTAAGCCCGAGAGTATTGCAGTGATTGGCGAGGACGCGCAGGATAATCCTGATGGGCCTAATGGTTGCGTGGACCGAATTTGCAATAACGGGACGCTTGCGATGGGCTGGGGTTCGGCGACGGCTGAATACCCCTATTTGATCTCGCCAGCCACTGCGCTTGAGAAGCAGGCGGAGGCCGATGGTACGGTTTTCACAAATGTGAAGGGAAACTTCGACCTTGATGCTGCTAAAGCGGCTGCAAGTAATGTGTCTGTTGCGATTGTTTTTGCTAATGCTAATTCGGGAGAGGGATATACGACGCTGGATGGTAACTTTGGAGACCGCAATAACCTTACGCTTTGGAAAGGTGGCGATGAACTGATTAAAGCTGTTTCGTCTGTTAATACTAACACTGTAGTTGTTATTCACAGCGTTGGTCCGGTCCTAATCGACCACATCAAGACGAACCCGAACGTGACCGCCATCCTATGGGCTGGCCTCCCGGGTCAGGAATCTGGTAACTCATTGACGGACGTGCTGTATGGGAAAGTTAACCCGCAGGGCCGAACGCCCTTTACCTGGGGCAAGGGGGAGAAAGACTGGGGAGTGTCTATCCTGTTCAACTCTACTTCGCAAGAGCCACAGCAGGATTTCGCAGAGGGCCTCTTTATTGATTACCGATACTTTGACCGAGAGGAGATCGAGCCTAGCTTCGAATTCGGCTTCGGACTTAGCTACACCAACTTTACGTACTCGAATTTGACCGCGGTTCATCACGACCCAGGAGTATATAAGCCAGCATATGGAACCACACCCCCAGCACCAACGTACGGCGAGATGGATTTGGACCCGAGCAGTGCGGTTACCCCTGAGGGCTTCTCCAAGATACCGAAGTTCATTTATCCGTATATTAATAGCGCGGCGATCCCAAACACGACTAATGAGATTCCTCCGGGCGGCCATAATGCTTCTGCGCAGCCGATCCTGCCAGCGGGAGGCCCGTCGGGTGGAAACCCTGAATTATACGAGCTACTCTACGTTATTAGCGCAGATATCACTAACAGCGGAGATGTAGCCGGGACTGAGATCCCACAACTTGTAAGTAATCACCTTCTGTATAATCTCGTCGATAATTCCAACTAATGTGTCTCCTAGTACATTTCGCATGGCGGCCCGACGGAACCAAAGGTCGTGCTCCGCGGTTTCGACGAGATATACCTCGAGCCGGGAGAGACGAAGACGGTGGTCTTCAATGTGACGTACCGCGACCTAAGCAACTGGAACTCTGAGGAGGAAGACTGGCGTCTCACTGGGTATCCGAAGACAGCATATGTCGGGGCGAGTTCGAGGGACCTGAGGTTGCAGAAGGCATTGCCGCTTCCGAGGTGAGGTTTTGATGTTCAGTGATGTTTTAGCTAGGATTTCTGTTTCATAGAACAAATAGCTGAGGATATTGGATACGACAAATTTCGTATCATTCACGGATTCTGAATGAATTCTACCACTAGCTATACCTAACGTAAAGCCTCGAAAATATACGTATATGTATGTATGTATATCGCGGCCTCGCTAAAATATTATCGAATCGTCTACCTGGTATCCATACTCCTATGATGCTACGCTACAATGTAACCGCTAGTGGCAAGTAACCATATCGAATCCTCTATATCCAGTAGTCCTTCCGAGTCCCTTCCCTAGTAGCAATCACCTATGTCCCACTCCCAAATCTTTACCATTTCCCGAGTGTCTGGTAAGGGCTGCTCTTGCGGGACCGCCTCTGCAGCCCCCTCGTCGCGTGTTAAGTGCGTTACCATGAACAAGAGGTTCATGTCGATCATGCCGGGTTTCTCGTCTGCGGCAATCGTTACCTTTTTGATCCGCGCGTTGTGGAATTCTCTACGGTATTCCATAAGCATCTTCAGCTGGCCCTCGAGGAACGGGTTTCCGTTGACGAGTTCGGACCAGCCGAGACTGTTTGGCTCGCTGCTATGTTTTAGTGGACTGTATAGGGGCTATATGGTAGGAGTGAGAGTTATACGAGCTTTTGTACTTACTATATGGATATTAGCAGCGGCACACGAGGCTGGATAAGAAAGGAAAAAGGGGTGCGTACCAAATTGACGACCATACGGTCTCGATCCGGGAAGCTTAGCCCTCTTGCAGCGAACGCGGCCTCGATGCAATCGTAGGCTGATATATTAGTAATAAAGCTGACGCCGATTCGTTGAAAAGTAGCTAAATTCCCTCCTGCAGCCTTATAGTTGTCGACTATCATGTCTCTGTGCTTCATTCTTGGTACTGGCGTATTGTTCATACTAACCGAATTGATAACGTAGGCGAAGTTGTGTAGAGATATGCTATACGATGTAACTATACGGGCGCCCCATTTGATAAAAAAGGTGTCCCACGAGTTTGTGTTTGCGGTGTCCTCGACTTCCATGTATTCCAGCATCTCGTCTAACCACATGGGTCCATTACCGAAGGAGTCCCTAGTGAGGTAGTATTGGCTGATACTTCTCCCGTGTGAAGACGACATGGTTACTTGGAAGCGGTGTATTTAAGAAGTTAAGTGTATGTGGCTAGGAGGAGTCGCTTGTGTAAGGTATAATTAAATTGAAGATTGAAGATCGATGCTATATGGGCATATAATTCGTAGGTATCTGATTTTTTGGAATAATAAATAGAAATGCCAATAGTGCCAAGGTGTGTTGATGATCTTGGGCAAAAGTAAGGTTGGCTGATAATGGCAGCGGGTGGTGTTGCTGTTTAGCTAGTACTTACCTATCTACTATACCGGTTATATGCAGTCATATCTCTACTTCCATATCCAGGACGTAGTCATTCTAATGCACGTCACAGTTCATCCCAACGCGACTTCTGGAATTCACAGTGAAGAAATAAGGACTTGCCTACCACGAGTAATTCATAGTCAAATAACCAAAATGACTCACTATGCAGGTTGTATTACCTTAGATCACACAAATTCTATTAGGGAGGAAGTAAAATTTAATATGTGGTGACTGCTAATTTGACTTTGTGGTGTATATATTTGTGTAGAAATATATATACTTACCTATTTATCAACTTCTAGATCGTAAGTATAATAAATACCTAATAAGATGTAGGCAGATAGGGGGGAAAGATTCATCAAAAAGGAGGGTGCACTTACAATGTAACCGAAAAAAGGAATATCAAAAAAGAATAGTAAAAAAGAATAGCAAAAAAAGCTCGGTCTGGAATTTGAATCCAGGACCTACGAAAAACTGCTTTGTAAATGTCGTACTGTCAAGTCACGGGAATACCGGTCCAGCATATGACACCACCATGCAGTTTTCTCTAGCCTCCAGTCACCCAGGGATACGTCCTTTTTGCGGGGTCGGCTGAGGGTTTGCAGTTTATTTCGATATATATGTCTTGTCGCCTGGGTGTGTACTTTGTCAGATGTACCTCGTTGCTTAGAGGCCTAAATGATGAGCGACAGCGAGGGGCAAACTCGCATTGGCGTGGGTCAGCCAGTGTTGCCGGCCGTGCTGCGAGGGTAGTAGGGCTTCGCGATGATTTGTGGCGTTGAGTTTAGATAGGATTTAAATCATGCTTACGCGGAACGCAACACCCTATAACTGCTTACCTATGTTTTTATTTAACGATTTAATTACTGCATACATGGTGGATTTGATTCAACCCTGGAATTGTTGTTTTTCGACCGTCCTAGTTGATCTAAGTTGAATAATGCATTATCCGCAGCGATGAGTATTATTTTATAGGAGATGTTAGTTGCGGTCTGAACTATTGGCTTTGATCTAACTAGAGGTAGTGGAAGAGCTTGATTCAATATAGAATTTCCCGCCCTATTTCGCAATCGAAGTTATGCGTACGGCTTAGCCTAACTATAATCATCGCTGAAGCCCCATTGGATTATTTGCTACGTGAGACTTTCGTAAGCAACTCAAACATAAGCAATGCCATTATTGCTACTATGGTCTCCGTCACGGTGGTTGTGACACTGTCCTTTCGGGTGGATAGGTAAGACGTCCCAAAAGGGGTCGCATATCTAGCTGAAATTTCTACAGCTCAAAAATCCCTAGCTAAATATGGAATTTTCTTTTGTCATTATTTAGAATATTCTACTGCAGAGTGTACTGATAGGGACGAATGATTCGGGATTATTAGTGACTAAGCTCCGTAAGCATTAGGAGAGACTACCTAGGCACAAGCGACGCAAATTTAGTTCAAGTTTGGACTAGGAACAATAGAGTTAATTGTTGCGATACTTTTAGTCTACAACATATGTATGTGCGAAAACAATGATCGCACTGTACAAAATAGCAATGATCTCCTCTTTGGCTTAGCATGTCTATCGGTTGGAAACTAAAGTGCTATATGAATACGCAAAGAGCTTTGCACATTGAATATGTTAACAAATCAAATCTGAATATCCTTGTTTATATATTACGTTGAAGGACTATAGTGATGTAGCTAGTCTACTAATTTGTTAAAATCATCACTATTTTAAGACCAATGCTGCGCACGTGACTTGAACCCCTGAAGCTATCACCATATGTAGAACAGACACATTGTGTTCCACAAATACCAGCTCTCTAAATCAGATATTTAAAAATTTTAAAACTCCGGGGAAGGTCAACCGGAACTCCGATATCTGAATAGCCAGCTCGCAGGAAGCTGTCATTTCTTAAGTTAGAGTTCTCCGCGGATCAATGAAGTTGTTTCCATACTGTTTGGTCCCACCTCGTGACAGTATTCCCCCTACACTATTTAGAGACCTGCCGAAAGATATCCGTTTGCATATATACATCCGATCGCGCATTTCCGCGGCGCCTTCTTTACTTATATACCAGTCAGTTAAATCTAATTTTAGATATGATTCTGGAGGCCGGGGACTAGACACAGAGCTACGGGGTCCACCCACCGTCGCACTGACGCGTCGTAAAACCTGGAACTTTGCTAGGACCCGGACCATATGTATTGCTAAGACCCTGGTGTCAGATATCCCTATCGTCGTCCCGCGGCCTAGGATGGTTATATGCCTGCGCAATATGCGGAAAGACCCGGATCGATAGGCCACGATAAACAACACTGTGTACTCGAAGATCATCCATTCACTGCAGTCGTTCGCTAAGGTAGCCGAGATGGTTGTCGTATGGTCTTCGTCCAGCGTGAGCGGTATCCAGGTCTACGACTTCTTCCCCGACGCAGGCAGCAA
Source organism: Daldinia concentrica (assembly GCA_902805455.1). Lineage (NCBI taxonomy): Eukaryota > Fungi > Ascomycota > Sordariomycetes > Xylariales > Hypoxylaceae > Daldinia > Daldinia concentrica. Next base: position 1,606,013 of record CADCSW010000041.1, on the reverse strand, counting down.
CATATTTCTTCAGATTCAGACACTTTTGATTGCCGTGCAGGGGGTCGCATTTCACACTTACAAGCGCTATGTATGTGTACAACACGGACCAACCCGCGCCTAAGTAACCCGTCCAACTCCCGGAAGCGTCGCGCGGGCTAAAATGACGTTTCCGAATCCGACGCCATCAACGCATGGCACGTTACCTACGCAAAGGGCTTGTGATTGACGAGAGTTGCGGTCGCATGTATAACGGGGACCGCGAGTGGTGCTAGAAAGACGATGGCGCGGAGCGGGATGTTGGGAGATTACCTCTGTTCAAGCCTGTATTGCTGGTTCACAAGGCGCCGCTTATTGAATTCCCAGATGAAGATCTGTACAGGACTGAAGAGTTAATTCTCTGATCTCTCTCGTCTGGTAACCTGGTTTTTGCGACGAATTTATTTTAAATGTATATCTACTGTGCGCCCTGCAATGCAAAGTACCTAAGGTAGAGCTGCTGTGCTCTTCACTGCTCATATTCCCTCCCCTTTATCGCCACTACCCAAACTTTCCATCTTTACTCAGGCCGAACCGAGCTCCTAAGGAAATAGCACCTAGAGAACGCATTTGCACACCTCAGTACCGCAATAAAGGACATTATCGGTGTGTAGCGTCCCGTCGATATCGCATCCGGCGTTGTAGTTACTCTCGCACCACTTCGTCGTGTTGGGGGAGTGGCAGTCGAGCCTATAAGCAGTTGGGTCATCTGCCTGGAAACGACGCCGGTGTGTTGTAGCGACGGCGCAAGCGCTTAGCGCAAGAAGTAAGGTGAAGATCTAGAGAAAGGATCTATCAATACCTGTCTATTAAGGTAACTGGGGTGTTTTGTAGATGGAATGTTGTTACCTTCATGGTATCAAGGAACCAATTTTGCCCAAGTCAAATAGCACCTTCTGTATAATATATTAACATAAATGGCGACTTAACATTGCGTAAATAAAATGACGTTCAGGTTCTTTATTATACGAAGTTTTACTGCATGTGGTACGAGATAGAAACGAACGTGTAAGTTACGCAAACTTCGAGAAGTTAAATACGCAGGAACTCGACCGAGTAGGAACGTGTAAATTTTAAATGGAAACAAGGACGTAATTAGTCCTACATACACATAGGCTAATTGCCACATTATCTGTTCCATCGTAATGCAAACTCATCTGCCAAGCCAAGCAAACTTTGAGAGAGAAAAAAACATCGCAACCTCCTCAACCTAACTTGCGATAAATCCACCTCGTTTGGGCTTTTGATTAGTAGGTCGCTGCTTATCACCCTTCCTAGGAGGCTGAGCCTCGGTGCTGGAATCATCTTCCTCCTCTTCTACGGGGTACAATTCAGACTCGTCGTATTCTATTGTAATGTGCTCTTCATCATCTTGAACCTCTGCTGAAGGATCATAGTTTCCTAAATCCATCATGTCTTCGGTTCCATCTCCCTCTTCGTCGTCGGCTTGGGCCATGCCTACGGGTACTAAGCCCTGGCTACGTCGGGTAGTATCCGCGCGACGGAAGAAAGGACTCTCCTCGGTTAATGGCTTTCCACTGCTCAAGAATCCCATGGGGGTATGCGTAAAGTCCTGCCCGCGTCGACGGACGGCTAAGTATTCTTGAGTGAACGTGTAAGGCTTTGATGTGAGTGTTGAAACGAAGCGTTTGGGCTTTGACGGCTTCTCATTTGGCGGGTTTTGGATAACTTCGTGTACTGCGTTAGGGTCTGGAGACGTCACAACACTAGACTTCTCAGTGGTAGAAGCTGTCTGTTGCTCACTGGTATCCGTTTCGGAGCTGTCAAACTCATCAATCCCAGGCTTAGATACATCTATGCCAAGCATTCTACAGATACTTTCGTACTCAGAGAACTCGAAGTACAACCTTCCGGCGAAGAAGCCAAGCTCAGTGGTGAGCCATTCCGAGGGCTTCCAGTCCGGAGGAAGAGGTGGCATAGAATAAAAGTCCAGGTTATTGAAATGCATCATCCGTCGAGTAACAGGGGCTGCATATGTTAGAATACGAGTTGGACTTCCCCGTTTCTCCTTCTCTATTTCTTGAATGATTTGGATCAAATTCTCGGCTTCCTCTGGCGTGACAATGATGGCTGCTTCTGGAGAAGTCGCATAAAGAACCCACTGTACAGGGCGCTATTTCGAAGAATTAGTAAAACCAACCAAATGAAAGAATAAGGGGTATTACCAGGAAATTGTCATTCGCCGCTTCGAAGACCAGCTTAACTGTCCGTTCGAATTCACTTGATACAAATAGCCGGGAAGAGCTGACGTCGTGATTTACTTTATGCTTCCTGCCAAGCGCAGTCCTCGTAAGAGCTCTCATGACATGAACGAAATTATCTGACCCTGCAGGAATCCTGGCTGTCCTGGCAAAAGTCTCTAGGTCCCTGTGGAGCCCAGGGAACTTGAGAGGTGTGTACAACATAGGCTTTTTGACTTGGCGTACCGCCTCAACCTCAACCTCGGTCTCTCGCTCCTGTTCAACCTCTTGCAGGGCCGAAGCGTGAACAGCCTGGCCAGTATCCTGGAAGTTTTTCTTGCGAGATTCGAGTTCCTTAGCGAAGCTCGCAATTTTGGCATTTGATTTTGCGGATGTATTTGCCTTTGATCTAGATTGAGTCCCGTAAAGTTGCTGTAAGGTTTGTCGTTCCTTATGTTTAACAGCATCGATGAATGCTGTTCTATCCTCGTCATTAACGAGGAAGTCTGGAAAATCTTCCGCTGCCTGCATCCGGTTACAGAAATCTATCCCTTGGGAGTAGAATAGGGGCTGTAGTTGCTCAATTCCATCACAGGTATTATTGATAAGCCAGCGGATCCTACTTACCGCGTTAGTTATCCAATGTTTAATCATATGGAGAACGAGCTTGGGGTTTGGTATAGTAGGAAATAAGTCAAACCTACACGTCATATGACTCTACCGGATGGCCATCCCTTTTATTACACAGGTCTCGAATACTCTGATTAACTTCAGGGGGCGCAAAAAATATAACAGACTGTGTCGTTCCGAGTTGTCGTAATCTCATTGCAGCTAAGTAGTTGGCATTAGTTATACTTTTCTAATGCGTTGAAATTCCAGCGGCCCTACCTTGCACGGTATGATCTTTCGTCTGACCTAAGCCAAGGGTGAGAGCAGCGCGAGCTCTTGGACCGAACTTGAGGTCGGTCCCCCGCGTATGAGCCTGTGGAAAGAATGCGTTTAGATAATATATCTAGTATTTAGTATACTTGTAAACGTACCTCATCAAGATATACAAGTACCTCATTAAGGTTGTCTGCATAAGGCGAGGCAAGTAATGGGGTTCTTGTATTCTGCTTAGAAAGGATGAATGGGCTATCCCCATCGAAGTAGAGTGCAGCAGCAGCCCTTCCATCTATTTTGAGCCAGTTTTCGGCTAACTCCTTGTTGGATTGTTCGAGGATTTGGGCTCCAGAATCGATTAAGATACGGATGCCGTTATCAAACTTTCTAAGCATATGCAAGAATGCGGTCTCGCTGAGACGCTTCTGATTATGATCAACCATAACAACATACTTCCTTGACCGTTGCTGCAGAAGATACGTGAGAACCTCTGCATTCGTATGGGATAGTGAGGGCAAGTCGTCTTGTTTAATAGTAAGTGGTAGAAGTGACTTGATATCGTTCGTGCCTATTATATAAAATATGTCAGTACCTAGGTACTTAGAGCAATCTTATATCACTTCGGTAAAACCGGCAGAATGAGGAAGGAGAAAATAATAGGGTTATAAAACTTACCAGAGAATCCAGTTGTAAGTCCTCGTGACTTACTTAATGAAGGATTCTTGGCTGGCATATTAGATTGTGCATGCGAGAAAAGGGGGATGTCCCAGCCATTCGACTGCAGGCGAACTCTGAACTGTTTCGCATGCGGTGGGAAAACAAAGTTGTTCATAAAGTAGTCGATCACGGGAACTTTGAACCGAACACAACTCCAAATCTGACTCATCTGCTGAAAGTCGTCAACGTTGATTGAGTGCCAGTCCCTCAAATAATCCGGAAAACTTTCATCTTCGGTCCATTTATCGTACTCAGAGGCGGGATCGTCTGATTTTAACACAGCTTCTAGGGCTTGGCGGGTTTGTGATAGATTAATACCACAGTAGTAAAAAGCCAATGCAGTTAATAAGATGGCCACCTGTTTTACATTAGTACTGAAGAAATAATTTTATATGAATTTTCTGTGTATCCGCTGGCAGTGTGGTAGCTGAAAATTAGTGAACGCAACTCACATCGACATGTCCAAATTCCGATTGCTCGCTTGGCACCCCCTTTGCGTGAAAAGGGACCGCCACAGGGTCCCTAGAGGGATGCAGTCCGTATTGGACCCCATATCTTTTTTTAAGTGCCATAATTAGAATGCGATGAACGAAGAGTCCTCGTAGTAGATGCACAGTCTGCCGAATGTGTGGACGATCTGGGCATAAACGGTTGATTCGATCCAAACTGGAAGGACGAACCTTGCCGCCAGAGAGAAACTCTTTGATAGCTAGACGATCAATTGGATCGAGGGTGTCTATTGGTAAAATACCTCTGGTACCACGGCAAACGTCGAATTTTAGCCTCTTGATCATTTCCTCTTCAACGTCTGACCGGAGGAAGAAAACAAAAGGGAAACCCCCATGTGAACGTCTCACAACTTCCACTGACTGGGGAAAGCTGATAGCAAGATCGTATAGGTGCATGTCCATCAGGGCCAAAATCTGCTCAACTACAACCCAACGATGTGGATGTCCATCAACAGACATTTGCGACCCGGAAGGGTAGATCAGTTGTGTCTTCACCGCTAATGTATGGTCACTCTCATCCAATATGTCCCGGGCACAGGATTGCAACCACTTTTGCACACGCACCATCATACTAGCTTCAGGGATCCGTTGATCTAGAACACGCTGAAGGCCGCTTAGCATGAACGACATTTGATGCTCGGGAAGGCAAAGCATCACCCCACGTTTTCTCTGGATATCTCGATGTATCCTATGGAATAGCTTGACATGATCTTCTTTGGTTGGTGTTTTCCGAGAAAATGGGACGTGGCTAATCTCTCTACCTACGAGGCCACCTAAGCGCCCATGGAGTAGCTGCGCTGTTTGATGTAGAAGAGCTTTGGGCACGGAAACTCGCACAAGGTTCTTGCTGTCGGCAAGTAGCACTGCAACCATCGGGATGATACAAGATGTCTTGCCCTGGCCCATGTTTAACTGAAGAACACTATTTGCTTGGGATTCCGGTGCGATTATTGCTAACGCAACTTCGACTTGTGTTTCACGAATAAGTAGATTGGACTCAACCTCCAACAATAGCCAGTCAGGGTATTCCTCGACGCGCCAGTTACGATGTCCTACGTTTAGTCTCTCTTCTTCGTAGCGAGCATTCTCTTTCGAAAGCTGATACGACCGCATCCGCATCTTTCGTTGCAAGTTTGTAATTGATACGGCAAAGTGAAGAATATTCTCCTTCATCCCACTCCCAAATAGGCGCTTCGTGGTCGTTCGGAGCTGTTGGAGAATAGTAATTGGAGTAATAGCTGGCCACAATTGTCCCTGTTGGAGCCACCAAATCTGCTTCTTTGAGTAAGTATTACTCGGCAGCTCTATGGCTCTTTTAATCTCTGCGAGGCGTCTTTTTACATTTTCCTGAATGTAAAGTAATGTATAGTCATTATAGGAAGACGATGCTAGGTATGATGCGGTCTGTGTGCTACGGGCGTAAAACGCATTTAGACTTTCTTTTAAATCGCTCGCATACCTCTGATGGATGATTGATTTTGACTCGGAAAAGGTTCCGATAATCTGATCCAACTCACAAGAAGCTCTGGGGTTTTGAAGACGATCATAAGATGGCACTTCGAGTTGCGTTTTATGCCCTCTGAAATCATATGAAGGATTTTGGGGGTGCTCTCTAAATATGCTAATAGGCATCTTCATTAAATCATTTCCAAGTTCAGGTAGTGTGTAGTCCGGCTTTTGGATAGAGTACGCTATCTCAGATGATATAAAGTCTGCCCTTCGGAACCTTGCATCTGAATGTCTCTGGCATAAAATCTTTTGAACTTCTTGAAGATGATTATAGAACTCGTGATTATGGTATAGCCTCTCCCACTCAGGCTCCAACTTTTCCAAAGCCGCGGGTATGTCTACCAGATGTACGTCGCCGACATTTGCGTTCGGGGTTAGGGTAGGCCACTTCGACATTAAAGATTCTGCAAGCTTCTCGCAATCTTCTTTCGCCTTGCGAGCATGGGCAGCTTTGGCTTGCCAGAGCTTCCTTTGATCCTTACTGCTTGCAAACTCTATTAAAGGCGGATCCTCTGGTGGCGGCACTTGGAATGGCTCAATGAGTTTGACTAGAATGTCGAGCTGTGGTATTTGGCGCGGTCGGAAACTGTGGTATTCCACATGATCAGGTAGAGCTAAGGACTGGAGCTGGTCCCAGTATGAAAATGCAATGAGAGTTCTGATTAGAGGCATATTCGCATCTGACCGAAATGATATTATGCCTATGAAGAACATGAGCCTGTACGTGTCGTGCATTTCTTTCGCCACATCAACTAATGGACCCCATTCGCGGCGTACGTCAGTATTAAGACGCTCTTGTAGTGTTATCTTTTCGAGAATCTGCTTATAACCCTTGATATGAAGTGATTGCGATAAGTTTAATGCAATGTCTTCCACTGTAGACATAGTTGCAGGTTTATCGCGGACTATATAGAGCGCTTCGAGGACATTCGAGTAACGTAAACTTGTAGCATGGGGGTAATGTCTAGCTTCGTAAACCGTATCACCAGGATGATTTAATGTCAACTCATAGTTAGAACACCTCTCATATTGTCGCCGACGGTGCAGACTACGTAGGTTCAAGTCATAGTCGCCGGACGAAGGCAATTCCGGCATCTCAGGCTTCTGAAGATCCTCTATCCTGTGAGAGTGAAATGCTGCTAGCCTATTAGACTGTGAGATGATTTGGAAAACAATTATGCAGAACTCTTCGCGCTGAACCATCGTTGGTAAATTCCGATCCCACATTTCCTTCTTCATTACTTTTAGGTCTGGAGGGTAGTATTCTCGGCGCGGTGAAAGATTCGAAATGGAATGTAGAATATTGGTTGGAAGAACCGTCAAAGGTGACCATGGCTGGGAAATCCCAGAAGTTAAAATCGCTAGAGAGCTCTCGACCCCTGTTAGACCCGTTAGGGCATCCGGGAGGATGAAAGATGTGAGTGCATGTATTTCTGCCTTCTTGTATACTAATGCAGGCTCAGCTGCAGACTCTATACGACCGAGAGTTTTGTTAACCATGAAGCGGAGATATACTGCTGCTGGCAAATTGTGCAATTGTACGCATACTTGAACATGGCAGCCCCTTTTTCTTGCTCTTAGAACACCTAATGGAACGAGAACAAAACGCTCCAAAGGGTCCTTCAAGCTGCGACAAACAAGTTTGCTGTCAAACCCATGCCATGTGTCGATAGATTGACAGGGATCTATTTCGGCCTGTAGATGTGAGGACTGCAGTAAATTGTTCCTGTTTACGAACCATTTTAACTGCATGCGGGGCATTTCAACAGTGAGCGCAAACCCCCCGCCAGGTTGGTAGATAGTCAAATGTGTTGCGTGCTCAAACCATGCGAATATCTTCGACACACGTACGAATAATGGACTATAAGGATCTACTAGGGTTTCTTTAATTCTTTGAACGGGTGTAAATCGTGTGCATATCGAAGTCGTGACATCTAATTTCCAGTTGTGTGGATGCGAGCGCCAAATATCTTTTGACTTTGGCCTGATTTCGATGATGCCGGATATCAGGTCACTAAATTTGATCAGTTCTACCGTAAAACAGGAACCTGGTTGGAAATCAAATTTGACAACTCACAGCCAATGAATACAATTATCAACTAGATGTGCGGGAAGGTCGAAAGAATTTCCATGGCGAAATATCTTTCTCGGGACGAGTTCCAAGACTTGTGAGCCTTTAATGGCGCGGATTATGGTCTCTCCCCCATCGTACCCTATATGGGTATGGTAACCTCCTTTTTTGAAGGCCAAGGCTAAATGGGTTCGAACGTTAGCCGAATATTTTCCTCAGAATAATTATTGGATTTTAGGAAAATAATATACTAAACAGTACTTACCGTACGTCATTCCCGGGATGGATGATGGGAACTTCATGAGGCTAGTCTGGCTCCCAAATAGTTCCTCGAGTATAATGGTACTCTCAGGGTCTGTTGGGAGTCTCTGTAATATTATATCTGTTAATAGAGTGTATCCTAACTCTACATGTATTGTAATTACTTACACCGAGTGGTTGGCCATTTACTAATAGGATACCGAAAAGGTAGTTGTAGCTCGCTGTTTCAACTCCATCTTGATCAACTAGTTCAACTTGAAGCCAGTTATCAGCCTGGAAGCTGACGTTATATATGTACTTTGATTCAGCGGCCGGCCATAGGACGTGTAATGTGGCAAGAAGAGCATCTTGCCCATGAAGCTCGATGGAACTCCTTATTTGATCCTTAAGCCCGTACATCATTCGCAAATCTCGAACAAATGAGTTCTTCATTATTTGCCCAAGGGAAGAAATAATGTCTGGAATGTTGTCGTAGACTGTTACACTACATTCTAAAAATGTAGAAAGTTCGTCTTTACTGAGACCTTCAGTCACTGACATCTGGAGAAAAGCAAATGTTCTCTTGCAGAGGATAGCGGCCCATAATAGATATGACTGGCAGTTCTGTGCATTACTAAGGTCAGTCGCACAATACATTTCCTTCCGTAGCATTCTGACCCATTGGAATGTTATTTGTCTCGCTTCAGAAAGAAGAGATAGTGCCTTTGACGCCAGGTGGTTCGTATCTGTAAAGGGTGTTGTAAACGCGACTAGTCTCAGCGCCAACATGATAACAATCTCCATAAGGTGAGTTTCACGCCAATTGGAAGCAATGGCTTCTAACTTAATTCGGAGTTGTAAGAGTAGGTTTTCACAAAAGGAAATATCTCGAAAAATATAGTGCACGGTTCCAAGAATTGCTTGCTGCTTTTCCGAAGGGCCAATCTGGTGTGCTAAGTGGTCAAATAAAAGAACGGTCGCTTCTGTAGAGAGATTGAGATTTGAAGACCCAAGTTCTGTTAGAAGAGCTATCCACCGACGACGTTTTCCGGATAGAAGAAATTGGAAGGCCATGTACTCATGTATACTAAGACTAGAGGGACATGATGAATGAGACGCTGCAATCTCATAAGAAGTTGGCCCATTACCATAGGCATTGAAGCTTTGAGACTCAAGAAGTCGAGAAAATGGCGAGCTTTTGGCCAGTGTTAGTTTACAATGGTGCTCGAAGGTTGGATGAATTTCTCTGCGACCAGGCCAAGAATGAGTAGCCTTATCGAAGTATGCAAGCTTGAGGCCATTTGGGAGGCAAACTTGATCAAGGTCAACTGGGAACTTCTTTCGTTCCCTGTAATGAGTCATCAGAACTCCTTTGTGTTAGTAGGTTGTTGCTATCGTAAAGAGGGGCATGAAATAACTTACAGGATTTGGTCGTTGATGCAAGGGTTATATTTCCAGGAACTTTTGCATACGACTGTAGCCCCGAATACTCTTGAAGACATAGTTTCGGTTCAACCCCCGATTCCTGTGTTTGCCTTGCGATGCGATACAAGATCGCCCATGTGACGTCGCGATATTGAGCAAGAGCTTCAGGACACCTGAGCTCAAAAACTACGACCTTTGCCATGACAAGATTTTCAGGTAATGGCGATTCGAAAGCTTTGATTACCATGCGAGATCTCCTTTTATCAAGTTGACATTTTGAACAGTAAAGAGGCTCATGCTCTAAATGGAAACCATCTCGTGATTGTACATAGAGGCATGTCGAAGACTCGTACTCTCTTGTCAGTTTCTCGTATTCAGCACTAGAGTCTCTCCACTCCTTTTCTTTCTCCTCCCTTTTTTCCGTGGAGTTTGATTGTATTTCGCTAAGTATGTTTGCGAGCGCATCGGATCCGGGAGATTCATCAAAATACCTTTCCGCGAAGCATCCTTTACACGGATCATCAAAAAGCGTAGCCCGTGTCTTAGATCTAAAAATTCGATCTTGTATATATGACTCCACTTTTCTCGCCCGCGAAATATCAGACAGAAGAGGAAATCGAAGTACTTCCATCAATCGTGAAGTAAAGGCTGGGTGAAAAGAATTCAAAAGTGGGAACATGGCACAAGCCGCTTCGTCAAGCGACATCCACGCCTCAAGTAAAGTAAGAAGCATAATACTCTTCTGCTCTGCATCATTCTCGTAACAGCCGTCAATTTGGTCGATATATTCAAGAATCGCCTTGTGAAGTTGTCGGACCTTGGCCGACAGGCTTAAAGAATATGCGGACATATTAGTAGAAGTAGCATGGAGTTGCTTCTCTTTATTAAATAGTCCAAAGAGTTTGTTTCCAAAGGCTTGGATGTGTACCTTAGGCTGTTGTGGCGTTATACTAGTTGGAGGTGTTCTATGTGGAGTGGCAGCTTGGAATCTTTTGCGCGCCTTATCTAAATACTGGCGACTTGAAGTTAGGCTCAAGCGCTGCTCTTGACGATGTGCTTTCCGAGGCAACGGGAGTATAGGTCTAGTCGTGTTTTGCTTCTCCTGCTCCCAAGCGCCATTGATCCGTGATGCTACGGCATCAAGTACTCTGTTGAACCGGGGCGTTAAGGCTGTGGCCAACAATGTATAGGAGTTCTGAACATCTTGAGGTTGCTCAACACGGTCCCGATCAAGCTTAAAGAGACGGCGGCAAAGCTTAGCCTTAAGAAAGGCTTGGTCTTCTAAAGGGATGGTATCTCGAGTGTCGTTAAGTATTATACCATGAATAACACACATTAGGAACTTGTAATGAATTCTACCATGGGCTCCACCAAGCATCATTGCTAGGTAGCGCGAGATAGCGACCCGAAGTACAAGCCAATAAGGTAGCCTTCGCCAAGGCACTGCGCTACTGAACCAGCAGACGTCATCTCTAACCCTTTTCTGAAGAAGTGTAGGAGAAATCCGCTTCCCATTTGCCTCTAATATTGCGGTGAGAAGAGATGTGATCAGGGCTGGGTCAGGAGTGCCTCTTTCCTCTGCTATTGTGTGTCCCGCCTTTTTACTATATTCGGAAAATTTCTGAGTAGATTCCACAGAGGCCTGCTCGAGAAAGGCTGAAAGGCTTTCAAGGAACGTGTCACTATAAAACACGGAGGAAGGTATCAACACAGCAGTGCCAGGGAATGCCCATGACAAAGTTTGAGACGCCAGGACCGATTCGCGTCGAGGCGATGCCTCGAATGCCTCGACGAGAATATTGCCACTAAATTCGGGGCTAAATGGACTTTGTTAGTATCGAACATATCGGGGATAGCAAAAGTAAACCTACCTCGTAGGCTTATAAATGAGAAGTCCTGCATTTTGAGCCCCCACGTGAAGTATGACAAGGTCAGAATCTCGAAGCTGTTTGAGATGCGAGGTAAGGTAGGTTCTTTCCAACTTTCCACTAACATTCAAGGCTTTGCAAGCTAGGAGTGAGCGCCTAATTGAGTTCCAGATTTGCCAACAGTTGCCATCTACAACTCTTTCCATGAGTTTTGTCGCAATTATTAGACGATCCAGAATTCCGCGTTCGATATCCTCGGTATTAGATTCAGATCCTCGTGGTAACATTGCAGGTAGTGCAATATGATGGAATAGGGATTTCAGAACCCCATCTGGAGTTCGAACCTCTTCGACATCCATTATGTGTGAGTCGAGCCAACATTAGGACTTCATAAAGCGAGTTCGATTGGTGTGCCTAAGGCAGAAGCACATATAAACTTAAATGTAGAAGAAGCGTATTTCACTGTTTATTTGAGTCAAGAACAGGCTCTAGGAACTTTCGCAAAGACTATTCTGTAAAACATAGAATGTGTGAAGGAGAAACTGTTGAAGAGTACCTGTCGAAGCTGTATTTATGCTAATAGGTATCTAGAGTGAAGAAATAAGTATCTAGGATAAAAATATCAAGTGGAAGGGAAACACGGAGGGTAATAGTAAATAATAGACGGATTATATTTCACCGCGCGTTTGGTGTGCAAGATAAGGCAGGTTAGGTATCTATGTAAAGTACTCAAACGCAAGCGTGATGCACTGCAGTCATAATGAGAATGAGAGTTCCATGTGTTGGCTGAGATAATATGATAGGTCATTCACTGGAACCACATGGCGCATTGTAAAATTCAATGAGAGCGAATCGATATTTTGGCGCTACTTGTTTGGGCCAAGATGTTGATAGGTAACCGCTATAAGACTGCCGAAACATAGGTACATACCTAAAACATGCCTGGATCCTGGGTAGCTGCTGCCTTAGGTAGGTACCTTAGGTACCTAAGGTGTCATTATTGCTTTTGGTGACCAAGGCTCGTACCAACTGCCACCAGCTGTTGGGTTAGAAGTCAATTTATGTAGGTGCCTGTAGGTACCTAAAACTTACATTTTCATTTGGGAATAAATATTTGTATTAACTACCTAAAGCATCTTTTCAATCGGCGCTTGGACTATATGAAATTTAGTAGGCTGCATGCATGGTCCGTCCGTCCCATCTGTAAGTACCTAGGTACATAATGTATGTAAGTCTTCCATTGGAGTACCTAGGTACCTCCTAGGTAATTTCAGAGATCTATAAACATACCTAGGTATAATTAAATTTTCTTCGATGGGTTGCGATGAATTAGAAGCTGTATAGGTACCAACCTCATGTAGTATTATAAGATACCTTGGTGTCCGTTCGAAAACTACCTATGCATAGGTACCTAGGTACCTATAGGGTTATTATATCCCAACATTGCACGGGATGAAAACGCGGAAGATGCTAAATATTAAACGGGAACCTATATTCACGCAGCCGTCAAGGCGGGAAAATTTTTATTTTTTTTCATATGCTTGTTTGCTTAAGTTAGGTACATATTTGGCATTTAGGTAGTACCTACACCTAGTGTAATACGACCCACGTAGACTTTCATATTGATAGAATTCCCCTAGGCTTCTTATTCAATAACCACTGGACCACTCTGGTAACTAACGTAAAGGGCTTATTATGTCATACATGTGACCCAATCTCAGAAGTCCATGGTTCCATCTTGGTAATCATGCCTATCTATATAGGTACCTATTCAAAGTTTATATAATTACTTAGGTACTTAATGTAGGCACGAATGACGTATATTTAATTGCCTATAGCCTTATTGTATAGTTATAATGTCTCTGGCACGTTAGTTGCAGCCACATCGTTGGTTAATACCTTATATTATGAACGAGAACTTAGATGATTCGTATTTAATGTTGGTGGTTATAAGTCTTCAGATGTCATGTTACATTTATATCCATGTGTCTTTGAATGTTGCCAAAGAAAAGCCAAAAGGTAGTTAATGATAAAGCTAACTTCAAGTTTCATAAGTGCATATAATTTATCAGTTAAGTCTTCCTCACCTTTGGTGAGAGCTAGTTCCGGACCTATTTATAAAATACGAATTAGAGGATATAATAATGGAGCTATAATGTCGCCATCAAAGAGCCATATAATGTCAAAATATGGTTGAAGGATTATCTAAGTTGATGGTTGCCGCATAGGAGCTATGTATCGACTCGTACGAGTCAAAATTGACATGGATAAACTCCGTTGTGGGAGCGACTAAAAGCTTGAATCGGATTCGGCATATCACATCTACAAGTCCGAAGATCGCATGGGAAAGTATTAGGGTGGCTCCCGGTCACTAAACCAGCGGCGCAGTGGCATGGACAAAAGTACCTTGTTCGCTTGGACCTGTACCTAAAACTCGCCGTATTCTAATTATGTAAGCGGCGCATTCTTAGGACTGTCGTAATTTCGTCTTTACAACCTCGAGTTCTCATGTAAGGAATATACTTGGATATATTCTTACATATAGAAATTTTATAGTTGTGAAGTGTAACGTTGATAAAGCAAAGAAAACTAACAATCCCAATGGTGGCTATACTCTCATGTGGCTGCGGCACAGTGCTTTACCAAGCTTATTAATTCAGTTTATTGAACGGCACAAGTAATCTCATGTTTACGAGCACCTAAATGCGTAAGCTGTGTTCGTCATGGTTAGCGCTGCGGCTCAGCCGTGCCGCGCTTGTACCGCTGAGACATAGTGATCTACTAGCGAGATCAACTTTACCCGTCACATCGCATAGCATACCATACCTAGGAACAAGCTTATCCACTCTTTAGGCTCGCTTACGTTATGATTTATGACGTATTGGTCGCCGAGTCCGGCGATAAAATACCATTTCCGCATTAACAATCAATCATGGACTCCGAACGGACTCCTAGAGATCCAGTTAAACCCGCCTAGGATCTATGAGATGCATGGGCGGTTAGTTGGGGTCCGTCAACTCATAGGGCTGAAATAGATCCACTTATATGTAAGACATTTTGAATGTTATTAGGTTAGGTTAAATAGTTACAAGTAATCGTACTTGATGATGGCTAGCTTATGTAAGTCTTTATTAGTTTGTTGGTCTTAAGAGAAATGGAAGCGAAGTAGCCGCGCTGAGATTATTATCAATCATCATCTAAGCGCCTTTACGCCACATAAATACAGCAAGTCTTCCCCAGCACACTTATGGTCGAGACCTCTTTGCGGTAACCCGGCATATGAAACCCATCTTAAAATGTGGAGTATCCGATAATCGCTTAAGCAGACCCTTGTAAGGAGGCGGGGGTGGAGATTCGGACTAGGAATTTGAATACGATAACCTCTAAGATTCTATATAGTTTAAAGTGCTTACCTAAGGTCATGGCCTCTTATAATTATCATGATGGTCCTAAAACAGGTAACATTGTTCATATGCAACTCTTCAATACATGTAGATAAGAAATATAATGAAAATGTTACATTGCTGTATACCTTAAGCAGTCTATCGAAAATCATTGCAGACCTCTATCTCCACCATGCCGGCATGGACTAATTCTATAATTCCTCAACTCCTAATCCTAGCTCTAATCCTAGTTCCTAGTTTCTATCGTACATAAATGCGATAAATGTTCATCCCGAGCTCGAATGGGCACCATGTATACCCTTAGACCAGCATAACGTTTCTGGATGTGACATAGATCGCCTTGACTGGAAACTTGGTTTTGATAGCATCGACAACGTGATCGTTCGAAACATCTATAATAGGTAGTCTGCTGCTTGATGACCGGCTTGCAAACCGGATTGCCGGCGTAGAAAATGTAATATGTCGCCCATCGCTAGAGTTTCTGTCGCCTTCTGGAACATTGATCCTCTGGCGCATCTTACCAGACCTCAGGTCAACTTCAGCAATAAAGTCTTCGGTGGTCCTCTCTCCGCGCCTTCTCCTCTGCGTTGGTTCGAAGTTAGTGACTATTCTAGACTCGAGGTCGATCCAAATAGTTCCTCCGTTGACGTAGACGTGGATATAGGTACATGACGCATCCAGCTCCATGCAGTGTGGCCCGGCATAAGGGCTAATATCAATTGAACTGATAATGTCGCCAGTTGAAATGTCGAAAACAAGAATTTCATTAGACAGTTCAATAGGTGCAAAATTATGACCCTGCCGATGCCGCTGGCCGATATACACTTTGAAGATTGTTAGTAAATACTCTATCCTGTAACTAGTCTTAAGGAGCCTAGGAATAATCTAGAGTAGATAGGGAGACTTTGATATTACTTACAAAGATTTCGGCTCCAATCATGGACGATCTCTTGCGGCTCTGCAAGGAGATCGTCGAGAATATAGACCCGATATGAAACTGCAATATCTGCAAACGTGCATGGCTGGCTCTCTGAGTGACTCATGTTGGAGCTGGTTTTGGACTCTGAAAACACTTTCGAGTTGCTATTGTTGGTACTGAAGAGAATTCGAGGACGCTCTGCACTTGGACGAGTTTGGATGGTTCCAGTATCTGGTTTGACATCTTGCAATAGTGCCATGTCGGCGGGTGTCTTCGAGAAACTTATAGGGTTCTGAAGTCGTTATTCTGGAGAAGGCCTCCTCCTGTATCACCTTTTCTCGTGTTGCTCGAAGGAACGTGCCGTAGAGAAAGACGGGTCACTCAGTTCACATCACAGAGAAGATTTTCTCTCTTACTTCGTTCACTCCACCGGGGAATGGGGGAAGGAAGAATAAGAGAAGGAATCCACCTGCTACGCCATCTCGATTTCCTATCATAGGACCTCCCGGCCGAAGTTAAGCCTCGCGGCTACGACGTACTGCGTACTGCCACGTGCCTAGCCGCCATTTTCCAGAACACCGGTAAAGTCTCCTCACCCTGGTGATCATGGCTCCTGGAATAGTTAGGTACTAGCTCCATACTAAGTCCGCCAATCATAGCCGTGCGTATCCATGCACCTCGTAATTGGTAGCCAATCAAAATATCTTCAAACCGAACGCCGCTTCGAAACGGGAACTAAATCGAGTGGACTAGTAGGATTCGGGGGGTTTCAAGACAGGATCCGAATAGGCACCATTTAAATTTAAAGCATAGAACCACCGAAATGGGAATTCAGATTCAGAGATCCCACCTAGCCAAAAGGGGTCCTTAATGTCTTGGAAGAGACATTTGCCCCACTCCGGGCAACCATGAAGATAAAACAGATGGACTGTTTATTGACCTTATTGACTACGTTGCATCCGGAGTAAAATTACCTAATGAATTGTGGGAACTACATTATTGTAAATCACACATCTCTCTGAGCATCATGAATCATAAACCATGCACGCACAGTTGCTCTACTGTTGAAACTACCAGATAGAGGAATCTTATAAACCTACCGTTGAGTCGGAAGCTTTTGCCGAGAGATATAAATCGGGAATACGAGTTTTGAGCAAAGATGAAGCCATAGTTCACCGCTCCGGAAAACAACGTCGCGAACCCCCGAAAACGAAGCTCTCCATCCTAAAAGATGAGACATGACTTCCTATCTAGAAGACGGGTAAGAGTTGACGTAGAAGGATCACGAGACTGTTCGTATTCAATACAATGGAGCAGGGTAAACCCTCACGCTTCTGAAGTGTGTTCAGTTTTATTTTTATAATGCGTAACGTTGATGACACCATTCGAATATCTGTGCCGTTTAGAAATACTAGACTTTCAGTGTTTATTAAAATCGAAACACTGCACATAGGCGAATCCTTAATCACGGTCAACTTAATCCTTCGCATTTAACTGTCGCATACGCAAACAAGGGACTCTTAACTCCTATATGTTTATTAATCTTCGACTCTGCTAGGTATCTAGGTAGGCAATAATTCTTCGCAGGCGGAGAAAGAAACCGAGATATATGGTTTATACATGTAATTCGTATCATGTTAGGCATTTCAGAGGTAAATAGTATGGGTTTAGGGGCAGTTATAATTAAAGTCCCATGTTCCCTCTATATCTATTACACAGATATCTTTTTAATAAATTTTCTCCTTTCTAATAACGTTTGAATCGCAACCCCCTATAACCCAATAGCGTAGATTTATAATTAGGTATAAAATGCCTGAGTCTCTGTATGCTTTCGTCTCCTTTTTCCTTTCGTGCCTAGTCTTATACTCAACCCAATCAAAAACCCTTGTAACCTCTTTGATAAGCATCAGTCTTCTCTAAGCAATCCTCGTTTTCTTCATGAGGCATTTATCTTTGTAGATAAGGTACCTTAGTTATACATAGCGGCCTTTCTGGACCTTTAGGTTCTTGTTTTTGTCAAGAACATTCGTAAGGAGTTTAAATATTCCTGGATAAGCCCAATTCTATTATACTAGGTATAGACTATATTTTAGGTAGTCGCGGCAAATACGCATGTCTCTTACAGAGAGTTTTGCATGTAGAAACGCAGATCACATGACCCTTTGATAATGTCTAACATAATAAATATTGTGTGAAATATTTAGCCTATCATAGAGTATAGTTAATGATAGTTAGATACCATAGGCAGGTACCTCTTACCGATCACGTATAAAGTGGGGGTATAATTGTTATTGGAAATCAGTGGCTTCGAGAACAATGTATGTGGATTTAGTTTGGTTCCAAACACGTAAATGGTATCTACAGGTACGAACATATAAGCACTTATGTAACTCGACCATATACAATTCGTACTTGCCTTACTATGAAGTAGGTTAGATACCTACGTAAGGCAGGTACGTTGACGATAAAGTCGGTACATGCACTTAGGTATCTATCACATCGTGGACCTGCCTAAGGTACCTAGGGTAAGTACGTTAGGTAAGTACCTAACATGTATGCAAGATTGCTAAACCACATATTTGTTTCCTTCCCTTCATTAACTTTATTTCTGCCTAGAGGCACCTTTTTTAAGACTGTTTTTCAACCCAGAAATTTCCCTTAACTTTCGGCACTTAATAATCTCCCCTTCAACCACTGCGTCCTGTCTTTTTACAACCGTGCATATCCTCACCTGCGGTATTTTCCAGATGCTCTCAATAGTACATGTACGCCGAGGAATTGCGCCTGATTTCTGGTTTAAGAGCATATCCTTGGTCTTCTCTGTAATCGTTATTTATCAACAACCCCAATATCTCTACTACTAACTTTCAGAGTTACCATGGCGCCTTCGGGATCGTGAGTCGGCTTGCTTATAAGCAGTTTCCTTTGACTTTTTTTACTAAGTTCCATGCTAATTTCTATAGACAACATTCGGTCCAATGTCGCTATGTTAACGATCCTGGTGGTTGCAAGCACGGGGCCTCTTGTAAATTCTCGCATTCTGCACAAAGTCTCCCCGGCATCCGAAGCCCAAAAACCCGCGCCGACACTACTATTTCGACTTCTCAAGATGCAAATAATGAGGCTTCATTTTATAAGTGGCGAAGAATGATCCCGAAAGCTTATGAGGGTAAGCCTTCGGCCCTTGGCTTTAAACTGCCTCAATTTTTTCAGATCGCTCGTAATCTGGTCCAAGGAGACCTTGACGTGCTCCAAAAAACGATAACCGAGCTTGCGACGGACCCAGGAGTCCTAGCAGTGCGCGAAATGATCGACGAGCAAATTCAATTTTGTAATACTGATGTCAAACGTATAACTCTGTGGCGTACTTGCGTTTTACCCTTCTTCCAAACACTCACTGAACAGCGAGTAAGCCATTCGGCTATCTTAGAAGTGCACACTGGGACTATTTACAATGTTGTTTTCGGCTACGATGCTTCTCGCTTGGCAATTCTGTTCAACTTCTTGATTGAGCTTGCCGTGAAATGGACACCACCCCTTATCAAAGATGACGACGGATCGAAAGCTCAATTCCTAGAACTTTGTTCCTCAATATTAGCCAAGACGATCAGTTACAGTTCTCAAGCATTAGTGAACGAGAAGGTACCGCCAATTGTTAATCGGATATCGAAACTTGTTGAGGACGTCGATCGGAGTGGTCGTAGCTTTTGGACCTTACAAGCGAAGAACCATCTCGAGTATATTCAGCGTCGTCTGGGCGTCATCAAGGAAGTCGCGCGGGCTGACTCCCCAAAGTCCCCGCCCCCTGGACATGCCAAGTTTGTATTACGTCGGGATCTTCCTGGAAATCTATCCCTGGAAGGTCCACGTCACGACAATGATCATGAGGATATAACAAAGATTCGAATTCTACCAACAATGTCAGAGATCATGTCCACCCGTTCAGATTACAGACCATTCCAAGATCCTTCACAGCTACACTTGCCAGGAATTCAGGGGTTGATTGACCGCCACTTCCGACTTCTTCGAGAAGATATGGTTGGTCAGTTAAAAGACTGTATTAGCGAAGAGCTACGTCTTCTTGAGCATCCAGAGAGCAAAGCTGTCGTCAACCCACAGAGTCGAGTACGCATAAATTCATATAACATTGTAGATATCGTTGATATCAAATGCACACGTCGATGTGGACTAGAATTTAATTTGAAGGTCGAGCAGCCTTTTTCTGCAGGGAAGTTGGCAAGTGAAGCACGAGCAGATTGGTGGAATCTGTCGAGACGATTAGAGGTAGGCGCTTTAGTGTGCCTCCTAGAGAAGGACACCGCCGTATTTTGCGTTGTGGCCGAATCTACTTTGAGACCAGATCCAATTCGCACGCATACACAAAAAAATGGAACCGAGAAACGTAACCTTCACAGCAATAAGGATTTTGCATATGTGAATCTAAACTTAGCTGAACCGAGCGAAGTGGATCTCAAGATTATGCTGTCGGCATCGCAGTCCAACGAACCTGTCAGGAGATCCTTAGTGGAATTTCCTGGGATCCTTCTGCCCTCATTCAAACCTACTCTATCGGCCCTCCAACAGATATTCATGACTCTGGATCTCCCATTTACCGAGCTTCTTGCACCGACTGTTGATGGGCCTACCGAAGTTAACATCTCACCTCCCCTGTATGCAACGAAGTCTGGATTTGCTTTTAATTTGAGATGTCTTACATTTGATGGAAATGATTTACAATTCTCCCCCCAAGACGCCATAAATCCTCTGGAGCTTTGTAGCAGAACAAGCCTAGATGATGGCCAGGCTACAGCTCTCCTAAACTCATTAAAAAGAAGCTTAACACTTATTCAGGGGCCTCCAGGGACAGGAAAAAGCTATACTGGTGAGGTAAGTCAATATTAGAATCCTTCGTCCTTGTATCCTATTTCGGCTTAACCGAGTAAAATGTTGAAAATTTCAACTTGTCGAAATATATAACGTGAAAGTTAACTGGCAAATGTATAGGCAATTATCAAGGTCCTTCTAGCGAACAAGGAGCAGGCTAGCATAGGCCCAATACTCTGTGTCTGTTACACCAATCACGCTTTAGATCAACTCCTTGAACATCTCTTCAATGGTGGAGTAGAACAGATTATTCGCATTGGTTCGAGATCAAAATCGGCTGTCCTTACCAATCTTAATCTGCGTACTGTAGGGAAGGATATGGAACGCACGAAATCGGAGAGAAACGCTTTATGGAAATCAACTGCAAGTTTAAAGGGGGCAGAGGATGGGATGAAAGCATATCTATCAACACTAAAAGCCTCGACAACCCATAAAAGGATTAAGGAACATATCAAGGCCAATGAATCGCCGTTTTATGATGCGATATTCGACATAGAAGAGGACGACTGGACTAAAGTTACCCGTAAGGACGACATAGCTTACTTCCTCGGTTGGGTCAATGCAGGTTCCGTGTCAGAGGAACCTGTTGGAGATGTTGACGCGCTGAAAAAGCAGGATCCAGCGGTTTTAAGCCAGCAACAAAGGTTCGAACTTTTCACATCCTGGAGTGCTGTAGTAGCTACCGACTTAGGAGATGAATTTGTCTCTCTTCACCGCGACTACCAGGAAGCGAAGAGGGAACACAACACTGTGCTACGTGAGGTGGATCTTCGTGTTCTTCAAGAAGCTCATATCATTGGTGTCACAACAACTGGCTTAGCCAAAAACTTGGACATGCTTCGAAAGCTTGACAGCAAAGTCTTACTTTGTGAGGAGGCCGGCGAAGTCCTGGAGAGTCACATTCTCACAGCGTTACTTCCGTCCATAGAGCACGCTATTCTCATCGGTGATCATCTTCAACTGCGCCCCCAAATTTCCGACTATGAGCTTTCCGCCGCAAATCCGCGTGGGCAGCAATATTCGCTAGATATGTCACTTTTTGAGAGACTTGTTCAGCCAATACAACCCACAGACCTGAGATTACCGTTCGATATGCTTGAAATACAAAGGAGAATGAGTCCATCGATATCCAGACTAATCAGAGATACCATATACGGGACTCTTAAAGATAGTGAGAAAGTCAACAATTATCCCGAAGTAGTTGGCATGAGAAAACGACTATTTTGGTTCGACCATGATAAACCGGAAGCGCGATCAGATCCAAATTTCCCCACCAACACGTCTCGCACAAACGATTTTGAAGTCGAAGTTGTTTCCGCTCTCGTCTCCCATATTGTACGCCAAGGGACATACGGACGTGACGATATTGCTATTTTGACACCTTATCTCGGCCAATTACACAAGCTAAGAAAGAGACTTCAGAACTCATTCGAGCTAGTTGTTGAGGCTCGAGACCTTGATAGCCTTCAGAAAGAAGGTTTAGATACCTCATTAGAGGCGCATAAGCAAGCATTAGGGAAATGCATACGACTTGCAACCGTCGATAATTTTCAAGGTGAAGAAGCGAAAGTAATCGTTATTTCTCTGGTTCGAAGTAACTCGGAACGACAGTGCGGATTCTTGAAGACTACAAACAGGATTAATGTACTCCTCTCACGAGCGCAGCATGGAATGTACATCATCGGAAACTCTACAACTTATGGTGAGGTTGAGATGTGGTCAAAAGTTATTTCAATGCTAAACGAAAGCGGATGCATCGGCGCTAAATTGCCACTTCAATGCCCAAGACACAAACACACATCCATTGAAGTATCGGAACCTGATGATTTTACCAGATTGTCACCAGAAGCTGGATGCAATCTTCAATGTTCTGAGAGACTTGACTGTGGTCACATTTGCCGTAGCAAATGTCATGCAAAGCCTTTACATAGGGCAGTCAAATGTCCGGAACCATGCCCACGACTGAAGCCCTGTGGTCACAGCTGTCCTAAGCTTTGTGGAGAAAATTGTGAAGAAAGATGCTCCACTGTAGTTGAGGGTGGTAAGGTTTCTCTTCCTTGTGGTCACACACTGACCTCACCTCGATGTTGGCAAGTTGAGCACCCGGGCGAGGTCAAATGTCTCACACGTGTAGGGAAAGATGTGCCGGGTTGTGGTCATCGCGTTGATGTTCCCTGCTCTGAAGAAATTACCGAGAATAGTTTCGCCTGTCCAGCACGATGTGGTCAGCCTCTTCCCTGTGGACATGTCTGCAATAATGCATGCAAACTTTGCAGGGCCCGTGGTGGGACTCATTCACCATGCACATCTATCTGTGGCCGAAGCTACTGTACTTGCAAACATGCATGTGCTAATAAATGTCATCCGGGTGAGAGTTGTGCTCCTTGCAGTATGCCTTGCGACAAACGATGCACCCACACAGCATGTTCTAAACTATGCTCCGAGCCTTGCACCCCTTGCATGTTAACGTGTTCATCTAGCTGTGTGCACAGTAAGTGCTCTATGCCGTAAGTTTGCCATATGAAGTGATTACCTGTTATATATTTACTAATTCTTTTTGACAGGTGTTCTGCCCCCTGTAATTGGACGATTTGTCCCAACCGTTGCAGCCAGAGCCTACTTTGCGGTCATCAGTGTAAGAATATACCCTTTTTGTGAAACTCTCAGGATCTGACTAGAGTATCTAGGCCCGTCCCTTTGTGGCGAAGTCTGCCCTGACATGAGATTCTGTCAAATTTGTGCATCTAGAGAAATCAAATCCACTGTAGTTGATACGTTGCTTGCACCCGAGCTACGTGAATACCATAGGATCAACTTAAACGCGGAACCCTGCCTATTTCTTGATTGTGGTCACATATTTACAGTGTCAATACTTGACAAGTCGTTGGGAATAGTAGAGAATTGCCGGGATGCCGATGATACTCCTATTGCCATCCGGGCTTCGACGAGACCTTTCTCGGATGCTACAATTTGGTCTTGCCCACATTGCAGAGGAAGCTTGCGAAATATCTCACGATACGGGATGATTGTTCGTCAGGCGTTACTAGAAGAGTCAGCTAAGAGATTCATTATCTGGTCTCATACCCAGTCGATTGAACTAGAACAACAACTTATTGACGAGGAGGAGAAACTTATAACTATCAAGAAATCTAACCGCCTTCAGGAGTCTATTAGCAGAGTAAGCAGCGACTTTTATGTTAACGGAAGCCCTATCGACCAATTACTTGCCATTCACGACTGGATTGGACATGATCACTATAAGTCAATAATTCATCTTTATTTTACCATATTCGAATACGTTGGTCGTGTTACGGCTATGGAAAAGTCATACCGCCAGGTATATGATGCTATGGAACACACTAATCAGAATAATCGCTCTGCCGACAAGTCTGAGTTGATTTCTTCAGATATACACATGCGTGGCCAGGTTACCGCTCAGATTTCTCTATTCCGGTGTTATCTAGTAGTCATAAGCGACTTTATACAATTAAGAAGTCTGACTCGATGTCATACAACAGTGAAGTTTAATCTCAAAAAGGCATTTGAGGGATGCAAGCAGCTAGCCGAGCTAGCCCAGGAAGCAAAGTATATTCGACAAGAGGCCGAAGGTCATATTTTCTATTCAAAGCTAGTTGCTCTGGCTCAACAAGCGAACCATACAGTAGAGCCTGGTGAGTCGAGCGGAGATGAGTACAGTGTGGGAAAGGCGCGACAGCATCTTTCCAAGGCGAAGGCCCTTATTCTCGAGTTGCCATCAGCTGCACATCTACGAAAAGAGATTGGCGCTGTAAGAGGAATGCTGATCGATGGCGTTTTCTTCCGTGGCGTCTCGGTAGAAGAAAGGCGTGTCATCTGGAATGCAATGGTTGAAGAAGTCAAAGGAGCTGGTCATTGGTATACATGTGTCTGGGGCCACCCATTTACCCTGTCGGACGAAGAGTTATCGACTGAATCTATTAAATGTCCAGAATGTGGTGCGCCTGCGAGAGTTGAGAAACGTTAGGAAGACGTCCACTGCGGCGACGCTACGGACACGTTAGGAACTGTTACGGCGATGACCCAGAATTTGACACACTGAGAAGTGTGCCGCCATGTTAATGAACACGTTTCTACGTTCTCTTTGCTTTTCATCATGGTATCTAAATGCATCCTACCAACATTCATCATTGCATTTCGGAACTGTCCGAGGCCAGCACGGAATCTTGTGCTATGGTAAGCCGAGCTATATGTACATGACGAAGAACGTCCCGCTGTCTAATTGGGATTCAGTGTTTCTTGTAATCAACCTTTAATTGATAGTTGCAGGTCAAGATGACTAAAAGCTTTTCTTGTAGTCCTGAATTGATTGTGATTTCTCCGTGAAAACGTCATTCTGCAATATGGCTTAGCTACCCCCTAGGTAATGAAACGTTAACTTGTTATTCTAACGTAGTATTCCATATCTACTATTCGTAAGCCTAGCCACGTAATTTTTTATACCTCTTAACTTGACGATCTTTCGGGTGGCCCGCGTGCATTACGTTGAGAATACGAAGGGTAAATACTGTGCCCGTTCCTTTGACAGACCCCTTACGAGAATTTATGATATTCGATGAAACTAAATTTATACGGGGATGCATCCTAGGGGGAATATTAATAAGCCACTAAGAGTTATTCATAATGAACTAGTCATAAATTATGTATTTACCTAAATGTAGCACATTGAGATTACCGTGGCTGCGTGGCTGCGTGGCTGCGTGGCTGCGTGGCTGCGTAGTCTTTGGCAAACTGCCCGATTGTGGCTTAGATACCTCTTATTAAAATTGGTGTCTCGTCTGGGTAATCCACAATCAAAATCTCGACGTCATCGAATCGAGAATGCAAGTTTGAATCCTTGAGCATATTCGTTAACTTTTCTCCAATAGCTTTTGCCTCGATTTGTCTCATCATGTCGACTATTAGTCCTACGACGACGCTAACTTTTAGTTTCGAGTCAAGATCCATCAACGATCGGTCTCGACCTCGGGCATCTCCGCTCGGCGCTAAGAACGACGCCACGAGAAAATCAAGACTGATGGGTTCTGTGAATCGGTAGTTGACACAAATCTCAGGATATTTCTTGATGTTCTACATACAAACATGACTGCGACCGGCGTCGCGACGAGGCGCGCCTCGAGTGTCAGCACTACGGAGTTGGCTAGACAGCGTGATCTTCATAAATATTATCAGCCATGGATCGACTCCAAGAAGTTAAAGACTGTACCTGCGAATATGGGTCCGGATGAGAGCAGAGAAGTACAATGTTCTCACGATACTACTCTAACTGCGCTTGCTCAGCTGGCTGCGCTAAGGTTGAACGTCAAACGCGGCATGGTATCTTTAATAGATGCCAATACGCAAATCATTCTCGCAGAAGCCACCCAGACTTTATCGCTTATTGATGAAAGACGACACGCTCCAGGAGATCACATATGGCTCGGTCACGTGTCCCTCCCGCGTCAGGATTGTATGGACGAACATGCCTTTGGAGCCATAACTACCTATAAGGATGCCGAAGGTAAAGATGTTGACATTCCCGCGTTCATCGTAAATGATACTCTAGAGGATGATCGGTTCAAATACCGACCGTACGTGACATCTGGAGCTAGTGTCAGATTTTACGCAGGCGTACCTATAGTCACTAAACAAGGGCACGCGATCGGGGTTTATGCTGTTTCTGATATTCGACCACGACCCCAGGGCCTTAGTCTTGACGAGGCGCTGTTTATGGAAGATGTCGCTCAAATTGTGGCGGATCATCTTGAGAGGGTCAGTAAGTAGCCTCAAGCAATACCGTTGATTGTACAGCATCTACTTCAGAAGTAGATGTTTCCATTACATGACGTTTCACTTACCCAACTTTTAAGCACATTCGATAGTTATGAGATTTACTAACCAAGTCTGTAGTGGATACAATGGGTCGTGTTTCAGAGAGAGATTTCATGAGGGGCATCTCTTATTTCTTGGAAGATCTATCTGAGTATAAGTTCCAACTTAGCAATACTGATCGCTCTATACAAGCGCCGAGCTCCAAACAGCAATTGGATGTGAGAGCAACCGACCCTCAAGTGGATCCTCCACGAGGGCGGCCTAGTGAGCCGGGATCAACAAATTTGGCGCACACTTCCGTTTCCCCTACTAGGGATGCCTCCGCATATAGTGAGGCCCGAATAGGCCGAAGGCCTCGATTCTCCAGGGATAGCGATTCTCAAGGCAAAGAAGCTCCCGACTCGTCGAAGGATAGCATACGTAGGATTTTTACGCAGGCTTCGCAGTTACTCTGCCAGCAAGCTAGAGCTACGGGCTGTGTGTTTACTGATGCTGCGTCGGGCCTGTTCTCCGGTCAATCTGAGGGGGTAATTTCGCCTCCGAATGGTACTGACCCGGCCGTATCTTTGGATGTCAATTTCGAGTCAACAGAAGACGAAGAAACCGACACCGACAAGACAAGAGAGGATATGCCATCTCCAGGATATGGATCCACGCTATCTCAGGCTGCTTTCGGTGATCGACTAGATGAAATGGCAGATGTTCTTGGCGGCGATGGTGATGAGTTCCCGCAGGGTATAATCAAGCGCAAAAATCTCAAGAAATTCATTATGCGCTATCCGTTTGGTAAATGCTTCTACTTGAATAAGGGACGCATTGTATCCGATCACAGCATGGTCCTTGACGAAGTAGTTGTCGGTGGAGGCTCTAATCACACAGCTTTGAACACGTCAACACAAGATATAGAGAACCAACCCCATATGCTATTACCACGAGAGCTTCTCAATAGCATACCGGATGCAAAATGGCTGGTATTCCTCCCTCTTTTCAATTATGCTCAAGGCCAATGGTTTGCGGCAGGTTTTATCTGGGGCGATGACTTCAAGATGGGCGACCCCGATGATGCGTTGCCTTATTTTAAGACCTTTGGATCCTGTATGATGAGTGAGGTAGCGAGTATGGAGGTCCTGAATACGAATATTGCCAAGTCTACGTTCATTGCCTCCATATCTCACGACTTGCGTTCTCCGCTACACGGAATGCTGGGAAGCCTGGAGTTCTTAGAAGATACTATGACTTCAGCTTACCAGATGAGCCTAATCGGCGCAATTGAAACATGCGGCAAGACACTGTTAGATACCATCGACCACCTCCTAGATTACGCAAAAATCAATAACTTGAACCGTGCAAGCACGCGACTTAGCTCCTTAAAGGAGAGAAGAACGTGGAAAGAATCGCGCGATGTCGGAGAACCCCTATCGACAAATTTCGATCTTGCCCTTCTCTTGGAGGAAGTCGTCGAAGCGGTCTTTGCTGGTCAGACATTTCGCAAAATCAACCTCCGACATCACGACCCTATCGATGAGGTGTCTGCAGAAATAAAGTCGATGAGTATTGATAATTCATCGACAACCGAAGAACAAATCCATTCCGGCAGTGTAAAATTCTCAGGAAAGGTCTTTTTGATACTTCATATCCAACGTCTGGCATCTTGGTGTCTGCAGGGACAAACAGGTGGCCTTAGGAGAGTTATAATGAATGTGGTTGGAAATGCTATCAAATACTGCAGAGCCGGTTGTATTGATGTCTCGTTGGAGGCAAGGGAAATTACACCGTCTAATTATGAGGTGGATCTTTCTGTAAAGGATACCGGTATTGGTATGTCGAAGAACTTCCTTGCAAATCATATTTTCAAGCCTTTTTCACAAGAAGACTCATTCACACCGGGTACGGGACTTGGGCTCTCTATCACGTCCCAGATCGTGAGAAATATGGATGGCAAGATCAAAATTGACAGCGAGAAGGGAGTTGGGACACATGTTAATATCACTATTCCGATGAAGACTTCGGACGCCAGTGAATCTTGCGGTAGTATCCAAGACGATATCCAACGCGAGGTTATAGAAGCTACGGCAGGAAAGAAGGTGTGCATCCTGGACCCCCTGCTTGGTACCCACGGACAGTCTTCTATTAATGGAGAACTGTCCAAACTGGAATTTTCTATCTCCAACTTCTGTCAGGAATGGTTCAATATGAATGTTATTGAAAGCAGTACTGTTGATGCCGACCCAGACACAGCGATCTACATATATGCCGAGCCACCACCGATAGAACATCTCGTAAAACAACACCTCGAGCGAAAGGAGATGGGCGATACGGGTAAAGAAGCGGCTTTACTTATCGTCTGTACGAATGCTTTCGAAGCCGCGGCCCTACGGGCTGCCGGCGTCAAGGATTTAACTTCTCTTGGCAGAATAGTTGAAGTCATTAGCCAACCCGTAGGAGTGCGCAAGCTAGGAAAAGTCCTCCTTCAGTGCCTTCAACGCGTTGAAGCAAGCGAAAAGCATCGAGGTCAACTTATACGGTCTAGGGCACCCTCGCCATCCGTAGATAATAGTCGGAACCTGGGGTATAGTTTAGAGACTGGGTGGAATGCCTCAGTGGTCGTATACGACCAGACAGAAGGTCGATATAGGCCTTCTATCGAAGCTCTAAAATGGAAATCCGATCAACAACAGTTAAAACTACCATTGGAGCAGAGCATTCAGGCAGGATTGCTACATCCTAGTACGATAAGTAATCAATCCGGTTCCGCGACGATTCAGCATGGCCGTTCTCGGTCTGGGAATCATATTAGACGACTACCCCGTGTCCTTCTAGTAGACGACAATGCAATAAACCTCAAGCTCCTGGTAACATTCATGAAGAAGATCAAGTTGCCGTACGCTGAGGCCATGAACGGGCTCGAAGCTGTTACTGAATTCAAAGAAGCTGAAGAACCCTTTGACTTCGTGCTGATGGACTTACAGATGCCTGTCATGGATGGACTCGAAGCAACACGGCAGATCCGCGAGTTTGAACAGGAAAGAGCAGGGGAACCTACTGCTGCGCCACCATCTACTATCATTGCCATCACAGGTGTCGGCAATGAGGCTACGCGCCAAGAGGCCATGGATGCGGGCATGTCGCAGTTTTTAACTAAGCCTGTTAAGTTTAAAGCTCTACAGCAGCTTTTGTTGGAGCAGGACCAGCCGTCTTGAGAGGTGAGATATATGATGGAGTTGAATTTTATCCTGATTGGACAGGACAGAAGAGGTCACAACACTCGTCTGTTTGCCCAAGTCTAATTATTCGCCCGCATACGCCCATGGCGGATAGTACAGATCGAGCGACCTATTGTTGCCGCATGTCTTTCTAGAGACGTAGGCAGCGTCGGACAGTGCACGGACAAGATATTGTGGAGCATCATTTATGATTAGCCGCGACGCGCTTCAAGCGCATATATGATTTGGAAGTGTTCCCAATATTCTGCAAATACCTGCTTTCCCACAGCATGGTTATACGTTTTCATCGAGCTGGGCGGTCCGAAATACAGTCCCTAGGAGGCAAGCCTGACCATATAGGGTACACAAAGAGGCTTTGGAGGGTGTATTAGGGGCGGTTAGAGTGTCGTTATCGTGTTGTTCCATAGGTTACCCATATAGATTGACTGGTGTAACATCCCCGTATAACAGCAAGCGGCGGCTTTGAGGGTGACATACCCTTTGGGTAGAATCAGCACTGCCCTTCGATTTTAACAAACTAAATACGTATACGCAAGTGAATTTCCCTTATACTAAATACCTAGTGAAGACCAACCCAGTCCGTCTTTGTGATAACTCTTTGTTATGGTTAAATAAATATCATAGTAATAATTTAATAATAGCTTTATTACATTAAACAAAGTTGCAGCTCGGAATGGCAAACCAATGTTTTACTTCAATATATCATGTGACAGTCACGTGGCTGGACAGGGATATTTTTTCAATTTTACGCTGCTTCGACCCGCTGCACCACTTAACCTTTGTTTTTAATCTTTCCAAGCTTGTAAAATGAAGCAAACAAAGCCCAAATGGCTTCAAATATGTAGCTCTCACGCGATGCTACCTAGGTACTTATATGCAAGAAGCATATACGATAGCCAATGAAGTCAATGGAACCAAGCCTCAAAGGACGGGTTCCTGCTTTAGGTGGCCGCAGGTAATTCTGCAGAAGCTCAAGCGATTGGATCAGAAGTTTTGTAGCCGCCAACCGTCAATTGGCCGCTGCCAATAATACGCAAGCGCGCGTTACCATCGTCAATTAACGAAACACCAAATGAAGAAACTAGAAGTACCCCCCGGCAGCGCTTAGCCAACCTTTCTTCAAACCCAATCTACATGCGATACGAAAACTAACTAGTAGTTCTGCCATGTCAAGGGTTATCCCAATGGTCGGAATGACCAGGTCCAATACTATTCTATTGGACGATTTACCCCGATTCGTCTGGTCCTCTCGATAGGCCTCAATTTTATGTTACGAGCAGTTCGACTTCTCATCTTGGCCGAAACTTTGGCGAAACCTGGTCCCCCTAACGTCATAGTCGTGGACCCAACAGTAGGATTCATACTATAGGAATGGCCAGATGTACATAATCAGTCCGTCCGTTGTTTAGTACAAGATGACAGCTCCCCCTCCCTCCTGCGGGCGAAGATCGTCAATGCTTATAATCGTCCTTTCTAGATCTCGCTGGTCGTCCTCGTGAATTTGCGGCTCTTTATTCTCCGCTATCTTTTCTTTGTCGTCTGTTTATATACTATATCTATTGTTTTATCTACTATTGTGCCGTACGCCTTAGCCCCTTGTTCGGTTTTGAATGATACTTGGCATTCCTTTAAGATCCTTAGGCTCTTTATCACAGACACCAAATAATATGAACCGCCGCTCCTCCATGCCTTCGGCGTCATAACCTATCTTTCGCCTTTTTCGCATTATTTTTTTCCTTTTTCTTCTCCGATAGACTCTCATTTCACTTCAATCCAGAAAAAAAAAATCATACTCAAAATGCTCATTTTAGTTTTATTCTCACACCTCCTCTTATTCTCCGAGGCCTCGGCGGCGGGTCCGCTGAGGCGAGGAGAGAGGTATGTTCTCGAAGAAATGCAACGGCATGATGATGGCCGACTAATCAGTTTTAGATTGAGACAGCGTGATGCGCTGGGGGCTTCGAGGGTTTATAAGTTCGCGAATACTAGTAGCATCGCCACCATAACGACCACTCCCTTATCAACTGAAACCTCTTCGACGTTAATCACGAGCGAAGCATCTGAAGCATCAACGTTATCTCCATTTCAATCATTAACATTTACAACATCAGCACCCGGCTTGACTTTGTCATCATCGGTTATGGTTACTTCAAGTGCGAATTCCACCTCAGCCCCGGTTGGGTCCAGCTCTTCTGCTTCGATATCTCGCCCGTTAACTTCAAGCGAGAGTAGTTCCATCCCAACCTTTAACTTTTTCCCATCTTCCACAGTCCCTGTTGGTCCTCCCGCTTCTACCGCAGACCTAGCCGTTTCAAGCTCAACTGCGATTGCTGCTCCATCGAACTCTACAGGAAGTTCATCTCAGGAATCTACCGGGCTATCTCTATCTACGTCTTTGACTCTTCCGCTTGCGCCGACATCTTCAGTGGCTTCTCTTACTGAGTCTCAATCGACAACAACCGAGCAGAGTCAAAGTACGCAGCTGACACAAAGTAGTTACACGGCTTCGGAGTCTACTACCATAAATTCTAGCACAAATGCCGCAAGTCCTTCCACACTAGCAAGCAGCGTGAGTGCCAGTAGTCTAGAAAGTTCATCTACATCGGCTACTGCCACGTCCTCCCAACTTACTACTGCTTCATTCGCATCAGTTGTTAAATCATCTTATGTGTCTCATCCAGTAACGCCGACAGGGACATTAAATGATCAAGTTCCCACTATCATTAGTTCCATTCCGGCGTCGTCAACGACAGTTTCCCCCGAAGTTCTTGCTAGAAATCTAGCCGACGCGAAGAGTTACAATAAAGTCTTCGCTGGCTTGACTGAGGAATCTGCTTGCGCTGTTGGTCAAGTCGCCTGTGTTAATGGGAATATCGGAAAGTGTTCTAGTGCCGGCGCATTTGAGATTACCGCTTGTGCTGATACTTTAACCTGTTATGCCTTGCCGATGACTACAGTTGAGGGAGTTCAGATTGGTTGCTGGGATGATGCTACCGTTCGTAAAGCTTTAGGTGACGACGTACCGCCTGTGGGAAGCTCAACTTCCGCCAGTTCATCTACAGAAACTGAGACGTTTGATGGGACTTTGGTCACTGTGACATTCACACCGACAGCCACCAAGACGGCCCAGACCACCATAAATCTCGGTTCTTCTACACAAACCTCTTTAGTAACGAGCTCCCCAGCAGCAAGCTCTTCAGAAATAAGCTCTTCAGTTCCTGCTCAGCCTTCGGAGAAAACAGTAACAGTTACCCATTATATACCGACCACTTTTAGCACTGCGACCCGATCCTCAAGCTCGCCATTGCCTCCTAAAATAGTTACGGAAACTGTAACTGTAACGCCATCCAGCCCGGAGGTCCCGACATCTGCACCACTTGAAACACCTCTACCGTCCATGAGTACAACGACGATAGTACAGACTACCCCTACTGACTCCGGCCTTCACGTCATTCCAATCGAGACAGATATCATCGACTTCCCGGGTCTTGGGGATATTGGAGGCAATAGTGGAAATGACCCAAAGGACAACCCCTTTTTCACGAAGCCTAATAACTTTGGTGTTACATCTGTGACTACTCCTACTCCTGCCCCAGTTACTGTCACTGTAACAGAGAAAGAGACGGTGATAATAACCACAACGGCAACGGACACGATCGTCACTACCGTAAGAGGCTAGATTAAAGATTGATAGTAAATACCTAAGGTATTGGATATGTGTTGCATTTGCAAATTCATTGCGCGGGGAGTTCAGGACATGTTGATAATTTGATATTCATATATGGCATACCACTAACGCAGGAAAAGTCAATACCCTTCTTAACAATAGATATTTTAACCTTACGACATTTTAATTATATAAAACTTTCAATTCTCACCTTACAAGTTATAAAATTTGACGATATTTTCTGACTTTTGAGGTGATATTTCTATTCCCTATAGTTGGTGAAATGTCACTCTATATAAAAATACTTCCTATGCCCGACGTACAGTATACTATATGATAAATGAAGCTGTGCTGATTGGCCTTATGCGAGGAAGCGGGGTTGGTAGGCGTGTATAGGAGGGTGTATGGTGCAATGCTACTCGATACCAATCACATACTCACGTAGGAAAAGATCTCGATTTATCCCGAAACTTATTTCAACTACCACCCATTGTTCCCACTATCTACCTCCATCTTCCCTATCCATTAATCACAGCGGCCTAGAAGTGAGTTGAAACTTACTATCGAGTCGCCAGCCATGGTGTCTCGTCCACTTATCAGGACGCCATCTACGTATGCCGATCATAATTCATCAGAACAAGACGGCGCGGACGAAGCAAAGCGACTGGCGGATAAGTTCGCGGCACACAGACATCTGGTCCCGTTAGTCTCTCGAAACGACGACGTTATATTTCTCAACGCGGCCTCTGCGCCACCGTCGAACTTGATCGTTCATGAGGCTATCACGCGGTACTCGGCACAGGCCTTATACGAATCTCACCCATACACTAGTTGGCGCGAGACGCGGGAAGAAGCGCGCAGTCTAGTGGCTCGGACCATTAACGCCGAAGACCCATCCACCATCGCCTTCACGCGCGACACCACCGAAGCCCTCGGCAGCTTTATCCGGTGCGTGCGCTTCCAACCCGGCGATAATGTGGTAACTGTTGATTCCGAACACCCGAACCAGACGTTATGCTGGCTTGCGCTGCGCGAGTTCGGGCTCGAGGTCCGACAAGTCCCCACTATTGCCGAGGCGGAGCGGACGGGCCGGATTGATATCGTCGATGCGGAGACCTTGCGGCCGTATGTGGATTCCCGGACTCGCGCTATTGGCATTAGTTCGATTACGTTTGATAGCGGACAGCACAACGACGTTAAGAGCATCTGCGCGGCGTATAGGCCCCAGGGGATCCATGTTCTGGCGGATATAACACAGCACGTGGGGTTTGCGCGCATCGACGTCCGGGACCTGGGGGTGTCGGCTGCGGCGTTTAGTCTACACAAGGGGCTCAATGCGCCGACGGGAATCGGCGCTTTATACGTGTCGCCGGAGTCTTTCCGGGAGCTGGATGAGCCGACGCCGCCGATTGTTAGTATGGAGGCTGTGAAGAATCTTAGTGAGAGTCTCGTTGTTAAAGTGGATGAGCCGTTGGAGTTGCATCCGAACGCGCGCCGGTTTGAACATGCTAATATGAGTATGGTGGGCGTTGCGGCGGCGGCGGCGTTTACGCGGTTTTATCTGGATTTTTTGGGGCCGGGGGACGTCGAGGCGCATTTGTTTGGGCTGACGGATGTGTTGGGGAGGGAGTGTGATCGGTTGGGTATACGCGTGGTGAGTCCGAGGGAGAGGGGGGGACGCGCGCCGCATATTACTATTTTGGCGCTTCCGAAGGAGTGGGGGCGTATTTGGGGGTCCGGGGGGTGCGCGCGTTACGATGAATAGGTTGGGTGTGCGGGTGTCGTTTGGGTTTTATAGCTCGGTGGAGGATGTGAGGAGGCTTGTGAGGGTGTTGGAGTTGGGGATAGCTCAGGGGTTGCGGGTATAATGGTTTAGTTAGGAGGCAAGTAAATTAATTCCCCTAGAGGTATTCACTTTAAACCCAAGGTCGATTTATGAAGAGAGGACAGTACCTAGATTATACTATTCTACCATTTATCGAGAGTAAAGCAAAACGTCTTAGTACCTAGTATATTCTTTAGCATCGGAAGCGCGGTGGTGTTTCATTAGTAGTGACCCCAATTAGATCGAGCCCGGCGTGTTGATAAACTCGGTGCGTTTCCAGTCATCAAGGTTAGCATAATACGATGCGCATGCTTCCCCCCTTGTGGCACAAAATGATCTGGACACATCGAAAAGCCCGCAATGCGAATACTCCTTCAACTTACTCTTTCCAGTCACACCATCAGGATTGTTCGCAAACTCACTAAGAACTTCTTCATTATTGCCTTCCAACCCCTTTTGTAGTTTTTCCATGTCAAAGTTAGGAGACAGCCAACCGTCGTCTTCGCCGAGACGACGATATGTCAACAATTCAGCCTGTATAGCTGCCCATATATGTCCTAGCTTTCGATTACCACAGTACACCAGCTTTATGCCGTAATATTCCTCTGTTCCGTGAATTTTATGCTGGCAGTAATCGGAACCGTCATGCTCGGAGGCCATATCATCAGATGAGTCGGTACGATCTACCCCTGCATCGCTCAGACTAGGCGATGTACTTCGAAACCGACTGTTAGTAAGGTCCAGCTGTAAGATAGAAACCAAAATTCCCCATCCATGTTTAACTTCATCAGTCCACGAATTTGCTCTTTCGTAGTAGATTTGTGATGCCAGTTCTGCTGGGGTTAAGCGTGAATGTTGGCACTCATTTTCCGATCCATGTCCAAATAGTTCAGGAATTGAGACTTCTCCGGCAATGGTGGGGTCAGCACAATAAGTTAGCAAGCATACAAGACAGGATATCATGCCAAAAAGATTCTCTCCAGGCATCCCATAATTTGCCAAGAAGAATGCCGTCAACACCAGAGCATGAAGTGGTCCGACCTTTAACTCTAGTCCACAATATCTACATCGCTTTACAAATAATCCACTAGTCGTATTAGGATTGGGATGCCAGGGGACAATGAACATCGAAGAAATACAATGGCATATAGCCTGTACTAATGTGTGACAAAACATATGCTTCCACTCGTGTAGAACCGTTGAGCTTCCGTAGGCATATAGCTGGCGGATACAAGGTGAATCCGCATCCCATCTACCACAAGGGTCGACCTCCTGTCCGACATACTGAGATTGACCGGCAAGCACATCACTCAGAAGGTCAAGCGGAGCTTTGCTATGTGACCTTATGATGGTGGTGAAGAGTACGTCCAGTACAGTATGCCCGTAATCATCGATGTATCTGGCACCGATCGAATCTGATTTCTGCATTCCATGTACCAGTGTATCCATTATGAGGCAGCAAGCCTTACCACCATCCACAAACCTTGCTGCTAGGTGGAATGGGAAGAGGGTTGAAAGCAGACTGGAAGCCTTCCATAATAATCATTGAGGATTTCCTCAATGACATCCGTGTTTCGTGCCATGATAGCAAAACCAACGGCCTCTGCCTCTAACTCGTCCGTCGACTTCTCTGCAGTTTTTACAACTGTGTCTATAGCGAACGGAAGTTTCTCAGTTTCAATCGAGCTGAATTGGTTTTCTTGAAGTCCACGAGCTAGTGTGCTTATGAGATCTCGATTGGGGCCATTCGTTGGCCATTTGGTCCATGTAGACTCGTCATCAATATCAAATTGATCTTCGGACCTATGTATTTCTGCTGGTGGAGAAGGGATACGTTTATAGCTTGGTGGATGACAGTGTATGCTCCATCGACAGAGTTGCGTTGGGCCTTCGCGAATCGAATGAGAGCTAGATGATGAGCCGGATTCCTGATCTATGGAGGGAGACGGAGGAACCGTCCCAGCAAACGACTTAAAGTTAATAAGGGCCAGGTCCCACGCCTCTGGTCCCCTGCCCCAGTACTTGACAGTCATAAAGGAATATATCCAAAAGTCATGGAGCCATATCGCCATAGGTCTAAACCAAAGGGATTGGTCAGGACAATTAAAGATAAATCAGTTGAATAGAGTACTTACTTTCGTTCATCTACTGTTAGTTGTGCTATGAATTCTCGGTCTCGGCCCGCTAAGAAGAGGCGGGCTCGATTAAACAATATCTTTTGTTGGACTAGCTGCATGGCTGGAGACAAAGCATTATCAGGACTAGAAGCGGATACTACTTCTGGTGGACTATTTATAGTTAAGTCTAGTGAATGGGGAGTAGACTTGGCCGGGGAATAGGCATCGTGTCCGCCAAGGCTGTGAATTAACGCAGCGTATGGAAGGTTACGCCGAAGGAATCTGAAAATAGATTTAGTCCTTCTACTTGCATGAAAACTTCGTGTTCGGCTTACATTCCGGGGCTCAAGGTCAATGGTTCAGTTTGGCGGATTTCCTGGTTAATATACCGCTTGAGCTGCTTTTTATCCACGCTCTTTGAAAAGTCACCTTGACCTTGGTTGATAGTTACGTCGGAGCTACTAACCCCATCTTGCCGGATACGTTTCCCTAGAGTACTGATAATAACATTCTTCTCTTTAGTCGTTATTCTCTTCTTGATCTTCCAATTTCTGAAGTGGGATTGATATTGATGGATTCTGGTCATTAAGCAATTTGTTACTAAATAGAACAAAATAGGTATGGGTAATATAATTACTAACTGGGCATTAAAGCTATACTCATTCTTCATCCGCTCTGAGATGCGCTTAATTTTGTTTTTTTCCTCCAAGTACATACGGACGATGACAGGTTTAAGATACTCCCATCTCTGGTCGTATGGGATATCCAAAAACTTCTCCATTAGGTTGTTGTCTGTTGAAGAGTTCGACGGATCCATTCTGATTTTGCTGTGACCTCTTGTCAAGGTAGGGAGTTGTCGTAGTGCTTTTAAAAAGTAAGGAAATCGAAGATTAAAATTCTTTTTGGTCCTCAGAGGCGGGGGCGCCTCCTTTATACTATAACCTGTCTCGCATCCCAGGCAAGTCAGGCAACCAGTAGGATGGTGCCTAATGCATGCAATACCGGTGCAAGGAGCTTGGTCGGGCATAATAAGAATAACCAATGGCTAATGCCGTTTAATTTAAGTCATCTAGCTGACCCGCAACAAATGGCATACTTCCAATTACAGGAATATGCGATGTCCAATGGTCACATAGCGCGTGCGTATTCATTTTTTGAGCCACCCTTGACAGCAATGCGGGCAGCTTAGCAGCCTGCATGAATAGGCAGGCTTTATGCAGGCTACGTATGATATACAGAATATTGGTTTTTAAAGTACATATCTCCGTGGTCAAATATATACGTACTTTTACAGCTCACCGGACGGGTCTGTCGCAAGACTCTGTTTCTCCCCAAAGGAGCCTGGATAAATTTTGACACTACCTTACCTATGGATAAGTAACTAAGTACCCAGGTTCTTAGTACAATTCGTTGTCTTGTAATTCATTTGCCCACGGCAGGCGTCTGTTTATATATATCATATACAGCTAAAACAATGCTTTGGTATGAGAGACGACGGCGCAAGATAACCTACTGTGTCGTTTTTGACTCCTCTTGGATATTAGGATCATATAACGCATGCTTGTAAATCAACATATTTAGCCTTCGGCCAGATAGGTCAGAGTAGGAAGGAAATTAGGCTGTGTATAGGCTTCTTGTATTCGATTGTATTAACGTAGCGGAGATGGAATAGTAATAAGATACTTCTACCGTTTGCCCTAATATAAACCCAAAAAGAGGAGTCAATAAGCTTAGTTAGTGTCAGGATCCTTGGTAAGACATCTAGAACAAAGAACTTGTTAGCACGTATACGAGCCGTATGCTTGTTAGATTCCCAGGTTTAGAGATACTCGTGGAACAATGAAGTTTTTTCCACATTTTTTTACCTTGTGAAAGTTAAGGCTCGCTGCCGATGCATGGCTGATCTCTATCCTCCTTATGTTACACAACATCATGTAGATTCAACTTCCTATGGTTACACAACATCATGTAGATTCAACTTCCTATGGTTACACACAGTAAATATTATTCATAAAAAGCGAAATATGCAATGCAATTATCCATCAAACAAAACTGCTGTAGCCAATCACACGGAGTAATGGTAGAATATGCAATTATCGTGTATATACCTAGGTAGAAACTCAACCCTATTATATCGTTCGGCTGAAGAACATATACACACGGACAGGTTGAGAAATTCTGAGCTGCATACGACATAACTCCTGGCCAAGGAGGAGACTTACACAGAAATGCCTCGAGTTATGAGATAAATACCTGGGAATTTTCCCTCCTGGTTCTCTCGTTCTCTTTTCCTCTACATACTAGTGCCCAGATCCAACTCCAATATTCGGCCGCTCATACCTCTATCTTGGGACTTAGATATTTTCTCTGGACCTTTATAGATATATGTGTCTCTTTCTCTACAATTTAATACCATACAGCCACCAAGACTCACCCACTATCCAATATATCCTATCATATCTACCTACTACAACCAAACTTCAACTTATATCTACTCGTATTCAAATTACTACACACACACACACACACGCGCACATATATATATTACCATCACTAACCTACTTATAATGTCTTATAATTCGTCCTCTGGCGGCCAGGAGACTACTTCGTAAGTTTATCACTTATTCAGACAAACATAAATTCCCCTTGGTATGAACCAATTCTAACATGTTCATGATCTTACACATAGGCACGGCGAGTCGGGAAGGACGGAC
This sequence comes from Daldinia concentrica, assembly GCA_902805455.1. Lineage (NCBI taxonomy): Eukaryota > Fungi > Ascomycota > Sordariomycetes > Xylariales > Hypoxylaceae > Daldinia > Daldinia concentrica. Next base: position 1,565,972 of record CADCSW010000041.1, on the reverse strand, counting down.
GACAGCACAAGAACAAACAGGGCCTCACCTGTGCCTGACCTACCAGACACTTCAGAGTCTAACGACGTAACCGCAGACACCCAGAGCGACCATACCAACATTGACCAAGATCTATTGGGATTCGGGGCCCAGTTTGATGATAAGAAGTAAGACTGTTGAGGTATGGCATATGAGGAGACATTAGTCTCATATGGACTGCCATATAACAATCCATGTGTTGGCCCTTTCCCGGCCTCATAGCACCCTACTATGACTTGGGAAATGTTATGGCTAGCATCCAAGTACGCTACGCTGAATCGTGTGTGGAGAAATTGGACTTATTCTTCTTCAATTTTGTTATGATATCGTGCTATACTTTCGTTAAGGTACATTTCTTACCAAACTTCTACCAGTCTTGTCTATTTCATCATGACCTTTACTTAGGACCCTGTCGCGGTATCATGTAGTCTTTGCTCAGTCAGTTGATAGTTATTTTCATGAAAATATAGCTTGCTTCCACCTCTTCGTCTTACTACGATGGCTTTTTCATATATGACTGTATTAGACTTCAAGACACAGAGAAATAGTTCGTAAGTGGTATGAGTAAATAGAAGTTGATATATGTGTGATGCGTTTTGTAATATAACTCTACCTATAAAGTGCAATAACAATTATAGAATAAGATATATCGATGGAACTACGCTTTATCTCCGTTCAGCATACTAAATACGCAAGGTACACGTGCTAAAATTTCTTCGACGGACAGTTGCAAGTTCTTGATCCGTTTCATAAATTTTTATATGGCATAAAGGCATAAAGGGGGTAGTGGCTAATGAGGGTTAAAGGCAAAAAAGGGCGCGGGATAACTGTCCGTATTATCTTTCCGAAGGACACGCTCAAACTTACGTAAGTCGGAGCGGTGACTACCCTATACGCGCTAATAAGCTGCATCCAATCAAAACGCAGCGTGGCTGCATCGTAGCTGCGATCGGCGAAAGGGATGCGCCCAATCAAAAGGCGGTAAGCTAAAAGATGCAGCCAATAAAACATAAGGAAGGTGCGGGGTACGGTTGGGGTAAATAGGTCACGTGATATGTTAGTCAATCACGTGGCGGGAGAGCTAGTCACGTGGTGGGGAATAAGTTACATGGTAAAAAGTAGGTCACGTGATAAGGAGTAAGTCACGTGGTAGGTTGTTAATCACGTGGCGAGTAGCTAGGAGGTCACGTGGTATGCGCCAGGTCTTATCGGCTTATCAATTACTTATCAATTACTTGGAGGTTTTTACGTAATTAATCCTTATCAATTAAAAAAGTTTGAGCGTAATAATCCTTCGGAAAGATAAATATTTCTCTAATACATATTATATATATATATATATACACGTGAACCAAGTTATCATAGGAACTTAGTTGAAAGGTGATCCCAAGTTAGATATCCACAACGTTTTCACCAAGTGGATAGTCTACATGTAGGTATGTAATATTGGCGCCCCTACAAACACTGCGCATTAAGCAAGGATTGATCTGGAGTACTTCTGAAGGCACTCTGATTCAACATAAATAAAAGAATTCTCAAGCTTGCATAGTGTAAATCTTAATAAACCTGTTGCCCCTTTTGGTAATTTTTGTGTTTCAGATTATTCTGCTATAGCTTCGGAGATTCCTTAATCGATGCGTTAGGTAGCGCGCGGAGAGTGCGAAGAGGGTGATTGACAGCGGGGTTATATCCTAGGTTCGGATCCTCCCGATGAGCAACGTTTGACGACTACAAGTGGTAGGATCTCGAATTGGAAGTCAACGTATATCTGCTTTTCACTTTGGTGTGACGAACCTATACTTAGGTACGTTAAAGTATAGTGTCGGTGGGTTCTTGATTTTAGGGTAACAGTAACAATACGAGTCAAGGTGGTAAAACTGATAATACTGAGTGTTCGCCAGGAAGGCTTGGAGTCCTTCCTCTGAGTATGGGTTAGATATTAGACTTAGATTGATAACTGTAGAAATAATGACTAGATACGCGAGGAGATCCTTCCTTCTTATATTCATTCTACTTTCCATGTATTCCGTTAGATAGTTGGCGATCCCAGCTATTGAGTTCTTGGCTCTGGGGTTTACCCGTGATAGGTCACCTCCGAGCCCTTAGCCCCTGCTGGCTGTGTCGTAGGTCGTAACATTTGGTAAGTAATGGTATAGTTATAGCAAAAGGCGTATGCTAATAAGATGGAAGGGCTCATGCAAATAGGCAATTATTAAAAAGCGTCATCATAATCATTCAATACGGTAGTGTCAGTAACTTGTGCGCTCATCTACGGCGCCTGAATCTACCCCCAAACCCAGACGGTGGTCCCTTTGCTCCATGATTCTTCAACTTTAGCCTCTTAAAGTTCGCATGGGCTAGCTCGTTGACCTTCCTAGCAACCTTTTGGACCTTGCCACCCTTCTTTTCCGGCTTCTTTTTCTTCTCTGCATGCTTCGCCCCCTTGGGCTCTTGACCTTCGTCTTCTATGAGGTCGAATTCAGAGTCAGACCCTAAGTCTAGTGGTGGACTATCGCTGCTCTTCGTCATGTTTGCCTGCGTCTCAGGTACGACGTCATCTTCGTCATCAGTCCCCGGTTGTTCCTGCACAGGCTGCTGTGGCCGTTTGCTCCTGGTTGGCCTCATATTGACTCGTCGCGTAGTCCTCTTCTGTCCCTTCTTTTTGTAGACCTTTAGAGGTTGTCCGTTACGGCCCATTTGCTCTTCGGGTGCACTATCGTGAAGATCCTCATCGTCAAATCCACCAAGGAGCTGCTGGGCCTGACTGTCTGGCTCGAGGATATCCTCCTTTTTCTTTACAGGCTTCGTAGTGACCGACGGGTTAACATCATCCTCTGCCTCGCGTAGGGCCTCGAGATCGTCATCTAGTGCTTCTTCCTCTAGCTTCCGCAGACTTGCCACTGCACTGCTAAGACTACGACCCAGAGGCTTGCGTGGTAAGCGTAGGGGTGCAGGAGCTATGTAATCGCCGTTTTCGTCCACTATTGCCAGGGGTGCTCTCCTGAGAAAAGATGGTGTAGTCAATTGCAACTTGCGGATCGAACTAGGAGTTCTACCCAGAGGAGCATTGCTATCTCGTCGCGAAGGTGTCATAAAAAGTGTTGTGCGCTTGCTCGACACGGGAGTTTTATCCAGTTTGATGGCGTCACCGATATTCTCACTGGCAACATTTTTGCTGGGAGTGGCCTGGATCGCACCATCTTTCAAGAATTCACCAGTCCTACTTTTTGAAGGAGTATTCTCGTCATTCTCTTCCAACAAATCAAATAAGCCCAGGATACGCCCATCCCTTTGGGGGGTAGGTCCAATTGAAGTAGGCACAGCAGGGCTAAACAGTTTCCTCGAGGATGGCGTCTCAAACATCTCAGGATCTATAATTCGCTCTCGTATATGGGAAGGTGTCTCGGCTGGCTTTGACCGCTTTGAGGGCGTTACCGCAAGAACTTCTTCCGGCTCACGTTTCCGAGAACTTGATAATTCCTTCGCCTTGGCTTTTGGAGGAGGGAGCTTGCCAGCTAAGATATCGCGGACTTGGTTGTACTTTTTGTATTTTCGAGCTAAATAAGACACTAATTAGTTTTCCCTCTAAATTGAGAGTGTGTTATTGAGGTCAAATCTAACCTATTTCTGGATTTTTCTTAATATCCTCCCGCCCCGGCTTTGCGCCGTCATTTTGGCTTGCCCAGTCGGCTTCGAAGTGTTTGAGATCGGCGCGTAATTGCTTGCACGTCTCTTCATATCGAAGTCTTTCATTTTCATCCATCTTAACTAAGAGAGAGTTGAGCCGTATTGTGCGCAGACTTTGACGTAAATTATTAATAATCGTTGCTAAATATTAGATTTGGTAGTAGAGAATGTTTTTGATAGGGAGTGTTAATCCGCCAAAAACGCGACAAGCTTTAATAGAACGCGACGCGGGACAATCTAGTGGGGCGCTTTAAATGATCTACCCCAGTACATGTATGTACGTACTATGTAGGTACCCGGCTTAGGGTAAAAACGTTACGTCAGCAATCTAGAATACTGCCATGGATGGTGGAACAGAGCCATTGTTGTACTCTCGTACTTTCGCACCTAATGCTGTTAATCCTTGTCAATCCCCATTTGTTTGTTAAATTTGCCTCTAAACATCGCAGTTACTTTCAACTAGTTAGTTACAACATCCCATACCCACTGCTCCTACTCACAGCAACACTTCCTATCTATATGGACACAAACTTAGATGCGACTGATATACAATCCCAAGTACTCCAAAATACCCTTGCAGAGGTAGCATTGTCAAGGAGACAATCCGAAGCCGACAATCCAAACGAGACATGTTGCGTCATCTGCCTCGATAGCATCACCGAGGTCTGTGAGGCCAGGCCTTGCAGTCATCGGAATTTCGATTACCTTTGCCTCCTTAGTTGGCTAGAGCAGCAGGCGAAATGCCCTCTTTGCAAGAGCAACGTCGATGAAGTCTGGTACGATTTCGAAAGCGATAGCCCCAATGCGAAAAGCAGGGTATACCTAGTTCCGCCCCCGAAGGCGTTATCAAAACAGCCCCTACAGCCGCATGCCCAAATATACCATCCGCGAAATGTGTTTCCGAGGCCAAACCGTCGACGATACGAAGAAACGCCTCTGCGCCGGGTAACTGTCAATGAGGCTATTCTCCGTCGGCAAGATGTTTATCGTAATCAACTCTACTCCCTACACATCGGGTCAAACCAAAGATCGGGTTACCGAGATTTAACCCCTCAAGTGTTCGAATCCGATCCTGAGATGATATCAAGGGCACGAACATGGCTCAGGAGAGAACTACAAGTCTTCGAATTCCTTCGCACTCCACCCACCGCGCAATCTAGCGACGATGCGATGACGAGAAGACGTGCGAATAACGCCGAGTTTCTGCTCGAGTACATAATTGCTATCTTAAAGACTGTAGATATTCAAGGAAGCCAAGGGCAAGCGGAAGAAATGTTGAAAGACTTTTTGGGTCGCGATAATACCAAGTTGCTCCTTCACGAACTCAAGAACTTTCTGCGCAGTCCTTGGTCGTTGGAGGCCTGGGATCGCAAGGTCCAGTATCCAACGGCAAGGAAACGACGAGTTGTGGAAGAAGACGTTGAAAGGAATGACCAGGTCAGTGTCATATCTCAGAGAGTCGTAGCGGATGAAGGGCTGGACAGACGGAAGCGCCGGACAGGCGATTCCTATCGTCCTTCATACTCAAACCGTCGTCATAATAGGAGAGATAGCACGAACCAATATACACCAGATTAAGCCCCTACTGTTGTTAATATCATCATTTGATACCTCGTGACCTTGTTGTGTTCGAGTCCGGAACTAATAAGTTCGGCTGCTGCAATACATCGGTGCGAGACTCTTGGATATAGCAGTGCTTAAGTTTCTATAAGCACATGTCATAACATAGAACGTTCCGCAAGTATTCGAGGCCGGTCACTTAAGTCATGCTTAGATGAGATAGCGCTGTCCGCTATACCTACCGACTTCCGAACTCCCCCTGGGTAATATTTAGAGCAGTCGACGAAGTCTGCACATAATCGTGTCCAAGACAACGAACCATGCAAGTCTCCTGCTCGAGCTTGTGGGCAAAATATATATTATTTATCGACTTTTATATAGCACTAATGAACTAATTGCTCACGAAACGGGTGAGGAGCGTGATTGGAGGACTGTGTGTAAGTTAATACTCATATATGTCCAAGGACATAGTTAAAAAGGGTTACTATAAGTTAATGATAGTAGTCTTACGAGCCTTAAGATGATATATTATATCCGACCACGTACCCAATATTGTGCAAGATATCAGATGATATAAGCTCTGGTCCGTCCACTTGGCGTCATCCCGACGAGGGACCTGTCTCAGTTTTTCTGTTAACTGTGGCGAAGCAACGCTAAACCCCGGCTCGTGCGTTTGCCACTATTCATCTAAGATACTAAAGCGTAAAGAAAGCATTTTGACTCTAAATCCTATTCAAGATATATGATGCTTGTAAATTTCTCCCGGTTCAGAGTTAATAAGTATCAGCAATGGAAGGATTATACGAGATTTGATTTCAACGGTAATAGGATTAAAGGCATGGGATTGACATATTCATATACCGAGATAAATCACCATACCGAGATAAATCACCATACCGAGATAAATCACCATACCGAGATAAATCACCATACCGAGATAAATCACCATACCGAGATAAATCACCATACCGATATAGGGTAACAGTAGAATTGGTTTATCTCTTAATATGGTTCTGATCAGTCTCGAGTGGTATTTTTTCATGTTTGCCTAAATGTCTTATGTGACGACCTTAACATCATGAATATAGTCCGTTGACGCTGTTCCTTTTTCTGCCATTTCACTTTTAGTTCTATTATTAGTCCACTAGGCATAGGAATAGTTTAACCTGATTCTAGCTTAATGTAGTTAATAATTATTACTTGGACTCTGCTGCTCAGCTTAACATCATGACCGACCTTTTCCACGGGAATATTAACTACTAAGTTTATATTTCTACCATGGCCGGAACATTTCTTTCGTCAGAAGATACTAGCTATGAGATAGGAAAGGATATTGTGGATTCTTTAGTTTTCTTTTCTAGCAGTACATTTACCTCTGAGGTATCTGCTCTTGGGTTTCCTGGAGGATTTCCCTGTCCTCGATAAGACTTTTTCTGTTTTCTTCAAGCTTTCGGAATAAAATGTCACATATATGTACCTAAGGTAAAAGTGTACCTAGGCACATTAAAAGGTTAAGTCTTATTGGTATGTACCTATTAAAGGTGATGATTGTGAGAAATCAGATCAGAGATACGTACTCACCTCGGTAAGTACGCGATTGATCCTAAGTACATGTACGTATCGAAGACGATGTTTATATTTGATTGGGCATCTCATTGGGCAATTAAATTACGTTAGATTTACATTAGGTACAATCAAAATTGAATAGATAGCCTTTAGGGAAGGTTCGAATGTTATCCAGGATGATCAAAAGAGGTACGCAGGTACGTTACCCTACCAGTTGAAATAATTCCATTTTAGGATATAACAAGGATGTATGATTGGCCAGTTAATGTTACCCACCTTTAAAATTCGAACCTGATCCCCAGCCAGACCCACTAAAAGAGCCTCAAAGTCAAGATCAATATCAAACCCAAGAATTAAGAAGAGGTACATGCGTACCTCTCGACATAACTTTACGAAATCAATAGGTCATAACTTTTGATTTGAACGGTATTTAATTACCAGTTCAAATCAGACTCTAGCCACATCGCCTACCTAGTAGTATATATATTTGGACATTCCTCTCCCCATTTTTGACACCTTTCTTTCACCTTTTCTCCACCACTCTTTACTTCTCTTGCCAATAATTATTATTATATTTAATTGCTACTTACCTCCCTCCTTCTTTTATTTGCTTACATTTATTTCCGACCGCGCCTTAATCCTATGGATCTATCTCTTTATATCCAATCTTTCCGGAAATATTATATTATTTTCAAACCTCACCTACTTGCCCTAGTCTCTATTCTATTTTATTATCCTACAAAGTATTTGAACTTGCACCTACTATCTTTTCTACCACCTACTTGCAGATTAATTTTCTCTTCTTAATTTACTATCTTATTTCATACTCTTTGTCTTATGGTTGCCCCTCCACCATTAGGCAACCCTCTCCAACCCCCCACCTCCACCTATTATTCCTACCACCTTTGCGTTATCCTTTCTGTTTATTTTCATACATAATTTGTTTTGAGTACTTACTCTGGCCTTCCGCTACTACTTACCTATCCCTATTAGCTCTATGCCTAACCCCGGACACCATCCTCCGGCGATCGACTGAGACTGCCCTTGGGAAGCGACGACGAGACCTTGGCCCGCCTCCCGACCCGCGAACCAGACACTACCCTCTGGCCCGATGAAGACTGCCATTCCAACCGACGGGGAACACTGCTGCCTTCCGACCCGCGTCAGCGCGTTAAACAGACACGATCCTCTGAGCCGAGAAGACCACCTATTGCCAACGACGACGGAGCATGGGATCGCCTTCCGACCCGCGAACTGGACACCATCCTCCAGCGACGACCGAGACTGCTGATTTCACCGACCGACGAGGAACATAGCCGCCTCCCGGCCCGCGAGCGATATACTAATATTACATAGCTAGAGGACTAGCATCGACTGTCCCTCTCTGTCTGCAACAGGTCTACTGTTGACTGAAAAGTTAGAGATTGAGCTTTGACTTACTCATGTCATATGCTTCGCTCTTGTACATTCATAATAAAATGGGAAGAACCTAACTAGGTAAATGCAGTTGAACTCTTACTATAGTTCTAGCTTGCTGAAGCCGAACCTCCCGACATTTATCTCTGTTTAGATAGGCATTAAATATAGTGTATATCGATAAAATATAGTTTTCTCTTTCGGTTATTTTATTTGGAAATGGAGTTTTCGATTTGGATATCCAGGTTTTTATATAGCTATTAATTCTACAAAGCTTGTCATAACTGCTCAGCTAGTTTCTAAATCCGCCCGCGATTTCGTAGTCCTTGAGGGAGTTTCAGCACGCTTCTCTCCGCGCCCCATACGTACCAAGTCTTCGGGCCATATTTGCGGACGAGAGGCTCCCAGTTAGGTTCTCGGTCACATAGTCCCGCAGCTCAGATGGTAGCGCCATAAATGTATTTTGAAACGCGGCAGCCTGCGGGACGGACCATTACGGGTGCCAGTGGTAGACTCTCGAGGTTTTCGAGGATTGCAGGGGTCAGTTCCGGTATGAACAAACGGTAATACTCTAGATATGTCCGCAATTACCCAACCACAACTGCGTAGGGTAGCTGGAATCTTAGGGGATTATAAGGTCTGGGCTCGCGAGTATTTTTAAAATCGATAGTAGCCAGCATGCGTATGCGTAGGACTTTCTATAGGGCATGTATTCCGCGGACTGCGATGTCTCCTCTGATGAAGTGTGCACAAATCGTCTACATCTTGTCCGGAATGTGCAAGCCTAGTGATGGAACATTCCCCCTTTTCTTGCAATTTTGGTTTTTTCTAGTAGGTCAAACTGGTAATCCAGGTCGGTTAACAATACGGTATCCCCCAGCCAATTTGTAGTGACACTGAACGTTGAAATAAGATACGGAAAAAAATGTCACAAATAGCGCAGCGCACTTTTCCCTTAGTGAGAGCTAGACCTTGCCATGGCTTAGTCTATTAAAGGATACATATATATGCTGCTGTCTTTACGTCGTATTCCTCCTTTTATTCTGAAGTTGGAACGGGAATGCCTATTTCCTATCGATATCGGATTGGGGCAGTGGTCCGACCGAATAAAGCCTGACGTGCCGCGGACCGGAGTCACTATTGAAATATTGAGGGTAAGACAAATTGGTTGAGAAGTGAGTAGCAAGATAGGAATGATTGTGGTATTATCACCTGGAATAAAGCAAACCAATCATGGAGGGAAGCCATCTCCCTTAGCTGTATGGGTGACTTAATCAACTGATTGAGCTTTATGGCAGAAGAGAGAGGCTTGGTAGTGTGCTTGGCAATACTCTATAAGTCACCTACTCATTTCAACAATATTCACCAACAACTCCCCTGAGACGTAACTAACGTTGTTTGTCGGTTGTTTAAATTAAGATATTGTGATGGAACGATATAACTTCATGATAACTGAGTCTGTACAATTCTTCTTCGGAAACAAAATTGTAGATAAAACGACTATTTGAATTCGATGTGCCCCCTTTATTTTTCATCGTCTTCGCTAATCATCACGCTATACTCATCACAAAGTAGCATATCCCGTATTTTTTTTTCAATCGCCATAACCTCCATTACCAACATCCGTCATCCATTCCACACCACCACATACCATAACCCAAGATGTGTCACTGCGACATGACCCAGATGATGTGCTCGATGTGCGGGAACATATCGCGCTACTACCGAAACTACGATCCCTGCGACAATCGATTGGCATGTACTAAGTTTTGTCCAAATTTAGATGTCAATTTCTTGGGATCAAGGGTCCAGGATTGTGATAAGTGCCAGTTAATTTGGGAACTCAGCACCACCATAAACGAAAAGTATGATCAGACAGAGGAAGGTGTAGAATCAGAGCAAGAAATGCAGAAGCAATATCAGCAGCAGCTGTTGAAGCAGAAGCTACAGCAAGAAATGCAGAAAAAATAAGTCCGGGGCTGTAAAGCAAGGGCCTGGGCCTGCCTGAATCCGAACCTGATTTCAGTGGTCCTACCGTAGTTTACGGTATGTAATATTCTGTGTATATTTAAATATTTACTCTTAAATTTAGTAGCTTAATATACGAGAAGCTCAGTATCTATGCTTTTTGTGAATGTTGAAAGAATCTGGGTTTTTTCCTTTTAGTAAATATAAGTCCACCCATGAACAACTTCGTTCATTAAAAGTAAACATCGCACACTCTAAAATTATTTATGTTAAATTACCAAACTCTTGGGTTTAAGCCTACTAGTTAACCCTAATTAAATAGACTTAGCATTATGGCTCCATAGGGCTGCCTTATCTTCATAAATGAGGACAGAAAGATATGTCATCTTCGATCATCTATTTCAAGCGTTCGTACGTTATTTGCCGACTAAGCGGTGCTCCCTCCTACGCTATCACTTGATTCTCGTCCATACCCTTACGCTCATATATAGAGTTAGTTCTGTATAGATAATCGCTCACCTCACTACCTTCCCAGTCCTCCCAAAACTTAAGGAGCTCGTCTCCAGAGCTCCTTCGCCGTTATGATGCTTTAACATCCACATTTAGGTAGGGTATGCGCCTTCAATTGTGTCAAGCGTTATAGGCCCTGAAATCATGTATATTCGTCCCTCATCTTGTCCTTTATAATGCCATCACAGCACTTTATGTAAACGCTTAGCCTCCTAGTCGTATTTAACGCTACTTTTCTCCTTTAGCTTGTCTATATTACGAATATTAGCAGTCGTCGCCGAAGAAATCTCTATTGGTAAATATTAAGATTAATATATCTACCGGAAGAGCGTTAAGTATGATGATGTTTTTTATTGGTAAGATGATTGAAGTAATTGTGATTGGGTTGGAGTTAACTTATTGTAATGTTATATATAGGGACGAAGTAAATCTAATCGTTATTCGGGTGTAGCCTCGAACTTAATTGGCTGAAGTTGCGCTGCTTGCATAGGTATTTAACCCTATTGGCTTCGCTCTATATATTATTATACATAATGTGGCACGGAACCCTGAACTGCGGGATTTGACAGGCAGGACAAGCCAAGTACACAAGATAGGTACTTATAACACTAGGCTATTATCGGACTGTGAGCTGACACAGCTTACTAACGTAATGTTGGCGAAGTCCGAAACAAGCATCAAATCCCAGCATTAAATCCCAGCATCTTAATTGGCTATCGGTAATTTTTTGGTGAGGAATCCTGATCCCTTTGCTCCCACTTGCTTATGATCCGCCATAGACGGTGGATACGGAGTTTCTGATAACAAGACCAGCTCACCACCATCCACAATCTACTATGATCTCTCTTACTTTAACTTAACTACACTTTACTTTCTTGCTATCCAGACCCTAGTCGGTGTTACTCGGTGGATCAATCACATTGCTATTGCTATTGTCAGTGCTACCCCATACGCATCATGGCGACCAAGCGTGAAGATACGACATTGTATCTACCGCGCATCCTCTGTTTACATGGCGGTGGAACCAATGCTCGTATCTTTAGGGCCCAATGTCGGGTAGTATCGCGGACGCTAGAGCCTTATTTCCGAATGGCTTATGCCGAAGCGCCTTACGAGTCCGGCGCCGGCCCGGACGTGCTTTCGGTTTATGCAGAGCACGGTCCATTCAAAAGGTGGCTCCGCTGGCTTCCCGAGCATCCGGAATTGGAAGACGACGGTGCGATTGCAGATATTAATGCTTCTCTAAAAGACGCTATGGATGCCGATGACCGCGCGGGTGCCACCGGCCCCTGGGTTGGGCTTCTTGGATTTAGCCAGGGTGCTAAGATTGCCGCAAGCATATTGTATCGACAGCAGATCCGGTCCGAGAAGCTGGGACCAGCGCAGGCGGGTTCGGACTGGAAGTTCGCCGTGCTTATGGCTGGACGGGCACCCATAGTGAATCTAGACCCCGAAGTGTTCACATCATCTATGCTAAGCCGGGTGTCGCAGGTCGGCCTTACAGGTGCGCCAGACCTAATGGAAATGATGAGTGGGAACCACGTCTTAAAGCTTCCGACCATCCACGTCCACGGACTCAACGACCCGGGTTTGAATCTGCATCGCGAATTATTCGAAGAGTACTGCGATCCGGGGACTGCTAGATTGATTGAGTGGGATGGTGCACATAGGGTGCCACTGAAAGGAACTGATGTGCAGCCGTTGGTAGAGCAGATATTAGATGTAGCAAGAAAAGAGGGTGCGTTGAAAAGTCGATAGATCTTATCGCAGTTCTGGATACCGTGGAAGGGCGGCCATACAATTTCCTAATGTTAAACTGAGGATTAATTTCATACCCTACACTAAATTGGAATAGAGGGGGATATCATCTGAAGACTCGGATTGCCCCCAAAATAGACTCAGACAAACCAACACCAACACTCAAGGGACATCAGATATGATACATAGAGGCAACATGGAAACATTATGATTACCTATTATATGTGTTCTGTTAGTCTATATCGAATGATACCTGCGTGCGTAATGACTACGAGCTTCCCTTCAGGAGCATTTAATCATATTATAACGAGATATTAGGTGCATAATTCCCCGCTAGAGAGAATATCGACTAATAAGGAGCTCACCAAATACAAATTCAAATATCTACTTCCAGGGACATAACATGTGATGCACCTGGACATGTCGGATGAAGAATGCGTCGTATTTGAATGATGAGAGCTTGCCTGTATCCCCACGACTTGCAAGCCGGAAGTTAAACGATACTGGCGTGTGGAATATTGACATCTGTGTTGGAGATACGGTCATCATACTCGTCACATATACATTCATATTTGTCGTAGTTCTGCGCGGGATACTATGGAGGCTTTGTATATAAACATGCCTGGGTTCAGAACTCTCCTACCTCTCTAAAACCCACAACAAATACTACTTTACATGCCAACAGGTGCCTTCACACTTTATTTCTTATCGACAATAAAGCTTTCCGACTTAACAACCAGCCAAGATGATATTTTCAGGCGAGCCTTCCACTATCCAGGACCTAGAAGACCTCAATATCGTCCTAGTAGATATCAACGATCTTGAAACCGAAGTCAACGACCTCCTCGTCGAGGACGAGATCCTACCTGCCTCGAAGGAGAAGAAGTTTAACGAGCACCTAGAGTACATCGTTGAAGCCTGGAAAAAACTCAAGGATGCCGTGGACTTGGAAGCCTTCCAGGGCAGGGATGAACAGGAAAGAATCCAAGCTGGACTCAGCACGCTGAAGTCAGTGGAGTCCAAGATCCAGGAAGCGATCGACGAAAGCGACCGGCTGCGAGAGCTCGAAGAATCCGACGAGGATCAGGACCAGGGCCCAGTAGGAGAAGGACGGGAATTCGCTTGGGCCAAGTAAATTGAATTAGGGGCATTGATACCTCACGCGTCTACACTGGTCTAGCCAGACAAAATGACATTGTTTTCCCGTTGATTATTTTACGCTGATTTACCTACTAGCTAGGTAGTATTACTAAATATATTTTAAGCGTAAACCCATGCTGAGAAAATGCTTATTACAGTGAAAATGTGAAATAGTAGGCCTGTTTATATACTATCAGTTGACCAAGGTTAGTATATTCCTTATTAGGATATTAAATAGCGGAATGTGGTATGATAATTTCCATTGCCAAAAATAGGGGTCGCATTACCTACGCTAACGGATATGCAGGCAATCGAGTATCTTCAATTTCTTGGACATTTCTTTAATTCTTCAGAACCTACAGCTATTGTATGCGTATATTTACGAAAATATGATCTTAATGCGCGAATCGGAAATCCAGGCGCTTATTTCCCTCGTCAGTTGTCGTCGATAGATACTCTAATTTCTCCTCCGCGGTCATAGAATTCCATTTTTTATCCCTATACCTATTTCTAAGGACGTAGTACACCTTAGTGAGGCAGTATATGCCAATATTTCCGGAAAGAATAGCTATGAGTTGTCGATTGCCCCGGCGGTATAGTGGCGCGTCGTCTGCCCGATAGATATTGGATGCTATGATGCCACCGGCCTGGCAGAACATGTTGTAGCATGCAGCCGAGACTGTACGAGATCGCACGGTATTGGAATTCCGGGAATTCCATGCCACCTGGATGGCATGGGCTAATAATCAATTGTTGGTACATCCTTAAGAATGTAGGATAGGGGTTCGGGAACGTACCATTCGGGTACGCTAGCAAAAGAGTTGTCACAGTCCAGATGACCCATCTACTAGCGCTCGCCGTATCGGCCACATTGAGATATATCAAGAAGGGCAGGATCCAGAATTGTCCAATTATTGCAACGAATGTGAGTTCTCCGAATATTTCCGCTGCGTACGTGATGGCAAGCATCATAAATACTATATTATGCAGTCAGCAGACTGGTATATTATAAGGGGTTCTTGGATTTTCTTACTGTTGATTACCGTATATGGAATAGACAATAGATTTGACGTGAATGTGTCAAATTTCATTTGTCGGAGAGAGAGTGTCAAATACTGCTGCTCTGGAACGGCGGGGATCTGGAAGGTAAGTCCGATGATGTACAGCGGCCAAAGATCAAAATCTTTGAGACATTTCCATAACAGCTTCGGAGTTATAGGCTCGCGATTGTGCATACCGCTCTTACTCGGATCTTCTCGAAGCACTCGATTGACGATGATAGTCTCTTCCCGAGGCGTAAACCAACCATTCTTTCCTCGAAACCAACTAGCTGTTTGACAGGGGCCAGCCGGCATCAGGACGAATGAAAACAGGCCCACGATCAGGGTTATCAAAGCCTCCAGTAGGAACAGCCAGCGCCAGCCAGAATACCCGAGAACTCCTCTCATCTTCAGAAGACCGGCGCCAATGAGCGCGGAGAAGATGTCGGCGACACTCATCATAGTCCAGAAGAACCCAAGGCGAATGGTTAGTTCGTGGTGTTTGTAAAAGTATGAGAGATATAAGATAACCTAAATTCAAACAGTCAGCATCAACTTGGTTGAAGATCTCAGATACTGGGCTACTTACATCAGGGATAAATCCCCCCTGAAGTATTCCTAGTAGTGCTCGCGTTGCCAAAAAGGAGCTCCGACCCGAAAGCCAGAATTGGCCCCCGGCCGCGATAGACCATAGAATCATTTGACTCGGAATCCACCGATCGGGCCCCATCCACTTAGACACAAGCTGGGAGGGTAGTTCCGCAATCAAAAACGATAACTTGAATACGCTATTCCCGAGATTGTAATCTGACAACATGTCAGCGCTATGGATACGAGTGTCGCCTCACAAACCAGGCTCACCGTTCGTGGACAAATTAAGATCATTGAGAAAGTTGTCCGTCAGGGCTTGTGATATGTTCGCTCTGTCCAACTCGAGCGCCATGAACATGACACAGGCCCAGATCATAATTCTCCAGTCTATTTTCCGGACGATCGCATATTCCTCCGCCCACGTCCATCGTGCCTTCGGGTCGAAACGGTGTACGTTTTCCCTATTGCCGGATGAGATTCTACTAAGAATTAGAAAGCCAGCGTGTGACATACCAGTCATCGCGGGGTTGGTATTTCTCCACCGTCTGAGGATCGTCAAATACACTGGGCTATACATATATATCTGTCAGTCATTTCTGTAGGCGCTTCTTATGTTTAGTATGTGAACTTATTACCTGTGTCGCAATCGCGTTAATGTCGAAGTCCTTAGTACGTTGAAACCAAAAGCGTTTTTCTTGCTTCGGTACTCCTAATGGCGGTATGCCGTCACTATCAAGCGATATAGTTGACTCGGTTGGCGTCTTTTTGTCACCAATGTTTTGGACGAGAACGGTTGCCATCTTGGCGTAGGTTCGCTTCGGAAGGTGACTTTGGTCGATCTTATCAAAACAATCCCAGGATCTCGGGACTGACACTTTATATACGCTTGGTATGGGGTTAAGGGGAACGCACCATGACGCCGGTGGAATGGTATCATCGATAATGATAATTAGCTATGTACCACTACCAGTCAGGGATCTGGCTCAGGGTCCCCGGGCGTTGGGGGTGCTAGGTCTGGACTCGGAAGCTATTTTTCTTAAAGATCTCTAGAACGCTCAAGGATCTAGGTAATGCCCTATACGATGGCTGAATGGCGACTGTGGTGTGATGGTCGATACGCATGCACCATCTTGGCCTAGCATAAGTCTTCTCCCCCCCTGAGACAAGTTTTTCGACGGCAAAAAATCAACGAGACTTGTAACATGTGCTTCCTTATCTATGATGTTGAATCTCTTCACATGCGAGATGATGATATTCAATATGCACTGATAGGCATTGCGGAATGCCTTAGCGTTACGGGGATAGCTCGCCATATCCGATGCCACGGTCTCCAATGAAGCTATAGTATTTGAATCCTGCAGGTACAAATAGGTGGTGCAGTTTAGGATGCCACATAATTGCTACATATAACTTCATCTTCGCCTACGTATAAGTCGTCAACCGCTAGGATTTGAAGCTTAAAATGTTAAGATATGTATTGACCAAGCGATTTGTCATATTTAATTGCAATAGAAACATTACGTTAATATAGTGAGTAAGTACTTAGGAAAGCAATAATCCCGGGAAGCCATGTACAGTATGCTCTTCTAAAGTTGATGATGACAATTGGAGGTGGGATGTCGCGATGTGTCGCCATCGAGTCTTTTTCCGATTATGAGTTATTACTTAGCTCTGATTGGCTCTATCCTGGGAACTGGCGCGTACTTATCCCAGCACTGACAGGAATTCGGCAACTTGCCACCTTAGCACAATAGTTCTGATAATAATTTCAGCTTCAGTATTAAGTGTTCCGTCCATTAACGTAGTTCACACATGTTCATAGCTAAGCGTTGAAAAGGTACTGGTTTAGTCGTGGTTTAGATCCACAATGGTTCTAACACCATTAGAAACTTCACTTCTTAACTATCCACCACACGGTTATTATCCAATGCATTAGCAAATGGTGGTCCCTACGTGGTATCATATACACTAAAACTGACGATCATACTATACTAGATTCGGGCACAACGGCCTGATTTGGGCGAAAATAAGAGAAAGCCTTGAAGCTTATTAGGGCTTTAACAACACTTCCATACAACTCCGTCACTCCGTAACACCACTTACACTTAATAGTGAAAGTCCGCCGATTGGTGATATACTGCTAAAGTGAGGACATCAAATATAATTGAAACTATTTGACTAGTTATCATAACCTACTTCGATAGCTAAGCCTTCCAGGTATGAGACTTTTGACGAGCTGTGATGGTAAAGACATGATGAATTCTAGCCAGACCTGGTTTTGAAAACCTCGATGCTGCCTACTATTACCTACCAAGGTAAAAGAGGTTAGATAATTCAGCTCTTTATAGACCGACACAATCTAGGTTCTATACGTCCTTAGCTTGATTAAGCCAACACATCACACTATCGAAACACATATCAAAGTGTTAGGCACATATGATATAAGATTGGGAGCTAGATATTAAATGTGATTTTGGGTTTCTATGCGTAAGCGGTAACCAGCCCATAAGCGCGATCAAATATAAGACAACTCCTAAGACTGCCAAAACGAACTCTTGGCATGTAGCTTCATCTAAATTCTAAAATACTCTAAAGACAACTTATTAAGCAGGTATAAGTTAACTCAATAACTACTGCTGGAATATATGGGGCGGATAAATCAAATAGCTGGTAATATACCTTATACCCGTAGCTTATATATAATAAATATACTTATCCAATCCCTTTAATAAATAATATAATAATATAATATATATATATTTTATAACTTGCGTTTAATTTTAACAGGTTATAAATCCGAAAGCTTATAACTTAAAATTATATAAATAATTATCCAATTATTTAATAAATTATTTTATTATTTAAATATATTTAATTTAAGCTATTGCGACTTTTATTACGTAATTAAATAAAAAACAATTTTATTCCTTTAAAATTCCTTTTTTTTAATATATAAAAGATGGATTATTAAAGGCAATAATGTTAAAGTTATAATAGTAAAAAATCTTTAATCTTTTTATATAATTCTTTTATTATTAATTTTAATAAAACCATTTATAAAATACTTTTAAGTTAAAACGTTTAACAAATTAATAATAATATTAAAATTTATTTTATTTTAATAAATATATATTATAACCATATTAAAGCTTTTAATATAACGTTAAAATTAATAATATAAAATTATAAATACGAAATAAAATTAACATTATTTTAATAATAAAAATCTAGTTATTGTTATTAATAAATAAATAAAATGATACGATATAATTTTAAAAAAAAGTTATTACAAAAGTTATTATTTTTTAAATATTTAAATAAGTAAAATTTTCCATATTTTATTAAAGAATTCGAACGATTATAATAAAAAGACTTTTTAAAAAATACTTATTTTAAAGATATAGATTATACACTTAATGTTGGTAAGTACGTACGTAAAAAGATAACAGTAAAGCAAGTAACAAGTAAATCAAGTGTAATAAAATTGGTGTAATATTAATGTTTAAAAAGGGAATTATTTATGGTGAAAAAACGAGTGGAATTTGTTCTTTATATAATGTATGGTATATAAGTATACTTTCCTTTTGATTAAAGATGTAAAATGTTATAATATATTTATAAATTATTTAATTATTATTTATTTTATTTTCTTTTTATAATTAATTGGTTGCGAATTTATTATTTTTTTTATATTTTATTTATTTTTTTAATTATAAGTTAATTTGATTATTTTTCATTAAACTCTTTATTGCTTCATTTAAAATAGCCTTTATTATAATATTCGCGGGGTTATAAATATTATGTATTTAATAAATATTATTTATTTCCCAATTTTTATACAATTATTTTAATATTATTAAATCAATTATTAGCTTTTTTTTATTAATATTGTTTATTTGTATTAAGTATTGGTATAAAGAGAAGGAATTAATATATAAAATAAAAAAAGTTTTAAATAAAAATAAACGTTTAAAAATGATATTAATTGTATAATAAATGATATAATTAATATTAAAATCTTAAATCATTTTATAAATTTTGTTAATAAATATATTATAAATTATTTATTTATATTTAATAAATAATTAATAAATAATATTTTTAATAACGTAAATTTTATTATTTTAATTAATGGTTTTTTTATTTTTTAAAATAATAATATATTTAATTTATAAATTTAAATTTTTATTATTTGTGAATAATTTATCGATAAAAACGTATATGCGTAAATTTTATAAGTTTAATTTAATATATTTTAATTTTTATATTTAATTATCTATTTATTATTTAATTTTAATATTAAAAGTTTTTATTTCTTTAAATTTAAAGTTAATATATTAAATTATTATAGAATAATTAAAAGTAATTTTAAATTGGCAAATGGTTATAATATATATTTTTTAAATCTTTTATTTTATAAATCTTTTAATTATATTTAATAATTAATTATTTATAAATTTAAGTTTTTTAATTTAATTTTTTTATATTATAATAATTTTATAATTTTTATTATAAATAATAATTTATAAGTTATTAAAATCTTTAATTTTCTTATTTAATATCTTTTAAAAGTGTGTTTTAATTCTTATTTTAATTAATGTTTTATTTTTAATAATTAAGAATTTTATAATGTTAATATTAAAAGTGTTATTTATTTATAAACTAGTTAATTTAAAGGGTTTTAAATTTATAATTAATAAGTAAAAATTAAAGGTTAATAATTTTATATATAATGTTTTTTAATAATAACGTAAATAAGTTTTAAATTAATATATGTTTAATTTTATAAGATTATATAATAATTTAATAATATATAATAATATTTTTTTAAAATATTTATTTTTTAATTTTATTAATAAACGTATATAAATTTCCTTTTATATTAATATTTTTAATTAAGTATAAGTTATAATAATATTTTTAATTATAATTTTTATTTTTTAATATTAAAATATAAAAGTTAATAATAAGATAAAACGTTGGTTAATTCTTTAAATGATAAGTATATATGTTATAATAAATTTTTTATCGGGATTATTATATTTTTAAACCATTAATTGTGATTTCTCGTATAGCGTAAAGATATTTTTAACTTTAATTTTTCGAATTATTTATGATTTAAATATTATTATTTTTTGGTATATTATTACATTATATATTTCGGGTAATAAAATGCCTTTTTTAAATAAAATATTTAATTCCTTTAAATTAAATATTTTATAAAATTTATTTAATATAATTATTTTTTTATTAATTTATAATTTTAATGTTAAATTAAAGTTATTTTATTTTTTAAAAGTAAAGTATAATAAAGTAATATATAAAAATTTATTAACGTATATTAAATTTTTTTTCGAAATAAATTTATAATTGTTTAAATTAATTATAAATTTAAATAATTTAATTATAAATTTTTTATCTTTTATGAAATCTTTTTTTATTTTAACGTAAGGTTTTATATATATATTTTTAAATATAAATATATTACCGGAGATATTAAAAGTAATAATTACGTCTTTATTAATAATCGTAATAATTTTATAAAAACCTTTTTATCTTTTTTTTTCTTAATAAATTAAAATTTTATTTTTTATTAAAAATGTTATAAATAATATTTTTTAAATGTTAAAGTTGTTTTTTATATTTAAAGTATCTTTAATTAAATGTTATATTTTAATTTTTTTAATTTTTATTATTACCTTTTAAATTATTTATATTTTTTAAATTTACGTAAAAATTGGTAATAAATTTATATTAATTTTTAAATAAGTATTAAAAATTAAAAAAGTAAGTACGAAACTGTTTAAATTAATTATATTATTTATTGCTTTAATTATTATTTAAAATTAAAATATTTTTAAGTTAAAACTTTAAAATTTATTAGTTATAATTTTATAAATTTTACGTATAAAGTTATGATATTCTTTAATTTTATTAATAAATCAATAAATTTTTATAAAGATTTAATAATAAATGACGTTAATAATATAGGTTTTATTTTTAAATTTAATATTATTAAAGTTAATATTTATATTATAAGTGATAATGTTAAAGGGTTTAAGATATATATCCATTTAATATTATTTAAAAGTTTTTTATATTTTTTTAATTAAAATGGTTTTTATAAATTGTGCTGTTTAAAAACTTATAATTGCATTAACTACGTATAATATCGATTATTTATTAAAATATATAATATTAATAATTATTTTATAATTAAAATTTATATTGGGATTTTTTAAGTTAAATTTAAACCTTTAAAAAATTTTATTCTTTATTTAATAATAATAATAAAATTTATTAATTTTTTTAATATTATTAATATTAATATTATAATTAGTTTTATTTAATAAGTTATATAATTTACTTATAAATAAATAATCGAAACGGGAGTATAAACGTTGTAATTTTATTTTTGTAAAATAAGTTATATTATTAAAATAAAATTATAAATATTTTTATTTACGTATAATCATTACAATTATTCCGTTTTTTTTAATTAATTGGTTAATAATATTATTTAAATATATTTTTAAGTAATTTATATCTTTAAAATATAAAAGAAATAAAATGTTTAATTTTATTATATAAAAATCAATTAATTTAAAAGGAATATTAATTATAATTATTTTTAATAATTTAATTAAAGATTTATTACCAAATTTAATATTTATTTTATTTACTCGATTATTATTTATTTTTAATTTACGTTTAAAAAAGCCTTGTATAAATGTTTAATATTATTTTTTTTCTATAATAAATATTTATATTATATTTATATTGGAAATAATTTCTTGGAAAATATCTTTAACGTATTAGTTTAAAATAAAAAAGGTATTATTTTGGAATTCTTTAAAAAAGAAATAATAAAAAACGATTTAATATTAATATATTTAATTTATTAAATAAGCGGCGGTTAAAAATTATTTAATTTTATTTTTTTTTACTTCGAAAGTTTAAACGTTATTTTCATTATTATTAAATTTTAAACTTTTTTCTTTAATATTTTTATAATTAATTAAAAATATAATATATTTTCTTTTATTTTATTCCTTTTTAACCTTCCACTAATTCTTAACTTCTTTTTATTTTTTTTTAAAGTGTTTAATAAATTAACATCTTTTTTTCTTATATATTTAACAACATTTCTTTTAGTTTTATAACCCTTTTTTAACTTAATATCTTTTACTTTTATTAATTCGATAATATTTTTATTCCGTATAATATTAATCGACATTTTTATCATTTTTTTCTATCATATATTGTCGTACGCCTTTTAGATTTTTATAAATACTTATTAAAATATAAAATTTACTTATTAAATTTTTAAACTAATATAATAAAGTGAATAAAGCGTGTTACAATTATAAAACGGTGCGGTATACTTAATAAATAACAATAATAAATTATTGCTTTCCTTTAAAGTTTTATCTTAAAACATGTTAATATAATAATAACTTATTAAATATAACTTATAATATTTTTAAGTTTAATTTCCTTTTATTTTTCTTTTTAACTTTAATATTATAAAAAGTAATAAATGTTTAATTTTAATGATATTATATTTTATTTTATTTTATATTAAAATGTTATTTTATAATTAAATATATATCTACGAAATATTAATATTAAAATATATTATATAAAAAATATATTATTATTTTTCTTGCAAAAATGGTGGAAAATATAATATGGAATTGCGTTTATTAAATTCTTATTATATAACATATATTTAAAAAGAATTAAAATTTATTTTTAAAAATATTATAAATTTTTCTTATATAATTATTCTCATTATTTTAAGTTTTTTTAAAATAATTTATAATAATTAAAAAACATATTTTGTTAAAAACTTATATTAAAAAAATGTTATAATATATTTACGTTTATTAATTATCAATTAATATAAAGATTTATTTCGTTAAATTATTTATTAATATAAGTAATAAAACTATTTAAAAAGAAAAATTGTAACCTTTTATAAGTTAATTTCCTTCGCTTATTTTAATATTTAAGAAAATCGCCACTATTATATAAAGACCACCCGATAACAGTTTAAATAATTTAAACGTATTTCCCGGTACCGTTATAAAGATTTACCTTTATATAAAATTAATATTATATATAAAGTTATATTTTAATTATTTTATATATGTTAAGATATTATATAAGGCGTTAATTTATAAAAATAAACCGGGAGAAAATGCGTTAATTCTTTATAAAGTTAAGGAATAAAAAACGTTTTTTATTAATCAAATATTATTTTAATACGGGTAGTTTGGTATTTTTTAAAAAGGTTAATTAAATTATATTATAATATAAGTTAAAGATAAATTATATAATAAAAGTGGTGGTTGAAAAGGAAAGTGTGTAATAATTTTTAATTATTAAATTAAAAGTAAAATATTAAAAATTAATAAAAGATTATTAAAGGCAAAAGGCGGAAAGAATGTTACGTGTGAAATAAATAATATATATTAATAACGGGAAAAAAGTAGTTTAATTAAAGTTATATTAAAAAATGAAATTTAATTTATATGTATAATTATTTAAACTAATATTTATAAGTTAAAAATTATTAATTATTATTATAATATAATATATATATAAATTTATACGTTAAAATAAACCAATCTTTTATTAATATTATATATAAATATTTTTTATATTAACATATTCAACCATTTCTATTTAATTATATTTAATTTATTAATATACTATATTAATAATTTACATAATATTATAAAGTTAATAAATGTCTTTACATAATTAATATTATGTCTTTTTATATAAACACCTTTTATTATTAATATATTTTATAATCTTAAACGCATTTATTTTAACAATGTTACAAAATTATTTATTATAAATCTTTTAAATTATTTTTAATATTTATTTATAATTTCTTCGGATATATATATATTTATTAAGCTTTTATTAATATTTTTAAAGTTTAATAACGTAAGTAATGTTTAAATTGCTTTTTATTTAAAAGTAATTATTTGTAAATTAATTGACTTTTATTTTATTATTATATGATTAAATTATTATATAAAGGTAAATTTTTAATCGGAAATCAATTTAAAAAATTCGAATAATTTATTTTTATTTTTTTATTCCATTGTATTATTATTAATAATATAAGCTTAAATTTATATTAAACTTTTTATTTATAAGTTTTAAAATATAATTAAAGATATAAATAATATAAAAAATAAAAATATAAAAGATAAAAGGTTTAAATTAAAATGGCGTAAAAGTATTTTATAAAAATTATATATAAATAAAGGATTATTTGTTATAAGTAATGTAAATATTTCTTATAAAAAAGAAATTATTAATATTATATATATTGTTATAATAAGTTTTTTTAAATTATTATAATAATGATTTTTTTAATTTTATTAATTTATATTATTAAATATTTAATAATATTGATTAATATTAATAAATATATATATAAAAAGATAATAATAAAATAAGTAATAAGTAAATTAAATATAATAAAATTGATATAATATTAATATTTAAAAAGAGAATTATTTATGGTAAAAGAACGAGTAAAACTTGTTTTTTATATAATGCACGGTATATAAATATACCTTTTTTTTAACTAAAGACATAAAACGTCATGACACGTTTATGAGTCATTCAACCATCACTTAACCTTATATTTATTAAATTATATTTATTAAATTTAAGTAAAATATTCTTTATATTTATATTATTAAATTTAAACGTTAATTATTTTGGTTTTAAAGTTATTATTTTACTTAATATATTAAAAGAATTTAAAATTATATTAAAGATAGTTATTTTTAAATTATTAAATAAAAAATAAGTTAATTATTTTAAATAAGTTTCGATTTTATTTATAAGATTTTTAAATTATTCCGTAATAAAGTAAGTTTATAAAGTAAAATTTATAAAGTTTATTATATTATTAAAAAATAATTTTTAATTTATTAACAATAATTATAAAAACGAAAAAAGGTAATTTAATTTTAAATAATATTGTTTGATTAAATTTAACAAATAAGTAATTGACGTTTAAACGAGAAATGTTAAATTATTTAACGATTTAAAGTTACGAAAAGATGTTTTTAAAAGGAATAAACAAGATAATCCCGGTAAAAGACTAGGTTTTTACAACAGTTAAATTGTGTAAAGAAATTAAAGCTTAATAAAATAAATAAGATAAGGTTTACGGTTATATTAAATATTATTTAAAAGAGAACTTTAAGAATATAATAATAAATAAAATAATAATAATTAAGATTTAAAAAATCTTAAAAAAGAAATATAAGTTATAAAATAATATTATATTTTAAAACTTAACGTTTAAATAAAATATTATTTTATTTAATATTAAAGGTTTTGTAATTGTATTATTATCGAAATTACGTTAAATTTAATCCGACTTTAAAGAGTTAAATAAGATTTGCATTATTAATAAATTATATTTAATTAACAAATTTTTTAACGTTTTAAACTTAAAATACAATACGTTTTTTATTACTTTTTTTTAAAATTATAATATTATTTCAATTTAAAATAATAATAATTATATTATTAAAGTTATAATTATTATAAATAATATTATTAAATTAATATAATAAGAAAAATAAATGTAAAAAATTAAGAATAAAAATATTAAATACGCTTTCGTTAATTATTTTAATAAACTTAATAATAAACGTAAAAATAACTTTATATACATTTATTATATAATTATAAAACGTTAAACAATAAATTATAACTTAACGGAATGTTTTTAAAAATATTTTAAAAAGCGTTTTAAAAGTTGACGTAATAGATTTAAAAATAAGTTTAAAAAACTTAAAATTAATAAAGATAACAGCGTAATTGCCGCATTATTTTATTAAAATTAATGGTTGAATGACTCA
Source organism: Daldinia concentrica (assembly GCA_902805455.1). Lineage (NCBI taxonomy): Eukaryota > Fungi > Ascomycota > Sordariomycetes > Xylariales > Hypoxylaceae > Daldinia > Daldinia concentrica. The sequence continues at coordinate 1,539,811 of CADCSW010000041.1, read as the reverse complement.
TGAACGTGTCATGACGTTCTACGTCTTTAGTCAAAAGGAAGGTGTACTTATATACCAGGCATTATATAAGGAACGAGTTCCCCTCGTTCTTTCACTATAGATAGTTCCCTCCTTAAACATCAATATTACACCAGTCTCATCGCACTTGATTACTTGTTACTTGCTTTACTGTTATCTCTTTACGTATGTACCTACCAACAAAAATAGTATTTTAACAACTTTTATTACCATTATTACGTTTATAACGTTTAAAGGATTATTAATTAAGTTATTAATTAACCTTTTAAAATTAAATATTTTATTAAAGATTTTCCAAAAATATTTATTTAAGAAATCATAATAAAATATATTTATAATAAAGATATAAAATAAGTTATTAAAATTTATAAATTTTATCATTACTTTAATATTAAATTTTATTTTTATAAACTTATTAATTAACAATACTTTAATAATAATAAAATTTATAATAATAATTAAATTTAAAATAAAAAAATTAATTATTAAATTAAAAAAGATTATAATAATTAATAATAATTATAATTAAATAAATTATTACAATAAAATTTTATTTATAAACTTATACTTATATAAAAGTTTTCGCATTTATAATATTAATAAAAAAACTATTATATTTAAATTATAAAATATTATTACCTTTTAAGTTATTATTAATAAATAATTTAAAAAAATTAAAATTATAAACGTAATTTATTACTTTAACTTTATATATAACTTTATATTAATTTTATAATTTACTCGAAAAAGTATTAAATTTTTATTTCGATAAGATTTAACATATAACATTAAAAGTAAAAAAGTATTTTTAATAACAATTAAAACAAATGACTTATATATAATTAATTAAAAAAATAATAATTTTAATATAATAAATTTTAATATAACTTTTCACTTTTATTTTATTTTTAATTTAACTTTAAAAATATAACACAAAAAATTAAACTACTTAAATAATTAAAATTTTAAAAAATTAATAAATATATTTACAAATATTAAGCCTTTAAAAGAATATTGTTTTTATAAAACTTATATAAAAAAAAAAATAAACAAAAAGTCTTACATAAATATATTAAAACAAAATACTTATAAATTAAAATCATTATATTTAAACGAAATAAATATATTTATAAATATTATAAATATTAATAATAATAAAAATTAATTAACCATTATATATAATTACTTTTATATAACGTAAGCTATATCATTAAAAAGCCTTAAAAACTAATTATTAATATTTAAAAATTTCTTAAAATAATAGGAAAAACTTAAACGTCGTTATTACATCGTTATTTTAAATACCTTAAATATATATATAAGTAATAAATTTAAATAATATTATTAATAAAAAAATATAACTATTTAATATATAATTATAAAGTAATTATAATTTAAAGGTTTTATTAAAAATATTATAAGTAAATTAAAAAACAAAATTAAAATAATATTAATATAAGTACGCAATAATAATATATTTAATAAATATTAACTTATTATCGTATAAATAATAATATATTTAATAAATAAGTTACCTTACAACGCTTTAAATAAAACCCTTTATAAAATTTAATATAATAACTTTTTAAACTTAACTTATTTAATTATAATCGAAGTTAACAATTATTACTTAAAAAACTAAAAGTTAAATATATTTTAAAATAAAACCATAATATACAAAATGTTAAAATATAAAGGTAACAACACATATATTTATAAAATATTATTAATAAACTTTAATAAAATAATTAACGTTAACAACGTTATATTTAAAAAAAAACACTTACACATATTTATTAAAAACTTTATAACGTTAAAAAAACGCTTAAAATCATTATTAACATTACTTTTATATTTATTAACAAATCGATTAAAATTAATTAAACCTACTCGGAAAATACCCCGTAATTATTTTTTTTCCGCAACAAACCTTATTATATTTAATCACCACATTTTACGCCGTTTAAACCTTAACGTACAACTTATAACAAAAAAACCTTACAATACCTTAAACCGTAACATATACTTAAAAATCTTTATAAACGAAAAAAAATAACAGCTCGATTAATATAAAGGTAACCCACCACGTAACCCGTTTAAATATAATTTTAAACAACAAATAAACGTTATATTACTTAACAAGTATTAATTAAAAATAAGTAAAGCTTTTTAATACGTAATATATTTAATTAATACAATAATAATAACCGTTAAGTTTAAACTTAAATCGTATAAAAAAACTAAATATAACTTTAAATAACATTAATAATATAAAATTATAAATATTAAATATTAATCATTAATAAACAATTATACATAAATATTATATAAGCTATTTATAAAGCGCAAGCCATTATCCGACAAATAATTATACAAAATTAAAAAAGGTTTAAACGGTAAAATTACTTGGTATAAAGTTAAATAAATAATTAAAAAATTCGAATAAATCGAAAGATTAAACTATATAAACACCTTTACATTAATAATTAAACTTATAAATTATAAAACTATATTCGCTATAATTACAACTTTAAACTTAAAACTAAAATAAATAAATATCGTTATCGCTTTTTTATATAAAAATATAAATAAAAATATTTACATTAAACAATCTTTTAAATTTAAAAACGATACGAATAAATATTATAAACTTAATAAAACCTTATACAACTTAAAATAAACTTTACAAATATAATATTAAACATTAATAATATACTTATAAACATTAAGATTTAAAGTATTTAATTTAAATATAAAGGTATTTATTAAAAGTTACATTTATATAACGGTTTACGTGGATAATTTATTTATCGTTAAACCTTTTAAAAATAAAATTTGTAAAATTAAAGTTAAATTAATTGAAAAGTTTAAAATAATTAATTTAAGTTTTTATTTATATTATTTAAAAATAACTATTAAAAAAAATTACTTTAATAAAATAATTAAACTTAATTAAAAAGCGTATTTAAAAAAGATTATTAAAGATTTAAATTAATAAAAATCTAACTTTATTAATATATTTATAAATATTTTAAAGATTTTTAAACTTTTAAACGATTATGTGGCAATCATTGTTAACGTTAAATAATATATATAAATTATAAAGTGTTTTATATATATAATGATAAATATATGTCCCGATATTACATACGTTATATCGTACTTAAATCATTATATAAAAAACCTTATTATAATATATATATTTACAATTAAAAAGATTTTAAAATATTTAAAAGAAATCTTAAATTATAAACTTATATATTAAAGTAATTTAAGAGATTTTATAAGGTAAATAAATGTTGATTATATAAGATATATATAATTTAAAAGATTAATTTTAAAGTATATTTTTAATATAAATAACGGTATTATTAATTAATTATCGAAAAGATAATTAATAATTATTATTTTTATTTATAAATTTAAATTTAAAGGTATAACAAACGTTATAAAAGAAATAATTTAATTACGCCAATTATTAATTAAATTAATTATTAAAAAAGACGAAATTATTGTTATAATTATATATAACAATAATTAAAAAACATTAATACTTATTAAAAACTTACAATTTTATATATAAATTAAATATATTAAAATTAACGTTTATTTTATTTATAAAAAATAAATTAACGGCGAAATAAATTTTATATATATTTTTATAATTTAATAAATTGTTAACGGCTTTATTAAACCTTTATTAAAAGACGTATTTATTAAATTTAAAAAAGCAATAAGTTTTTATTTATAAAATAAATAAAAGATAATAATAATAAACGTTTTATAATTAATAAAATAATTTATATTAATATAAAATACGTAATTATAAAGCATATAAATATAAGGTATAATTAAAAAATATTAATTATAATTAAATTCGAATTAAAACATACCTTTAAACATATTATTAAAAACTTTAAAATTAATATATTTTAAAAATTATATATAATAACGATTAAACATATCAAAAATTATATATTTAAATCTTTTATTATATTAATTATAAAATAAAATTATCTTATAAAAAATTTTTTTAATAATTAAAATAAATTTATTAAGATAATAATTAAAATTATATACCTTTAAAATACTAATATGTAAAGATTAATTATTATAATTTTAAAAGGTTTAAACTTGATTTATTAAAAAGAAATTACCCTTTTAAAAAACGCAAAAATTCTATATTATTAATTTAATTAATAATAAATATAAAAATAAATAATAAACTTATAACGAATCCATTTTAAAGTATTTAATACCGAGATCTCAAAATATTTATAACAATTATTAAATAATATATATTAAAGTTATATTTTTTATATATATTAATAAATCATATCTTTCCACAATAATTTAAACTAAACAAATTAAGTAAATTATATATTTAATTCTTTATTACGAAACTTATTTTATAACTTTACAAGATTAATATTTAAAATCGAAAAAAAGACTTAAATAAAGCTATTTAATATATTTAATAAACGATTAATAAGTAATAAATGAAAAAATAAATATTAATATATATTTATAATAACTATTATTAATAACGCCATAAGATTAAAGAAGTATATATTAATATAAAATTATAACTTTATAAAAACGGTATTAATTAAAACTTGTTAAAAGTAAATATTATAAGGAAAATAACGTTTATTTATAAAATACTTATAAAATTAAAAGTATATAAATAAAGTTAAAATATAATATAATATTAACGCATTAAATAATAAAAGAAATTGTTATTTTTTATTATTATTGAAAAAGATTAAAAAATGGGTATTATTTAAGGACTTACTTTACAAAAATCTTGATAATTTACGCTTTTACCAATGTATAAAACTAAAGCTTTAAAAAGGATATAAAGTTATATAAGTTTAATTATTATAAAAGAATTTTGAAGGCAAGTTATAAATATGGTTTAAGTGGGAGTATTGGAATATATGGGGCGGATAAATTAAGTGGCTGGTAATACGCTTTATATCCGTGGCTTATATATAATAAATATGTTTATTTAATCCTTTTAATAAATAATACGACAATATAACACATATATACTTCATAACTTACGTTTAATTTTAACAACTACTTATATTTATACTTGACATAAGCCTTTAATGCAGGTAAAAAGCGTATTTATTTCACTAAATACAATACGATGCGAGAAAAGAGCGAAACATAGCTAGTTCTTAATGAAGGGTACCTTCGTTAAATAATATATAGTAACCATTTTATCTAAGTATTTAAACAAAGCGCTTATAAATCAAGTATTATGCATTATACCGTTTTACGATTACAATATATTAAGCGAGGTACTCGGGTAGTTTCATGCAAATAATATATCCGTAGTAAAAGGTTATACAACACGGAAAACTAAAATAATACCTAGGTAGGTAAACGTGTTTGCCAAATTTTGGTCACCTTTTTACAATAGAGGGGGAAATATTTGCTGCTCCAAGTGTTGCGTAAGGGCAGTTGTGAGGTTGCCAGGTGAGGGTGACGGCTGTTGCCTAAGCAGCAGGTGGAAATAACTAAGGTGGGGGAAAACATCTTTACAGATAGAAGGTTATAATAAGTAATAAATGCAAATAATTTCGGAGCATGCAAGCGAGGCCCCTAGCTTGTACCTTGTGTACTTGTTGTGTGTAGGTTAGAGGGTAATCACCCCTCGATGATGTCTACCGGGATGACAAACACCGCGGTGTTTGGGATGGGTTCCACGAGGTCTACCGAAACTGACCGGCCCAATCTCTAGATGGGAATGCTCCCTCCCATCGGCTTCTAGAGATAATCTTTTTGCCATTTCTTTTTAAACCTCGAGCCTCTATTCTAGTCATCAAGTAGAGATTGTGGCGGGCGAAGGGGTAACAAGATCCTTTTGCGAGCATACGGGTGCGAGTGCATGTTCGACAAGAGGTACATGCTAGGTGGCGGCAGTGCGTTTTGTATTTTTGGCTCAGCGGTAACTGGGCAAACAGCAAATGAGTTTTGAAATCTGCAGAGATAACCAATTTTTTCGAAGTCAATGGTTCAAATCAGAATCAAAACTTTTTATGCTTTTTAATGAGAACAAGTCCCTAATAGTACAATAACTAGTGTCAAAAATCATCACCCTCACTATTTCGGAGTTTCTATTTAAAACACAGCCTCAAAAGCCTGACTGAAATTTCATATCATAATATAACCAATTACACACCTAAGGAGATAGTTAGGCATCAAACAATGAGTAAAGCACTAAGCCACATAATAAATTGTATAGAAAGTTGGCTTTGGTACCTAGATAGTTTAAAATCTTCTATTGGCATTGTTTTAAAACTCATTTCTTAATCTTAATTTTGACGTACGAAAAAGCAACCATTTGTGTATAACTGACATATTGGACACATAAAGACATAATCAGCTTAATGCTCGCCATTAACTTCCGCCCAATACTTTCACCGCATAGCAACATCATTGTCATGCAAATGACCCGTAATTAATTTCACGCAAAGTCATGTAGTTGACTACTGTGCGTGGGCATTGTCTCAGGAGTACTCTGACCTCATTTCTTACAGGGTCTAAAGTGTAACGTCACGATAGACTACATATAGCTAATGAATATATGTTGCGTGTAGCACTATATGGGAAACTTAGCATTGGTTCGAGGGACGATGTATAAGTAATTTGTGTAGTTTTATTGAAAAGATGAATTTATTCATGAGTTAAAGGGGAAGCCTGAGTAGTGTACACGTTCTTGCCAAGATGCCTGTACCCAACAGCAGTCTCCTTAATCACTGATTTCAGTACTCATCAGTCTAGAACTGTGAACATAATATCTATTTAAACGTGCCCACCTTGCCTATTTCTCTGCCTCCTACCAACATCTAGTCTCTATCCATACGAACTACTTCTTTTACAGATAACTTTCGCGTAAGCAGGATAAAATTATCATAAACCTAACTTTGTCTCAGGCAGCTGACACAATGGACAAAGTTAAGAGACTACCTAGTATCACCATTATAGGCGTCACTCGTCTCGATGTGCTAGTCGAGGCGGTTTCAAAACTTGAGTCCGACCTTGTCTACAACCCCCACAGTCAAAATCCCTTAACTTCCACGGAAGAAAATGCTCTTAATATACACTTTGAGGATGTTGTGAAAGCACGCGATTCTTTGATAGACGCTGGGCTTGAGGAAGGAAAGAAATCCCCAGAAGAGAAGGAGGTCAACCCTCACCTCACTAATATGAGAAAGATCGGTCTCGCGATAACCATGTTGGATAATATAGAGAAATATTTGGAAGACTTCAAGGCATGGAACGTCCGGGCGAAAGCTAAGCGTAGTGAGGCTGGCAGAAGTTGATAACGAAAAAAAAAATAACCGTCAACTGTTGGAATAATATTACGTAAGATAATCCACGTGATGTCACGTGGATTAGTTCAGGCATAAAACACTAGGTAGCACATACATATGTACCTAGGTACCTACGTAACTACGTAACTTAATAATAAAGACAACAACAACACCAAGAATCATCGTGACCTCTGCTATGCATTGTAATACCCTGTCAACCAACATCCATATGAACATTTTATTCTCGCATGCATCGAAAGTTTGATAGTTAAGGCACGGACGCCAGCTCCTACCTGCTTATAGCATTACTCTATCTGGTTAGCGCTGGCGCTAAATAGCCGACTTTAATCAGGGAAAAAAACCCGTCAAGCACGTCTTTATATAACGGAGATGGAATCACTCTTAACGCCCGGTAATGCTCAAGGAAAAACCTGAGTCGGACCATTTTTGGTTTAACTACAGTGGGATTCGAACCTACTTGTGTTGCGGTAACATGGGCACGGACTAACACACATTCAGGCATTAAACCACTACGCCATGTGGGTGTTTAATGTAAGGAACTATGTAGATTGGATGAATTTAATACCATAAAATCATTAACAAATAAGTTTGCTGCAAATGGATTAAATTTAAGGTATTTGGTAACTTCGTTTTCGAAAACGGGCTGCCGGTTCCTAGGGCGGAACATCATAGTGAATCAGAAATGATAAATATGTTACGTATGGCTTCAGATGGGTGATATAACTTGACTATTCACTCGTAAACTTTACCGCTAAGTCAAATGAATAACTAGAAATGTGTTCAATTCAAATGACAAACATACCCATGGCCCGAACAAGTCACAGGTAAGCCTTGTACCTGATGTTGCTATCCATTTGATATCGTAATGCGGCATCTATTTAAACAAGCATACACTAGATGTCTCTGCTTCATAAGCACCCACTTTCCTACATCAAACCATCTACACAAACTGCTTATTTCCTGAATAAGTTATGGATAAGTAAGGCAAAATGAATACCGAACTAACTTCGACCTTGGTAGTTTCTACTATGGACAACATTCCGAAGCTACCTTACATCATCATTATTGACGACGAAGATCTTAATGAAATGATTAGGGAGATTTCAAATCTCCAGTCGCACCTTATGGTCCACCCTGACAATCGTGGTCCTTTATCCTCGGAGGAAGAAGATGCCATTGATGAACATCTCGATGCTACTGCCGATGCACGCCTTTCTCTTATGGACACTAAAACTCAGGAAGAGGAAAAGTCCAACCCTAATTACACTCGTGTGAAAACTATCGAGGACGCATGTTACAAGTTGGCGGCTATAGATACATATTTCAAAAAAATCCTAGATTGGAACAAAAGGGTGAAAGCTGCGCTTCATACGAACAACGGGAATTGATAATGGGAAGAGGTTACCTTTTATTCCTACGAACCTGTCGTATTCTGAAGGCGTTGGAGCTTTGACAGCTGAAGGATAAACACTAGCATATTTATAAACCCTCTACTCGTATTTATCTATATCTGATTTCTGACGTTTTACGAAACTTAATATGGGCTATTTATTAATGCGTTGCCAATTGGAGATGTGTCTTCGAATAGTTCAATGTTAAGGCAATGAGTGTTTGTTACTAGGTACCTTAGGTACTTACATAAAGATTGATAAAGCAGTGTGTTTAGGTATGGCATACTGCCATCTTAGTATGCAGGCAGTATATCAAGGATTAATTATGAATGTACGATAAGTACCTAGAGAACATGGTGCTATGGAATCTGAATTTGGTTGGAGTGGGGTGAAGAATATCCACATATGATTTCAGGTATATCTGGTATCTTCTATATCACTGGCATGGTGGGAGGGATATACTACGGTGATATCAAGGGAATTAGCAACGAAGATAACAACCAGACCACCAACCACTCGTATTGGATATTGATTCGGTCTGTCTGGAGAGTTTATTATACCTTAGGTGCCTTTAATACACTGCTACACCTCCTGGAAGCTCGTTAATCCACTGGCCTGCTTGTCCAACATCTTCAACAACCTGTTGAGCCTTCTTGCACTTCATAGCGTCCGCAGCGGACTGTATCTTAAGAACGCCGCAGTTAGCATTGGCGCAACCCCCACTAGGTAAAGCATCCATGGCCTTCTGCAAAGAATCATCCTTCCATCCAAAAAGGTAATCACCATGCTGGCCATACCCAGTGCTGCCAAAAATATTAGTAACTACACAATCGACTTGAAGGAAGAAACGTACGAGTCGCCGAAGCTGTAGACGAAGGGCTGCTTGCCGTTGCCGTACCAAGCAGTGTTCTGATACCTTCCAGTGTCCCACATGACTTCGTACATAACCTGAGGAATAGCAACGGGGTGGGTAGAAGGGCAGTTGGGGCTACCAAGGCCACCGCCGTTGGAGTAGGCAACGTGGGACTTATGGTCTGGTGAATCGAGGTTCTTTCCATCCCAGCAGGACGGGAAGATGATGGTGGCGCGGATACCTCCAGGGCAGTACTTGGTTGGGAGCTCGCCTGTGTCTTTGGCATCGCAGGGAGCGAAGCCTTCGCCATTTCCGAGGCAGCGGTGACAGATCGAGGGTTTGTATACGTTTTGTTTGTTGGTTGGGTCTCCTGCGATCATCCGGAAACCAGGCTTGAATGCCGTCACCTTACCATTTTTAGCGCTGTAAGGCATGTAGTATACCGTCATCCCTCCATCCTGTTGGATGCCAAAGTTGGCAAATTGGGGGACGCGCTGGAAGGTGCCGTTTTCAGGAGACTTGAAGTACAATGATGCGGTCCAGTAGTTGCTGAAGTCCTCTGAGTAGGTGCAAGTTGTGCAAGTGGACAAGCTGGGCGGATCGTATTCGGCTGGCGTCATCTGAGTCATGTTAGTGGTAGTCTTCGATCAGATTCATGTAAACTACCGTCAGGTTGAACGAGTTTCCTCCGATGATCTGATGTGTGTGAGGGGCGGGATTTTGACCCGGTGATACCAAAGGATCAGCACGTTCGACGGTGAGCTGCGAGCAGCCGAAACGAAGCATGTTTTGCGCAGAGGCACGCTGCCCCAAAAGGGCGCCGACGATGAGAGAGCTCCAAAACATGGTGAAGTCCTTTGCGTGGAGTTCCAAAGTGAATATGGCATTACATGCTGGATCCGGTCCTGTTGGCTTCTTAAATAAACGATCAGACTATATTCCGACTCCATAGATAAACCTATAGATTAAGACCTGGGTGCCGTGGAGAATCCCAGATACGTATAACTGCCGGTAAGATTATTTTAGCCGGAGACAAGAGCCGGCCAACTGGAACGTCGAGATATAAAGGCACTATCATGGTTACTATATAAGACAGTCCATTCTATGTGATTATCGGAGGCCATTTTCGGCTCCCTAAATTTCTAATCCTGGTGACTTATATGCCGTGTACCTAGGTAGGTATGATTAATACTTCTGCAGAACTGCCTGCTCGGAGGCAGGTGGTATTTGTCATGTTATAATCCAATAGAGTGCCACAACCCAACAGTCTATTCTTAGACCACGAAGTCCGGAATAGGAGAAATAAAAGATCCGAATCACGTGGATAAACTAAAGAAGGTGAGTCGGTTGAATCGATATTTCAAAATTCAGACTCACTTATGTAACTCATGGATCGACAGGGTTGTTCTTAAAACAGTATCAAATAAGTGAGGCCTATGAACTTTTAATCCTTGCAAAAAGGGGTTTTGCGCCGCGCCAGTTAAAGAGATACTTAGTCAAGGCGGGTGCTAAATGTATATTCTCCTTTATATTATACCGAGTTGACTTGATGCTTGTACGTTTGATCTTCAATCCGACTGCACGATAGACTGCACGATATTACGTTAAATTAAAATATCAAAATTAAGATAAACCGAGAATCTTTTCGTGGAATACTTAAACTGACATTCATGGAAACTCATAATATTTACGTCGGTTGTATGCATCTTACAGTGAAAATTCGAATCAGCTCCTATGTTGGCTTTACGAAGGCCTAAGGAGACAAGAAAAAGAAAAATCCTTGACGTTTATTCATTTATGAAACTCCTACCACTATTGAGATATTTTTCACCTTTCTATCCCTTTAATGAATATGCAGTGTCTAGAAGATGGAAGAATGTAATAGCTACTTAGTGCTGGGTGTACAACAACCTAGCTCTGGTGGTCAATGAGTTTATTGTAATAAAGGCATTGATTCAATGCTGTAACGCACTCATTATTCGGGGACTTTGTGACATATGCGTTGTACTTCACATTGTCTTTGTACTACGGTAATATAGCGTCTACCGACCTCTTACCTCCTACGTAGGTATATAATAGGATCCTGGGTGAACACTTTCTTACCAACCATCCCAATTTTCCAACCAACCAACAATAGTAGCAACATTTCAACTCTTCTCGTCTACCCTTTACAGAAATTCATTTAACTTTGATACAACGTTACCTTCCACTATCCTTCGCAATGGGACCTCGTATTACAATTCCGTATTTCGAGATTGAGTACGCCCGGGATATCGATAAGGTTCTGAAGCACCTCTTGCGAGTTGAAGCCTATCTTTCCGAACGCACCGCCCAGTGCCTCATGGATATCGAAGACGACGAGTACATCAAGGACAATTTCCGCGATGCCCAAATCGCACTGACTCTGCTTCTGGGTGTAAGGGGAGAATTTAGGGACGATCCCATCGCATTTAGAAAGATCGAGACTGCGATTGAAAAGCTACGGTATATCCAAAGAGAACTGCAGAATATACAAGTCAGAAACTCCAAATTAAGGAAGGCTTCGAACCAAAATGGATCGTTCTGATAATTCAGATTGCTTATCGGAAGAAAAGCTCTTTGTATGGACTTTTAGGGTATTAGAGCCTCGAATGATGGACACTATCCACATTTCTAGATTAGTACTTTGATTCTTATACTAGTTATGCCTAAATATATATTTTAATTCCTCTTGAACTGTTTGAATATCTTTACTTCCGCCATAAAGCTGACATAAGTGACATGTTTAGGGACGTATGTAGCCAATTGTACGATTTGGGAATAAATATACCAGTAGTTGAAAAGTCGGGGTACGTCATATAACCTGAAGTATTAAAAGCTCGATGGCAGAATATAATTACCTACCTACCTAAAGTATATTCTGATATAACATAATATTGTTGTAACTTCAGGGAGTGACATTCTGCAAAGTCCTTGTAAATTAAACTTCATAATCACTCTTATTAGATCTTGGTTCAGATGAAGAGCTATCCATCTGAATCTTCATTCCACGACCTAAACAGTGACAACTATCAAAATTGGGAGGTATATCAGTGAATAGTCACAAATGACTATAAAGTTACTGTTAGTCCCAAATATCAAGTCGCTACGCTATTGGCTATAAGCAACAGCAAATGAATAAGCAGCCAATCATGTTGTGATCCAAACCAACTTGTTCCTGCGTCATTGGCGCCGACGTTAAGAGAGTCTTAACACGATACCCAACGTCGGCACCATCATAACTGCAAAGTTTATGAATGGTGCGGTACGGCAGATAATAACGCAGAGTCCATGCCACGTAAGTGACAGCAAGCGAAGACCATGATCCATTCTCTCCTGCGTCCTGCCAATAAGGACGCTTTTAACAAGCGTCGCCGCGCATGAGACCCAGTGGGAACAGCCCCATTCTATTCGTCCCTCGGCATCGTAGGAACCATCGCCGTGTCTATTGCGGAAAATGCCTTATACACAGCCCAAGCCCTATATCCATACCACGGCAAGAATAAAAGCCAAAAACGCTTGGCCCAACGCTATGGAAGACCGCCGCGGTAGCGCTGCCGAATCCGGCAGCACCCTATCTTTCTACGCTACTCCTGCACAGAGCCCACAAGCCACTGCCCATCCTCAAATATGGATGCTGCGCAGAGATCCAGAGCTCGGAAGCGATCGCTTCTCTAAGCGGGAATCTGTTGTGATCCGGGACAGCGTCGCATACCCGTCCGAATCGAGCTTCGAAGACACGATCATTAAGGGCACGGCACAGACGGGTCAGCGGAGCCCAAGCAAGCCACGGCTGATCGACCTCGATCGCATACGGCGCAAGATGCGGAGCGCAACAACGCGGCGCGGGTCACAGCGGAGTACCGCGACGGACACATCCACCTTATCGCTAGGGTATTGGCTTTCCGAAATGCGCCCACCGGGGCAGGTTATGTTTAGCCCCATAATGAGCCGGCGAGCTGTAACAGAGATGTATCACGCAAGCCAGAGCGATATTATGTTGCATTCTAGAGCTCGAGCTTCTTCCGTGCGGGAACAGGAAACGTCGTTGCGAGGTCAAAATGGAGCACGAGGCGGGCAATCTAGCGAGACTGTTGGGAACTCTCCCCACAATAGCGAGCTATCAGGCTACACTCTGACGCATAATAATAACCAGCCCAAACACACTTTCATGCGCGCGCTGTGTTGTATGCCATATTAATTCGGAATACTGGAGGCCTCGGCCGGATTAGTGGCATTAGAGCCGGCGAGCTCCGGAGTATGAATAGGTACATATACAAATTGAGGGAAGGGAATGGTGCAGGTATAGGCGTTAAGAGGCGCTTGATTTTTGAAAGAGCTATCGGACGGACTGGGGTTGTTATTTGTTATAAAAAGGGGGATATCTACTTTCGAAGTGTGAATGGTACAACTGTATTTAGTACTCCGAGGTGTATCCAGGGACAAAAGGGGCCTACGGCGTTGTATTTGATGGTCCTAACAGGCTTTAAATTGAGAGGAACCTAGTAGGAACAATAGAGAAGATATTATTTCGAGCGTTCCCCTTCTCATACCATCTAGTTTACCGATCCTGATGCCGTCTCGTGTCGCCTTTTCGCCCAGTTGACGATATACTGAATATCTATATCGTGTTGCTCCGCCGGCACATACATCCACCTGTTTTTTTCTGCACTCCACCCTCTATTCGGGAGATAAGCCTCTAGCATGTAATAGTTGTCTCTGTGGAATGGAAAGTCAAAGCTTGGCGGTCCGCTCTTCTCTAAGAAAAGGTCTGAACCCGACTCCATGTCTTCTTTCGACATGCGGAAACGTCGCCTCTTATTACCCTTGTTCGCAGCATGACGACTTATTGACCTCGCCGTCGAGTCTAAGTGGGCTTCCAAAAGCCGTGCATGCCATAGTGGACTATGCAGAGCTTTGCGCACAACAGCTGCATTAGACGCTATCAAATTCTGATTCCAAGCCGGGTGCTTGCCTCTTGGAATCATGGGAATTGGCTCCCCGATATCCAGATTTCGTTGCCAGTGAGCGAAGTCAACAATTAAGCAGAGCGCCGACCATCGCAATAAGCATGTTAGACAGGTGCAGATTTCTGCAGGATTCGGAGATTGAATGTGTTGATAAGGTTTCTTATGGATGATGAGAAGCTCCTGTCTTTCAGGACTTTGAATAATCTCGTGAATACTAGGATCGATACTCTCCATAAGTACGGGTAATCTAAAGCATTTCTCCAGGCAGACATAGCGCCAACTAGTAATCGCCCTTGAAATCCGGTACTCCTCTTGGACAATGAACTGGTGGAAAGTTCGACTAACTCGTTGTAAGTTAAAAATATCGCTTGGGCAGAGTAAAGCCAATATATCTAATAAGAGCTCATAAGGCAAGCTCAAGAGATCTTGCGAGTCGCGACTGGGCCTTTTGACTCTCTTTGCCTGTTTTCTCCGAGCCCTCTCGGTACGTTTCGAGCGAAGAGTGAGGGCTTCGGTCTTATCCTCCAACTCTCCCAATTCTTCGTCTTCGGATGCTTCAACTTTCCGCATGTTGTGCTTTGCCTATTGGGGTAAATATATTTTATGAATATAGGTCTTCTTATCCTTCTTTTTTCTATACGTGGGGGATAATGATCACGGGATTGAATGTCTATGTGTGTAGGAGAGGAGGCTTCTAATCCATATGACTTGATTTTCGGAGTTAATTAATCTTATTGCCACAGGCACCTGCGCTATTCGTAAGTCGCATATTCGTTAATACAATAAACCCGATAATTCCTAAACATGGGTTACAGATACCTGAATTCAAGGCTTTAGTTGTGCTAACTATCTATTTAAAGTCTTACTATCATTTGAGACTGAGTAGATGTATGTAAGGAACATGGGACGCTATACTTCCGTGTACAATATAACGGGGGTCTTAATTATTAAGCTGACAGATTTACAATCTGAAGTAATGGAAGGATTACTAGGTATCGGAGCTTTAAAGAGCTTCGGATATAGAGTAATATGCATGCTACAGCCGAGGGGTGGGCTTTCAAATATCAATCTCAGTTTCGGGTCCAACGTGAGCAGAGCATTCAAACTTTCTCAAGAACAACCCGATTTTACTAAACTGAAGAGCTTCGCAGCCTAAGCATCTTCACCATGACTATCTTCCACGTTGTAATGTTCAAATTCAAAGACCTCGTGCCCCCAGAGGAAGTCAAGGCAGTGAGAAATCCAGAATAAAAGTTAACATAGATGCTGAGGGACTAACGTTGCGTTTAGGCTTGCGCCCGGATGCTGGCTCTAGGATCGAATTGCATCCATCCCACATCGCAGAAACCATATGTGAAAGTATATGGTGGTGGGAAAGACAACAGCCCTGAAGGAAAGCAGGTATTAATTCGCTCTTATTTCTGATATCTCTTGATGTATGGAAGCTTTTTTTTCCGGCTAATAATTTTTGTAATGTTAAATAGCTTGGAATGACGCACGCATTCGTCTTCGAGTTCGAGTCGGATGAAGATAGGGCGTATTATCTTCACAAAGACCCGGCTCACTCGGAATTCGCTACGGGTATTATTAACTTACTCGAAAAACTTCAGGCTGTCGATTTTACCCCTGGTGAATTCTAAGTCTTGGGACTTAAGGTAGAAGCTTGTGGGATGGAAGCTTTGGAGCTTGTGAAAGTCGGGGGAAAGCGGGCGGGTGGAGGCAGTAAACGAAATGACGTCGATTTGATTGGTGTCTAGCGAAAAGTGGAAAGGCGCGTACGCTAAAGCCAATTAAGATTAATTGCGGCCCTACGTCATCCCCCACCTTAGTAGCTTTGCTAAGCTATGCCCCACTTCACCTACAATGTAATAGGTAGCGTCGGGGTCCTGGGGTTTGTACGTAGGCAACTAGCAGTACACTACAAACGTCCACTATGTACAGACACGCAACGCAGGAACGGAACAACCAATGTTCATCATCTAAAGTTGTACATCTAAAGTTGTATGTAATCTACGTGACCCGATTGCTCTTTTCTACTACAGACAAAAGAATTTCTTGCCATCATCCCCCGATTGATACATCCGTAATTCACCAATTCGAAAACGAGGAGGTTTATTTTCATTACCATCACGATTAACTAAATAAAATAAAGAAAACAGTTTTCTTCTTGATACCCCCACTCTATTTTTCCATCTTTGTAGCAAACCACCATCAGCCCATCTTTTCACTTTTCAAATCGTCATCGACCATATCCTAACTTCATAGCAAAACGCGCGTATTACGCGAAACTTAACATCACATTTGTTGCAATTGACATCTTCTAGCTTAACATACACGAAGATAAGCAAACATGTCGCAACAACAGACAGCTCCAATGCTCATCAATATCCCTCCCCCACCATCCAACCCGGACACTCCAAGCGATATGCCGTACGTCTATTAGCATCAGTCTTCCTCTACACCAACTACTAACTAGAATAATCTATAGCGGTACTCCTACAAGTACAACTACATCGCTCTCAGCTTTATCAACCACCGCTATCAAGGATGGCCACCGAGGCAACGCCTATCATGGTCTCGGAGGTCCCCGAGGCCACCAACACCAATCGTCCACAAACAGCCTCGAAGCTGAACGCGCAGATCGCATCAGTCGCCTTGCGGGCCTCGAGCGCGTATCTACCCTACGCGCCCCAAACCAGCAGCAAGGCGGCAGCCCCAACCCCGCCCAGACAACCCCTACAACTACCGCGCAACAGGCAAACGCCCTTACACCCGCGTACTTCGATTCGAACGGGCAGCCGACGGCGATTACCAAGATGAGCACGGTAGGCACTGCGTCCGCGACGGGTAGTGTCGGGGCGCGGACGACTACGGAGGCGGGCGACCGGTTCGGCGAAGAAGACGACGACGAGATGGACGCGGAGCTGACTGAGGTCGATGATGACGGCGATGGTATTAGCATGGATGTAGACAGTACCTCCGGCGCTATCGATCCTATGGACGAGGAAATGGCGAGTCATTCAGTCGGTGGCTTCGAGGACCGCATGAGCGACGATGGTACCGCGAGTCTCGTCGGCTTTGGCGAGGGCGCAAACAGCACCGTTAGTGGCCCTATCTACCACAGGAGGCCGCTGCCTGGTGCGGCGGGGATCTGGGGTCTAGAACGTAGTAGCTCGGGACTGAGCCAGGAGGCTACTGCAGCTCGGGGTCGGGAGATACGCGACGTGGTCGCGAGCGATACGCCCGTTAGTGCGGCGGCTGCGGCGGAGACGCGGCAGGCGAAGTATGTAGATGGCGTCGCTATAGATGGCGGCGGACACGTTGGTACCTCGGATGACGATGTATTCGTCGATACTACGACGCGCGGACCTATACCCGTTCAACCGGGCCAGCCGCGGACAAGCGCTCTTAGAGAAGGCGTAGGTGGCCCCGCGACACGAGAGGCGGCAGAGCGTATCGTGCGGGATCGTCTCGACGGCGGCGAAAGCGGGCGCGCTCCTATTCTGGGGAACTCGAAGGACGGAGATAAGTTAGGAAAGTTCTACTTCGAGGAGAAGAAGTAGGACTAGACGTCAAGATGGTTCGTTACCGATCACGTGGGCTGGATTCACTGATTTGTTCTATTGCTCTGTATGTCTTGTTATCACTACCTCTTATGCTATGGAGTTCTATCGGCGTATTAAAGGGGAAATCACCGAATCGAACTAAGACAGGATGGTGGAAGGTAGAGGATGGATCAATTTCAACTGGTTGTCTCACGGAGGAGACATACACACCATAAGCAAGTGCGTATTAGACTGAGGAGGGAAAACTAAAGATGGATGAACTATCTTGATTATGGCTAAGTCCCATATGTTGTATGTTATTTCAGTGTTTACCAAAGGCGCGTAGTTGCGCCATCAACGCAGATTTACTTTTCGATATTATTCGAGGTCATGCATCTTTATACTTGGGTGCACACCCTCTTATTCGGTACCTCTACCACTAAGGCTAGTGGCTTGGGGGTCTATCACATAGTCTTCTCCATCATTATTTTACATTTTTTCGATCGCATATAAGTCATTCCTATACATTAGCAGAGATCAATGCCCGTATCATATGCCAATAGCTTTGCTTCCGCCTTCTTACACGATTGTAATATCAACAATCTTCGACAAATCTATGGTAACGTGTCTTTTATCAAAGTTACCGACTGCAGCGAAGTCCTCTCCATCTATCGATCCGTGAAGGTAGCAGTCACCAACGAACTCATACGTTGATGGCTCTTCATCAGCCTGAGCGGTGGGCTCCGAGCTACCTTCTCCCCCAGTCTCTTCTGGTTGTTGAGACTTAGGTCGTAATATGTACGGGAAGAATCCGCCAATAGCAGCTACAATAATATCTCCCTCCCGCGCGCCACTATCCGTGCGTTGGTCTGGGTTCTGCCCGGGCATATCACCCCTTATAGCCCGGGCAAGAAAGGGCGCGGCCTCCGGGGACCGCTGGTTGATGTACTCTTGGAATCCTTGCATCATCATATTCTGAAGAGGGTCGTTCATCAAGCGACCAAAATTCGCCCTTACATCCCCTTCGTCGTCCTTCGGTTCTTGACCTACTAAGTTGTTGTCGGCAGCTACTACATCCTCAATGGCAGTCATACCGAATCTGCCGCTCGCAGTCCTAAAGAATCGACGTCCACATGCATTACCCAATAATAAGTCTTCAAATGGCTTGGCGTTGCCGCATCGAGGTACCAGTGCCATGAGCTCAGGTGAGTTTTGTATGCGCACCGCGTTCTCGGGTGTCTGCAGGTCGACCATGGTACAGTCAAGAGCTTTGAATATGCTTTCCTCAGCTATTAAGCTATCGAAGTGTACGCCTAGAGAAGACGGTGGTGACAGTCTCTGATCCATGGTTGCACCTATCTTGTCGCTTCCATTGAGAAGGATCGTGCGCCAGAAACGCTCAGTCCTTTGGGCAAGCGTTTCGTTATTGAATGTTTCTGATGGAAGGTTACTGAATTCAGTGAAGCACAGACGTCGAAAGTTACCCCCGTTGAATACTACGGGCGAGACATGCACAATGCGATCTAGCGGTTGTACTTGAAGATGCACGGCATTGTCTTCGGCGGATATAGTGATAGGCTTCCTCAAGCGACGGGGAACAGCCTCCCACCAGAAACGCATACCTAGATTAGGATCGAAGAAATTATCGCTTCTACATTGAGGTGGAGGGGCGCTGAAGTCGGGAACCCAAGTGGGTAGTCCCCTTAAACGTCTCGCACACGGTGGGCGTTCGTTGCGCCATAGCATAAAATCCTGGCGCTCTAGTATGGAATAACGAGCAACCTCAGTGAATAGCTGCTCTACGGTCTTAGAATGGTCGATCTTTGGTAAAGGCTGCGGACCAGCTCCGTGGTATTTAGTGCGCGCGGATGGCGTTGCAACATGTAGCATGGAGAAGACTTTTTCTTTCGGGTCTTTGGAATCGCAACCTCGCGCAGTCTGAATCATGGGCAACAAATCGATAGCCTGACCTAGCCGCTTCTTACGTACGGCAACCTCTGTCTCGTTGGAAATTTGGAAGCCCTTCAAAACATGAGGTAATAACGGGACCTGGAAGAACTTGAGCTGGAAATAGGGCAGAGCACGAGTAGCAGCGATGTAGGCATCCCAGGGGATGCTACTCCGGCCGCATACGACGACAGGCGCCTTTGCAAGCACGATGTCGGCTACGGATTGTACAGAACACCAGTACTTCGAACCAATAATATCGTAAATATTATCCCAATGACGAAAGTTGAAGGAATCCAAGTCATTATAGGGGCAGTCCAAAATATGATCCCGGATCCCGTTCATTCGCTGCACTGTCGCTTCAGCCAGACTCATATCAGATCCAATTCCAACTCGCCGACAGCCTTCCTGGAAACGACGCGCCATTTCATGAATCGTTCCAAAAGCCTTAGTCGTAGATTCCCCGTTATCTGGACCCAGCCAACATAACGTTCGCTTTGCATTGCTCAATACGAACCGCTGCAAGCTTGCTTGGACACTACGGTCTTCGACAGTGCGGCCCACCAGGACGTCAGCCCATACAGTACGTTGCCTTTCTTTGCGTCTGAACATACGCAACGCACTTTCGAGGTGGTGAGGAATATCCTGATCTTGTCCATCGATTGAGATGGTGATCGTTTTGTCGGCAGGAGGCGGTGGCGGGGCATTCCTTCGTGTAGGCACGGCCGTAACGCCCGAACGATCATAAGAGATACATTCATATGCGGTATCTTTCAAAGCTGCCTCCGTGAGAGTAATTTTGATAGGAGCATCCCAATCAATAGCCGGCTGTATGACGGCAAGCTTAGCCGTTATATCACGAGGGTCTAACAGCTCTGCGAATGGGTTGCTAGTAGCCATGATGTGAGATGTTCGCGTAAAACTTGATCTAGGGGTGATGAAGATTCTTTTTACAATGCTAGAAACTCTCTGGATAATATATATCCAGAGTTATATAGAGACATTCTCAGAAATAGACATTGTTGCCTACTATATGCCTAACTGTTGGAAGAAGTGATTTGTTTAAAGGATCCACGTGAATACCCTGCCTAATAAGTTTCTCATTTAAACTAACTACCTAACAAGATGTTAGCTGAGCTACTGAGTTACTAGTGTATCCTCGTCTACGCCGCAATTGGCTAACTAAATAGGTAGGCCTGTAGCCTGTAGCCTAGACCAATCCACTCCAGATCCATACCTCGCTAATGTTGTTGTTGTTACTTTTTGAGCAATAAGTCGCGAAAGTATAAGCTTGATTGGCTTGATTAATTCACATAACAACTTGCTTCAATAAGACAGAGTCTCCGTTTCAACTTTTGGAATAGTTACCTATCTGAAAACCCCGAGCTTCCCGACTTATTTTAGGGGCGCAGGCTCTTGAAAACCTTGAAACCCCCACCAAATCGAACAACTATCGGCGGAATAATTTTGTAATATTAATATTATCAGCAGGAACCTATTACTGATCTCTACAGGTAGTACAATGAACTACCAGGGCGTTTGAACCCATGCAAACGCGAAACCCAAAACATTATTATGAATTCGAAACTCGTCATAGACTAACAATTTTCACTCTCTCAAAACTATACAATTACCATCAATACACGATCTTACCACTTACGCGTGAATGGCTATTTGAACCTGGGGATAGACTTGGACCATCGACTGATACAGCTCAGGATGATTCTGCATCAATACTTGAGGTTCCCACGCGGTCGCCACGAATATCGTATCGATACCACTGCTTATCGGCGTGGTGAAGATGTTGCAGATCTGCAAACCAATGAGGAACGCAAAAGCCACCACGACTATTTATAACAAGTTAGTATGTGTTCAAGAGCAATGCCACATGGAAGTAATGCGCATATGCGGTAACATAAATATTATGAGCCGTATGACTTACCAGGTGTGTATGAGCCGTCGGTATTGTATGATGGATGCGTGAATACCTGATTATGTGTGAGCAGAGCTTGTGGACCACCTTTTGAAAGGGAATCCTACAAGATAGAGATAAGCGAGCAAGCTGGTCGCATAGCCTACGAATGTCGCGCCCATCGACAGGACCGGACCGACGAGACATTCGTTAATGAGAGCATCGATCCCGCGCTGCTTAATCATGTTCCATGTGTCCTTGGCAGAGGCAAAGTAAGATTTTCCGTACAAGGCAATATAAGAAAAGGCATAGCGATTGAGGAACTGGACCGCCCAATCAAGGATCCCGATGATGCATCCAAGAATCCAGAACATGATAGTTCCAAGAATGTTGCCCTGAGCGGCCTCATTCTGACGAGCAACAGAGCAAAGCTGTCTCAGAAAATTGATGATAGCGACGAGTAAGGAGCCTAGGGATATGGAACCGAAGCTGTATGTAAGTGCACGTTTAAGACTGCCTCGGGTTGCGCCCTTAGGGAGGTTATACGGGTGAAAGTACCAAGAACCGTAAACCCCCGAAATGGTGGTATGAATGGTATTTTTCAGCCACTCCGAAATCCAATACATCGCAAACGTAATGAAAACAAGCAAGCCAGTGACCTTAGCGGTGCTGCAACCGCCGGCTCCCTCTGCGCAAGCAGGGTTTTGGCCGGGTGAGAATTTCGCATACACGGCGACGAAGGTCACAGAGTACCATGCAGCGAGAGCAGTCGCGCAAAGACCACCTAGCGCGCTGACTAGATAAACATGGCCGTAACTCTTGGAGACATCAACAGCGGTCTTGAGCATCAGAGCGCTGAATGGAATACGCGGGATCCAAGTCTGCATCAACCGATAAGTAAAGTATAGTTAAGAGTAGTGGCGGTCAACTTACAATAAAGGCGAAGATGAGGAAGGCCACGAAAATCAGATATACGATACCACCGGAGTAGTAATGCCGGGAAAGCATGTATATGGCGGTCACGAGTCCGAAGACGATGTTGAGAATACCACTATATTCACTTGTGTTAGTTTCATATCCCTTTTTGAAGCTTCAAGAATTGATACTTACGTTATCCAGATAAACTGTTTAGGGAATTGGCGGGCTAGTAGTACATAGAGGTAACTGAAGACGGTAGCGACACAAAGGCAAAATACAAACAGGATAAGTGTGTTCGTATTGAGTCCGACGCTCGACCCAGAGTCATAGATGCCATCGCCTTGGAAATGTTTTGCGGAAGCTATGGTCCGATTAGTCCAGAGGGAATGCAACGGCGAGTAGGTATCACGGGAGCATGGTATTCACTAACCGTAGCCATTAATAGAAATCCCGGAGACAGCAACATAACCCGCGACGACGATGAGGAACTAGGTAGTAAATAATAATTAGAGATACATTAGGTATTCGGGGTGGAATGTTACACACGAGAATGCCGGCCCAAATGTCATTGTATTTGGGACGCTCAACCTTGAAGGCTTGATCGAACATGGGTTTCTCGTCACCGTAACCGTTCGTCGGGTTCGGACCCGGAGCTGGGGGTCCCGGCTGAGCGTATTGGGGCTGCTGGTACTGATTGGGCGGTTGTTGTGTATTGTAGTAGTAAGAAGCGGCCTCGCCGTGCGCTTGATTGTTCGCCATCGTAAGATACGATGTCCAGTTTATCACCTAGGCAGCTATAGCCTAATTACAACGGAATAGTTCAACAGTCCACCAGAAGAAAAAAAAAAAGTGCTTTCTCAACAATTTCTGCAGAAGTAAAGCTGTTGTCGGCGTCGGAGCAAAAAGGTCAAAGAAATGTAGGCGCAGGAATGAGAATGCCGGATATCCAGCAAAAGCAAGATTGACATCATAAGCGCGCTAGCATAAAAGCTTGTGAAAGCTCACTTCAGTAGTGCCAAGATAGTAACAGCTAGTTTTCATCTTTAAACTCTAGAGTGTAACTAGACTTTTCCGTTTCTTCACAAGTTCGATTTCGCACACTCCTTTATTGGTGCTTCTTTGAGTCAATGGCGTCACCAACATCCCACCAAGACTAAAAAGATGCAGAAACGCGAAACAATCGTGTAACTCAGATTTATGTTTCATAATTTATGAAAGCAACTGATAGGAATATCAACTCACATTAATTCCAACCGACCAACTTTTACCTCCCAGCTCAAGCAGTTTGCCCATACCATTCCCCCGTGCTTAAGCGTGCTAGACTCAGTATCGCATCCGTCTACAGCTGCCATCAGGTTATTTTCACAGACGTCCGAGTTGAGCCAGAACCTCAACTCAAGTTCCAGATTCGAACCTCTGTAACATGCCCTATCTTCCTCCTGAACGGCGATCGTAACAATGGCATCATCCGTTTGATCGCCATCATTTGTATATCTTTTAATCTCTCCGTTGTAATAGCTCTGTGTTATACCTTCCCAATACTGTGTCTCCTGGCAGGCGTATTTAATTTTAGATAGAGCGTCATTCCGATCGAACTGAAATTCGGAATCCGCGTAGCACGTCTTGTCTGGTGGACCCACCGTAGGCGGAGAGCTAGTGTACGGCCAAGGTGTGAGAATTTCTGGTTGTGTTGAGCTACTAATCGTAGCGGTAGAGCTGGGGACCGGACTATTGGCTGATGACGAGGTTATCGACATGCTCCCGCCGGTTTCGCTATTTCGAATAGAGCCTGAACTAGTACTAATGCTGTGTGTCCTAGATTCTGTAGAACCAACTGGAGAAGATCGAGTGCTTGGCGTGGAGGAAGAGTTTGAAATGCTCGAGGACTGAATAGGTAACCCACAGGCTTGAAATGATGTGTCCCGCCTCTGGTTGCAATCCCAATTCCACGAGAGTGTCATATCCCATGCCTCTGGGCCGAGTGTTTTGTAGTAGCCCCATTTGATCTTCACTTCATGCCACTCTTTTGGGTTCAACTCATTAGCCTCATTCTCGTGATCAAGGAGGGTTTGCATTTTAGACGTGATATCCTTAATAAGATCACTCCCGAAGCCCTTGACTACCCCTCTTGACGTTTCTGGAGTGTCGGCCACCTTATTATTCATGAAATCTTTGAATTGCTGCGCGAAGAAATTGCCCCGCTGGAAATAAGCAACGTCGGGGTATTTTGTTTTGAGAGTGTAGTCTAATCCCTGTCTTGAAAAGAGTGTGTAAGTGTTTCGTTATAATACGATACTAAAGCTGTAAATGAAAATAATCCTTAACTCAAAACATACATTAGCTTATAAAGCCTATTGTTTGTTTTATCGGCCAGATCCATGTTTTGTTTTAGGTTTGTCATGTAAACCCCAAGGCGAATTCTCTCGAGTTGGTTAAATTTTCCCTTCATATTCTCGAATGATTCTTTAAGTAATGACTGTTTGGAATCTATAACGTCGGACTTAATTATTTTGGGTGTCTTGCCTAGATGTTGACTTGGATTTGACACAGCTCCCTACAGTTTAATAAAGATTAGCATGCTAAAACTTCAATTTGAGCAATCAGCAAAGAGATTTAGTAGAAATATACCTTAAAGAAACCGTTCAGATTGGATGTCATCCCAATAAAGTCCATGTTATCAGGGTTATTGGAGGGGAGTCCGCTGTAGACGTCGGAAAGTAGATTGACATTGCCCGAATCGAAAATATATTCATTAAACTCCTCACATGTCATCTTGCCGTTGCCTATGTCGTCGGCTTTGGAAGTGTCTGAACGTGCATCTTCGCTTATGATAGTTTCGAAGAATTCCCTAAGCCACCCCTTTTCCCATGAATGATCCATTGAAGCTGTATCACGACCTTTATTCGAGCTTTGGTCGCCATTTTTATACTCTCCTGCGACGACCTTTGTGACAACAGGTGTACATAAAGTTTCCTCCGTTGTCGTTGAATACCACCGAGGGACACCGCTACTTGCAGCCTTCGCTGGGCCATTCTTCTGGTTCTTGAAATCGATTCTGTCCGCTCTCCAAAAATTCACGCCGCTGGGATACGATGGTATAACCACTGGCTTTTTCACCGGTGTAGCAAGTGCACATTTACCAAAAGATTTTATTGTTACGACTGCTCGCTTTTCGAGATCTTTCTTGTCCAGTATATTTTCGTCATCCGGATCGACATCGTAACTTGGACATGATAATTTACAATTATCTGCCCGGCGTCTAATGTCGGCTGGATACGTAATGCATGGAGGAGTTGATGTAGTGGTGATAGTCGTACCGGTGACATCGCAGCCAGTTACTTTTTGAGAGCAAACTGTAGTGAAACAGGTTATAGATGAATTAGATGGGCCACTTGTAGTCGGCGTGCAAGTAACGGCACAATCGCTCACTGTCTTAGTTTGAGTGCAAACACTTTGACTTTCTGTGCTCGTATCTCCTTTCGTAGAGCTTGGGTTATCACCCGAGTCACCATCGTCTTCTGCATTTGTTTCTGGACCCTGGCAACCCCCGGCCGAAACACCAAGGACCCGGATGCATGGAAGCTGAAATTTTGGAAGAGATGGAACATCCGGGAAGTTAAACTCAACACCAGTAATTCCTGGTAAGTTCCATACAACTATACCACTTTGGTCACCGCCACAGCCAGGGCATCCAACCAGCACGGGAACGACTGTTGAGCTACTATCACTAGCGGTTGTTGTGATCCAGGTATTGGTTGTCAACTGTAGGTTGGTAATGGTTTCAATGTTCAGGCCGGGGGGCGTAGTTGTCATTGTTGAAGTTGGCGGGGAGATTGTCGTAGATAATGGTGGCTGAGTCAATGAAGATGAAGATGAATGTGAATCAGTCTTTGAATCTTTCTGTGAGGACTCTGAGCTGCTACTAGTTGGAGTGTTGATATTCGAAATATCATTACCGGAGTTGGAACTGTGGGATTGTGAACTGCCACTAGGGGAGCTGATACTACTCGGATTGTCAATGGTGGACCCAACAGTACTGAAATTAATGCTGCCGGAATCTCTATCAAGAGATCCAGTGCTGGAAGGACCGGTACTATTCGACCATAATACAGTAGGATTAGATGTTGTGCTCTTCATAGATGTATAACCCGAGCGAGTATCCGAACTGAAGGCAGTTTGGCTCAGTTGGGTAGACGTAGCCGTCCATGTCTGGTTTGTGAGCGCTCTTAAGTGTGCCCTTAGTTTCGGATGATCATAAGAGATGAAAGCTTCTGCTTTGGAGCAAAAGCCCACAACACAGAGAGCGTAATTAGTAGCGACTATATTAAGCCTCATTGCAATTACGCTTTAATAGAAAGTATGAATGTAAAGTATGATAGCTATACGAATGCTTGTGGACGGTTCGGTGCTAGGTCTGGTATATCTGTGATGACATTGACGCCTTTGACTACCTGGACCTACTTACCTTATATACTACAATGAAGCTAGGCTGGGGTTCACAATATTGTGAGCATAGAGGTAACCTAGAACGTTTTGTCGGTCTTTACTTAGGAACCAGAGATTTTGGATGCTAAAAATAACATTTCGGGTGTTCCGAAGGGAATCAACCTACAGCTCAAATTAATGTTGGCGCCTTTGGCAACAAGCCAATTTGTTTCGAGTAAATTTCAGATGAATACCAATTGCAGTATTGTGTAACATCTTCGTTGAAGATCATATCCCGATAGCATTTGCATTATATTAGTCGGGCACATACGGATGCTGCCTGCCACTTCAGCTTTCAGCCACTATCTGCTTAGGTTACGAAAATTGTAACACAGCTCATATATTGATAACAGATATCCAGTAACCGGAACATGGCAATATATGTCCTTGAATCTTAGAAGTAGTACAGGAAATAGAGCAGTGTTAGATAAATTTGAAGTTGAGCCACGCATACATGATAAATATGGAACATACAGGATTTGCGGTCAATGTGTGTGAAATTAACTACCTAACGAAGCGAAGCTTAAACATTCACTATTTTTCTTTTCACCAGTAGCATGCTCAGTTCAATCTAGGTTGTTGTATTAGGCTAGGTTGGGGTAATGAGGCGTTAGGTATATGTATATGTTACCGTCACGGGTAGCTTGTGGTAGATCTCTTTGAATTTCGATATTTGCTACATTTGTTTAGGTACGCATGTGGCTTACTGTTTTTAGCCTAATCACGGATGACAACCTTGTTGCCTATATTATTGCGGACGTCTACATTAAAATATCACGAAGAAATCACTACAACGTTGTGACGAATTTCGTAATTCGAACTGCCTCATTCAATTTCTATAGTCGTCCTCAAGTCTTAGGAACGGAAGATGACAGCTGTGACAAGAAGCACGTAAGTATGATTAGAGCTAACGCCGAGGAAATAAAAATGCTTGGCGTTATACTTATGAGGGTTTGATTCCTAACTGACGCTATGCTACTGCCCTAATGGCCTGAGCTTCTGTAGTAGCCGCCATTGTGGATGATATGCTCAAGGCCAATATTCCGTTCCTTATTTATGACCACGGTAGCTTTTAGCTAGTTCCTCGAGGTTGTAGTTGCTAGGGTATAAATTGGTTAGGGGTAGAGTCAGGGGTAGATCAACTGAAATTAGGCATACAAGAGGCGCACAGTGAACTCGGAAGAGGATAGAAAGGCAGATGTTAATAGTTCAACACACCTATCATAGCGTTTACTCTATGTATGACATTCATCAAGGATATAAATCTGATAGTAGTCAAGATGGCAGGGAAAGTGCATAGTAGAACTAAACTGACCTATACACCCTTAGTATCAGATATAAGGCCCTCGTTTATCAATATCATGATGAATTATGGGGGCCGACTGGTTATCTGGACTATCGTATGATGTTTCTCTTATACCTATGTTTCGTAAGGAGTAAGAAGTCATAACCTTAGCTCGACATTTATACCACTAAGCGCAAGCATTTGACTTCATACAATCAAGCAATCGATCTTGAAGCCTTGTAATTGCATTAGCCAGTGGCTGTTGACCTTTCGATCCGACGTGCTGATAAACTTCCTGTCTAGAGTATTTTCATCTGTCGCTAACTCTCCAGTCACCAATGAACTGTCTCTCATCCGCCATATTTCTACCAGAGTTTCCATTGTCGATGTAAGCATCCCCCAAGGACAGACGTCCCTCATATCACGTAGTCGATCTATCACCCATGTCCTACGAGACTCATCTGCCGTTTCGACGCCGGTAAGGAAGATAGGCCAGGTAGCGAATTTAAATAAGGGGGTATGAGATGGGATGAAGGAAAGGTGATGTAGAATTGTGGTAGCTAGGTCAGCGGTACTAGGTAGGGCAGGAAAGCTGTTACCCTCGCGATGGGAAATTTGGTGTGGTAGTTCTGGAGCAACTAGGAGGACATATAGGAAGACAGCAGCGCGGTAAGTAGCAGCGATGTGTCTTCGATAGTGCAGTTCAATCTCGTCTGCATAACCGACAACTGCTGCAATCTGCGCACAGACTTTAGCAGCCCAAGCATCGCCATCAAAAGCTTGAACCTCATCTAAAAGTGAAAGACAAGATTGCATCTGCTTGTCATTCAAAACACTGGTCTCGTTTGATCTGATATTCCTCGCTAGCTGCGATATTCGGTAAATGGCGTACAGTAAACTGGAAGGGCAGCTATGATAACTGTTGGCCTCGGTGCGGAGGAGGATATGAAAGATATCAACGTCATCCTTATCAAATGCCGAGGGTGCCGTTATGAAGTTATTACTGGGTGATACGAGTGAGTCAAGTGCACTACTCCAGATATAATAAGCCATAGAGTCTGAAGCGATGTAATCACGAATGCCTAGGGACTGGGAAGGCGTCGTAGGACGATGCGTGCATGGTAGGGGAATAAGCGTATCATACGCCGTAAAATCCTGACTGGAGTTGGGATCTTCTTCTAGCTTTGGTCCTAAGTCTATTAAGTTTGAAGGACTAGATGTCCGCATGCGAAGGAGTGTACCGACGAAGTTCATGTGAGCTCGCCAGCCACCCTTCCCCGAATCAACCAGCGCAAAGTTGACGAAAAAGAGCACAGCAGCGAGTAATGCGTCTCTACCTGCATCGTCGTTCTCAACGTCGCCTAATGCCTTGGGGTGCTCTATGACGTCTTGTAGAGATTTAATAGCTCTATGTCGCGCATGTAAGGCATCTACTAGGGAGTCGGCTGCGGGCCGCGGGCATTTATGCCAACGTGCAGCATTACAAAAGTGTAAGGCGGATGCTGCAATGACGATTTCCCGAAGAAATGGATACTTATGAGATATGGGAATTAGATCTCTAAATGGATTAGCACCACGACGGGGTGAATCATAAATAATGAGATCTTGACAGAAACGAGTGGTGTCTAGATAGATACCATTAGGCTGGCGGTGAACACTAGTGGGGGTAAGTTGGGAATGGGACTCACAATAATTGAGATAATGTCGTGATGATGTGTTTAGGTCTTGGAACAATGGATCCAACAATGTAAAATTGGGAGACCAAAATTTAGTATTTTGAGGGAATACGACACATCGGTTATCGTATACCGGATTATCCGGTTGGGACTTGACATGCTGCCGAGTTTTGGGGGTGGAGTAGACCGAAGGCTTTGCCGATATTCGGTCTCCCGGAGCCTTCCTGTCAACCCATTTATACAGCTTTCCGTATCCAAGGCATTCTTGTCCGGTGCTTGTACATTTATAGCACACGGGGATAGATCGGTCACATCGTAGGCGTCGGCTGCGGCAGTTATGGCAAGCCTTTGGCGCAACCATGAGGTATGATTAGGCGCCGAAGCCGTGAAAGAGGAAAGAGACGTGAGTAACTAAAGCAACAATAGTGGATTGTTTAAATGAATAACTGGTGCTACCAGATCAAGGGTATTAAATCTGACGGGGATCTATAGCTTGCTTCAAAGTTTAAGTGCGGTCTAGAATAATAGTCTTGCGTTGATCTTGTCAACTCACAGGTATGTGCTTGGCGTCTGACACTGCCTTGCTGAGAAATCGGAGATCTGAGAATGGACCCTTGGTGACTCTCGGGAGTTATGTAATAAAGCGAATAAGAAACCGGCGATGTTTGGTCAATGAAGAATATTTCGATATTTCATTACAACACGATTTGTAAAAAGTTCTTTAGCAAGCGGAGTCAACGGGGCGACGTTTAAGCTTTAACATCATGTACAAATGTGTTTAACCTATTTGACTATGCCCCAAAGGGTAGCCAAGACTCAAGCTGTGCATTGTTGGGTCCAGTATAATATTCTCTTAGTTTCTTCTTTACTAATATTGACCAATTACAAGTTTCAATACCCCGGAAATACTGTAGTACCCAGCGCTTTTGTTAACATCCACATCTTCGATTGCATAATTTGATGGGAGTTCCCAATATGGTGGCCAAGATTCACCTCCCGCAGGTTCGACGTGACTTTTCATGACTAACAAGACGGTGACTAGATCTTTTCTAAGTCTTTCCTCAGGTGACCGCTACATAAGAATTCAACATGTCTCTTCTGCTAGTATTTAGCAATGGCATTCGGTGGAATCAGTTCGAGAGATTCCTTAATTTATTGCTTTTAACTCGGACAATATCGGTTAGCCTAATCTAGTGAAATCGTTGCCCTCGACAGAGTCTGATACGCCATGGCCAGGTCAATAGAAGTTAATAATGGGATATTCGATTCGAGCCTCGAGACCCCTGAAGGTGGGAACTGTGAAGCCTTAAGTAAAGTCGATATCGAGCGTCTCGGTCGTCAGCGACCAGAAACTCTTGCCAACTGGGCCGCCGAGGCCGGCTTCGTTTTCGCTGTGGTCGCATCGCTATGTATGAGCGAGTACTTTATCAGCGGCTTCAATATAGTCTTGCCCGCGTTGGCCGACGCTTTGGACATACCGGAGTCACAACGAACATGGCCAGCCGGCGTGATAAATTTAACCACTGCTACTCTACTTCTGCCATTTTCTCGACTTTGTGCTATGTACGGTGGCAGGAGTGTGTTTTTAGGCGGCCACATCTGGCTCTTGATCTGGTCTATCGTCTGTGGCTTCAGCAAAAACGCTACTATGCTAATAGCAAGCCGTGCGATGCAGGGCATAGGCGCTTCTGCGTTTCTTCCAGCCGGCCTTGCCCTCCTTGGCCAGACGTATCGACCCGGTCCTCGCAAAAATCTTATTTTCAGCTTGTATGGTGCATCTGCCTGTGTAGGGTTCTATTTCGGTATCATTATAGGCGCCCTTACCGGACAGCTAGCTGACTGGACTGTCTACTTTTGGGTCGGCTCAGCATTCGTATTAGCTGTCATCATTACCGGCTTTTTCACCATCCCCCGAAATCTTGGCCACAATGACCCGGACGTACGTATGGATTGGTGGGGAGTCTGTACAATTGTACCAGGATTAGCACTTGTTGTCTACGCGCTTACGGACGGCGGAAATGCACCGGATAGCTGGCGTACGCCTTATATCTACATGACCTTCATAGTGGGTGCCCTCCTGCTCTGCGCCGCGGTGTACGTCCAAGGCTGGGTCTCGGCGCAACCGTTACTTCCAGCTGACATATTCCGACCGAAATATATGAAGCGTATCTCTGCCTTCATATTCTGCGGGTTCGGGGTGTTTTCAATTTTCTTATTCTACGCTAGCTTTTAGTAAGTTATTACAGACTATCTATTCCATCGGTAGGTACGTACTAATTATCGGAATCAGTATCGAGGAAGTTCTTGATGCAACCCCTATACAGACTGCCGTGTGGTTTATACCGCTGGCTCTAGGTGGTTTCATACTTGCAATTACGGGAGGGTTTGTTTTACACATACTTTCGGGGCATATATTGCTGATTGTTTCCGGTATCGGTTATGTCCTCTGCGTATTGCTATTCCCTCTCATACCTGCGCAAGACGAATCAAGTGGGATGTCAACCAGTCATCTTTATTGGTCTTACATATTTCCTTCGATGATATGCGGTACCATTGGCATCGACATTACATATAATGTGACTAACGTCTTCGTCACAACATCCATGGCCCGACGTCATCAAGCTACTGCTGCTGGACTCATCACGAGTCTTGGATATCTCGGTATGGCGTTTTGGCTCGGTGTTTCTGAGCTGGCTATCTCGACTTGGGCTCGGTCTCATGCAGCAGAGAACCCTGATCTTCGTGAAAGATATCAAGTTGGGTTCTGGACGGGAGTCGGGGTGGCAGGTTTCACTCTATGCTGCGCCGCGACTTCGAGGATCGGTCGAGCGTCGGCCGAATTAACAGCAGACGAGAAATATGAATTAGAGAACAATGTCGCCTAGGAATAGGTTAAATAATGATGAGATAACTGTATATAAACACCAAACTAGAAGGATATAAATGCATTGGATTGGATAGATTGTTGTTTGAGCATGAATGTTTTTAAAAAAAAGAAATAATGAATATTTCGGTATGCTGGCTAATTCAATAATATCTCATTATACGATTAGATTAAACTCAATTATCATTTAACCATGATCATTACGAACTCGAATTTCCTTATCGGCTGACCCAAAAACCCCCACGTGCTTTTCGATGCTCTTCGTGATCACCTCTAATGTTGCTGTTGTCAACTACTTACCTCTCTACCTTTACCTCTATCTACTACATTCTTGTCAATGATATTGTTAATATGGATACTATAAATGGCAATCTAGGCGCACCAGTATTAGAGACGCGTCGTCGCGCGTATCCAAAGCCGTCCATCGTGCCGCTTCTAGTTTTGTTGCTATTGGTCAATCTTGGGACTACTCTTTATCAACTACCGCTAAATAGAGTCATCGAGAAGCGTCTCTGTCGGGAATACTATATCATTCACGATCCCTCTATCATCGATCCTGATGGAAACATCGGCGAAAAGGATTGTAAGAAGAATGCTATCCAACAGAGCCTAGCTTGGACAACTGGGACCATGGAAACTTTGTGGATTGTCGGAGGCGAGTTAAATATAGTAAATTACTTCGGTTTGAAAGACTAACATCTAAGATAGACTTTATTATGACTATTCCTTTAGGGTTCATAGCTGAGAAGTACGGCCGAAGGACCGTCCTCTGGCTCAACCTTATACCGAGGCTCTTTATGCTTGCCTGGGCTGTGGTAGTCGGCTATTTCGAAGAGAGCTTGCCTCTAAAAGCCATTGTTGCCGGCCCAAGTCTTTCGGTGTTCGGCGGTGACTGCGTTTTTAATTCCATCATATATGCTCTTGCAGCTGGTTTAACAGAAGACAATGTCGCTAGGTACGAGTTCTACGGATATATTGACCCCCGCCAAAGTACTGACAATGGGAATATAGAGCAACTTATTTCAGTTGGATTAACGCTGTGTCATATGTAGTGACATTTGTTGGTCCCGGACTTGCTGGTGCAACTATGACCTTGAACCTATTTCTACCATTTTTAATCGGTATCTGCCTATTGCTGTTGGCCATTCCCACAGTATCACTTCTGGTAGACCCGACGCATATTCCAACAGCATCAGAAGACGAGCAACGGCAGCCTCTCATCTCATCCCCCATATTGAAGGCTCAAGAAACAGATACATCCATCCTAAAACCCGTTATCGAGCGCATTCGTACCCTCTATTATATTGTTAAAAGTCACCCAATGAACCTCATTCTCCTACTAGTTAGCTTCTTTCTCACTTCCCTTGCGAGCTCCGACACCAAACTTTTACCACAATATATATCAAAGAGATACAATTGGGATTTTGCTAAAGCTGGCTACCTCTTATCCGCGAAGGCTATCATGAATTTTACGCTTCTTACTTTCGTAATCCCAGGCATTCTAAGGTCCAAAGCCTCTGTTAATCAGCCCCAATCTCAGTCTCTTTCGGACAGAGACAATGTTCGTTATGCCCGGATCTGCTTAGTCGTCTCCGTCCTAGGTGCATTAGCCATTGCTTCTGCAGTTACAATTTGGCTCTTATTTCCATCTCTTCTACTGTACGCACTTGGGTCCGCGTTGCCCGTCTTTACCATGGGTTTGTTGAAATCTCGATCTGTGTCGCCAAAGGATGAAGACCAGCCAGCAAACTCAACCGAGCCAGAAACACATATATTCTCTATCGTCATGATGGTGAAAACTCTTGGTTCTCTAGTAGGGGCACCTTTGATGGCAACATTGTGGATTCGAGGTATTACGACGGGCGTTCTAGGTATCCCTTATTTAGTGAGCGCAGCTTTGTACATTACCGCAATCGCTGTATTTGCTGGTATTAGAGTCCCATGAATATGATAATACAGTGAATAAAAGAAGCGCAATATCTATTGAGGAATTAACCTAGAAACGTGAGCAATAGCTTAAGGCAGCGTACAATAAGAGAGACTCGCTAGTTGTTACTTCAGGATGTATCATGTTTGACAGTTTCCAACATAACAATAGGCCGTTCACTCCGCAACTCGGGTTTTACTAACTCCTACGTCCGTGAAAGACTATCTATTAATGGTTTAAGAATAGCCCATATATGAGGTACAGTTTTAATATACTCAACACATTAGATTAAACAGTTCATCTCGTCTTATCTATACAGGATATCCGAGTTTGCGAATCACTTCCAAGATTTCAATAGCAGACGCTGGTTCGACCGGTTTCTCCCACGCCTCGCCATTTTGTGCCATATACTCTCTTGTTTGCCAGTACTGTAATGTACTTTGTTCGAATATCCTATATACTTCACCCCCGATCCTGCGGGCGTAGGAGCCATCCCAGTTTATTGATGGAAGCCATATTGCAGAATCTCTAAGGTTTCCCTCTTTGGTCCATGGCAACTCGACGCATTTTTCTCTGGCCGGTATTTCGTTCGGTTGTCGCCATTGCATTCCCGCTATTGGAAGTTGATCGCCAACAAATATCTCCTCCAAGAGCTGCCAGATGCGCCGACGATTGTGTAGGCCTTTGGGAACATGTTTTAGGACATTGTGGTAACCAGTACAGGCCCATATGTCTTCATCATATTGGAATTCCCCGCGAGTGGGGCCGGGTGCAAAGACTTCAATATCGTTTGGAACATCGAGGCGAATGCCCCCATCCACGCTACGAGTTAACTGCCGGACGAGGAGTTCCCAATTCCATTCGAATTCCGGACCTCCCGGGCAAGGCTCGTTTGCTTTGTGATCTATTTTGTTGGTGTCTATATCCCACAGCCAAGGTAGAAGCCCTTTGCCGGCCATCATGAACTCATTCTTCCAAAAATACTGCGGTAGTGTATTGTTAACTTCGAGGGGTAAGTCTCTAAAGGACCGCAAATGTGAGAGGATGATCTGAAAGATATCCTCAGGGAGAGCCATAAGGTGGGCTTGGGGGCTATGAGCCTCATCTTCAATTATACCACGGCGAACCGGTTCCAAATTGGCGAGAAGCGTATCGGTGATATTATCAATATCGATTGGATCACTTAAGAATGTCTGATAATAGTATTCTTATAAGCTAGCAGACTTTAGTCGCTCGTAGGTGGGTATTATAACTCACATATAAAAGATTGAATTCTACATCTTGTGTCGGTCCAGGCCACTGAGCCTTATGGTGCTCTCTTTCATAATAATCGTAAAATTGACCTATTTCCCAGAAATCGCCATCCGGCCGGTACCAAGAAGTTGGCCCAAGCGTATAATTCGCAGCGAGCGAAGCTGCGCCAAACATATGCGAAACAGCATGTCTCCAACGCAGGGCAAGGAACAAGCAACGCATACTACCAATATACCTATGTAAAGAGTTCTCTATGACTCTTTTAGCCATATTAAGACAGGCGGAATGTATGGGTATGTACGAGCGTTCATCAAATGTTTCAAAATCCCAATTGTGAATGTTCACATCACTCTGGGTTCCATCCGGCTTGAAGAGGAAAAAACATGGTCCGCCTACATGTTCCGCCTTATGCTCGCTAATTTCTGATTGTTTAGCAAATGGTTGAAGTAGAGGTAAGGATGACGGATGAGTTTGAGGATGCGAGACGCCCTGGTCACTGAGATTCTCGTAAGTAAAGGATGGTATAAGCTGCCCCATTTCATCATCCGGGTCGCAGAGCAATATAACATCGTCTAGCCATAGCTCATCTCTTGCCAATATTGCAATAGCATCGTCGTTATTAAATTCCGGTGGAATAGAGACAATTCGTTCTTCTGTAATCCAACCATTACCACCAGCGGATCGAAAAGGAGAGCCACAAACGGGACATTCTAATTCGTGCTCACGCCAAGCGTTCCTTTCCATAATGGCAAAGGTGGGGAAAACAGAGGGATGACCGATTTGATATGAATTATGTGTAATATTTAGCGGTGCTAATGATTCAAGTTGAGTACTGAAAAGCTTGATTTCTTGTAATTTCTTGAAGAAACTGCGGGGTTGCATGTGGCGCTGCTTAAAAGATGTGAAAGTGAGACATCTATTCACAAAATTATGCTTACGAGGTACATAGGATAAGAACTTATGAAAATCGGTATTGCTATGTTCTTGATAAATAGAACTGATAGAAAATAGAAGTAGGTACAAGAGAGCTAGTCTTTTCGTCTTGGCAAGACTGAGATTTTAGACTCTTGATCGTTTGGTGGCTTTATAACAGTAGTCGTCATAGCTAAACAAGTAGCCATTGTTAATATTTGCAGGACAGTCACACGAATTTCATATTAATATATTGCTTTTTTTTCTCTTTTTTTTTTCTTTTTTTTTGACACTCTTCTTTGGCCGTTCTTACTATTTGGATTTCTCTTCCAAGCATGTCGTTTTCACCTTAGCGGGTAGCATTATAGACTACCATAAATACGTTCCTTCACATCACCCAATGTCCATTTATATCTTTACCTTGCTGACCGTTATGGCAGCCACCACTCAAGTTCCTATGATAGGTTCTACGTTTCTATCAACCACGACCCCAACAACTTACGACAACAAAATTCGCGATGTACTTAACGATATACTACCTCAAGTTGACGCAATCCGGAAGACTGGAGGAGCAGCGGGGATGTCTATCGGCATCATGTATCAAGGCGAGGTTATTTTAGAGCATAACTTTGGTTTTGCGAACCTGGAAGCAGAAGGAGTTGCAAACTCGAGTACGCGATATCCATTGGGGTCTTTGACAAAAGCTTTCGTCGCTACTACGGTCGCTCAATTGGTTGATGAAGGTCTCCTCACCTGGGATGAACCTCTCAATTCTTATATACCTGAGCTTTCTTTCGACTCCGATGCCTCTTTAGCCAGCCGCATGACTTTGATCGATCTCCTCTCACATCAAACAGGACTTAGTCGTCTTGATATCATGTGGCTTGGTGCGAACGGAGAAGTCAATATCCCCAAGGAATTCACTGTTACCATGTGCAATTCTCTTCCATCTATGTATCCATTCCGCTCCACGTGGTTTTATAACAACTAGATGTATGCTTTGGCTGGCGAGATTATTGAACGCGTCACTGGGCTGCCGTTTGGTAAAGTTCTGGCTACCCGGTTCTCGATAAAGTTGGGCTTACTCAAACAACTATAATACAGGGAGAAGTACCACCTAATTCGACAGCTCTGCCGTACCTTGTTCTGGGAGACAAATCTCTATCGAGGGCAGCAGACTTAGGGATAATGGACGGGACACTTATGTCCACCGCTGGTGACATTCGTAGTACCGTACATGACATGCTTAAATGGGGTCACGCAGTCCTTAACCCTTTTCGCGGTGAGGACAGTGTCCTTAGTGGCCTTGATACTATCCTCTCTGGCCATAGCTTCATAAAACGATCCTATTCTTTCGACGAACTTTACACATTGGGCTTTATCAAAGTAACCACACCAGCAGAGTTTGGTAAACTTGGTTTCAACCCCTCACTGGTTGACAAGGTGCCGATCTTAGGGATGAGTTCAGAACCGCGGCAGGTCTTTTATCACAATGGAGCTATTACCGGTTACAACAACTGCTTCATGTTAATCCCAGAGCTTCAGGCGGTGATAGTAGTATTAACAAATTCCCTATCCCAGGGGGATACCGCAGACTGGGCTGCTCAGGCGGTCCTCCAGGCCGTTCTAGAAACTCCGTCTACGAGAGACATGCAGCCTCTTGCCGAACAGGCTTCCGGTAAATGGAGATCAACACATGAAGCTATGTCCGAAGCTCTAAAATGAGATCGCATCCCGGAAACTAAGGAGCCACCACATAATGAGTTAGTAGGCATTTACTGGCACGGAACCAAAGCGCTGTATCTGGAGGTATATGAAGATGATGGGTCCCTCAAGTTTAATATTAACGGAAAGCCAAGTCAAGAACATACACTTTCTCATTACCATTATGACAGTTTTATATTCCTACCAACATCAGATGATCGCATTCGTCGCGGGCTGTTTCACTACGGCACTTCGGCTTGGGTGCTTCAATTTGAGAAGGTTACAGGGCGGAGGTTCAGTAGAATCATTTGGCACATGGATGGATGGGATAGTAAGGGTGAAGTTTTCATAAAGTCGTAAATTTATATCGGAAGGATTAGGATAGCTATAAACCATTTGATTACGCAGGACTCGTTTGACAGATCCCATCTACTGACATTAAATAAAGTGAGGTGTTTATTTCTTGCTTTACTATGTTGTAATTTAGAACTATGCCAGGCTGTTGGTCTTGTAGGAAATCCACCACTGGGATTTAGTTAACAATTGTTTAACCCCCATTCTTATTTCTTACTTATCCTCACTATTCCTATTTCTTCTATTTTCCATCTCGAGTATATTACTCTTCAGAAGCCAAAACACTACTATATACCTAAGTAAGGACGGTACTTAATCAGGTGCTCCATTATTTTATTTTCTTGCCTAATCTGTCTTCTCAGATCGGTCACTTGCTTAATACCAGGTAGGTTGAGAGTTTACCTCAGGGAGCGGGAGAATTTTAACTGTAATACACTCACGACAATTAGTATCATTAATTGGAGTGAATGTGGTTGTTCGGGTTGTGAGTTCGGATTCAGATTCAGATTCAGAGTCAGAAGCTTCGGAATCTGTAAATGATTCCGAGTCAACACAGTATCTAGGCTTCGTAACTCTCGGTCGTAACTTATATCGGCATGACGCGGGTTTCATCCTAGTCTCTGATAAACCAGACTTTGGCGAATATACCTTTGGCGATTTAGCTTCCAGTAAACTCATCTTTGGTGAACCAGCTTTCGGCGAAGTCGCCTTCGTTACCTTCCATCTACGGCGATCATCAAGCCAAGTAGACCTCTTCCGAGCCGCCTTGAGCGATTTTAAAATTTCGAATGCCATGTCCGTGTTTAAACCACAGTCGTTACGAACTTCAAACTTTGCTCGACCTTCAGGGCCCGACTCCGTCTCACAAAGCGATGTACCGTAATAGTCACAAGGACGCCACGCACTTGCTGTGTTAGTAGTAGGAAGCACCATAATGCCATATGATGCTAGATAGAAATTACCCCCTTTGGCAGTATCGTCGGGGGCATTGACGGTGCAAGCGACAATCCAGGAATTTCCATTCGCCTCTGTATGCGTATGTTTCGCATAAAAAACACCTGCCATTCCCGATGTCGGGGGCAGTTCTAGACCTTGCTCACCTGTGTCGAACGCGACGTCTTCACCACCTACCCTAAACGTGAAGGTTTCGTCGTCCTTCATCATTTCCACCTGAGGGAAGTTGTCATTGCGAATAGTATCATTGCAATTAGCAGTGACCTCAGGGGGGAACCGAGACTTCATCAAGTTCCACACAATCCCAGCCACACCCTGTGCCGTATTATTCAGCTCGTTCTCCCCATTTATTTCCTCATCCGTGTTCATCTTTATACAAGACGTAGCCAGTTGGATCCGGGGACCATGTCGTGAGCTACAAGTATAGCCAAAGTGGCGGAGCATACCTAGGTCGTCGCGCTTGTCATCCTGGTGACTCTTAATAATTTCCCGGCACACTCTCATCATTACCTTTTGAAGGTCTTCGTCAGGTATAAATTCACGAAGAACTGCAAGGACAGTTTCTTTGGTTTCAATATCGCGGAATATAACGCTCTCCTCTCGCGGTACGACATACTTAAGGCGGGAGCAGTCAAGGCCCATGATTTCCTGACACAATCCTTTGTTACACCGAGGGTCCCTTAGCAGCTTACCTTCCCCATACTCCTGCCATCGGTGCCTCCCCTCAAGCGTTCCCGTGGAGAAAAGGTCAGCCGATGGATATGGATATTCAAGTTTTGATAGCTCAACTACCTTGATCTTGGAAAGGAACTCATCTCTCTGGCCTGACGACCAATTTAGACCTAGATCGTCTATAAGCCGCTTATTAGCCATAGCGTCTACCCCTATGCTGAGAATAAATAGTTCAAGGAGTGTCAAGTATTAATATGCTTCGAACATGCACGACGATAGAGTAGTAAAGTGTAAAATACTAAAGTCGATTAGTTGGTATTGTAGATTATCTGATAGAAAATATTCGTTAAATAGCACCCTGATAGAATTACCTAGGTAGCATATTTATATCACTAATTGTGGAGGAATGCTTGGGTAGACAAGAGCATTATACTTGACTATAATGGTTTTGGTTTCTTTTAGCACCAATACTTCTTTACCCCTAATATAACAAAGCCCGAGGCAGAGGCCGTTGACAATGGACAATTAGATCATTTCTTTAGGACAAACAATATCCTACATGGTTATTAGTATACGTTGTAAGTAATACTTGTGACTAGTGAAAAATGAAGACAAACCTCTTAATGCCTTCTCGGAGAGCATCCTCTGGAAAGGAATACACGAGGCGGAACCCACCAGGCTTCGGAGCGTGGTACTGCCCCCCTATTGCCATCGCAACACCTGCCTTTTCAAAACGTTGAGAAAGTAATTTTTCAGCTTCCCAAGCATCCCCTTTAGT
Source organism: Daldinia concentrica (assembly GCA_902805455.1). Lineage (NCBI taxonomy): Eukaryota > Fungi > Ascomycota > Sordariomycetes > Xylariales > Hypoxylaceae > Daldinia > Daldinia concentrica. The sequence continues at coordinate 1,498,005 of CADCSW010000041.1, read as the reverse complement.
CTCCCCTAGTGGTAAGAAGGGGGCTAAGTCAAGCCATATAAAAAGACCGGCATTCCTAATTCCTTGTCAGAATAGAGAAGTTATTTGGAATTCTAAGCTCGGACTGTAATTTCACATACCCCTTCTTATGAAAACCGACACCTGCTTGATTAAGGAGGTCTTCGGCTATCAAGCGATTCTGGAGTAATAGATTTTGCGACTTCTCGAGGAACTTCGTCACATACGCTTGATCGTCGAGAAACTTGGCGGCGAGGTCCATTGAAAATTGGGAGGGCGAAGAGAAACAACTAATGTCGACATAAGCACAATATGCTAGGGTTTGTGAATGATGATACCATACCATATAGCGCGAGCTGCTTTAGTAAATTCCTTGTTCCGAGATATAAGACAGCCTAGTCGCATTCCAGCGGCACCGAAATCCTGGCCGTAGTGTCAGAACTGTTATGTTGAAAGCGAAAGGTATATATATACTTACCTTCGACATGCCGTAAAGTACATGCACCTGAGTAGGATCAATGATTCCATTAGGGTCGATGGACAGTGCAGAAGTGAATTCCTCAGACGGACCGTCATTTCGGCGGAAGACTGAGAGGGCGTATATTTCATCGCTTATCAGATGAATTCCTTTTGATGCACATAAACGCATAAGCCCAACTAGTGTCTCGCGAGCATAGCATCGTCCTACGCGAGATTATGAGCTATACTTTATCGTTTAGAAATCAACGTTACCACTTACCTAGGGGATTGTGAGGGTTACAGATTACTAGCGCTTTGATATTAACACCGCGTGCTTTCGCGGCTTCGAAACCCGCCTCATAGGCTGCGACGCAGTCTGGGGAGAACTGTTCCGTGTCCCCAACATCTACGTACTCTAGGATTGCGCTTCAAAAACATAGGTGTTAGAATTGGAGATGAGACAGTCGTAGAAATGGTACCCACCCAGTTCTCATGGTCAAGTCCCTATAGAAGGCTCCATAGACAGGCCCGCCAAGCAGGATGCCCTCCTGGTTATCCGGGTTACAGGTGAGTAATGCACTAGCTTCGTTCAAAGCCGTTACCCCGGCCGCGAAGGTGATTTCCTCCGGATCAATTTCGTGAGCTGGTTTGAAATGCGCGTTCAAGTGTTTTGTCATGGCGGCTCGCAGCCGTACCGTACCGGTATACCCTTCACCATATGCGCATAGTTGCGGATCGAATTGGTTCTAGGTACCGAAGTCTTAGCAATCTTTAGTTGAAGGTTTAATAGGCATGAGTCTTACATGAGTATTGATGAACTCGGTCAATTCTTGATGCACAAGCCACTAGGTGTTATATCAGTACTTCCGCTATAGGAATAATCTATTTGTTACCGACTTACGTTTTCGGCAAACAAAAAGTTCACAGGTCCGGTTGGGTTGTTCGAGGCATGGTAGTTGTTTAAGTTGCCATGGGCGAAGTAGAAATTCGCCCAGCCTTTTCCTCTAGTAGATATCATTGTGGAGATACAGGAACAATATTAAGTAACACAATTGTAAACGAAGCTTAAATGATAGGTTTTGAATGGTGTACTGGAGTTATTTGATATTGGAACCCCTATAATACTGGTCAATGGGGAGGTTAAAATATAGTTAGTTTACAAGGAAGATTCTATATACATCCGTTTTGAAGCGAGCACGGAGAGCCGGAGTGGGCTTCGGCTAGTGATACCAACGCCCTTCGGGTGGATCTCGTATTTGATTGGTTTTCGGTTGGTAATGATTAACCGCTAGCGATCCCATTTGGCACATACCCACTTTGTGGCATAGGTTTACACCAAAACTACTACCTTTTCAACCTTGAATGATATTATGTATAATGAAGATATAAATTTAAGACTGGATTCATTTAATACCTTATAAGGCTTTATTACTAACTATATATTTTCAATAAAATGAAAAAATTTAGTTGTAGCATAATTGCTATGGTTATTGCATAATATAAAGAGTATATCGTTTTTGTATGCAAATTAGGTATAAAAATAAGTATTTTTTAACAATATGGGGAATTAGAATACTATAATAATAAAGCCTTATATTTTAAATTTAAATTTGGTAATAAGATATTCCAAATCCCTTATATATATAATATACAATTGGTTATTATTGGTTTTTTTTGTTGTTGAGGTATTTAAGTTCGAAAATAGCCTTATATTAAATTTTATTATATTTGTATGGGCGAAACTTTTAATTTGTGTATTAGGCTACTTAATTTAATTATAGTCATAAAACTTTGTAAATAGCTTAAGATTGATAGTATTAACTTTTTAATGATAATAGTTTTAAATATGGAATGTTTAAAAGTAAGTTATCGTAAAGTCTTTTTACACCTAATTTGTATGTGATATTTTATATAGTATATTAAAGTACCAATTTCTCAATAATAATTACCCCAATTACAATATTATATATATAATTATAAACATAAATTAATTCTCTACTAATTAGTATAAGTTTCAAATTCTTTATTACCAATATATATGATATTATTCAAGGTTGAAAAGGTAGTGTTTTGGTGGGAAGTGTCTCACAAAGTGGGTATGTGCCAAATGGGGGCCACAGCGGTTAGAGTATTTCCTAAGTTTTATTTATTGTCTACAATGTTGAGATTTCGATATCGATTCAAAACAGGTTACTGGTTCTAAATACGATAAAGCTCAACAGGATATCTACCTACTTAAGTAATTACCTATGTAGCCAGGAATTATACGGACATTGATCTCATAATAATGAAAGGGGATGAATTGAAATGAAGTATGATATTAGTAATTACTCCATGTTATTTACCGTACTATTTCTTCTCGTAAGATATTTAGATTCCTTGAAATAATTTATCGTGTAGATAATCTTGACGCGATGATTTCTTGTGGGTCGGATGGTGGTGTTAGTGGGAGCCATTGACTTTGAACCGAATGAATGCATATTTGAGCCGGCATGGGAATGAGGAAACACAATTAATATAAGAAAATATTTAAGATATAATATTATTGCGGGATATTTAGAATGACATATCTCTTATGTGCCTAGAAGTATGTAATATGTGATTTTGGTGTGGTCTTTCAAAGTACGGGCTTCGAGTATTCTTTATATTAATTTACAATTTACTATTGACAACCCCCCATTGTACCTGTATGATACATTTCAAACGCCCAACTCTTTTGCGACTTTCCCATAACTACCTAGTAATTGACCATACGCTTACTTAAGAGGTAGTTTTAAATGATCTATTATGGATAAGGGGTATCGAACGTATCGAACTGTCCAACTACCATGATAATGCGTGGCTTGTGGGGCACAGATAGTATGTAGTGTTCTAAGTTGCTCCTTGTTAGCTCCTCCGTGGCGATTTCACGCGATGCATCTTAAGCAAGCATTCGTAACTACAGTTGGCGCTATTTTTCTCAAGTTCGATTCGGTTTAATCAAAGTACATCATGGTACGATTGGCAGCATAAGCGAAACGTCTGCTATTTTTACACGCCACATATTTTACATGTTTTGAAGCCTTATTGTAAGAAATCCGTTTTGATGGTGTTAGATGAGAAAGTCCAAGTACATTCCATAATTTCACATGTAACCTTCCTACCTAGTATCTTTATTCACTACAATTGGTTGATTTCTTATTCGTAATTCAATACATCTCACTTGACTAGATTTATTTTAGTACCTACATAAAATCATATTCGGTCGCCCCTTGACCGGTGTACCTATTAGCAAATATCTATGTACTTAAGTAATTTAAGAGGCCTGATTGGAAGTCTTCTAACCTCTATGTGGGTATAACTCCCGCACCGTCGGACAGAGGGACAGTTTCTAGCGCCGCTCAGCCCTAAAAGTTTGCGACGCTAAAAGTTGTTTTCTGCATGCGCCTCTGTAATGGCCTGAAGGGCCGCTGTTGCCCCGAAAGTTTACCCAATGATGTATGCCGATTCTTGCCGTTCCTGCCGTTTCCCCAGTCATCTTTTCAATCTTAAAGCTCGGCGCCGGTGGACAATAAAATCAAGAACAATCCGGTCGGTGAAACCCAATGATGTGTTATATGATTCCACCCCTTCTTCTCAGCCGCCAAGTTATAGTTGCACTTCTAGTCGACAAACGCGAGATATGGCGAGTGCCGTTTATGTTAAATGTTGTCGGACCGAGGACCGTTGAAGACTCGGTAAAGTCGAGGATCAGCCGTTGAGATACAAGTCGGGCGAGATCTGCGCTTGAAACAACATGCACACGTGCCACTTTGCTTCTGATCTGCGCTGGAGGGGTTCAGCTAAGTAAAATATTGTCTTAAGCTGGATCAATAGAGTTATAACTTTGAAACGATTAAGTTATACTCTTGTAAATACTCATAATTCCTTAAGTAAGAAGAAATGATATTATGTTAATTTATTTATCGCATTGAAAGTATCTTTATACTTACCTAACTACTTGTTTAATTTAGTTATAACTACTTATACTTATATTCAATTCAATTGTAATAAGTCCATACCAAATTTAGGCATATTAATAACAACATGGCAAAGAATTCAATGTGTACGTCGATAGAATTTCCTAATAGTAGTTCGCTAGTTTCCTCAGAAGGGCAGGTCTCTTATCTACTCCAGGTACAATTACGGCATCGTGCATCCCAGCTCACAGACCCTGGAGAAACCTGGCGGAGCTGAACCCTTGAATACTAGTGTGGTGTACTGAGGATCCTGCGTATACGTATTCTGAAGTGAGTTGATTGGTTTCTTGGCAGAACTTGGCCCAGAGCCTAGCGTGGCTGCACGAATAAGAGAGGAATATGTAATACTTAGCGAGTATACTACATGTTAAGTAGGCAAATTTAATTTTCCTGCCTGCGTCGTATCTACTCTTGGCGGGACCACGGTATGAATGACATGCATAGTAGAAGCATGGTACAGTGTTCATTTTTGTTAACGACCTATACCTAAACCGGGATCCCGGTGATCTTGGTCGTAACAATGTTGCTGGATGCATACTCGACCGCAACGACGACATAACACAAACCCGGTAGACTTTAACATTGCAACAATATACAACTAATTGATTCCCGACTAATAGTAACTCAATTGCCCGGCGACTCGGCGCTGAGCCGATCCGGCTGACCATCACGCGAACAGCGGTGTATCCCCCACTGATCCGACAATCAGGCCCCTTGTCGGAGAGGGGCGATAGCGGCTCATTTCCCCACCTTTGATGTAAGGCCCCTGTAAGCCATGATGACATAGGCCGGGTTAAGGTTACACTTAGGTACCCTACGGTCATGGGCAATAGGTACCTTGCAACAGGTACCTGGACGCTGTAATGTCTACTCTACAAAACTAAACTTGGTCGATCGCCTTCATTCCTTTCCTATTTTTTTCTTTTTCTTTTTATTTACCTTTCTCTCACCGAGTAATTGGATATCAGGTAGGGCATTTCGTTGCTTCATCCATACTATATTGTTATATTTCCGACCGCGGAAAAGAGAAGACGCCATCGCGTGCGCACTATAATGATATCGGGGCCACTACACTTCCAGCAATCTTCTTATACCCTGTGCAGCATTCCGCTCTCTCAGCGGAGTTCACTGTCGTGCTCTCAATATGGCGGTAGCACAAGACAAGTTTCAACCGGTGTCTGCACCACAGCCCCAGAGAGCTATGAGTGATGAGAAGAATGAAGGCTCAGACAGTGACATTCGCGAGACTTTGGTCGAAGTCTCAACTGAGAATCAACTCCTTCGCCACCTAGGTAACCGCCAAATCCAATTGATTGCCATCGGTGGCAGTATTGGTACTGCTCTCTTTGTGAGCATCGGCGGTGGTCTTGCCAGGGGTGGACCAGGAAGTCTTCTCATCGGGTACACTATCTATGCTATTATGGTTGGTATGGTGAACAACTCCATGGCCGAGATGGTTACCTACATGCCTGTCTCTGGATCTTTCATTCGAATGGCCGGTAGATGGGTCGATGAGGCTTTGGGATTCATGGCAGGGTGGAACTTCTTCCTCTACGAAGCCTGTCTCATTCCCTTTGAGATATCTGCTATCAATTTGGTGCTTGGATATTGGAGGGATGATATCCCCCCGGTAGCCATATGCATAGCATGCATTGTACTTTATGCGTATGTGACCCTCCTTTAAACTCATAACTATTACGACATTGGATGACAGATTAATTAACATGAAATAATAGCATTATCAATATTTTGGCCGTCCAATATTTTGGGTACGTGCATTGACTCCAACCCAACGACCCCAGAACCCCAGCATATCGCCTAGTATATCGTAGATTTGTACTCCACGAACCCCGCGACCGCTCAGACCAATTAGTTACCGTAATTAGTATCTTTGCTAATCTAGATCGTTTAGCGAGGCCGAGTTTTGGCTATCTAGTGGCAAGATCCTGCTTATCTGCATCCTGTACTGTTTTACTCTAGTCACGATGTGTGGGGGTAACCCCCAACACGATGCCTACGGTTTCCGGTATTGGTCAAATCCAGGATCTTTCGCCGAGTATATTCATGAGGGCGCACTGGGTCGATTTGAAGGTTTTCTTGGTGCTATCTTCTCTGCAGGTTTCACTGTTGTTGGACCCGAGTACCTTGCCATGGTGGCTGGAGAAGCAGAGCGCCCGCGGACGTACCTCAAAAACGGATTCAAGACCGTCTACTGGAGGTTCGCCGTCTTCTTCATCGGCGGTGCGCTCTGTGTCGGTATCGTCCTCCCGTATAACGATAATACGTTGCAGAATGCGGATACGGGAACCGCTAACGGCTCACCCTACGTCATTGCGATGCAGAACCTAGGAGTCGGAATACTTCCTAACATCGTCAACGCCCTCATGATCACCAGTATTTTTAGCGCTGGAAATGCCTATACATACTGCGCGATGCGATCCTTGTACGGCCTCGCGTGCGACGGTCAGGCGCCTAAAATCTTCAAGAAGACACTTAAGAACGGTATTCCAGTCTACGCTTTTGCGCTCGTCATGGTTTTCCCCTTCTTGTCGTTCCTACAACTATCCAACAACACGGCTCAAGTAGTAACGTGGCTTGCTACTCTTACACAGGGCTCACAGATGATTAATTACATTGTCATGAGTTTGACGTACATCTTTTTCTACAATGCGACTAAAGCGCAGGGCATTGATCGCCACACGCTACCGTACTACGGCTATTTCCAGCCATACTGTGGTTACATTGGCTTGGCGTGGATGATTATCATCGAGGCCACTTTTGGTTACTCGGTATTCTTACCTGGGCACTGGGACGTCGGCAACTTTTTTGCTTTCTACACAATGGCCATCGTGGCTTTCTGCACATTTTTCGGCTGGAAGATTTTCCGACGCACGAGATTTGTCTCTCCCACGCAGGCTGATCTCATTTGGGAGAAGCCGGCCATCGATGCTTACGAGGCTTCGTACAATGAGGCCCCGACCCGATTCCGCGACGAGCTGAAGGCTATGTTCCTTGGGAAGAGGAAGAAGGAGAACTACATGGGTGAAGACCCGAACTAGAAGTTGGGACTTACGCTTCAAGATCGTGACTTGATTCGAGCGACGCCGGAAACGGCTAGTAGATGGAGTCATAGTTTTGGTATACGCTTTGTCGTTGTTAAGTCATTCCATACTATTTATTACAAACTTCGAGAAATACCATGCCAAGCTTCTGAGTAAATAAATCAGAGATATGGTCAAATTCAATCACCAAGTTATAACCCATAAGTGAAATTTCCGTAAAAAGACGAGGTTTATCAATTTTAGACGCCGAGAGCTAGTCGTCACGTTTCCGCGTACTCGATGTCGGGGATCCTTCGGTAAGTTTGATAAGAATACTTATTTACGATATCAATACAAGGTATGATCGTTTAGGTACTTTAGGTAGATAAGTTAACAACTCCAGTCATGACTTGTGCATAATCATGTTTAAGTCCCAATCTCATTTTTTTGGGTCTCCGGCGGTGTACATCCGATAGTAGATAGATAAACAGATACTTAGCTCATAAAGCTATTGATAACGGTGATGACCGTTGTGTAGAGCATAGCAATAACGCCAACGATCATGAATAGGATATCTCCGACTTTAGCTTCCCACGACGTTGCAACGCCTTTATAATGTAGATATGCCGGATAGATGTAGACCAACGGGACACAAGCAACAGACCCGATCAACGCGACGAACCTATCAAGGTTAGAAGCACCCACTATCGAAAACGCCCCGCACCCAAGAACTATTAACGTCCTGAACGCATTCTTGATCCACTTCGTACGGGCGCTCTTCTTGCCCGAGTGAGAGCCAAAAACTCTACCCTCGATGATACGAATGGCAGGGAATAGCTGGACGGGAGTTCCAACAAGGACCGCGAGCGAGTAGAGGAATTGTACCGCATTGACAAACTTGCTGTCTTGGGGATAATTGTTGATGATTTCAATTTCTGTGTTTTCACCGAACGTAGCATAGCAGAGAGCGCCAACAGCAGTGAAAAGGACTGTGATGAGGAACATAACCATACCAAGAAGCCACTCGAAACGCTCTGGTTTGGTCATAGATGACTGGATTGGAAGAATGAGTCCGATGCCTTCAAATGTGAAAATGGCTGCCCCGATAGTCAAGGTGTACTTCGCCGGGTTGAAGAGAACGACACTTTCATGAATGCCATCGGATGCAAGGTGTGCAATATCGTAGTAATAGATGTAAGTTACACCAAGCAAGATGCAAGCATCTGCAAGAAGTGCAACAGGACCGAGCTTCGCTATGTTCCGTATAAATGCCAGGGGTATGAGAAGGATGAGCTGTATGAGAATCAAAGACGTGGGGGATAACGGACTGTCGCCTTGCAGAACGGCCTTCAGAAAAGAGGTCATGTTCTCGGCTACAAACACTATGCCAGCACAGACGAACCCCAGTTGCGACATAGTAATGGAGAACAATATTAATCCACGCATAAATTTTCCTGCTATTGCTTGGCCGATCTCCCCATAACCGCCGCCATACTTTGCCTTACAGGCGAGGAGTAAGTGGAACGCCAACATGGTAACTGTGGAGACAGCCAGCATGGTCAAAGAGGAGAATAGAATACCGCCATTGTTGAAGGCCTTGGGGAGAAACATGATTCCGGTTCCAATGAAAGCTTTTAACAAGGTAAAGAAGGTCTGCTTGGTGCTGGCGGTAGCGGAGCGCGGTGCACGCGAAGTCCTCCGTCGTCCAAGAAGCGGTCTCGTCTCGCTTGGCTCTTCCTCTTCTTCACCTTCTTCCTCGGAGAGTATTGCCTCATCATCCGAATCCGCAAGGTCTTCTCCAGCAAAGCTCCCGTACAGCTCCAAAAATTCCACGAAATTCCTAGTGACAGGGACCCTAGCAGCCCATATCTGGCGCTGCTGTCTTTGCTGTATGAAAGCTCTGCGGAAGCCTCCCGGGGCCAATTGGTCGCTTACGGTCAAACCATCGGGCCCCGTTTCCCCCATAATATCTTGGGGGTGGTGGAAAGTTGCAGCTCGCTTATGCATCTTAACCCGAGCAGCGGTCTTGAAGAGGTCTCGGTGTATATCACCTCCCTGGAGCTTTAGTGAGGATTCGCCCAATTCTTGATCTGTCGGATCCGGGCTCGAGGACGATGCACCACCAACAGAACTCCCGACAACTCCATCGAATTCGGCCGAATATCCGGATGGGAGATGTTCCGAGACGACTTGAGCGTCGTGCTTCGATTGATCTGATATGGGAACGTGGGCCATTGTGGACAACCAAAAAAGAAAAATGTAGGTCTAGATATTTTCTAAGCGTAAATGTACATGAGGATTCTTCTATTGGAAGTAAACGATAAGTATTCTAAATTTTGATATAGGTCTTAGTATAATGCATCTTGGATTTAGACTTTATGGTGAAAAGATGGAGGTGAAGCCGCTACACAAAGTGAAAGAATGACGGTGGCGGCTCTAAATAATGGAAGCTTCCACTTCATGAACTCATAGAAGAACGGTGAAACTTAAAAATCAGGCGTTGTATGGATCCAATCAGGCCGACAACTAGGACGATGCCAGGTGGCGGGCCCACGATACGTTCTTAGTAGTGTCTCTCTACAGCGCCGGTTTGTGCCGGACTTCACCACTAGAACCCGCTACAACTAGTTAGGTAAAGCTTTTGCGGGGTTAGTGGTACCAACATGACTGGCCAGAAAATTCTCGTAAATGCTAGTCAACTTTGTAGTGCTTTCAAGCTTACTCTATAAACGGTTGCTGCAAACGAATCAAACATCAATTAGCACACCCAATCATCTTCCAAAGGAAGGTGCAAATCTCGATTGGTCTAGTGGTCAGGATACCTGCTTGTCATTGAACAAGTTCGCAGGTGGCCGGGGTTCGATTCCCCGATCGAGAGTATTTTTTAGGGATTTTTCTTTTTACTCGCACACAACGTATGAACTACTATCTTATATTTCCTAAATATTCATTCCTTCCCGAAACTCTCCTTCCTTAACCATGTATTTTCGCAGTGGCATTAAGCAGCGTTCGTACGTTAATTTTATTTCCCTTGCACAGCCTTTCCCAGTAAACTTGGCATTACATAGTTTCTCTTAGTCAATCCCTCCTACTTCACCATTACCTTCGAATTGTTTAGTCAAGGTGCTATTATTTTTATTGATACCTAATTAAATTCAATATTCAGAGTCGCATTGCGCAGTATAGTTATCTACGTAGACGCTCTCCTAGTTTTATGAGTCAGGCGTTACGCTATTGACCTCGGGAAACCAACTTGACTTCTTCTCCATAGTGTATTGGAGCTGAACAAATTCCAGTCATGTCTGTGCCGTCTCGCTATGGAGCTAGCGTTACACCAGGTAAGGATATGGTTGCAATTTACTTCAATTTGTCCATTCGGAAACGTTACTATTTACAGCATTGCCCAGGTACTTACCTTACATAGGTACCTACCTAGGTAGGTAATAATAATTGGGTACTTTTTTGTTACTTTTAAGAAAATCTGTGGAAAGGTGAAAACAAGAGGACTCCTACGATACGAAGTTGGTTCTCTAAATAATGACAAAGAGAATCAATTAGCAACGTGCCACCCGAGACGATTTACGACTGCGACGGGGAAGAGTGAGAAGTGTATATAACGTCAAGCCTGCTGATTAACTCAACGTCGGCCGGTGGGAAAGCATTGGAATATTAGTATTAATAATGGTTGCCGGTATCCTAAATGAACCCGAAGGCTAAATTGGCCGAGAAAAACGGGATAAGAGCTCAATTAGCGGATGCTATGCCTAATAGAGGGATTACTAAACTTCATTGGGTGGGGTACTTTCGGTCATCGACCCGGCGTTTACGGAACCGGACGGACGAAATCATCCCCATCTTGTTGCCGTAGGATGGTTATCAGCGCAACTACTCCGTAACCCTATGCTTACGAAACGGATGTACTGTTTTAGAATGTATTACAGTAGACTCCCGTAGACTATTTAAACATGAGCATGTGCTGTAGTTGGAGGAGCACACTTCAAGCCAGCAGCACTTACACCTTTACATCTATCTACAAGACCAACTACCACCAAACTTTCTCAAACTAACTCCTTCAACCGGAATAATAAAAATGCCTTCCTACGTAGTAACCGGTGCATCTCGAGGACTCGGTGTATGTGTGGATATATGGCCTGGTCGAAAAGAAATACCTACTAAATCGTGAAATAGTTCGAGTTCATACGCCAGCTCTCCGAGGATCCAGCAGCAGTTGTTATAGGACTTGCTCGTAATAAAGAGGCCACCGAGAAGAGAGTATCTACTGAGATTGGACGCTCCAATGTCCATATTCTCCACGGAGATATGGATGATTATAAGTCTATAAAGGTGAGACAACTAATTTTAATCAAACACATGAGATGGACCATTGACATGGTACACAGAAAGCAGCAGAAGATACCGCCAAGATTACTGGAGGCAGCTTAGACTATCTCATCGCCAATGCTGCTATGCTTTCGGCAAAATCGGGCTACCTGACCCTTAACGAGATGTAAGGTTTTCTAGTTCTCAAAAATCCGTCAGAGCCATTCACTAACGCATATTAATCAATTAGGGCCGACGATCCCGAGGGTCTAGAGGAGGATCTAATCAATTCCTTCAAAACTAATACAGTTGGAAATATCCACCTCTTCAACTACTTTCTACCCCTGATCCGGAAGGGAGAAATCAAGAAAGTTATTTCGATCTCGACCGGTATTGCCGACTACGACTTGGTGAGGGAAATTGAGTTTGATATGTCCGGGCCATACACTATGAGCAAGGCAGCTCTCAACCTCGCAGTCGTCGAGTACCATGCCCAATTCCACAGTGAAGGGATCCTATTCTTCAGTATCTCACCTGGTGTTGTTGCGACGGATGGTCAAGATAAGGGGTTAAGCAATCGTGAGTTCTCCTTCCCCAACGGGTACATACCCAAAACCATTTATGTTACTAGCTATCACGTTCAGGAGTGTTTGCTAATACTTTCTTGGGGAAAGTCACTGGAAAGCAGCTCGAAAACTCCAAAAGGATGTTCAGCAAGTTCACCAAATACGCACCTCACTTCAAGGGTCTATTGACCCCAGAAGAGTCTATCAAGCTCGTCATGAAGGTTATTTACAATGCAAGCCTTGAGCGTGGGGATGGAGGATCATTTGTCTCTCATCTTGGAAACAGGCAATGGATTTAAGGACAAAGTAGATAGGTGATATATCAGGTACCTAGGTTTAAGCATGAAGAACAGCCAGCACCTTCGGAAAGGCCCCGGAAAGATATGAAACTTGGGAATACATTCTCCTCTCCACTAATATATCATTTATATACCTACAGTGTCATTCATATATTAGTCAAGTGTGTAGATTTCGATGGCCACCGGCGTTAAAATTATTTAAGTAGTGTTGCTAAAATAACGGTCCTCGGGAACAAATAGAGGTGCGTCCCTAATGCTCTAGAATATATTGATAACTTATTCTTTACCCCCTTAATCGGTATATGGGCGTTAATTAAATAAATAAGAAATATACCGGGGATTTTAGTCATATAACTCAAATAATATAAATCGCCGATTTCTCGAATGAAGCTATTTATGGTAATATCGCGCTATGCAGTCGGAGCCTTGTCTTGTCTTGTTTACGTGGTGTACTAGGGCATAACTTAATTTCGTAGATAGCTGTTTATTATAAATTATAGAATCAGCATATTAATTGTCACAACGAAAGAAAATAATGATAAACGAAAAATTACCACGTGGTAGATAATAAAATTTGACCTCTCACTTTCTACTATTATCTCATCTTTGTTCAAGTTTGCCGAGGTCGCCGACACTGATATAAATAGTTGACCACTCAGTATATAATAGCTACTTAAGGGATGCTAGAATTTTTCAATATGTCTCGGAAGGCTAGGTACAGATGTCATGCTTTCCTTAGCCACGTGGTCCAGCCGCACAATGATACAAAGGAAGGGGTTCGAATCATTATCCCATAAAATGAAGACTATTAGCTTCACTCTTTGATAAAGAGAAAGCCGTGTCACGTGGGCATTACATTTTCCAACAATAGGCTCTTTTGAAATCTAACATGTCGAAACAAATTATATGAGATTAATCAAGCATTGATATTTTGTTGTCGCACAAGGGGTATAAATTTTGGATATATATATATGTGTCTGTGAGCTGCGACAGAGTTGAGGAAGATGGCATGCCAGGGCAATCTAGAATTAACTCTTCCCAACAACCTGTCACCGATGCCATAATTGAGCTCGACGCTTTATCTTTTGCGCAAACTACTTGCAGGAAGACTTACCTACAACATGTTATCCAGTGCTAGAGTATGTCGCGTTGGTAAGGGGCAGGCGGCCCGAGGGCGGAGTATGGGCACAGAACCTGATAACCAGCCTCCCGCCGATGAAGGTCGAAGTGGCTACGACATCACTTGGAAAGAAGGCAAACCACGACCGAGACCGCGCCCACAGCCGGGACCATGCCCAAGCCCAAAGCCAAAGCCAGAGCCAGAGGAAGCTTCCCAGTGTGATAACAGGTCTGCTCGAGACAGTCATCAACGTCAAGGTAGGCGAATTATCTTGCGCCGTTCCTAGACAGCACATGTTTCTAACATTGCTAGCATCTGTTCAAGATTAACTTGATTTCTAATATCCTTGATATGTCTTCGGTCGATGGACTAAGGCATAGATAGAGAAGTATTGGCAACACGATGGGGCATCAGAAAGGCAAGGAGTGTCTGTCTGGCTTACTAGCTTCATACATTTCACTAGGCCCTTGGTCGCGCTCTATATGTAGGATAACAAGATAAAACTCAGAAAGAAAATGGAGGTTATTTAAAATAACCGCTAATAAAATTTAATCACTTCTGCCGTCTTAGACTGGATAGGATCTTTTTTTAGTATTCACTTCGTAAGCAAATGTGGGAGCTACATATTAATAATTCGCATCACTATTCTAAACTTGGTATCTGAATTACGTTTTACGCACACTGAGAATAGTACTCGTTCTATATCGTGTAAGTTAGTAAAGCCCATATATATCTGGAGTAATGAGTGAATAAATGAATGTGACGTACCTGTTTCTTGCAAGTCAACCCACTAGCGCAAGTACTACATCCCGTGAAGCCAGAGCCACCGCATTGAGCCCACTGCGCGACAGTGCATCCCGAAGGTGAGGTGGGTGTTGTAGGTACTGCGGTCTTAGTTGAGGTTGCCAGTGTTGTAGAAGCAGGTAGCTTTGGCGTTGTTTGGGAGTTACCACCGGAGTCAGCCGCTGAGCAAGTGAAAGGATCGGGGCCTGACCATATATGTGTTAGTATGTGCTATTCATCTCTTTACAATAGATACATACCAGGGATAATATATTGGCTGTTCTTGTCCATGGAGTAGATATTGATAAGAAGGCCCGGATCGTTCTGCTTGTAAATACCGGGGAGGCTATAGGTTGTGGGCGTCTTTGTAGCCGAACCTCCTGAGATATTGATCTGTGCGCATTCCATATACAGCTGGACGCCCTTACTAGATCCAGCGGCGTGAAGGGCAATCATTTCAGCGCGGAGGAGGTATTGACCATCCGGCAGACAGTCCGGGATCTTGATCGGTTGCTTGCCCTCATTGTTGATAACTTTCGAGGTGCCCCAGACTCCATTGCTATAACCATCTTCCTGAATCTTAAACCTAGCGAATAGTAAGTAAATATTTGACCGGGATTCGCATTCTAACTGTTAGACTATCTAACTTACCAACCATCGCCGTAACCCTTGTCAGTCGTCGCGTCATCGACTTTCTTCAGGTAAGCGAGGGTAGGTCCCAGATGGCTCGCTTCCATCACATCACCGGGGCCAGATGTCAGTGTATGCCTCCAGATAGCATTGACTGTGGAGCCAGCTTTGACGTCGATGATCTTGTCAGAGGGTGTGGTCGGGTTAGGGCCGCCGTTGCAAGCAACATCGTTGGACGTCACGTCGCTGATAGGGCCATCATAAGATGGTGTTCTTATGCCGTAAGACACAGCGTTCGTCACACCATTTGCCTCTAGTTGAAGGAAGATCGTGTGTGCGCTTGCCAAACTAGCGCTGGCAATAGTAGCCGCTACCAAAGAGTATCTCATTTTGTAAACTTGAGGATATCGTCCTGCTGCTGAGATGAGAGCTCCTGCCGATCCTGAGAACTATGAATGAGAACCTGGGGTCGGAGTCATCTATAAATAATTAGGAGGGTTACCATCCCATCATGGTTATTCTGAGGTTGTTAACCCTGGAGTCCGGACGGATCATACGGTAGCAACTGGCCGCGCGACCGCGAAAAGCTATGGTTGGGTATCATCAAAGAACCGGCATTTTCCTCGATGGCCAGCAATGCGGAGGCCATGAGCAGAAACAGAACGGCCAGAATTCCATAACCATCTTAGCGTTTCGATAAGTTGTGGTGTGCTAGGAGGAAACCAGATGCCACGAACGATCGGCGGAGGTTGCGCATCCGGATCTATTTTCGGCATGCCCCCTATTAACAAGCCAGGGTAGTAGCGAAGACCGCCGCGAAAACCCGGCCCATGTGATGCTGGGCGAACCCCAGAAGAGCCCAGCAGCTCGGAAATAAATTAGACGAAGCTGCTTAAGCATGAACCCCAGACCATAAGCGAGTTTAGTTGAGATTCCTATCTTGTGTTAGACAACGTCACCAGATTCTTGCTTCTTGCCAAGCCCCAACTAAGCCGGGATAGCGGCGCGAGATTCAACTGTGACACTCACTTTTCGAGCTTGAGATTCGGAACCATGTCCCGGATCGGCGAAATATCGACCGTAAATGATTACATATCTGGTAGCCTCATATTCTCAGCTAAATATCTACCTCAGGTAGGTTCAATCGTAACAATTTCATGTATCGGATTATCATTGCATCGATTTATTTTTGACACGTGTAAACTTCGGACAGAATCGCTTGATCTTCCCCTATTTAATGCCTCTGCAATTTACGTTGGGGCTTCTATTAGTTCGCGATCTTGCAACTTTAATAGCAGCTCATGGATTTCGCTAAGTACCATATGTCTTCTCACAAGCCATAAAACAATTGCCAAAACAAGATTGTCAGGTATTTTTGACTCTAAATTTACCTACGAGATACTGAAAATCAAATGTGGGGGAGTGGAGGGCGGTACTACTTATCATCCCTCGGCGTTGTACGTGGGAATGTTCTTGACCACAATAGCCTCCACTTCAGCTGGGGTCAACTGCTTGATTCCCAATAGCTCATTATCAAGCTTCTGGAAGTGACCGCCGTATTCCTTACCCCACATAGCCACCCTAAGAGTCGAGATGAAGACGTTTGGCGTGTACGCTGTCTTGTTTTCTTCCAAAGCCTTCTGAAGTCCCTCGTCGAGAGAAGTGACGTTCTCAATCCACCCTTCCGCCCCGATATGCTTCTTGAGAATCTCGGCAATCTGCTTCAAGCTGATGGTAGTCTCTTGGATGTAGACTTGGCGATTCTTGGTCTGTTCAAAGTTCTTCAGTACACCCACCACAGCCTTGCCGATAGTCGGGAGTGTCGTGCTCGAAGCGGTGTTGTTTCCTCCATCTGGCAATAAGATGGTACGGTTCTTAACGTCGGCGAAGAACCCGACACGGATCCCCCAGTCCAAGAAAGGTCCGCAGAGTACAGCAGTCCACGTCAGACTGCTCTCAGCAGCTGCTTTCCTCAGTGCTTTCTGGACTTCGATCTTGGGTTTGTAGCAAGGCAGCTGTGAAGCCTTTGCGTTGAAAGTATCGGATCCGAATTCGGATGGAATGAAGCGTTTCACCCCTGCCTTGACTGCAGCGTCAATCAGGTTGATCTGTGCGATCAATGACGAAGTCGTAATAGTCGAGACGACCGCATCTTGGCCCTGAAGTGCCTCGGTCAGAGAATCGAGCGAGTCATAGTCGACTTCCTTGACGGCAACGTTGGATGGCCAGACGTGAGAGCTGCCTTTGCGGGTTATGACAGTAACTTGGAAACCGGCCTTTAAGAGTTGTTCAAATACTGGCTCTCCAAGATCACCCTTGGCCTATAGAGTGTTAGTGAAGATGAAATGGATAGGGGTATTATTGCAGTTTTCCTGCTGACTTACACCTGCAATGGCAACCTTCGTAATGGTAGTCATATTGATTGATGGGATAGTTAAGTAAAAAGTTGAGAGAAGATGTGTTTCTTATCAAGGTCTTGGAGTTGATTATTGCTGATGAGAAGGGAGATATTTTGATTTATTCTCTCTTCTCCGTCCGAGAAGATGGCTTTATACTTCTACGTTCACCATCTTGTAAACCGTCGTCTTTTAGTAATCATCATTTTTAAGATGATTACCTAGCCTACTGACGCCATCATTAGTGGTGATATTAGAAAACATCGTTCTTGAAACCGTTTAGGGGTATATCGCCATAGCAGAACCTCACCGAAATGGTATCCCACATTGGTCAGATCTGCCTACTGGTCTACGTACCTGTATTAGTCCCTTATTTACATGATCTTCGTTTAGAGAGTCGAACCCCACCCCCCACTTGGCGAAGGCTTCATCCCACATCCCACATTTTAATCCCACATTGTCATGACTAATATGTGCTGACCGGTGATATCGGATTACTGTAATTCAACTCCGATATCTCCTTCATCGCCATCAAATCTCTCTCCCATTCCACATTCCACATGCTTATTCCAATCCACACATCCACATAGCATATGTTTAGGTGGTAGAGCTCATAGCATTGCGAGAATATCCCTGCTAATGAGGACTATACGGAAGCATTCGACATCTTAAGTTCTCGATCAAGTTAGGCCACTAGCTGACTAGACGTGTATTAGTTTAATCTTGCTTTGTTGGCCTGTGTGAGGACAGGGGGGTGGGAGTACAGGCGGAATGTCTCGATATGTCCTCGTTACCAAAAAGTTGGGAATGCTCGTTTCCTGGGTGTGACAAACGCTTCACTAGAAAGGAGCATCTAAATCGACATAAACTAGGTCACAATCCAGAGCATCAGTATAAATGCCCCGTATGTGGACGACGTTACGCACGGAGGTATGTACGTCATCCTTAGCTTTATTGGCTCTCCCCGCCTCGACACAGTAAATCGTTTTACGGTTATGGTGCTAATATATATATTAGTGATGTATTTAAGAGACATGTAAAACAGCATAACTCAGATGTTCCTCAGCCGCCGGATACAAGAAGGTAAGTGGCACTTCGGGTAGCTCGAGACTATCACTTACATATTTCGTGATTTATTTTTAGAATATGCGTGCCTTGCGGTGAACGGGGCACTCAATGTGATGGGAACTCCCCTTGCGGAGCTTGTGCTTCAAGTTGGATAGAGTGTCGTTGGATTGGCTCAGATGACCATCATGGGGCTAGTACTGAACCAGCGATCGTGATGCCGGCAGGCGGTCCTAGTCAAGCAATATGGCTTCCACCAACTCCGGAAGGTTGGAATTCGGGGCCGTTCCCGGCTACACCCTCATTCCCGGAAGTTTCAAACGACTTAAATTTTGGTCATGAAGAGCATGGCACACTGGGACCAGCTGGCTTAGTCCATTCTGCATCAAATACTAGCGCAGCTAGATTTGAGCCAATTCAGTTCAGCACATCGAATATTACCCACATATCCCCTCAGCAGACGTCGCCGCCAACAACGCAGCCTCAAACGACCTCTGAATCGCCTGGATCTGCCGTGGTGGCAGATTTACAGACTTACCTAGACACGAACTCACCTAATACCAGTAGGCTTGTCGAACTTTTCTTTAAAGAGATTCATCCATATTGGGCTATCTTACACGCGCCAACATTCGAACTGGAGAAGACTCCGCCGGTTTTATTGGCATCCATGGTTATATTAGCCAGCTGGCTTGAAAAAGGACCAGATCACAAGCAGCTTGCTCCTATTCTCTTCGACGAAGTAGCTCGGATTCGAATGGTGTGAACGATTAACTTTACTCTCAATTCCTCCCTTCAATGACTAATACCCACCATCTAGGTTCCTCATCCGTCGTTACATTTATTACAAGCCGTTTTACTTTATATCGTTTATGCAACATGCATATTAGTATGTAGAGAAGTATACGCCTAGCACTATTTTTATCTGGTACTAATATATATATATATATATAGGCTACGGATGGTATGGTAGCAAAAGCCCTCAACCTCACAGGCCTATTAGTATCAACCTGTCGGTATCTTGGCGTTTTTAACGGCCAATATTCATGTCACGAAATGAGTGGCCTAGCCAGTGGTTGCCCATTTGTTGCTTGGCGAATACAAGAGCAACTGAACAGGTAGTCTTCACTTCATCCTAAACATATTCTAAACACTAACGGTACGATTCACGTCCAGACTTGCGTTTTCTGTTCTCCGCGTCGACGCATATCTCAGTATGCTCTTAGACCACCCTCCTTCAGTGCGCTATCAAGAGCTATGGATTCCTCTACCCAAGTCCTCTCAACTATGGGCTGCTTCCAATGAACCAGAGAGACGAGAACTCCAATGGAACGAACCAGCAGGTCGCGAAAAGGCACTCTTCTCATTCTTCATGCGCGACGCCCTTAATCCTAACCGCGGAAAGTTGCCGTACTGCCTCACGGACATCGACTATCACCTGAGCACTTGCGCAACTCAGACGACGATCTGGGAACTAGCGCGAGAAGCTCATAGTTCTATGTCAGACGAGCTTGTGGAAGAGATTAATCCCAACATCTTCGTCGACATGGCACACCCACACCTAACCCTCTGGCGAGACAAACGCAAGCAAGACTGCCCCCTGATCGATCAATATTTCTCAGGCGACCTGTACGGAACCGAGCATATCCTAGCCCCGCTCACATTCACACTAATGTACATGTCCACACTAAAAATGTTCGCTCCCATGAACGTCCTACGTATCAGAGGGCACTACTACAAGTCCCGTCCCGGCGCCGCAATCCCAACCCGCAAGCCCCAAGCCCACCTCCTAAGCTGGGTCTCGACCGGGTGCCCCCGCGCCGCCCTCTGGAACGCCGCGCAGATCTGCCGCATCTACACCATCGAATCCGCCCGCTCCGACTGCGACTCCAGCAGCGGAATTACCTGTCCCCTCCTGCGTACGCGCCTACGGCTTAACCCGCTCCTTATCCCCGGCGTGCTCATGAGCGCCATCGTAGCATGCTCCTACGCGCGTCTAAAGGGGCGCTGCGCAAACTGCCGCAGCGACGCCGACTCCCCGGGAGCGACCTCTTCAAACACTACCGCCAGCGACGAAGTAATCGACCTATTCGAAGCAAAGGAGCAGGACGCGGCCTTCCAGGCGTGGAAGCACCACGGGACGCCTGTTCCGTATTGGGGCGGGATATGCGGCAGCGAGCGCGTGCGAGTCTGCAAGTGTCAGCTCTCGAGTCTCGCGGCCTGGTTCCGCGGCGCGTTTGCGGAGGATGAGGCCGCGGAGATGGAGTTTGTGCTTTTCCTTGCGGAGCTGAGCGGTGAGACGAAGTAAGCTTACTTTCGATACTCACAAGGGTACTAGGGGATGGATAAGAATAAAAGGATTAGGGAGTTGCTAATGATTCAGATGCACGGCGGAAATAACCAGAGTAGAGGAACCGGAGTATAAATTGGGATACCTCGCCAGGATGAGAAATGAACAAGTATGCCATGTAAACAGGTACATACCTCATGTCATATCAGGGATAATACATAGCGTCTCGTAACCCCTTGTGTAAGCTGACTTTGTTGTAAATACTATCACAATAAATTTGGAACATGTATGTTAAGTCAATAATTCGCATTTCATCGCTTTAAAGAGTACATGTTTGTGAAATACATGCTGACTTCGATATGAGCGTCCTTTTCAGGATCGCGTAAGATTAACTAATGCAACACTTCGCAAAGGCAACTCGCATTCGCATACCCTCTCCGAGAGCTGAGCAAAAGCAGCCTCGCTAGTCTTTTTCTTCCCCTTAACGCCAGTGATAAGCCAGATATGATACCCGATCACCTAGTCCAAAGGTACCCCAGGTTCCCCCCGTCCATAGGCGTCCCTACTAGGACTAACCAGAACCAGACCTGAAATATCGAAGCAGCTTGGTGGAACTCCCACCCTCGACAAGCTCATAATTAACGAGCCTCATTCTCTATAGCCTCTAGTTCCTTAACGACCGTAGCCTTCGTAGCGATCTTTTTCATCTGAGTGTCCTCTAGCTTCTCACCGCCAGCATGTCGCATTTCGAGGTCCTCGATTGCGCGGATCTTTTTCTGTAAGCTGCGCAGTTTCTTGGACGCGGGATTCTGGCTGCCAGGCGAGAGCAAAGCGTCGGAAGTAGGAGGCTGAGATGTCTGAATCTGCGGTGCAGTTGGTGGTGCCTGTCCATTTTGATGCGTGCTGCTACGATTACGTCCCTGGTTGTTACCACCCTGGAAGTTATGCCGCGAGCGACTCCGATCATGTCTTCGCTGGTTATACTGCTGACCACGGCGCTCAGGACTGCGTCCCTCGTTTCCGGAACCAGGACCTTGGTCCCTAGCCGGAGGCGCCAAGCCACCATTGTCTTTCCTCTCTCCATCCCTGTTCTCTGGGTCTTTGGCCTTCTTGTTGTTTCGCTTTTTCTTATTCTTCAGTGCAGCCTTCGACAAATTGTCATCGCCGTTAGCACCATCAGCTGGCACTGCGCCAGGAACGGTACGCGCACCAGATTCAAGGAATTCTGCACCAGGAACTTGGCGACGCGACCTCCCAAATCCGCTCGGACCCACGTTCTGGGCACCGTTGCTCATCACATGGGCAGCACCTCCCTCGTCCTCTCTTCTAAAGTGAAGCGGCGTTGACATGCCTCGGGCACCGGGAGGACGGTAAGCGCCAACAGGCTTCGATGGAGTCTTCACTGTTCCCAGGTATGCGATAGCCGAAGAATGGGGGGTAGGAACCGGGTGTAGGGGGTCACCCTGAGGTAGATTCTCCAGCGGAACCGGTCTCCAAGTCACGTTATAGAGCTCTACCATATCTTCGTGGTACATGATACCCCCACCAACATGCCAGATCTTAACACCATTATCAACACGGAGGCGCGGGGATGTTGTGGCTGTCATAATATATCGGCTGTCAGGGCTCCATTGGCACACACTAGGATTGCCACTCTCAATGGTGCAAACTTTACGATAATCTTTTTCCAGATCGTAAACATCAATTTGACCAGCCAGGTTGCCGAATCCAGCAACCAGGGTAAATCGACCAGTTGGCGAAAAGATGATTGTATTCCGAGGGGCAATAGGAAATGAGTGGGTGGCAACCGCCCTATGGTTGAAGATTGTGGTCTTCGCAGGCATATAGCCATAGATAACACCAAACTCTTTACCATTGGGAGACCACGACACATCGTGAATTGGCCCGTCCTTATCCAAGGTTACACGGGCATCGAGGGAGCCATTAGCGGAAAGGAGATAAAGATTGGTTTCTCCATAGTAACTCTTGTTCGATTTATCAACATCTGTTTGTGCCAGCACAATCAGGCTCGTTCCCAAGCTGTTCCACTTGAGTTGAACCTTATCGCCCTTGAAGAAAGTCTTCTGCGAAATCGAGTTCGTGAATTGAGGAACGTTGTAAACCTTGACAGCAGCAGGTTGCCCCTATATTATGTTGTCAACTTCAAGTCAAGTAGAGAAATCAAAGAAGGCAAACAAACCTTCCGCTCGGGGATGAAAACCGCAACATTGTGGCTTTGACCAGGAGCAATAGCAAAATCGGTTACACCTTCAACTCGAAGTTTGTCCCAGACTTTGCTCAGGTCATTGCTTTCATAAAACTGCACTTCGTTGGCGACGAGACGGGCGCAAAACTTTTCATCGAAGGTATATTGAAGATTCCAGCCGGTCTGAGACTTTTGAACAAACCGTCCTATGGGTTGCTTCTCGACATCGTCGGGGATATCTTCGATAGTTCGCCAGATCTTCAAGTTCTTCGTCGCATCACCAGCCTCGTCCTTAGCAGGGCGTTCCCAGGTGCTAAAAAAGGAGCCGCAGGGAGAAAAGGCGACCTCGAAGACGTTAGGGATAGCTATGCTAGTTAAAACATGGCCAACAGATGCATCGACAATGCAGACACGTTCGCTAGATACCCAGGCTAGATATCGGCCACAGGGCGAATAGACACAGCACCGTAAGTTCCCTTCGGGTTTAACGAAACCAGGGAGAGGCTCGTAGACAGGCGCAGCGTCGGTAACGCCGATAGCCTTCTGGGTTCGGTAAGCAAACTGCAATGGACTCGCCATGACTAGTCAAAGTCACAGAAAAAAGTGAATTGCAGGGTTGTTGAAGTATTGTTCTTGTCGTTTGTATGAAGATTCTCTTGCCCAAGGCTCGAGGTAATGGGCAGGCGTGAGGAGGGAACCGAGTAGATTTATCAAAAAGCTTTTCTCAGTTGACCTAATAGAGGGCTCGATAGTGGCAGCGATCCTAATACCAGTTAAAGATATTAGACGGGTTGATATCTCGATGGACTCGTATCAAGTGGATAACTTGTCTGTTGGATAAGACGGGAGCCCGCAAGGAGGTCGTAATGAGCCGACAGAGAAAAATGCTACTGCGCCGCGATAAAGCTTATGGCCTTCGGTCGATGATGCAGTTTAACTTGTCGGAGGACCAGATTTGACGCCTCGGATTGGCACGCGGGGGGCGAAGAAGTAATAAAAACGGCAAGAAGAATAGAAGGGAACTTGACAGGTCACCCAAAGGCAGAAGATTGACGAGAGGCAGTGGGTAGACGTGACCGTGACGGAACGGAGCTTGAGTGGGCTGAAGAAAGAAAGGGACGAGGTGAAAGACGAAAAAAATAAAAATAAAAGCGAGTCATGACTGCTGACAAGGAAATTTTTGCCATGTACCGGACCTACTTCAGCCACAGTTTAACCACAGTTTAACTGTAAATAGCTAGCGGCATTGGGGCTCACTTGGATTCTTTTCCCACTTCCAGCCCCATGATCGACGGGCTAGACCTAATTACCCCTGCAACCCAATCGATTGGCAGCTGCCTTTTGTATCTCAAACTTCTATTTTGAGACCAGCGCGGCGTAGTTTTTTTACCAAGATGTGTACCTCTTGAACTTAAAACAACTTGTACAACCATCGATGATACAGGTACTGACTAATTTAGGTACCTACCTACCTACTATACTACCTATGTTTAGTATGATTGGGGTTAGAGATGTCCATCAAGTATGCATGATCTATCATCGTCTTAACCTCTTATGCAACCGTCCGACTTAAACGGCTGTGATGCAATATTCTTAGCAGCTAGGTACCTAATATAGCTTCTACAAATTAGACCTAACGCACGTATACTATGTACTAATACTTACCTTAGGTACATTAAGTATAGGTAACTACCTAGTTCTTAAATACATACACATATGGTATAGTTATTACATTACAATAATATCTAAGATCTAAACTTGTTTTATACACGTAAGATTATCTTGTATATCTTAATGGAGAGAAACAAATATGGTACATCCACTTATCTTAGGTAGATACACTTAGGTACCTGACGTTATCAAATCGGACGACAAAAGGAGATGACCAGTTGAAAGCCATGGGGAAGCCGCAAACTCATGGCAGACGAAACTGTTATCCTCGTCTTACCACGAACTTCTACTTGCTTCCTCAGCACGAATTCACCCTAAACGTGTAACTTACTTCTTGCAGGTTAAATTACTTAACTACCTGAGTCTAACTTCTCACCAAGTCAAACTCAGCTCTTGCTATGGTAAACAGTCATATATCATTTTACCGAACTGATTCCTTCTCATAGCCTCCTTTATCTTACGATATTAGACTTGGGACAAAGCTCTTGAGTCCTTACGCAAAGGAGGTCAGGAGCAAAATCGGAAACGAATATTTGGTATTATTCCATGGAAGCATGAGTTCCTCACAGACGTCATTAAATACGACCCAAATATATGGACTCAATACAACATCTCTAATCCAACAGTTCCGTCCACACAAGATACAGATTAGGCAACTTTGATTTTTCGTACGGCCTAACCCTCTTACCATCTTCCTGGACCTCAAAAATCCATGTGGGAAACGTCACTAGAGTAGAACTCCTGAACGGTTTCGGAGGGTTAGACCATACATGGTGCATTTGAGGCGCTCCACAGTTGATCTGTATTGCCCGATATCCCCTGGATTTCATTTCGAGCATTATGAACCTTGCTAACGCTTTCATGAGCCCTTGGCCATAATATCCATGTCTTGTTCCGCTACCGACCCGTTCAATAACCTGCCCAGCCGCCGTAGGCTCCCACGATCCTTTCGGCCGTGGGTCATGTATTTCATAATATTTACCCATGGGAACATTCAGAGGCGTGGCTTTTGTTGCAGCCTCCCATCCCTTCGGGTCGCCAGGAACGAATTTGTCGAACGATAATCCAAAGCTAACAATCGGAAAATCCAAGGCATCAAGCAGCCTTTGCCGTCCATCAATCTCTAGATCGGGATCGTCGATATTGAATTCGTTCCAATAACAGGCACCACCCTTAGCTACAGATCCGGGCCTCTTAAATACGAACTCCTTATCCCAGATGCAGAAAGAGAGACCATTCTTCGCCCCCATTTCAGGCATCTCATAGAAAGGTTTGCAGGCATGATAAGCCTTTAACGCTTCTCTCGCCTGGCGTCCTTCGTATATTGCGCTCCAGATGGGTGAGTCGAAATAGTGGGTAAAGAAACTCAAGGCCGAGATCGACTCGGCAAGATCAGGCGTTACTAGTCGGATTTCATACCTCGAGGGCAGCTCAATCCCGTGGCTATTCCGTATCGGAGCACCTGTTCCCATTGTAGTCTGCTACTTGGACTTTGTACACCGTTGAAGTTATTCCTCCCCCTTTGAAACCAGTGAAGTAGGTGATGCCCAAGTATCGAGTTCACCTAGAAGGTTAAATAGTATGAAAGGATGTCTCTCGTCAGCGCTAACTGTAAGATATTATATATTACCTTAATTTTTGTTCGGGGAATATACGAAAAGGTATATATCTCGTCATGACGTGAGCGCGAGATGCGCGAGATAGTATGGCATATCCTAATGTAGCAAGGAATTCGCTGTACACAGTCAAGGGGGCATGTGACCAATTGAATGTGTCTATTTATCTAGCTGTGTCGCATTGTTTACCGCACTTATGAACACATTAGGAAGCTGACTTCTCTTAGGATGACTTGGCAATTTTTATTACGATTTTTGACACGCTTCCTATCACCGCAAATACTGTTGGCTACGATACACCATGTCCACCTGACCATAAAATGTCGATTCTCTCTGGACTACATGTCGTTGTGTATAAGCCCACTACGTAAGATATTGCGACCAACGCAGACATGAATCGATGATTGGTTCACGGCTAGTCTTACTACTTAGGGTATTGAAGTTGGCCATGGAAGTGGGCAGCGAAGGTTTATATAAATGTTATTTCGTATCGCTCGTATAATAATTATATTATAGCATATGCTAATATTAGACTCCGATATGCGGCCGGAAAGCTGGGGAAGGGTTTTACCACCCTGCGACTCCAGAATCAAGTAATAGTATGTCGATAACATCCTCTCCTGAGAGCAAAGTCGCACTCACAGCCCCAGTAGGTGATTCAATTACGGTGGACCCGGACCAGTAACCTATGTCCTTCAACGGACTTTCGCCCTTCTCGAGCTGCACATCTGTCTGTATAATCTTGGGCGCAAGTGTGAGTGGCTGCGCAATCGGAGTCGAGATTTTGACTGATACTTGCAATGGATCGAAATCGGTTTGGTCTGTTCTCGCTGCAATGGTAATGGATACTATGCCATCTGCGACGCGAGTCAAGCTGGGGACGATAAACGATTTATCTTGAATGGAGAAGACTTGAGTCTCGAAGCTCTTTGCTGCGATGGCGAATGATGATGCTCCTGATAACTTGGCGCTAGATATCGAGAAGGGTAGGTACTGCGTTGTAGCGTTCGTTTGGCTGTCAGTCAGTTTGAACACAGAAGTGCCTAAGCTATCCTCGGGGACCAGTGTCTCCGTATAATTATTCGAGAAGGTTATTGAGACTGGGTCCTTCGGAATCTCTCCAGAGTACAGCATCTATCTGTTTCTTAGCCACGTGCTACCGTAGGGTTTATATCTTACATTCTACCACATACCCTAATTTTTCCCGAGAGGACTAACTGTTTATCGCTAGTGACATCCCAAGTCACATTTATCGGCTTGATGAGTGCTGGCGCTATTGCTGATTGGAGTTGTACCACTGACGGAACAGTGTTGAGCATGCGGCCTAGCAAGTCGACGCAAGTATCTTGGAACTCGTCTCCTTGGGCGTACAACTCTAACATGGTCTTGTTGCCATCGCTCTCGTATAGCCGGAGGTCCGACCTACTACTTTCATTGAAACTTGTCACGAGCGCACCGCCCCTGGCTCCTGTGTTGTCGATGTATTCATGGACCACTGCCGAATCGAACACGGCCCGGGTGTCGTCAAAATTTGATGCACCATTGGTATTATTCGGAGTTATGGCAGATTCTTCAACTACTTCCGGGAACCCTCCGGCATGTACCTACATTATCATGGTTAATACTAGGTTATAGTAATACGAAAAACTCACTCAGTAAGATGATCAAACCCAATACTCATTTTTCTTCAAATCCATTCAATGTGGAGTGGCAAGTTTAGGAAGATTCGACTTACAGATCCTATCGTGTGACCACACGCCGTCAAGGCAATGGCGTCGTGTTGGTTGAAGCCGGTTTTCTCGAACTGCGCCAGTGTTTCTTCCAGGCTTGTTGACGCCTCTGGTACGCCGATTTTAGGATCAGCCACGGTTGCGTCTATCCTACCAGGTTTATACGGTATGTATTTCCCTCCACATAGATGTACCGACATGACCGTCCCGATAGCAAGCAGATCAGCCACTTAACAAAGTTTTCTCTCAGTACGGCAAATTCAAAGTCCATTAGTATCGCACCGGGATTTCATAGTTGGCTTACTAGGAACAAACTCGTTAACGAAGGGCCGCCAGAATGTAAAGCTGTCGTTGAACGCGGTTCCGGAGTTCTCGCCACGAGCCGTCTCGAATCCGATGCTAGCATCCAATCCGCCTGTCCCGGCAGCAACATCAGCCGTGGCAAAATCATGGAACGCAACGCGTAACCACTGCGCAGATGTCGTCCTGCGAGAGTTTATGGCTGGCTGTCCCACTTCTGTGACATAGTTATCGCAGGGCGTGATGGCCGATGAAAAATTAGAGGCATAGGCGCCCCAATTGTCCACGAGGATGTGTTCGAGGGCTGACACAGCAACGTTCGGGTAGTAGAACATGGCCGTAATTGGCGTAGGGACTGTGCCTAGGAACACGATGAGACCCGAGGAGACACGCATCTTGTTAATTCGATGCCAGCTTGGTTCGATGGTTGACTCAAATTCAACAGCAAGAGACTGGCATACCTATATACAAGTCTGGAAGGCAACTAGCGCAACTCAGCTAAGCATAAGTCAATATCAGATATGAGTCGCGGACAAGGTACGAAACGCCAAGGTAGCCTCATCAAATAGGAGACGGTGGGGAGGCCGGGATGCCGGATCATATACCGGGCTTTATAGACCACTTAGCACAACATAGTAATCAGCTCGTCGGCCGAATCCAGCGACTCCACCTCGGGGAATTCGGTAAGCCACTCGCCTCGAATCCATATCGTACGGCCTGGAAGCCATATTGGGTCAGATTATCATTAGATAAATTATTACTGGACGTTGCACGGTTGAAATGGTCAGCGCCCCGTGCCATTGCAGCGTGCCAGGGCCGGGAGCGATGTGACTCTGCAAATGCGTGAAACGCGCGGGAGCCAATGCCGATCAGGGTCTCACGCTGCCGCTGCTTTGCCGGTACCCTAGTCCCGCACATGACCGTCGGCGGAATTCTATAAAATCGGCAGAAGCGCCGAGCTGACCTCCTTGTTTAGAGGCTGGTAAGCTTTTAGTGTATTAAAGCTTGTTGATACGTCAACTCTTCGTGCAGGAGGACATTTCGGGTTTCTTGCTCTATATAACTACGGTATAGCGCATATGTAGTTTAACGGTAGATAGCCTATTGTCGCATTTGGAGACGAAGTTTTAATAGAGCCATAACTGAACGTTCTGCTATTGCGCTGTTCTCGTGGGATGCTTATCATGGAGTCCCAAGGAATGAGGATGAAGCGGAGGAGTGACTTACATAGACCCATGGATCTGCAGGGAACGACATAGTGGGTAAGTTAGAGATTGGGGTAGCCATCTAGGTTGCCTTGTAAACCCGGCTCCTATTGCTTCACGTCGTGTAAATTATGATTTCTTCGTATTCTAAGTAAAATGTGCTCTAAATAAATACATAATTTAAGTCCATAAACTACAAGGTGGTTTCATGAGTCACTTATATCAGTTACTAGTTTAATCATTGCTCTTGTTCTCCACCTGGTTCGTATCACTGCTACGCGATGACCGTTAGATATGGGCGAGGATGAAGTTGGCGAAGTAGCAGACGTTGTTGCCAAGAGTAAGCTTCAGTATTCTCTTCTGATTTCGGAACTTAGCATCATGTCCTTTGTCGAGACGTGGTTTCTCTTCATTCTTGACGTTTCTGCCATGTTGAGTAGATCCCACTTGCTTGTAGTCATCTCTGACTCGTAAGCATTAGTGTTATATAGTGAGCTTAACTCTAGATGTTATATAATAGGGAGATTAAACGCTGTTATTGAACCGAAGGGTGTGGCATCGGGGCTTGGGACATTGAGGTAGACATACGACCAGGTGCAAAGCACGATAGTCGTAATGCAACTATAATAGAGTCTATTCAGTTTGTATTGCGTACGACAGAGTTACCTATTAGTTCCAAGCCAAACATATATACGTATAAACTTACCTGTATATACTCTATTGCGCTATACCTGGAATCAGTGACATGTAGCACCAATAAATTACTAGGTACTACTAGAAACACTATCTTCAGACAAAATCTCCATAGATTTATCTGACCCCGTAAATGTTACATGCCACTTCTTTTCCGAGTCTCTAAGTTGAAGTTCAACATTGATATCCTGGTCTGGAACGGGGAAACCTGCTTGAACGGGCGAATTTTCCCAGGTGGGCTCAATCCACTTGCCAGCGACAGGCACCACGTCGAACTGGAGTACTAATAATGCTGAAAGCGCCATGATCTCTGTGCTTGCAAAGTGGCGGCCGGGGCAAAGAACATGACCACCACCGTATGCGCGAAATGCCACTCTATTCGGTTTCTTGTGTCTAGGGGCCGGCTTCCGCACAAAACGCAAATGATCGAACTC
Source organism: Daldinia concentrica (assembly GCA_902805455.1). Classification (NCBI taxonomy): domain Eukaryota; kingdom Fungi; phylum Ascomycota; class Sordariomycetes; order Xylariales; family Hypoxylaceae; genus Daldinia; species Daldinia concentrica. The sequence goes on along the minus strand of CADCSW010000041.1, from coordinate 1,467,189 downwards.
CCTAGCATTCTCACCCCATGCAGAGACATCGGTATGTTGTACTGGAGCCGGGATCATGAGCATGCTACCCTTCTTGAGAAGGAAGCGGCCATCCAAGAGCACGTCCTCGAGAAGCACACGTAGGCCAGGGTTGACGGCGCGGTGGCGTAGCGTCTCTTGAAACGTACTTAGAAGCATAGGACAAGATTCGCGAATGCCAGCCAAGTCGATAGTGTCGATAATACCCCTCTCTTCATCATTCTCCTTATGTACTAGGGCAGAAACTTCGTGGCGGACATCAGCTAGTACTTGCCCGTCTGAAAAGATGTAGTAGAGAACCGATAGAGCGCAGGGGGTCGAATTTCCCAATACAGCAAAGGCATTCCCGAGCTCCCCTCGCACCACGTCTTCAAGACTGAGACCGAATAGTTGCCTATGATGTTCAAAGCGCTTGCGTACGAGCCCAGAGGCTTTTTCGTGCCCGCCCTTGCGCATGTACTCAATCATGGCATTGGCCGCAAGCTCACGTGCACAAACGAGCTTAGGGAAAAGTAAGGAGGCGAAAGGAAAGACCGAAAGAGTCAAGAAGCCCGCCTCGAATATTCTATGGTGATTATTAGCAGGGTTATAGAACTAATAGATTCTCAATGGAGCTAATGGGTAGTAACCGTGCTTACTTCTAAGCTTCGGCAATAACAGGGTCTCGGTACGGATTCTGTGGCCCCCAGACTGCTTCCGTCGTGGACTCGACCATGATTTGACGTGACCACTGTCATAGGCCGATTTTTACAGCTCCTTGCGCCCGCAGCTTTTCTATGTCGGCTGAAAAAACTTCGATTGATCTTCTGTTTATTGCATCGAGGTCTTCCCCGGGTCCCATCACAGGCGTGACATACTGAAGCCGTCCTCACTTGTTAGGTTCTGATGCATTATCTTGACAGCCTCCTTGCTCATACCAACAAGGTTATCCGCATCGGCTGCGATGGCAGCAAAGCTGATGGTGCGCCACTGTTTCTGCAGTGTGGGGATGAGTTCCGTGGCATTCACAATGTACATTCGCGAAAAGGGCATGCACAGGGTATAGATTGTAAGTTTATACGTGTCTCTATTCGAAGTCCCATATCAGTACCCAGAACAAGAAAAATACTTAGGTGTAGATTGGTACAGGTCGCTTAGGAACAGTTGGCAAAGCTCAGTCGAATATAGAAGCGTGACTTTTCTCTGAACATCCCAATCAAGGGGCCACAGAAGGGAACTCCAACCTCGATAGCCGGTGGTTCCCTGGCATCTTGAGTTAAATGAAGAAGAAAGCGAAGGAAAATATAGGTAGCTACTATGCCACTGGGTACGATAGTCACAGCGGGCCCCAAAGTGTTTGAAGATCTGATGATGCTTGCTGTTACCTCTGTTGTCTGATCTACCTAGGTAAGCGGGGAGTCTTGGCATTTACCTCAAATGAGCGAATCATAATCAGTGCCATACCGTCGGTACTGAGAAAACGTGGGTGGTTGATATGATGTTGTACCCCTCAATGATGAGGCACATAGATAACAGTAGAGGGAAAGAATATATGATGGATCTTACAAGGTCTAACTCTGATCGTGAGTGGCGCAAAGAGGTATCAACCAGCCTGCCTAATACTGATCATCGTGGATTCTGACCCGAGCCGCGTTATTCTACCAACAGTCAAATGATGGCATATCTGCAACGGTCTTCTAGGGATGAAGAGAGAACCGGATTATTCAATCGCAGCCTATTCAACCTGAGTTTGTGCAGTCTCCAAGTTCCAATGTCTGTCTTTCGTACACCCCGAAGGTTAGACTGCCACACTGGAGAATACCATTAAACTACCCCATGTAATTCCTAGACGATTCTTAAAGTGATATATGTAAACCTCTCGAGTTACATAATCAGACTATCAGTATTGTTGAGTTTATCCGGCTCTTTTGTGAAGCGTAGAAACAAGATCTCTATTCATCGCCATCATATATTTCCCATCTACCGGTTAATATGACAAAGTCATTCTTATTACCTTGCCTACTTCTCATAATTATCCGCTTACAGGATAACATATGCCGAAGTGCATACTATTGCGTGCTCAGCGCCCGCAAGTGCACGCTCATTGCAGCGAATAGAAAATAGAACACCCTATTATCTTCTACGAGCCAGATTCTTGCCCACCTGTACCCATAATACTGCTCGCAGTCCTATCCTACCTGAGTATAGAAGTTAGTTCCTATGCTTGGAATAAATCATAATTGCTGAGAGCCACGGAAGACTGCTATGAAGGGAGCATTGCTCCTATCTTCTCTGGCCGCGGCTAGCCCTGCTCTCGGGCAGTCCGCGCCCGCGACCATCCCGACCATCCTTGGTATCCGTGGGGCCAACTCAGCGGGATGCTTCTCAGCGACAAGTATGAGCCTCTCACTTAAAGCCGACAATTTGAAATTCGACTTCGCGGATATGAGGGCCAGCGTTGCTCCAACTACCCCATACGACTCAGAGGCTGCGATATGTATAATGTCCATCGAACTGGGTGCTTTTCCCCAAGGATGGCGCTTCGCCTTCTCGGACGTCTCATATACAGGACACGCAAAGCTCGCGGGGGGTGCGCGGGTTCGGAGCTTCGCGGCCAATTCGTACTTCCAGTGGGAGCATCTAAAGAACAACGGAGCGATTGATCAACCTACTATCAAAAACGCATCCGGCTCTTATTTAGTAAGTTCCAATATCCCTAGTTATTCATTTTAATCCTGAGTACACTTCTAATGCGATGCCTTACCCCAATTACTAGTTGGATGTCCCGGAGAAGATCGTAGACCTCGGCGCTACAGGCGTTTATGATAAGGGTTTCAAAGTCGATATCCGGAACGACAAACTAGCGTGGTCGCCCTGCTTTACCGGCCAGGAATACACATACGACGATAATATGCAGGTCCAATTCCAGTTCCAGGCCTATCTAACCAAGGAAGGTTATTCGAAAACCGGAAGCGGCGTTTTTGGTCGTCCCACTGGCTCTGCTCTAACGGCAGACTTCAAAGTTGTTTGGGAGCAGTGCGATCCGACGCAGAGGAACTCTTGGGGCCAATTTAGAATGGGTGACTACGAGTCTTGTGAGCGTATTGGCCCGGCCGATAGTTCAGATGGACAGCCTACCGTAAGGTGGTGACGGGTCACAGAAACTAACCCCCTTTTCGCATCGGTTGCCATCGTGCGGCACCATAGTATGTTAAGAGAGTCACCATGTCACTTTAGAGACTGATATAATATGAGACCAATAGATCGTTAGTTACCTGCTAAAATACGAGAACTTATAATAACGATATGAGAGAATTAGGTGAAAATTCTTGAAGCAGACATGTTTCGCATATATCCTGTTCTGTATTTGAAACGTATATGTACCTCTAGGCAGCTATTTGATGTGTAAAGGAAACTCTATATGACTCTCGCCCATTCAGGGAGGATCTCTTGCTCCCGCGGTACTGATGCTCGATTGCGATCGTTGATGTGCTCATTCAGCGGAAGATCCTGATACTGGCTTCGTATACCCATGTCCACCCCCCTCTTCTGTATATACCTCGCGAAGCCTATCGTCTCTTTCTTCCACTCTTCCCTGGATATCTTTCCGGCGACGTAGTCCGCATAGATCATCGCGTCAAAAGCAGCCTGCGAAGTAGATGCGACCGTATGGGGTCGAAATCCAGCAAGCGCGTCGCCTATCAGGACGACTTTACCGTCCAAGTACTCGTTCTGGGGGGTTAGAACGTCGGTCACGGCTTGCACGAATGGTTTCTTGGTTCCACGGACTATCTCTGCGAATTGGGGCGGAAGCCTTTCACGCGCGAGCTCTCTTTGCTTCTCCCAGGCGTCTGGGTTAATCGCACCCGGTGGGATAGTGATTTGTCTCCGTCTTCCATCCTTATCCGTCATAATCTCTTCAAACTCTGTCGAGCCTTCGGGGAAGTTGGTGTAGTAGACGAAGTTAATGAGACGTTGGTCTGGCTCAATCGTCCCGTCTTTTCCTGGGATCAGGTACGCTAGGATCTGAATTCCAGGGGAATGGAAGAAAGTAAACCGGTGACTAAAAGCTTCTCTAGCAGACTCGCTAGCTTCAGTCTCGACCACTGTTCCACGAAGGGCACAATAACCAGCATATTTCCTTTCGACGTCTGGTTCAAGGATTTTCCGTATCGTCGAGCTAGGTCCATCAGCTCCTACAAGGATATCGCCAAATATGCTTCCCTCTTCTCCTTCACTTGTTTTCCAATATACCCGAATCCCGTCGCCCTCCCTATTGAAACTCACGACTTGTCGGTCATGTAGATGCGTCGCTTTCCCATGCTCCGGAGCCGGTTCCGGTACTTTGCAATATGGACTCTCGATGCCGTCGTAGTTAGCGCGCATGAGGTAGTATGTCAAATCCCAGGAAGTCATATACTGCACCGTTTCCTCCTTGTGTACTATATTGCCGTCCCTATCAAGATACTGTCTCCTATCTGAGCGAACAGAAAACGGTCGGTCGCATCGATTGTATCGATTGAAAAGTGCGAGGGTGTCTCCACCTGCTACTATTCCCGCTCCTTGGTCCTGAAGCAACGGGGCAGGATTGCGCTCTAGGATCGTGGTGTCGTGACCGAGCGCCTTTAACGCAAGGCCAGTTGCGAGACCGCCGAGTGATCCCCCAACCTAACAGATTCGATCAGAAAGAATTTGTTTCCAGTTTGGTGGTTGCACTCACAATCACAAACTGTAGCTTTTTTGCTCCCTGGCCTTCCGCCAGCTGCTCAGTTGAGGGGATAGCCATGATCAAGTTTGTACCAGTAATCGGTCAAAAATAAAACAGTTGACAAAGTCTTCTCCTAAAATATCTAGCGATTCCTATCAATTAAAGTAATTATGTTGGCCGATGAACGTACGTCTTCTGAATTACCCGGAGGACTACGGTGGCACATTAGTTCAAATCCGACAAAACAAAAAAAAGGATGAAAATTCATCCGACTTGGCATTCACACTATAATTACAGCGCTTACATACGCTAAATATCCTTATAAATACAGCGCATTACAGTGATGTATGCGCTATAGATTTAGCGCTTAAAAAAAGTCTCCGAGACTAAAATCATCCACTATAAATATAGCGCACGTACTTACTAAACACCTTATAATTATAAGGCATTACAGTTACTGGTGCGCTATAATTATAAAGCTTAAAAATTAAAAATTCTAATTGGTTGACATTGTGCCAGCTGTAAACAGCTGTCCTAGCAAACCTTAATTTAACTTCTAAAAAACCATTAAATCCACTGTAATTACAGTGGCTATATGCGCTAAAACCACTATAACTATAGTGAATTTAATAAACTTGATAAGTATGATTTAGCTTCGGAGACTTTTCTTTTAAGCGCTATAACTTTAGCGCATATATCACTAAAATGCCCTGTATTTTAAGGGGTCTTAGCGTATGTAAGCGCTATAGTATAGTGGATGATTTTAGCCTCGGAGACTTCTTTCTAAGCGCTATAACTTTAGCGCATATATCGCTAAAATGCGCTATATTTATAGGGGGCTTCAGCGCATATGGGTGCTGTAATTATAGTGTATATGCCAAGTCGGACGAATTTTCATCCGTTTTTTTTGTTTTGTCGGTTATGCACTAATGGTGCACCGTAGGAGGACATCCAATATGGAATGTGCCGGATTTGACGTCACATCGAACCAGTCGTATTGAACGGCAGATGCCTTATTGATTACACCTCACCACTCCCATATGCATCATATTTGATAAGATATAGTAAGACTGCATCATGATATAATGAGAAACCAAAAAACTAAGACATATTACTAAGCCATAAACATATAAATGAAAATAGTCAGAAATATTTGCATTTAGACCATAGGTAGGCTGTTAATTCAAATCAGATATGTTTACTATGTACTTGCGTCTATAATATAGCACTATACATCGTTTAATCTGTTACTAGTCAGCTCAATTTATTATATAGCGTCAAACCATTGAAGATTCAAAGGCTAGATTACCCCTTAAGGGCATTTCCATCCTATCGGAACTAGCTTCCACAATCAGCCTGCGTGTAGTTACTATGCTATGGAGACATCCTTATAGTGAACTAGATACATGTGGTGGTGTCAGGAGTTAGGGGAATATTGGGTTTATTGATCTCGTATAGTTATAATGAGTCATATAATAATTGCTTCGGCTAAGAAGCTTTCGGGGCTTCGTCGACGTTAACGTTGTTACAAATCTCTCCAAAAACTTCCACCATATGGTCTAGGCGGTCCTTATTCTCTTTTATCCTTTCTGCCATGTCCCTTCCTAAGGGGAGGATCATTTCTTTCTCGTGGCCTTCACCTATGCCTTTACCCATGACTACATCATATATTGCTTGAGTTGCTTTGACATGGTCGCCGGGGACAGCGAAATTCCCCGTGCTCAAGGCGGTAAAGAATTTCTCTGTTGTTGTCCCTTTATAGTCAGGGTCAATAGATTTACATACCGCCCCAGTTTTAGTAACCATAGGAGTATTGAACGCTCCTAGATAGAGTAATAGGACACGGACGTTGAAGTCTTGCATTTCCTTATGCAATGTTTTTGTTATGCCTTTGGTTTGTTAGTCTAGATAGTAGTTAATTAAAATAGGAGAATAGTTACCATCCAAAGCTGCCTTAGAGGCACCGTAAACACCTAGGGACTGTACGGCTTCCATTCCGGAACCGCTGCTGAAGTTCACAATCATACCAGAGCGTCTCTTGCGCATATGAGGCGCTGCTGCACGCATTAATCGATACGGCCCGAAGAAATTTGTTTCCATAACCTGATGAACCTCTTCTTCAGTAAAGCATTCCGCAGGGCCTGTCATGCCGATACCCGCAGAATTAACCAAGACGTCGACCGCTAGCCCCCGCGCTTCGATATCTTCAATTACACGCCCGCAGTCTTGCTCATCTTGGTTCAGTCTAACCCATTCACCCCCCTTCTTCGTAATCTCTTCTACGAGCTCTGGCGTACGACTCGGGTTACGGGATGTAGCGATAACATTATGGCCATTAGCTTGGGCGAGACGCGCCAGCGCAAGGCCGAACCCTGACGAACAGCCAGTAATTAACCATGTTAACTTTCTCTCCGACATTTCTAACTTCATAGATAATTTACGTATTAGGCCATAGAACAATCATGCGTTGCTGGAGGGCCTTCGAAGGGTAAGCAATTGGGGTAGGAATGACATACGAACCTTGTATATATAGTTAAATAACGGGGTTTAGCGGATATAAAAGACTATCTCCATGGTCTCAAGCCGGTAGAATGTCTACAACTTAGGTCACTAACCAGAGCCAGACTATCATGTGGATCGGGATGGGACATCGCCCGATCCCGCAGTTCATTTATATAAGTCCGCTCGTTCGGTTTTTACTGGAATATGTTTAGACGCCATTAATCCTAATGATCGCCAAGTTAGCACCAATAATATACCTAGGTAGTAAGTGATTAGAGGTATGTCTTAGAGGTAAGAGTTTTTATAATTGAGAAGATAAACTATCATTTTGAGGTATAACTTGGTCTACTATTTTTGAAGGAGAATAACAGAAACCCACCAGTAGGCTGAGAATATTTGTGTAAACGTATACATTGAACCTGGTTATGAGATACATCTTATGCAATTCATTTTGCCTATTACACCTAGGTAGTGATCCTTCGGCCATAAGCTCTATACTAGTAGCATACATTATCAAAACAAGCAGCTTATAATTATGTTTTCACCTAAACCATCCGTTGGTTAGGGATGGTGATATTGATTATACTATATTTGTGGAATAAGAGTAAGTTTATTATCACGATTTTCTTGATGGTGTTCAATAATTACTTCAATGTCTCCTTTAATATCCCAGACGTTTCTCCTTACGCCACACGGATTACCATGGGTGCGACTATGTATCTACGTCCATTTCCCCACCAAACCAGGATTTAAAAAAGAAAGATCAGGTGCACGCCCTTGAAATAATACTTAACTTGAACCAATAATAATAATAATGATAATAATAATAATAATAATAATAATAATAATAATAATAATAATAATAATAATAATAATACTTTCAACCGACCAAATATGAGGTTCCATAGATGTCGGATAGATAATCGTCCCGTTCCAAAGACTGAGGTCATCTACGGGTTAGGTATGTAGCTGACTTTGTACATACCGAAGTTCAATCACCCCTTGTTACTTACATGTACCTTCTAGATAGCCAATTGCATGACCGCCAAAAGGGGTAATACAATGAATACGCATGCAAAGTGAATAGCTTCAAAGACGATCGAAAATTTGTTGAATTGAAAATATTAGGCACCTACCTCTTATGTTAGCAGCCAATGCACACCAAATCAGCCTACATAAGTAGGTACCTAGGTACATATGATATAGGATCATAAATCAAATTGGTCAGTACACTGTACTAGGCTTCCTTTATCATGGCCATATCTTCCGACTCGCGACTTCCCATTTTCTGCGTATCTACTAAAGACTTACGTGTGCTAGTAGTTAAGGTAGAATGGAAAGAGGTATCTTACTGATGCACGGACAATATAGTCACGTACCTGCCAACCTATCTAGGTATCTAGGCAGGTACGTTGATGTTTAAGAGCCTTCCACATTAACATAAAGGATTTATTCTTCCTCAATCCAAATAACATCTTCCTTCCAAAGATTCACCTCTTCGTCATCATTCATCCAACTAGGCGATAAACGAAGTTAAATCAAATACCATGGAAAGTGACAACCAGAACGATGCAGCCTCTTCGCAGAAACTTCCGAATGAGCTTTTTTATCTCATTGCAAGAGACTTTGCTGTTGGATCGCGGGAAATCTCTCGACTAAGTCAGACGAGCCACCAGCTCGCGGGGCTACTTAAGGGACCTCTTTATCGGTGTAATGTATTAGAAGTCAAGGCTGCGCAAGAAGCTGCTACCGCCAAGACTCGGCATTCAACCCGTCACAACCGTCCGATCTACGAAGCCATCAAAGACTTCCAGGTACATGTAAGAAAATCGGGTATCGACCATTCTCAATCTTCAGTCCTGCACTGGGCTGCAGCTCATGGGCTCGTCGAAGTTGCAAAGGCTACTATTAAAACTTCATTAAGACTATTCCCCGAGTACTTGAATGTGAAGGACGCACATGACCAAACACCGTTATCTTACGCCGCAACCGGTGGGCATGTCGAGATTATACAAGAACTTATAGATGCGGGATGTCTCGTGGACGCAGGGATCCAAGGAAAGTTTCTACATCTAAAAGATATTCCGAACCCTCCCATATCAGTCCAATATGACGCGTATATATTTACCCCTTTAACCATGGCAATTCTTTCGTGCCAAGAAGCTTCTGCTATTATTCTGGCCCGACACACCCATTTTCGACCCGAGATATACACTCATTCGAATTTAAATGTCTATATACCGCTTCATCTCGCAGCACGAGCACGCATGCCTCCTGTTGTTGAGATATTAATATCTAATGGATACAACGCATGGGGATATATGCCCTATTTTTATGGTTGTCTACCTATACACTATGCCGTTGCGGTGGAGGACAATACGGAGACGATAGATATCATGTTTTCCCACGATGTCTCTATGGATCCCCTGGATTATTGGCAGCGAAGTTCACCACTTGACCTTGCTATTGGCTATAAATGTCCCCACAATGCATTGCATCTCATCAAACAACATGTTATCTCGGGAGAATATGGTATATGGGCAAACAACGCATTGAACAAAGCGGCTAGAGACGATGATATGCTTGTTATCACGGAAGCTTTGACACAAATCCTTAATGCCCGGGGCGACTTTAAAGGGCTAGAGAGTGCTTTCTACATATCATCTAAGGACACGTCCAAAACTCTTGAAACTAATAAGTTCCTTGCTCAGATACTAGCCGTAGGGCTAGATAGGACTCACCTTGAGGATGGACAAGGATACCTCCATTGGGCTTGCCAGCAACCTGACGCTAACCTCAGAAATTTTAACCTTGTGCTTCAAAATAAGCACTATCCACTTGACCTTAACGCGAAGGATGCTAGTGGTTATACACCTCTCGATTATTCAGAGCTACAGGAACATCATGTTCTCACCTTTATTCTCCGCGAGATGCGCTTTGCGAAAAGGGGTGACGAGGTATGAAGAGGAGTATATGGGCGTAGACAGATGTGGTTACGCTTTCTTCTGTGGAAGTAGATAACTAGGTATTACCGCGTTAGGGAATTTGGGGACATTCTCTGATAAGCGAAAAAAGTTCTGAGATTGGCCATTTGCGAATGTCTAATTTCACTAGAATTCAAAGGTATAGATTACCGAAACCAAGTTTCGAGAATGAGCATATGGCTATGATGTTAGGTATCTCAGACCTTATTTAAGCCCTTTACAGGGACCCCGCAGTCTTCCAGCAAATAGTGGTAGCCGGGATTTCTTTATAGTCATAACATGAAATTTACTGACATTTGTGTTGACATCCTCAACTCTGTGTGTTCACGGACTAACTTAGTACAACCAATCGATCAATTAACACCTTTTATTTACTAAGAGATCCATAATATAAATGCCACTCAAGACCGTCTTCATCACCGGCTGCGGTCCGGGTGGCATCGGTTCGGCCCTTGCGACAGAATTCCATCTGCGGGGCCACCGCGTCATCGCCTCATCAGAAGATCTACCCACACACCTTCAGGATATCGGCATCGAGACAATGGTCCTGGATGTCACATCGCAAGGCTCGATCGATAAGGCTGTGGCGCAAGTGTCCAAGCTTACAGACGGCAAGCTAGATGTCCTGATCAATAATGCTGGCGTCTTGCACGTTATGCCCTTCGCACACACCGACATCGCCGCTGCGCGCCGCGTTCTCGATGTCAACGTGCTGGGTGTGTTCGCCGTGACGCAGGCTTTTCTTCCGCTCCTCATAACTGCAGCCGCTGCTGCTAGGAAGAACGGCGACGGCAGTGGGAAAGAAACTGCGCTAGTAGCGAACATCGGCAGCGTCAACGCCCAACTTAAACCGGCTTTCTTCGGCATTTATAACGCGTCGAAGGCGGCCCTTGACGCTCTAGGTGCTACCATCCGCCCGGAACTAGCGCCGCTAGGGATCCGCGTTGTGACTGTTAAGACGGGTGGCGTCGGGACCGGACTTTTCGCTAACGCGCCCCCGACGAAATTGCCAGAGGACAGTCCGTATCAGCCGCTGCGGGAGTACATTGAAAGTCGTAAAAGTAGGTGCTGCCCATATCTTGTTCTAATATCTTACTTAGTTGTATCTTGATTCGGAACTTTCCGAATCAGACTATACCGAATGCCAAATCTGAGTTCCTAGACGGCTTACTGGAAGAAGCGTTTACTAATTCTTATCAAAGTGCTGGAGCGCATAAATTATATAGATCCCGCGACGTATGCGAAAAAGGTAGTCGATGAGCTGCTTAAACGCACTGTAAAGCCTGTCATATGGTACGGACCTACGTCGACAATCGCCTGGATCTTGAGTTGGTTTGGCTGGGAAGGGATGATGGTAAGCTATAGAATATACTTGTTTCTTTTTTGATTTAACTTACTAATTTTACGTTGCAGGACGGTATCTATATCAGAGAAAACTTGTTATATAAGTGCGCTATATAAATACACATATACCTAGTGCTTTCAGTCAGCAGGGCCGGTCCCATCATCAAAAGTTGTCTATTTAAAAGAAATTGTTGGATTCGCCTGGAAGAGATATATCGTTGAGAAAGATCTCATATTAACGATTGGAGGAGATTGGGTTGATAAAAATAAACCTCTACCATACCGTACTTGATTGAAATGGGCAAAATGAAAGGGTTTGGCCGGGGATTGAACCCGGGACCTCTCGCATGCTATTGCAAAGGGTGTACCCTAAGCGAGAATCATACCACTAGACCACCAAACCGTGCTGGATCAAGTAGATCACAGAATACAGACTGTGCTGGATGTGAACTTCGGTCGCTAAATAGCCACTATGTTCAAAAGCTTTTAGGCCCGGCTCGAAGGAAGCGGAGTATGGGGCGGGCGCAGCGGCGACGCTAAGTGGCTCCAGATTGAAACCAAAGATCCAATGATAGGCCAAGATCGGTAACGCGGTGATGATATTGATGATTTTAAAGATACAGACAGGGCTGCAGGGCAGATATCTCTGCAAGATCGGATCCTCGAACAGTCCGACTCGTACTCGATTAGAAATGTGCAGAGCGATAGGATCCTTGTTCATCCAATGTACGACGATGTATATGTCATCTAGAATTATCCCGTGGCTCGAGGTATTTTCCGTAAAGGCGTCGATCTGTTGAGCAATTGCGCCAACAACCAACATTATGAATCCTGCATCCTACAAGCGGGGAGTCATGGAGTAGATAATAAGGAATACTTGTCTTGCATTTTGATTCTATTATCGTTGCACACCAGCTCATCGGGAAAAAAAGGTCAGCAAACCATTTGTCTCACTTATTAACGAGATCATATCTAGTTATCATATCTAAAGTGTGGCTTGCATTTGACATTGGTGTACGACTTGTGGCTGATCACGCAACGCAACCTTCGCGGCGCCTCTTTTTTAATCTAACACAATACAGCTGACATAACGCAATCGGGCGAAACCTTTCTTAACTTAATTATTAATGCCTTAGAGATCTAGACTTATATCTCCCATATATATATATATATATATATATATATCCTATATATATTGCGGGGGTCCTACTCTAGTTACCGTATTTCTAAGAGTAGTTTTGCGGATCTTGGATTCGTTAAATTTTCGGGAAGAATTCACTTAAGCAAAAGCGTGTCGCGACGGGGGAAGAAATATTATCTTGGTGAAATCCGAGGTCGACCCCGGCGATTCCCCAGATAAAGATGAACTGGCCATACCAAATATTCGCACTCGATGATGCTCAGAAGCATGCTCGGCGCCAATCGCTTGACCGTCATGCGGCTTATGCGCAGCTCTCGGCGCTGATTCCCATAGGCCTCGTCTTTCTCTACCGGCTAGGAGTATTCATGTTGAGACGGGTGTCACCTTATCAGCCCGTAGCTTACACAGCCGTTCCGAGCTCTCCGGGACTCAAGCACGAGAGGCAGAGTCCTGTCGGGTATTGGAGTATCACGGCGAGGCGTATCGCATGGTGGCTTGGTGACGATGTTGTCATTTTAGGGCTGAACTTGGGACAAAGGGACCAAATAGTTTTCGGCTCTTTATGGTCTATATGGCTTGTCTTCTTGTGTTTCGATGGCACTGGAAATGGTAAGTCTACTTATTATTCGACGTATTCTTCGGCGCAAGGACCGTTCGGATAATATGCCGTGTCCCAGTTTACCCCAAACCCGAGCAGTTGGGTCGATCTGATTACCACCTCACAATTTAAGATGTGCCCAAGCTAATCCGATACAGATTATCTTCATCTCACAAAGCGGTTTGGGATAGTTGCCCTATCTCAACTTCCGCTACAATACTTATTAATATTGAAGAATATCAATCCTATCGCGTTCGCGTTCGGGTCTTCTCATGAGCAACTCAATCGGTGGCATCGAGTCCTTGGTTGGATCATCTACTCCATGTTCCTTGTCCATGCAGGTTTATACCTAAACTTCTATATCCAAGAAGGCATTCTCTCTGAAAGAATTGTTCGTCCAGTTCCAGCTCTTGGGCTTGGTTCAATCATTGGTATGAGCTTGCTGGGCGCCACGGCCCTTAAAACTATCCGTACTTATTCGTACCGTGTCTTTTTCATTACGCACCTTACGGTAGCGATGGCACTCCCGCCGGTCATCTTCTTCCATTCCCATCATGGAGGCCGGCAATACCTAATCGAGGCATTACTCGTTTTCTTCATCGATCTCGTCAAGCGCAAGATTGACACTATCACCATGCCATCGACTCTAGAGCTTATTCCTGACACGAACTTAATCAAGATAGTAGCCAGTCTCCCCTCCTCAAAACTTGATCGCTTCCGCAAGTACGCTGGGATGCATGTGTATCTAAATATTCCTTTTGGTTCCCGCCGCAGCTCGTACCTCATATTCGAGTTTGCTTATAACCCATTCACAATCGCGTCGGTAGATGAAAAGTCAGGAGAACTGACTTTGGTCGCGCGACGCCAGAGAGGGCCTATGACTGGAGCATTGGCCCAATTTGCAGAATATGAGTTAAATAATACTAAAGTATCGCTATGCATGGAAGGCCCTTATGGATGCGCGACATGGTTCCCAAACCTGGCCGGCCCGGAGTTTGATCGGATCCTTTTAGTTGCTGGCGGCATTGGTTCTACATTCATCTTACCTCTATCCAGGTATGCTCAGCTTTCACTTAGTCTAACTTATAAAACGTTCATACTAATATTGACCTAAATGCAGTAAGTCACCAGTACACTCCTAGTTTTAGCTTCTGCGTCAAAACCAGTTCTAGAATAGTAGCTAGTGTCCAAGCAGGGGGGCGCCGGACCTAGATGCTCGTAGAAGGGATTAATCAACATGATTATGCAGGAGACTAACATCTTATAGGATATATTATGAATGAAAATCCAACAGCCCGGGTTCAAGTGGTCTGGGCAGTACGCGGGGCCGCTGATGCGTCTTGGCCTTTAGACAGCACGACAAATACCCTCGATGACAACATACAGCTATTCCTAACTGAAAGTGCTCCGCGCGAACTTACTTTACGCGAAGCAGTCGAGTTGGATAGTAATTCATATCTTAATCCGAGGCAGGTTCATAAACGACCCGACCTACGACAGATCGTTGACAACTTTTTCCGGCAAGGGGTTGAAGAACGAGTCGCTGTGTTGGTTTGCGGACCAGAGGGAATGGCTCGTGAGTTGAGATCACACGTCGGAGTTTGGGTTAAGAAAGGTCGGAACGTTTGGTGGCATAACGAGGGGTTTACATGGTAGCTGTCTTAAAAGATGGGGGGGGGATACGATGAGACTTTAGGTTAGGTGGTAGTCTTGGAAAGTGTGAGCTTTCCCTGGGATGGTATTCTCCGAATCAGTATTCTTGGCACCTTGGCGGAAGCGATTTAACACCTCTATTTCTTGCTCTGCTAACCCAGTGATCAGTGATTCATGCATGTCTCCCAAGATGTATTCCATAATCGCCAGTCAAGTTAACCTTCCAAGCAATGTTTCTTACACATATAATCATCACATGCATTTCTCAACCTTGTGGGAAATCCATGTCTTCTTTCTACTTGGGACTGGAATGGCTTGGCGGCTTCCTCTTATGGGAGCATTTAAGTTCACCCAGGGACATGGTTGCTTAATTTTCGCCCGAGGCATCCTAGAACGGGGGACCAGGGTCTAAATAATCGTTGTCTCCGGACGGTATACCATTCCTATCCAAGGTTGAAGTACTTTTTCCGAAGGTGAGAGGAAATGGAAAATCCCGGACACACCTAGGTATTTCATTTAGAGGAGCGGTATAGAAATGGATGGAGTTACCTCATTGTTAATCGTCGAAGCGTCGAAGCGTCGAAGCTTATGAGAACTCTATGTTCTTGGCATCCTTGCTGGCGCGTCAATCTGTCATCCGACAATCCAATCTTTAAAAGGTTAACTATATAATATTAATGACGTTACTAACCAACAATTAATATTCCACGTCTTACCGACTATTCCATTACGTATGTGAGGCCATTCGAACTTGTACGCAGCCAATATATCCCACAGAGGCCCACTGAATCGTATTGATAAACTAGGTGCTTTGGAATCCTAGCTACCCCTGGCAGCCTGGAAAATATTATCTTATCAAGAGTTTGAGATCTAATCCAAGGTCCTTGAATAAATGATTTGATTCGTCCAACTCGTCGGATTTACTGAGGTCCTTCGAACTAGTTTAATAACCTAGACCGGCCGGTCCGGCATATTAACACCATCGTCTCCACTGATCGCCTAGAACATGGTGTAGATTTGACCTATATCGTCAGCAGATCAGGTATCCGCCAGTACCTTGCATTCGAAGACTTCAATTAGCTTCCTCTATCGGCTTACCAACGGACTGCGCCCACTGATGGAGCTGTGAATTTTAACTATATGGAATCTCCGGTAAGTCCCGTATCCTAATGCGCCGAGGACATCGTGTCAAAAGGCCCGCCGAAGTAAACATCGTAGCCGTAAACCCAGTCCAGAATAGGAAAGAAACGATCAGATAATCCTGAGTCAATCCAAGCTCATAAACTTATACCCTAATGCAGGCAAGGAGGCCGCATGAGCTAACTTTGTGAGGTAAGACGAGTCATGCCCTCGTCCGGCTTCCAGTCTATGAAAGTAGCTGGTCGTGCTTGGCGATGATTACAAAGTCGTCACCGTGCTGATGGCGGTGCTGACTCTTTCCTTCCGAGATGATCATGACAGGGGACTAGGTACTGCGATGAGTGTTAGCTATAAAATGGAAGGATCGTCACCATCCAGGAAGACCTGGATGCCTTATACTTTATATCCAGAGGTCTCTTCACGTTCTCCTTACCTCAAGCCACTCATTTTGTCTTAGCATTTCAAGATGCGTCCAGCACTCCTTTCTCTATCCGCGCTCGGAGGGGCCTTAGCGGCACGTCCGTTTCTAAACGAGCCTGATACGGGGTAAGTCCTGTCGAGCCACACCCTTGTTATAAACTCAGAAAAGTGCTTACACGGGAGAAGTTTCGATGAGTACTTCGCCGATCTACCGGCCGGAGAGCTACCACCTCTAGATAAGCTCGTCGGACTGCCGGATTTCGATGCGGCGGCGAGAAGGCATCTTGCGGTTCAGAATTACACCTATTATCGCAATGGCGCTGGCGGCGAGTGGTCTTACCGGAACAACCTCGAGGTTTTCAACCGATATAAACTCCGCCCGAGAACTATGGTAGATGTTACGAATATCGAGTCAACACTCCCGTACGCCAGTCCGCAATCCTTGGCTTATTCAACACGTTTTATTGATGATGGATATAGTACCACGATTCTCGGTCACAACTTCTCCGCGCCCTTCTTCATCAGCCCCGCTGCTCGAGGAGGCTATGGCAACACTGATGGTGAGAAGGGATTGGTCGAGGGAGCCGCTGCGGGCGATATTCTCTACATGGTATGATTGTGACTTACTTCGTCTAACCTATAGTACTGGCAAATTCACATACGCTAACATTGATGATCCGATGAAGCCTGCCCAGCTAGCTAGCTTAACTATCGAGGAGATTGCTACTTTCAAGAAAGATGACCAGGTCACCTTTCAGCAGGTTTACCTAGACTCAAATGATACCGCAACAAAGGAAGTCTTCGCTCGAGCTGAGAAAACCGGAAGTAAGGCCATTGTTTTTACGATCGACTCGGCCGCGGACGGAAATCGTCATCGTGCGGCACGCTATGGTGTCGGTTCTGCGTAAGCCCATCAGTTCCAAATGACATGTTCCCGGTGTAATAGACTAACACGTCACATAGTGACTCTGCTTATACATTGATAACCGTAAGTTCACTAAGGCGAAATTTGGGAGGCATGGTTCTGTCTGTACTGGATCCGATGAGCTAACATAGGGACTCTTGTTCTAGTGGGACTTCTACGACCATCTTCGTACTCTGACGGATCTTCCGATTGTCTTAAAGGGTATACAGACGGTAGAAGACGCGCAAAAGGCCGTCGAGCACCAGGTTCCAGCCAGTACGTGACATCGAGACTCCCTTTTTCAATTCGTTCTGGAAACTAGCCCCTTATTAAGAGGTCGTGGACCTAGAAAAACATTGAATCACTTGTTGGAAATTACTAACCCACCTCACCAGTCTACCTATCCAACCACGGAGGTCGCCAAATCGACGGTGCGCGCTCGCCTCTCGAAGTAGCCATCGAGATCCGCGATCAAGCCCCCGAGGTATTCTCGCAGTTGGAAGTATACGCAGACGGTGGCGTGCGCTACGGCGCTGATGTAGTCAAGCTGTTGGCTCTTGGTGTTCGTGCCGTCGGCCTCGGCCGCCCGTTCATGTATGCCAATGTCTACGGAACGGACGGAGTCAAGCGCGCCATCGAGATTCTCAAGCACGAGATTGCTATTGATGCGGCAAACGCGGGGGTTACGGATCTGAAGAAGATCGATCCGAGTATCGTAAGTTTTTCTCCTTGCCTACCTACCTGCCTATCTTCTTATATTCTCCTGTTGAGGTGAATGAGGACTGACGTGATTATAGGTCGATTGGACGCCTAACTGGGCTTCGGCATAGGGGTTTATAAAGATAGCATAAAATAGAATAGATAACTGTAATGAACGACTACTTGAATTTTGCGTACACTTCCATACAAGGCGACCCGGTTGACCCATTCATGACAGGATTTCGTTTAGAGATTTTTCCTTAATCTACTACCAGACTGCATCTTCGACATCCTACGCCTCTCCGTCTCATTTGGTTCCCTCCACCACTCTTCGGCCTTTTGCTTCGGAAACCCCTTTTTCTCCCACTCGAGAAGATGTTCAGGGCCGATCTGATGCCAGGGTACGCCAAGATCCTTCGAGACGTGGTCTTGTAGATATTCCACGACGATGGTTGGTTCGGTCTCGGGCTCCTTGCCATCAACAAAGAAGACATCAAACATTTCGCGCTGCTCACGTTCCTTTCTATCCACTACTTTCTCCATCCGACTTATCGCTCCCGACTTAGTGTATGATGGCGGATGCATCCAGTTATCCACCATTTCCCAGTCCAACTGAAAGCCAGCAGCATCATAAGTAGGCGAACCCTCACGACCCTTCCGATGGCATATATGTAAGTCATGGAACGTTTCGCTGGGGTCCATGAAACATTTCTCCTCGAAGAGCACGGCTTTATCTAGGGCATTAAGCCTCCCTTTAGGCTTCTCTGGCTCGGGAATACAAAACCGCTCTTTGAAGTCCTCCGGCATGTCGAACTTTCCCCACCGCGGTCGCTTCACGCGTCCGGGTGTGGGGCGCGGATCACGCAGCTGGCTGTGATCAAAATCGAATTCTAAGTCTGGCGTTGTTAAGCGCGGTTTACGCTGCTCATCGGAAGCTTCTTCTGTTTCCTTAGTTTTAGACGCCTTAGTCTGTTTTCCTTTTTTGGGTCTACCTGAGGACTGCGATTCGGTAGATTTTCTCTTTCGTCCTCTCGTTGTAGTGGTCTTTGAGGCTCTAGCTGTACTGTTACCAGAGGACTCGATGCCTTGGTCTCTAGCGTTCGCGCGTGCTGTCGCGCTGCGTAAACGAGGTACCATTGTAAGATAAAATATTCAATTGAATTAGAATCGTTAGTAAATCAATCAAACAGTCCTAGGTCTTGTTTCTGCTTTTATGTTTATTCATCGAACGTATGATGTCAATGGCACGGATCTCATCTTGTTCGTTGCGCAAGATCCTAGGTTGTCATAAAGATCGTCTCTCATCCATGTATCATGATATCAGACATTTACATCATAGCATAAGCTCCTTGTCAACATCTATGTGAGTTTCGGCGCAGTATTTCTTGGGAGGCCATGCACTAAACAAAAATGCGTATTTTAACATATCCGTTTAGGGATGCATAAGGCTGGCCGTCAAAGTCTCCATCGAAACGATTATATACCTTAGGTACCTAGGTAGATATATTAGTGAAATTGAGGTTATTAACTGATTATTCTTAATATTTGGCATAGCTGTATACTTACTACCTTGTACTATTAGATATGTGTAGTCTTATATGTAATTGCTGAGTCGGAAGATTTACGGTAACAACGACGTTTTGAAAGTCATCTACCCCTATTCGGATGAAAAGGGGGGATCGACTTGGCTCTATTCTCAAAACCATCCACCAGCCATTTGCATACAGTCAGTACAGACAAATGGTGTATATCCTTTTTCTCCGTGCTACCATAGTAAAGACAGCTCAGTGCTAACTCACTTCTTCAGAGTTATTAACACTTCACAGTGTGATTCGATAGCAACTAAGGAAAGCAAAACCACTAACTAACAGAAGATAATTATTAGGCGCCAACTGTGTTAATGACAGCTTTCTTGCTGCTGAAATGCCTCCTCTTAGATTTCTTTTGATATATAACCACTATCCCTGCACTTCTTTCTACATGCAAGACGATAGAATGCATCGATTAATCCATTCAACTCCTGCGGCAATATTAATACCCCCTTTAAAAGTTGGAACAGTTCCATCAAGCCGGAAATAGCTACGATAGTCCGTCATAACCACAATAACGATGTGCAACTGCTGGAAGAAATATCGAGCAAAATGCGGTCATGAAGTCTGGATAACCATCTTGGACTCCTGCGCGGACTACAAAAGATACCATACCTGCGAGAGGCTAGTCACCCACCATAGCAGCTGCTGTCCTTCAGACAAGTTACCCTTCGCCCCTGACTTCTGTGCCGGCTGCAAGGCATCTTCAGACTGGGTCATGATTATGACCCAACGCTACCTAAACGCCAAGAAATTAGATTTCTGCCACAAGAACATCGCAGACTTCGATGCTATGCACTTCCAGCTAATGGAATGGACCGGAGTTCCATACGTCACGAAAAACGCCATCCACCAGAGAGTGATGAACGATTGGGTCCTCCATCGCATAGTTAGTAATATCCCCTTGGAAATGGTCAGGGCCGGCGCCTGTACGGCACGCGAAGCCGACAGTGGATATAGACGGTTTTGGGAGAGGCCATAAGTGTAGGTACCAAGGCCGATATAAACACTTTATGTGCACCAAGATAAGGGGTTGGTAGGAAGGACTTGGGATAAGGAATCATTTTTAAAGCGTTGTCAGCCTTGGTGGTTTTGGAGTTGATATCACGTTGAATAATGGTTTATTTTGCTATTATCACAAAGAGGAATTGCTAGCGAGAACCTGGCGATTGGGACATGCGGGCTTTAGTAGGTGTTTAGCGATATATAGCGACAGTTGTCAATATCCGTTCCAGCGTAGCGATTTATACAGTAATGCCATCTTTTATTCCAATATACATAACTGAAAATTAATGGACAATTATGTAAACGGCGGTGGAAATAGGGGCTTGAGCTTTACTCGGTCGAGGTTCAATAATAGTCGAGTAGAAATCATTCCGAACTCATTGCCCAGAGCTTCTTATTCGTTAAGCCTCGATTTTCGCAATCTGTTAGAGATACTGCTAGCTAGGTACTTAATAGTACTAGAAACATTTAAAACTAGTAGCCAATCTCGAATTACCTATAATAGGCTCAGATAAGTTCGAAATAAATTACACATGACGCCTCGAAAGATGGATGGAAGCGCACGACAACCCCTCCAAGTATAGTACGATGCGCGAGGAAGCACTATGCAATACCTTTCTATAGATATACATATGTATGTCCAGCATGAATGGGGAAGATATAGGGTTAAAGAGCTTCATTGGTTGGTGGCTAACCTAGACATATGCGATGGGTAATATTTTCTCCAAATGGCGCAATCGATGTTAATGAGCCCATTCCAAGTCTTGTTGACCGAACATAAAGAGGCAAGTCGCAACCGAGTCCAACTCCACTAGCAGTTGAGAGGCAAATCTACCTAGCTATTATGGCGACCGTCACGTACGTTACCCCTGCGGCGGTGAAGCCCCCAGGCCAGCCCGATATTTCGTATGCACCGGATTTCAAGAAATACGAAGTCCGAAGAGACAACCGCATTAAGTCTGGTGGCTTGCCAAAGGAACTTCCTAAAGGACTGCCCAGACAGCTAACCGGAAAGCTGGTCTGGGAGGGCGACTCGCTTGCAAAAGAATACGATTGGACATATGTACTTGAACGAAGCCAGCTCGATGAAATAGATCTCGCTGTGGAGCATTTCAAGTGTAGGTAATGTTATAGGCTATCATAAGATCCATACTGATGGTATTCAACAGCTCTCAGCTTGCCCCTCGGCTATGTGAGCCAGGAGACCTTTCCACTACCAAAGCTACATTCTGAGCTACGGAAGTTATCCGATGAGCTCCATAACGGACATGGATTTTTCGTGATTCGCGGTGTTCCCGTTGACAAGTACAGTCGCGAGGAAAACATAATTATCTACGCAGGTTTATCGGCGCATATTGCCCCTAAACGAGGCCGCCAAGACAGCAAGTTCGATGGCAAGCCTGCGGTCGTTACGTTGTCTCATATCAAGGACTTGAGCGGCCCTGGGCGTAATGAGATAATCGGTAGCCCGGCTTTCACTACTGACAAACAGGTATTCCACACTGACTCGGGTGATATCGTTTCCCTATTCGCACTTGAAACGGCTGCCGAAGGTGGCGCAAGTAAGCTCGCGAGTACATGGCGGGTGTATAATGAGATCGCTCGTACCCGCCCCGATCTTATTCACACATTGACGGAGACTTGGAACCCAGAGAAGTATGTTGCTTAGAATAAGACCAGTAGTTAAATTCAAAGTCAGCTAACACGTAGGGAACTTCAAGCTTTGGTAATCATGAGCAGCCGTTTACGTCAAGACCTATTATGCATTATCAGCCGGCCACTGAATCAGCGCCCGAACGCGTGATTCTCCAGTACGCTCGACGTTCGTTCGTCGGATTCGGTGCCTTGCCTCGAAGTCCGACCATCCCGCCAATCACCGAAGCTCAAGCGGAAGCATTAGACACATTACATTTCCTTGGCGAGAAATTCTGCGTCGACACGTATTTCCAAAAGGGAGATATTCAATATGTCAATAACTTAGCTTTATTTCATGCCCGGGACGGGTTTAGGAGTGAAGGTGATAAGCAGTAAGTCGATCTTATTCACCATACAGGCAACTTTAGTACAGTTAATTGAACATTCTCAAAGGCGACATCTGTTACGGTTCTGGTTACGCGATCCGGAGAATGCATGGGAGACGCCGGAGGTTTTGAAGGACAGGTGGGCTTTACTCTATGATGAACGAGCGCCAGAGTCTGAGGTTCTACCGCTTGAGCCATATATTCGAACTGCAGGCAACAAGAGTGGTCGAGTGGGTTGATGATCTTGGCGAACCGAATTCCAAATCAGTACCTAGGTATATATAAGCCAGCAAGAGAGGTAAATATGTCTGGGCATAGCCAATGACACGGCGAAGGAACGGCTTTCATCGGCTTTTCTTCAATCTCCGAGTATTAAATTGAAGTCCATGCGAAATGATACTTAAGCTCTGTTGTGAACACAATCTTGTAGCACCACGGCCAACGAGACAACTACCTGAAAAAGTCATAACGGCATGTCTCTTATCACTTGGCGTACATATCGTGTAGCTTTTGATGGCGCACCCCAATAAAGATCTGTTTTAGGGTTATTGAAATAGCTTGGTGATGTTGGAACGCTTCGATATCAATGCGGCGGACAAGACTCGCCGCAAAACCACACGCACCCACGTTTTCTCGAGGCTATAACCCTCTAGCGCTCATAAAAAAAATAGCGTAGTATAGAATTATATGCTTATAATTACGCAAAGTTTCATTTGCCTCTGAACATATTCAATCGTTCCAGGATTGTTCTGTAACATCGTGCCCCTCGTTCAGCATGGTTGTCATGATCAGCCAGTATTGCGTGATTCTCGGCCCCTCTCACCTAGGAAGGTCGCCGCACGGTTTTATCCATACGGTCTCCAAGAAGCCTTGGAGGACCGTCTGAATATAGCTCTATCTACCATTCAGATCGAGTTACACGGTTCGGCTGACCGGGCTGATACCCCCAAACATGTTCTAGACGTTTATATAATGTGTTCCAAGGGCCGATTGTATCATCTAGCCCAGCGATCTCGTACGAAAAAGGGTTGCCTCGGCGCATTCTCATTAAAAGCTCACGACCTGCCGTCGCGATAAGTATATCTCGTTGCGGTCCCGTTTCCCACGCTTCACAGCAATAGTACTCTGGGTCGCTTGAACGCTACCTTTTCATCCCTTTATCAGCATTGGGGCCAAGTGGATGAGCTTTTGAGGCAATGGGGTTCCCGAAATTTTGGGTGCGGTCGGATACGACCGAAGTGCCGGCGGTTGATACTCATCCGTCCAGTTCCGACGTCTCGGTGATTCACGACGGCAATCTCGCGTATACTCTAGAGAAGGCAGGGAATGGATCAAAGCCATCTTATCAGGAGGCAGCCGGCGCTCCTGTCGAATCCAAGTCGCCACTGGGATACCACGTTGGTTGGATAACCGTCATCTTTCTCAATATCAATCAGATGATTGGTACCGGTATTTTCTCGACGCGTAAGATACTATTCGGCTTCTTAAAATAAGAGGAAGCGGAACTGACATACAATTCCCTCGTAGCTGGAACTATTCTTAACAGTACTGGCTCTGTCGGACTTGCTCTTATCTACTGGACAATTGGCATATTACTAGCTGTTGCGGGCTTCAGCGTCTACCTTGAGCTGGCGAGTTACTTTCCAAACAGGTCGGGATCTGAGGTTGTCTACCTGGAGCAAGAGTACCCAAGGCCGAAGCATTTCTTCCCCGTCACATTCGCGGTCTACTCCGTAATCCTAAGCTTCAGCAGCAGTAACGCTATCGGTGCGTACCTATCCATGGCAACTCGAGAGTTAGCAGCTATTAACATTTATTAGTCTTGGCTCGATATGTATATCAGATTGCGGGTTCTACACCGACAGACTGGCAATTAAAGGGTGTTGCGGTTGCTGCTTACACTGTAGCAAGCTTATGTAGGTTATCTTCGCCTGAACAAGTTGTTAGGTCTAACAAGTATGGGCAGGCGTGATTCTCCATAACAAATATTCGTTATGGCTAATGAATTTGCTCGGGGTTGTCAAAATCATTACTCTCATCTTGTATGTATGAGATTTCACAGAAAGGGTATCCGTCGGTTAACACGATCTACTCGATAGCATTAGTATAACAGGCCTCGTGGTCTTGGGTGGGAACGTCCCTCATATTCCCGATCCCGGCGCCAACTTCCGAAACGCGTTCGAGGGCACAACAACCAACGGAAACGATCTCGCTGTTGCTTTAGTTAACATCGTCTTTTCGTACACGGGCTTTTCGAATGCCTTCAACGTCGTCAACGAGATTAAGAATCCTATTCCGACATTGAAAAGGAACGGTACCATATCGATCTTAGCCGTTGGCTTACTGTATATGCTCTGCAATATCGCATACTTCGCTGCCGGTATGAAGAAACGAGGTATTCATTCATATCCATATGCTAACCAAGATTCATCGTAGTATCGAAGGACGAATTCGCCAAGTCCAAAGAAATTGCTGCAGCTGTGTTCTTCGTGTCGGTCTTTGGAAGAGGTCGCGCGAACCAGGCTCTAAGCGTTTTGGTTTTACTAAGTGCCTTCGCGAATCTGCTTGCTGTGTTGATTGGCCAATCCCGAGTGATCCGTGAAATTGGCCGGTAAGCATTTTGCCTTCTTGAACGACTTTATTACACATACTAATGACGAGGTTCTATGATAGGCAAGGAGTGCTTCCATTTACCAATTTCTGGGTTTCCACTAAGCCTTTCGGTACTCCCTTCGGCCCATACTTTCTAAAGTGGGTTATGACATTTATCATGATCGTTGCTCCCCCTGCTGGCGACGCTTTCCAATTTAGTAAGTTGTATCGGTTTTTATTTTTAAATTCTCGTAGCCCCTTTTCCGAGTTTCACAGTGCTGACGGCAGAAAAGTTGTGAGTCTGGGAACTTACCCAGATGGAATATTCCACCTTGCTCTTGCAATTGGCGTATACCTAGTTCGTTATAGGCAAAAACGCTTAGGGAGAAAGGCACCCGATTTCAGGACCTGGGATGTGGTTTTGATTTTTTACATCTTGCTCCAAATCTACATTCTCGCAACTCCGTGGATCCCTCCAAAAGGTGGCCCCTATGCCGGCGAAGTTTCGTTCTGGTATGCGACGTACTGTGTCGTTGGTATTGCTATTATCGTTACTTGCGCCATATACTATGTCATCTGGATATATGCGCTACCAAGATGGGGAGGATATAAGATACGACCAGAAATAATGAATGTTGACGACCAAGGCGCCACAACTCATCGATTAGTTAAGGTACCTCTGAACGACGTGGAAAAATGGGACCGGGACCATGACGAAGCCGGAAATTTGAGACGGAGACATGTAGTTGCTTCGACAGCATCATCACAAGGGGATGACGGTATTTCGCAGGCACCCAAGACTGCGTAAGCTATTAATTAGACTTTCGGTCCCTTCGTTGAATAGTTAACCCCAAGGCGAAGATTAAAATTATAGCATAACTCGAATTTCACAATATCAAAATAGTCAGCTAATCCCTATACACACGTCCTCAGCCTAAGTGAAGTAATATCTACCGGTGGCGCATTTATACATCGCTATAAGGTGGCGGGTTTACATCCGTCTCTTGCCCGGGGCACGAGATTAAATTTTCATACACGTGCGTAGATTGAAGAGGTAAACCTCTGAACGGAAACTCTCCAATAGGTGTAAGGATTTACGGGTCGTAGTATACCCCCCTTAAATACGGGATAGTGTTTATTCTTATATTATGGGGAATGCTATAGAACTGCATGCGCAAAGTAGCCTCATGACTCAGGGATCACGATCCCCGAGTGTTCATACACTTCAAGATTCTCCTCTCTAATACCGTTAGTAAGGCCAAGTAGCATGAGATGGTCGCGTTAGTACTAGGAGAATAGCAATTTATAATGAATACTAGCATAACACTTTGTTTCGCGTTAGAATTGTTGAAGGGAGTAAACAATATATAGTCATAAGGGGAAGATCTCCAGGTCAGCACCTAAGACTAGGTTTAAACCGACATTACAACCGTCAAATTTATTACTACCTATTAATATAATTCCCAATCGCTATGCTTCTTATAATCGTTTAAAATACATCGTTGATAGGTCGTCATTCGTGTTAGGTAATATTAAGGTTGTGAGATTATCATGAGTGTATATTTTAACCCCCCTCCTAGTTGTAGTGGCTGTGTCATCTAAAATATCTTCCTGCGTTGATCTAGTTATCTTTGTAGGCATAATGCCTACATTAATTTAATAAGTTATATTCTCTTTCTTCTTTTTTAGCCTGATTGAAGTACCTTCGCTTTCATCAAAGGGGGGATATGACCATCAATTTGTCTATGTTTGAGATTAACGAAAAAAGAAAAGGGGGCGGGGGGTCTTAAAAAAATACAATTCACTCAAAGTCACTTGCACAATAAGATCTGGATGAAATAGCTGGTAGCGAGGTTCAGTTTTATGGAGCAGATTTTGATCCCCTGTCTAAGTCTCTACGTGGGTGATGCATATAACTATTACACCCTTCACTTCACCCCAGAATGACAGAATATTATTTGTCCAAGAGAAAAAATAACTGACCAAAAATTGGCGGTACTGGGAATCGAACCCAGGTCTACACGGTATCAGTATATCTGCACATCCACAACGTGTTGTACTATCCACTATACTATACCACCCATGTGGTCAGTGCTCAGTGATTGAAATTTAGTTTTATAAACCCATTAGTTGGCTAGTGACAGTCTAATAAAATGAACTTGCATTTTATATTACAAAGTATCCATGCATATGACACATGCGGTTTTATTACCTTTTTTTCCTTTTCCTTTTGTGATAGCAAAGTCTACGAGATCTTATTTATAGGAGAGATATAAAGAACATCTCCTACCCAACTTTCCCATGGTCCGTTGTAACGACGGGAGGTGGGTCTCCTCGAATCTTCTAACCTAAGACAAAGGTGTAATGCAAGGCCATTATTTCATATCAAGGGGTAAGAATTAAAAAGAAATCGGTGCTTATAGGCTCTCGCTACTGTGAAATTATTGAACAACTGTTCTAATTATATACTCCTCAAGGCAAAAGCTACTGAGAAACTTGCCAATGGCCTCAAAATTAACAAGATAACTTATGCTTGTTTGGATATACTTCTAGGCTTCAATTTTGATACTTTGAATAGTTTCTTTAACATCCGTTACCGATTTATATGCCATACCTCACTATCCCTTTATCCTTAGATACTTGTGTCACATTTATCTGGTAGTTACTCTTAATCAAAGTCAACAACTAGAGAACTATATCTAGAATGAATCAAAAAGGAAGAGAAATATAATCACACGAAAAATATCTACAAAGAGTAACTTACTAAGAAATACATATTTGATGGTTGTATGACGGCGACACGTAAGCACCTTATCGGCGATAAGGTGCCTTGTCGCCGATACTGGAGGAAGGGACAGCGTATCCACTATTGCGGATATAAAAGGACATTGTCCCGCAAGCTCGCCTCAGATAGATTCTTCCTCTTTAGACATCAATATTACACCAGTCTCATCGCATCTGTTTTACTTGTTACTTGCTTTACCGTTATCTCTTTACGTACGTACCTACCAACAATATTAGTTAACACATTGTCATAATGGGTGGGTAACTAGTTATGCTGATAAAAAGAGGTTGTTCAAGTAAGTATACAGCATTGGTCTTTAGCGCTACTATAAAGTATCTAGAATCTAAGAATATTCGTAGAAATACGACGAATCAAATGTTCAAGGTGTAACCATGGAACGTGCGTTGTAACCAAATACGTAGATCTGTCAATGTTGCAAACGCCTTGCTTCTCTCCTCACCTTAGCAACCAAACGCAAACGGGAGCTCCTAACATCACATCTTTTCGATTCTATTCCCAACATACTCAAATAAATTTCAACTTCTAGTAATCCTATTCTTTTAATCAGGCAGCACCTCGCATTCTTACCTAAGGTTGAAAGTATCTAATACCTCGGGTAGCTTTCGAGTTAGCCCATATTAATGACGGCCCCCTGCCTGGCCGTCTGAATCTTTCCAGGTGTATCCATTACGACTTGACAGTATTACTTCCGCCGACTACTTATTTTCTTTTTTGGCAACCTTCATCTCACACTTGCACAACCCCCTTCCCCCAGACTCGCCGAGATCCCTGCTGCTGCTAGCTACAAGGCAACAAGATGTCGTGGACATGCGGAACATGCTGGCGGGAATTCACCACCTGGCGAAGTCGAGAACAACATATGGATGCACTATATCATTCAGTTCCTGAGCACGAATGTGATAAGTGCTCGCGATTCTTCCATTCCCGCAGCGCGGTCATTAACCACATGAACGCAAAGAATCACTGGTTCTACGAATGCAGCATCTGTGATGAAACATGGCCGACTGAAGAACAAGTAAAAGATCACGAGATAGAAGAGCACTTTTACTGCAATAGTTGTAGGCGCGTATTTAGCACTTACAACAATATCAAGATGGTAAGTTGAGTAATCCATTGTCTCGTACCTATTTTCAACCCAGGGTATGCTTGTGTATCATTCAAGGTCGAGGAACTGACGAAAAACACCTGGTAGCATCTCAACTCGCGCATCCATCGCGGTATAAACATCAATTGTCCTTTTTGTCAAAATGCCTATACATCCGCCACCGGCCTTGCGCATCACTTAGAGGGAGGAGCTTGCTCGAACGCCCCATGCCTCAATCGAGATGAAGTATATAAGCTCGTCAGAACCAAAGATCCAAGCGGCCTTATCTCCAAGAAGCTGCTCGGTTGGAGAGGTTCTATCAATTACGAGGCCACGGACGAAGCATGGAATGGATGCGCCTTCGAGTGTTATCTCTGCCACTGCCAATTCGGTTCACTCAGTTCCCTAAACCAGCACCTTAGCTCGCCTACGCGTAAGTAGTTCCCATACCAATCTACCTCGGGACGGTCTGTAGATTTTATGATTCTTACTAACACCTTACCGATGTTGTAGACCAGCAAAACCTCTATCATTGCCCTAGCCGGTTCGACTGTGGTCGTGAGTTCGTCTCCCTAGCTGCTCTTATGAATCATCTCGAGAGCGAAAGCTGCGGATACACTAGGTTTGAGAACGTGCAGAGGGCCAGTAAGAATATTATGAACCCAAACCGACTCATTAGTTTCAACTAAGAGCATTGGTGGTATCAGAGAAGTAGCAATGTCCATCACTAGGTAGACTTTGAGTGCTAGATACAGTTTTCAGTACCTCTGGTTTGCTGATCAAATCTTACGGAGGGACCTTACCGTCAATAATTAAGACTGATGCCCCTATTTTCTATTTTCTTAGGGTTTTTGACCAATATATCATGTATTATAATTGTACAATACGACCATCTTGATAGCCCCCCTTTTGTTGTGTATGGTGTACAATAGACAAGCTGACAATGCTAAGAGGATAGGGGGTGTCAGTATATCTGCCGGCGGAAGAAGCCAGGCCTCCTATTGCCGTAGGTCTTAGCAGGTTGAGTTACAGAATAAATAATATAATTGGTTCTAAACTTATGCCTACTACACACCAGTTAAAAATAAGCATGACTTGATTATGTCTTGATAAGCGCAAGACTTACAGTAGGTCATACACCCAAATATTCGCTTTATCCTAAATAATCTTTGGATGGCATTTGACGACATGCTCTGGTAGTCTAACTGACTCATCACATATTGCATTCAAACTGATAGTTGAATGGCTCTGGGCACGTAAACTTTTACCCCTTACACTAACCGTGCACGTCCGGGCACGGGATCTCACATAGGATACGTAAAAGCGAGTCCTGGATCTCGGCTCTGCATACCCCAACATGTATATGAAATGCCTATCAAATCGATGTCTTGTTTGCTACCATCACGTCGTAATATCAACGAACAATACCTATTACATGAACTCGATCGAGTCCGGCAATAGGGCCGACCCAAGTACTATGTTCTGTATGCTCGGCCGACGACATTGCAACCTGTCGATGCACGATCGCCTCACGTAGTGAGAAACGGGGTTGGCCCAGGGGTCGCTGAGTTGTCAAAAAGAAGATATGAGATTAAGTTGCCTTGGCACATCACGCACTGGGCCAATCGGTAATAGATGCCATTTGTCTGAACTTTCGTGGGTATGCTTCACTGTCCCAGTACCACTAAACTTGTATGTCCGCCTCAATTGCGTGCCGATGCGACGCAACCTCCGCAAATGATGCCAGCATCGAGCAATGACCACTTACCTAAAGTAGCAAGTATAGCATGCGACTGGATCTAGACTGGATCTAGACCGTTTCAAACCTATCTTGTTCTGCTTGCAATGTATTAGTATTTTTTCTTTTTCGTGTATAATATATGCCAGTATCTGCATGGGTTAGTCGATGTCTGAGATGCTCCGTGTTTTGTTACATACATCTTATGATTTTATGTTTGAAGAAAGTATCTAGATAACTGAAACATTTATTTTACCTACATATGTAGTTATTGCTAGTCTTGTATGCAGTAACTAGTCATTTTCTCATATAAGTAGATAATCTATGTTGGATCTTAACAGCCAACTACATACACCGCAATCTTCAAATGACATTCCCATAGCTAGTTACTGGATATGGCGGAGTGCCGGGGCGACCCGAATCAATGATTGGTGACAAGAGTTCGGGCTTGCTCTGGACCTTGGATTCTGAACACGCTATGGCCGCTCTAAAGGTCTAATCCCTGAACACACGTGGGTGGTAATATGTTTCTATCCCCATTTAACACTCAATAGCTCTTAGACTAAGCTCTTTTCATAAAAATACGGCTGGTTTTGCTCATGGCGTCCACAAAATGTGGATAGTTTGCTCGATAAAAAGGTAGTTAGGTATTGTTTCTGTCGAAACTGTTGCCGAGTTTATTATTATTCAGTGCCGTGATGATCCGCTACTATGTAGAAATTCTCCGACCTGTCGTCCCTTGGTAGCGGTGCTTGGCGAGTTGGTGACCACATACATACATACGCTACATACACTACATACCTCCTGTACAATCTACTTGTGTGTACGAAATACACTACGTAAGAGACGACTGCGCCACGACCCGACATGAAGGTCAACTCTTCCGCGTTTCCTTGCCGTAACCATCGTGGCGGGTTCTGCACGATTCAAGCTGCAGGAGCCTGATCCGACTTGTAACACTTGCATAGAAACAGGTTATCCGGTTTGAAACCCGAGCATTGGGTTAACATGTTTGAAAAGACCGTCTAATGCAGCCTGTCAAGCTTAGGCTACTACATCGTGAAGCCACCTAAATTTAGGGCGGTCGATCTGGCCGGGGGATACGTGCTTCAGGTTGTCGACCTAGGTTAATCACAAGTACCTATTATACTTAAACTATTAGTTAATACGAGAGTATGTAGTTCAATCGTCGTTGGGTATAGTCTACCCGCAAACCTAACATTGGTTTAGTAGAAGTCTTTCGTCAGTGATTATCATTCTTAGATCACCATCCTCTTACTGTTAGGACTATCTAGCTACAATACCAACCTATCAACGATGGCGCCCTATACCTCGAATCATTACTCCCAATTGGTTTTGGGATCCCACGAAAGGGCACTACTGTAGCACTCTGCGTCTTGACCTGCATATTGTAGCGTGTGACCCCCAAGGACTAGGACGACTAGGACGACTAGGATCAGCGGGGAAAGCGGGCGGCAAAGGAAGCCGTACCTATCAAAGCTGATAGGAACCCATCATCACAAACCTCGGCGGCTCTAGACATGACGTCCGACGAGCAAGGAAGAGGCTCCTCCAACACAAACCTCCTATGTGAGGAATATATTATTTTCCTTTTTATTCGACGGCCTGTCCCGTGGTATGTAAGTGATACCCGGACCCGAATGGTTGCACGCTTATTTAATATGACGAACATGACGAATTGGATCGCCAGGCGTGTTGTTGCTTTTGAATCATTTGCGAATGCGTACATATTGACTTACAACTTTATGCGGATCGTGGTCCAATATGCTGGGAGGAGAATAAATAAATGTTGCTTTTTCCAAGACACTGGAACAATCATCTGATTGATATATTTACATATGTAGGTACCTATGTAGGTAGGTACCTAATGTTTCACACCTGGCCATACGTTAGCTTGATGTTGCTAATCGTGAGTGAAGCTAAATGCATGTGGTATTTGGACTTTTCAACCCCTTCTCAAGCCGGTTGATGCCCAAGGTATCTTGGTTAACTTGTGATATGTCTCCAAATCTTTCTATCACAGTCTTTACAACCTTCAGTCCGGTCTTGCAAAGGTACCTAAGGTAATTTTATTGCAAGCGAATGCTACAGTACATTGCCTTTATCTCTCCACATGTCCATGTTTCTTTCTGATCTCCATCAATCACTCACATCTCCGGGAAGGTATAGATTCTTACCGACTTTGTAGATTCACTAGTTAGTTAGATCTTTCAAAGTTAACATTGATCCTTGGTATCGATCCTAAAATTCGGTTCATTATTATGTTAGGTATGTTATCTCTTGATGAGCGGAGACTCGAGGTTATGTTTCGTCGATCAGCTATCTGATCTTTTTTTGTTCCGTTTCCCCGGTGTTCGCGAGAAGACTATCATTCCTAGTCTTTCGGGGATTATATGTAGAGTGTTATATATCGACGATCAGCAAAACCCGAGGCTCGAGCGTAAAGCGATACTGAATGAAGAGGGGGTAACCTGGGATGAAATTGGCAAGTTGAACGGTATTTCCGTTATGTTCAAGCTGTGCCACCATGTAATGTCACTAAACCCTTAAAGACCCTAAGACCCCTTTTATTACCCCACTAAGGAGGATAACCCCCCCACTATCACCGTTGCTACCACCATGGTGGTTTCCCATTTCATTACTGTATCATAGTACGTACCCACCCTAACCCAGCATCAATTACACTACATGCCTAATTACATGTATCTTAGGTACCTACATAACCTAAGGTAAGGCACAAACCAGGATACAACCTAAACCGCTAAACTACATACCTGCAGATATTGCAACAGGCTATGCCTGCCCCCAGCCATCCGGGTGGTACATATCAGTGTATCAGTGTATCACGGTATCACCGCATCACCGCATCACCGTCGATTCTCTCTTTTTGCTTAGCTTGAACTTAGTTTTGTGCCTCTATTTCTCCTTCGCTCCTCGACTTATATTCATCTTCATCTTCGTCCCCACCTCCTCTTTTGGGATACTCGCTACGGATTTAGTTCTAACTATACCAATTCTACCTCTAGTTCTACACTACACTTTTGCTTTAGTTACATACAACTTAAACTAGGGATTTTTTTTTTTTTTTTATAACTGATTCGGTTGGGTTTCGTGTCCGAGCACACGTTTCGACGATTCCAATCGCATCGCATCGCATCGCATCGCAGCGCATCACACATCACACATCACATCCTACATAGTACTATTCCGATTTACATCCTTTCTCACGTTTACCCCACGCATATTAGCTCGATTTAACTCAAACCTGATTCACTTCGCTTTGACGTATACAGGAACTACTCTTTCCAGTTTTCTTTATCATATTATCGTATTCAAGATCACTTAGCTCGGCATCCATCGTTGACAACTTTGTTTATAAAGAACCGTAACTTAATATCCTCCCTTCATTGCTTACCCGGTGGACTGGCTCAGTTCCTAAGAGACAGCTATAAATCCTATCTTATAGGATAATTTAAACAGCGGTTAGACCCAAACGGGGAAAACCCGTTGAGTGTCAGTGGAGCGGTGCCAAGTAGAACCTGTCGTACCCTGCAGCTTGCAGCTTGCACTTCCCCTTCGGTAGCGGTAGAAAGCGAAGGGGGAAGAACAAGAAAAACCTAAGCTGTGATTTCATCTTTTACTACAATACCTCTATCACGCATACCGCCATTGCATTTTTTCGATCCTTACAGTCCTTACCGCTCTTAGCAGAGAAACAATCCTCCGATAACGAACCCTACCTATATTCTCCTACATACTCGCCCATTTGCCCACCGTAACGATCGGTCTGCTTTATCCTAGCTATCTGCTAGCTATACACAGCTATCCACGTAGAAGAGAGATATAATCCAACAATATAGAAAAAGAACGATATTAAACAAAGAGAGAGAGAGAGAAAGAAACAGAGACGCAGAAATGCATCACAGTCAACAACAGAATCAACCACAGTCACCTACGTCGCAACCACCGGTGCCCATATCCATCACAATATGCGGTGACGGAGGTTGCGGTAAATCGTCCATAACTCTTCGACTAGTTCGATCCCAATGGACGTCCGAGTACGACCCGACCATCGAAGACAGCTACAGCATCACCCGGCGTATCGATGGCACCACCTACCACCTATCGCTGACCGACACAGCGGGCCAAGAGGAGTATCGGGGCATGTGGGCGTCGTCCAATCTAAGTGCCGATGCCTTCCTTCTTGTTTACGACATCACGTCGCTCGATAGTCTCGATGCCCTGAATTATTTCAACGACCTCATAGACATGGAAGCAGAAACGCGCCTTGATAATGCAGCACGGGCACGGCGGGCCGGCCTAGGAGCAGGCGGAGGCGCGAGAAGAGGCAGTATAGGGCTGGGAGGAGCCGGTAGCGGCGCAAGGACGATACCACCGGTCAAGATTGTGGCCGGTAACAAGTGTGATTTACAAGAGTCGCGGCAGGTGCCAGCGGCTCAGGGACTCGAATGGGCGCGGAAACGCGGTTGCGGTTTCATGGAGACAAGTGCTCGGCTCGAAGTCAACATCGAAGAGACATTCGCCCTCATCGTTCGCCGAGTCGTTGAAAGCCGTCGCCTTGCTGAAATGGGGGTCCTCGATAACACCGATATGGACCGCCGTGGTGTCACAAAGCCTCTAACGCCACTCGGCGACAGCGACGACCGCGACATAGATAATGAAAAAGGTGGGCGCTCAGGTTTGACGAGGGGCCCACGAATTGGCGATGGTCAGAGAGTGGGCTTTGGAAGTAGGAAGGATAAGTTCTGGAGAAGCTTACGGTGTTGGTAGGGCGGCTTCTGCCCTCTTGTTGTTCGGACCAGTTGGTCGATTCCCGCATGCGGCGAGTGGAGTTAAAAAGGGGCATATGGCTAAGGTGTTATTTTTGAGCTTTCAACACAGAGTGCCGAGAAAGCGAGCGTGCGAAAAAAGCATTGTTAATCTGAGTTGAAAGAAGTTAGTACTACAGAAGTACGGTTGGAATACCTAACGAATTCATGAAACTGTTTTGTTTCGGCGCGGATGAATTACTAGCACCGAGCTCGCGTTATTCAAGTCGGTTCGTCGATTTTTGACGTTGGCTTAGACAGTGTATTGGCTGGGGAAAGAAAGAGCCCAACGGAGTTTTCCCCTCTGAGACAACAGTTGTATCCCAGGGCTATACAGGCGTTCACATGGTGGCAAGCGAGAGGTGACATTGTACATCGGCGTCTTCATTTTCTTTTATCTCTAGCTTTCGTCTCGGGAGTCTCGCGATTTGTTGGGTTCCTCCCTCTTGGGCTCGGGCTGCATATTTGGCGGATGGGACGGATTGCAAAAATAACATAGGCACTTCGTGTGGCATAATAATATTGACTTGCTGTTCTACGTATCCACGTATTTGCGTCTTAATGGTTGACTATATGAATACCTGAATACTAAGCTGGACTCTAATCCTATATCATTGAGAGGAGCTTCAAGGAGTAGCTATTTTAAATTGTTTAATTAAGCTATCTATTATCTATGATCTATCAAAATATGGCTCTCTTCCTTCCTGGCACTTCAAGCTACATCTGACTGACCTTGTCTTACCCTCCTTCGCAACAAACCCGAGGTATATCCCACCATCCCAATGTCGAAGCAACTCATCAATCTGTCCGTTTTAGTGTATATCCTCCTCACAAATCTCCCCCCTATTATTCAATTATCCACTGCTCAATTCATGCATTTATTTCGTTCAATCATTCAGCGGTATCAAAGGACAATGAAGAAGTGAAAAGAAGAGAAAAAACCGAGCCAGACTCATATTCCCACAGCTTGCCCTATCACCATCACCATCATCACGGTCCATAACCCGACTATCACCTCGCCCAGCGTCTTCTTCACCGCCTCGGATGTAGTCATAGCCATCCCGCTCGGCATAGGCGAGTGCCAGCTCTGTGTCGTCGTTGTCGTCGTCATCGTCGGGACTGCGGGCGCGACCACGGCACCGGCGCCGATGGCTTGGCTTGCGGCTCCGCCGACGTTGGCTACGCCTGCTACGTTGTAGTTGTAGTTGACGCTGCCGGTGTTGGTGCTGGTGGCAGTGGTAGAGGTGCTGTTGAAACCCCAGCCCATGGCGCCGAAACCTGCGTTAGGAGAGGTGCTTTGCTGTTGCTGTTGCTGCTGTTGTTGTTGCGGTGGTGGGTGTAGGGGGGAAGAGTAAGTAGAGAATGCGGGGGGTGAGAAGGGGAAAGTGGAAAGGATAGATTCTGTGAAAGTAAGAGTCCAGGGGTGGGGGAAGAATATGCGGTTATCGGAGCGGACTCGAGTACAGTGGCCAACTGTGTCGTCGTATTCCTTGTGGTGATAAAGGTCTCCGGAGCTGTCTTGGCCACGTGGGTTACTTCCGCTATCGTGACTTGTTCAATAGGGGGCGATATACTTGCGCTCATGATAGGACGCGTAGTAGTGTGCTGAACTCGGCCTTGGGTCTGGGAATGCGCTGCGCCTGGGACTGGGGTTGTAGATGCGGGAGGAAGGGTGTCGCCTGGGCAGAAGGTTGTTATGACTGTTACGTGGCGAGTAGCAATCTGGCGGCCAGCCGTGTATACGACATGGCGAACCAGTGTGCTCGTAAAAGTCTCTGTAGCCGTAATTATCTCGACGTGCTTCTGCTGCGGCTGGTCCTCGTCGCAGTCGTCGTCTTCGGGGGCAGGTAAACTGGGCATCGAGACTGCGCTCGCTTGTTTCTTAATGGTAGCAGTCGCAGTACTTGTCATGAATGCAGTAGAGAATGCAGTGGAAAATTCGGTAGAGAAAGAAAATACAGTACAGTCGCACTCCGGATCGTAACTAGCTAAGATAGCAGAAGGCGATGGGACCTTCTGTGCCGGCTCCGCCGTCTCGCAGGATCCGAGGATATTCGCGGCTGCATCGGGGCCCGCCGGAACAGGGACCAGGTTCGAGCCTTCGCCACATGAGACGTAGTTAGCCATATATAACGCGTTGTTGCTTTGGTCGAATGTAACTGTAAAATAAATTAGCTTTTCAAATTTAGGTCTTTCACCAAGCCAGTCTATCGGTTTGCTTGAGTGTCTCAAGGAGTGTGAAAAAGGGGTAAGCTTACCGTATGCTCCCCTTAGAAATGTGTCTCCTAAAATCCATACGCCTACGTTGCTAGTATACCATGCGCCCAGAAAGCATTCGTTACCGCTATACCAGATAAAGTCGCTGTAACTAACACTGATCTTAACTTTCTCGTTACCATCCCCACGGAGCTCAAAGTCTACACGGCCCTCCGTAGTATTTCGTAGCTCGCACGGTACCTTATATCCGCCATTTCCATCCGGCTCCGCACCAGGGAACCCGGCAGCTAAAGCTGAGACCATGGACTCAGGGAGCAGAGAGAGGGTAGTCCCTGAGTCAACAACAACTTGTAATGGCAGATTAGAGTCATTTATTGCTTTGATACTTCGGGAGATGGTGTTCATGGGGCCAGAGCCAGAACCGGAACCGGGGACTTGGAGGGAAATTGAGTTGAGCGTTGCAACGTAGTGCCTAGAAATTATCGATAATAAGTGAGTATATGAACTGACTTTATATAGGTTTCTAGAATGTGCAAAAATACTAGACTTGGGGATAACAGGGGAACATACGCGTCGTTAGGGTCCGTTGGGACTTTCGCTAGGTTTCCTGCGTACTTGTTGGTATCGACACCACCGAAAACCATTTCTCCTGTGATAGCGGCTTGCTAAGTGTTAGCGGATATATATCCTATACATAGCACTAATATAGATTGTATGACACAATCATAAGTCGATGGAATCTACTCACCAGTAGGTCCAGGTTGGCCACCTAGATCCAAGCTGAATAACTTGCTATCCGTATACCCCTGCGTAGCCAACGAGTCGACGATGGATTCATAGTCGATAACGCCATGCCCCTTACCATGACCCAAGCCGAGGATGCCAAACCAGACATCGCTGGACATATTTGAAACTCCGAATTGTTGACCTGGGAGTTTCGCCCCTAAGTTTCCATCATTAGCAAATGTCATTTAAATAGCCCATCATTGTATACCACGCTTTCTTCCAGATCCTCGAGCTTAGTTATCCAGACTTTAAACTTACCAGAGATAAATACATCATCTTGATGATAAGTGCCTGATGCACTTCCCAGTCCATATTGGATCTTAAAGGTCTTGTTTAAATTCATCGACGTAGATGACAGCGCAGGATCGTAGTGCCCAAACTCATCGCAGAACTGCTGCACATTGGTCGCGCTACAATTCGGATTGACCCAGAGCTCAAACGAGCCCGTATCCAGTAGCACATTGACGGTCTGTGGGTTGTCGCTAGTACCAATTGTTACTGCTTGCTTGTCAGAAACTCATCCTATAACTTTCCTGACAACGATATGAACGAGAGTAGATGGGAATTCATACACTCAGCAAAGTACGCTGCGCCATAGACACCTAGGACATCCGATCCGAAATATCGTCTCGCTAGACTGGGCGTCCCGACACCCTTGTGTTCGACTTTCCTCAGGGGTAGTGAGAGGACCTCATGAGTACTCTTAGGCAGGCCCGTCGAATTCGCCAACCCACCATGTGTTCCATTAAACGACTTGAAAGTAACCGCTCGTCCTACGCCAATTAGCGTAGCAGCAGCTATGAAGAAATGCTGGTGAGAAAACGACATGCTACCTCAGGAGTAGTCAATCAGTTAGTTTCGCAACACCGTAGTTACGAACAAGTGCACAGAACAGGAGGGAAGAGCAGTATTAAAACCCTTGAAGTAACGCATCGTGAAGTATATTTAACCAATAGTCGTGGAATTTGGATGCGATAACTAGGAGACGATCGCTGCTAACTAGTTGGTGGTAAAATTAACCTGAAGAATGGAGGGGCCATTCCCCAGACACATTTTTTCATGCGAACCCTCGGGATCGCATGGCAGAAATACGAATTCCTTAAGACATGTACGTCGATATAGCAACCAGGAGTTCTAGAAGAAGGGCGGTCCATTGGTTCCATACCAGGGGATGGCTTGGTTCCCTTATCCCCTAGATCGCCGCTGGCATGAGATCTTAAACATCGAGGATTATGTCCCTTCATCGATCGAACAGCCCAGCTGAATTGCGAAATTGTGTCCAGGTCAACGGAGCTGCGCGACAGATATAATATTGGAGACTATACTGCTAATTAAAGATATACCTCAGCCTGGCTGAAGGGGTGGGTAGATAATGTCAATCTTGTGATAAGTCGTATAGTACCTAACTAGGTAAAATTCAACGACTAGGCGAACATAGCATGCACAACGGAAACGCACCGAAAAAGACCAAAATCTACCTGTATCATCAAATCACCCACCTAGGATGCTGCTGCTTCCGCTGCTGCTG
Source organism: Daldinia concentrica (assembly GCA_902805455.1). Lineage (NCBI taxonomy): Eukaryota > Fungi > Ascomycota > Sordariomycetes > Xylariales > Hypoxylaceae > Daldinia > Daldinia concentrica. Next base: position 1,426,883 of record CADCSW010000041.1, on the reverse strand, counting down.
TTCTAGACGCCAAACTCTAGACTCCCTTCCATCCGTCATGCGCCAACGCCGTCCACCAAATATGCATTTGCACTCTCTAGCGAGAGCGCGCCCGTAATAGTGTATGTAGTATAATGTTTATCTGTCTATGCCTCATCTTCGTCATCCTCGTCCTCGTCTTCATCCTCGCTCTTTTGGCTGACCCAATCGCGCCAGCGCTTGTACTCGGAGTATAGGAGGGACTTCTTCTTGCCCTGGTAGCGCACGACCTTGAGGTCAACCGTCTGCCACTTTTCCTTGCGGCCCGCCCAGCCAGCCTTGCGCATCAGGCTGACTAGAGTCTCCTCTTTAGTCCACCCTTGCTCGGCAGCAACATCCGGCAGGTAGGTTGCGCCGTAACGGCGGCCTCGTTCCGAGAAGCTTATGCGCAGTCCGTGCGTACCGATCTCCCAGTCCATCGAGTCCTCACAGTCCTCGAAATCGGTTAGCAGCGTAACGGCGACTTCGAGAGAGGGCAGCTCTCGCTTGCTAATAGGATCGAAGCGCATGTCGTTGATAGCCGAGGTGATAGCGTAGGACGATAACCCTTCGTCAAGCTCCTGCGCTTCAAACGTGCCGATGCAACCTCGTAGGGAAGTATTGCCCGTGCGAGAGGAAACGGTGTTCCAGGTGACGAATAGCGGGGATTCGGTGATAATGGTCTCTCGGAGTGAATCTGTAGAGGTTGTAGTTGTGTCGGTAGCAAGGGACATGGTCGAGCCTGAAGAAGGCGAGGATGAGCTGCTTCTTTCGGAGGATTCAGAACCGACTACCCGTCTAAGGGCGGGGATGCGCTTCTCGAGGCTTTCGTGTTTGCTTGCATCTTCGACGCCGGCTTCCATATCCTTATTGTACTCGACCCACGCGTTCACAATCTCGTTGAGGCTCGTGGACTTGCGACCCTCAAGGTACGCAGCAAGAGTCTCGAAGCAGTAGAGACAATGCGGGACTGTAGCCATGGTTGGTTGTTGCTTGCGAACCGTTGGTTTTTCCGAGGGGGTATCCTAGGAAGGAAGGAAGAAAGTCAGGAAAGGCTTTGAGGAATTGAGAGAACCGAGAATGGAGTCAAAAGAGCGCGTGAGAGTTGACAGAGGAAAGAATCGGAAGCGGGCGGGCGGACCAGTAACTAAAGAATTGGTAGTTGCAGTTAGGTTGCGATAAGGAATCGACCATCTCGAATTAACAGACAGACACCCCGCTTTCCCTAGGTTGGGCGGGCGTTTATGTAGAAGGCGCCTGACATTATGTGCATGTGCATATCAAAGTACCTAGATGATGCACAATTATTTCATAACATCTTATCACTCCACCACCTTATAGGTTCATACTAAAAATAGTATGATAAGTTGTCAGCCTCGTTTCCTCCCTCCAGCTCGAGTATATTCGTATCTTTTACTGTGAATGCAAATTCTCGAAAGCGGATTGATTTATTAGTAGTATTCCAACCCCTTCTCTTTATTGTAAAGGTAACCGTTCGCCAATTACGCCACGTTAGGTAAGCAATCACTTAGGCTAGCCCCGGTTCAATGAATATCAGAAACTATAGCAGCTCAACTCCGAATAAAGTATGCTAAATGTCATACTAGTGACCATAGCGCAACCATATAGCAGTGGCAACTTTGCTTTAAAAAAGAAAAAAAGAAGAAAAGACATCTAACAACTATGAGTAAGTCGCTCAGATAATCCCGGAATATCCGTAACCCTTAAATCGGCGTTACTAGTATCAGGTTAGTGATGCTTTGATATTCTTCTATGTGGTATTATCCAACAGATTTAGTCTAGGCGAGGACAACTTAAAATGTGAAGATATAGATAGCTCAACCACCAGCGATGATATCGCCTTTCCACGGTAGCCCTTGGAGGTCTTCATAATAGCTCTTATCCATACCAGCCTGTTGTCGGGCCTCAGCATTGAATGGACCCCTCACAGCACCTCTAAAGTGTTGCTGCACGTTTCTTCGGAAGACTTGAACCGGATCGGTCCCTTCTTGTTGGCAAATCCAAGTGAGCCATCTATGCCCCGTAGTGACATGCGTAATCTCGTCGTTGTGAATGATGTTTAATGCATCGACGCTTTCGCTATCTTTGGCATTTCGGAACTTTTCGATCGTCTTAGGATTGACGTCGAGGCCGCGAGCTTCGTGGACAAGTGCAATGACGCTTATCCTTGCGCGCAGGTCGTGCGATGTTCTTACGGCAGATTCCCATAAACCATGGTGGACTGGTAGAGCACCGAAATGGCTCCCCATCTCCTCTAACCTTGCCCGTAGTAAAGAGAAATGCTTTGCCTCATCATTCGCAACTTTAAGCCAGTCGTAGAAAAACGTTCGCGGTAATGGACGTGGGTGGTCGTTCTCGTCCCGTATTACTGTTTCAAACGAAGCGAACCGGACAATGATATCGATGGCGAGATCGATGGCCCACTGCTCAATGTTTGCCAGAGCGTGGAGCATCATGATCCTGTTTTTAAGGTTCCCTCCCTTGCCAGCTCTGGGCATCTGCCCCGGTTTCAATTGGGTCAGGTTTTGCCTTGGCGGTTCTTGGGGAGGAATCACGGTACCAGCCCCGATCTCCATGAGCCAAGAAGACTGTTCACGTGTTGCAAATAAGGAAAAGAGATGTGTTGTGAGTTCGATCTTGTGCTCGGGATTGGAGGTATTTAGAATATGGTTGCACCAATCGCACAGGCTCGCATCCTCGCCAAGATACGTTGCAGGGCCTGAAGGATCAGTTCTGGGACCATGCTTGAATTTCACCTTCTCGCTGACAGGCTCGATCTTATCGAGTCGTAAATTTCCGGTTCCTGCAACTTGTATGCTCACTCTTTCATCTTGAACGGTGACTGGAAATGTGCAGGCTTTGATGCCATAACTAGACTCACCAGTCTCTACGTTGAAGTCATACGCATGCCACGGGCAAGAGGCAATATAGGATGAATCCTCGATGTCTATGTGAGCATCTGTCATCGGTCCACCGGCATGAGGACACTCTGCCTCCATTGCATAGTAATTCCATGAATCTGGACTTTCCACAGCCGGTAGCATTACGCCCGGTCGATCAATTTTCGGCAAGCGGAAGAGAACAAGGCGCTTGCCATTAGAAAGTGTTATCGAATGTCTAGTGTGTCGTAGATCTTGCAAACGACCTAGATCAACAACCGACATCGTGTGGAAGTTCAGGCCGTAAGGCACACTCCAATTTCGGTGGGTATGATTTGAAATAAGTTGCCAGCGCCAACTTGGCGATTTCGACAATGAGAATATTAGAGATGTTGAAACTTTTGGTCTGACACCTAAGAGCTTGAACATGGCTCTTAGCTCTGCCAAATTCTCGTTATTTTGGGATTAGAATGAACAAAATTGGACTTTCGGGGTTTAGATGTAATTTGTGGCTTGTGATTTATGGCTCGTGCTCTGTGGCTAAGCATCTTCTGTAAAAATAGGTACATACGAATACAAGGATATATGTAAGAATACGGGGGTATGGGAACTACCCGAAAATCAGGGGAGGGTTTAAAAGAAGATAGCGGTCTGGACTTTTAATGATCTCGTCTCATCTTTTTCGCATAGACATTCTAAAATCCGATAACCCGAATACGTTCAAACTCGATGACGAATCTTCAATCTTTTTCGTCCCTGCTTTTTATCAAGGAGTTATCCCCAAATTTTAAAAGCATAGCCTAGTCTTCCTCCAGGTTCATCTGGAACACGGGAAGCTGGAGAGCCGTCCCTGATCGGCTCCTCGATGCCAAGATTGTTTGACTGTTTATACCCACAGCGTTACATTGCAGCAGCGCCGATACTACTTAGATACAGCGCGGCTCAAATAAGCATTTCAAGTTGTTACAGCATCGTCTCATACCCTTGTCTGCCAACGACCTCCGCGCGTTTAGCTAGTGTAGAGTCTAGCTTCGTAGTATCCGCCTATTAACCTTCTTTTCGAAAGATCTTGACAGTAGAACAGTAGATCTATACCCCAGCGGGGCAGCCAGTGTTCCTGTTATCTGGGACTGCGAGGGTATATTGTTTGTTTCTTCAATAACAATCCAAGTTCTTGGCCACGTTGAGGCGGAGTCTCACCCTAGACGCTCCCTGAGAGTCGTTACCCGATCAAGCAGTACTGACGGGAAATGGGCTATCCGTACGTCTCAAGTGTCGAAGATCAGTATTGGAAAACTGAAATCGAAGGCGCCTGCCTTCCGTAGACATCTTAACTTCGTCCCGGCGTAATCATACAAAAGGACATCTAGTCCACGTTCCGTTTTGTGTTTCTTTTCTCTTTCCTCATCCTCTGCGAGTTATATCCACTCTAGTTGATCAAATTTTCATTTCGCTTTAGCAGCATATTCACGCAAGCTCGTCGCCGGCCGACCTATACCATTCCTTCAATCTTCCGAAAAACTTCAAACCAGTCAACATGAAGGTCTCAGTTATTCTTTTCGGTCTTTTCACCACCGTCGCCATGGCGGAGCTCAGTAAGCTGACAGGAGTCAATATAATGGATAATATGTGTATATGCTAACCACCATCACAGCCAAAGTTCCCCGGTCGCAGAAGGCTGTCGTTGCACGACAGGGTGAAAAAGTCCAGACCGCAGCCATGGTCGACGCTGATGGAAACATCGTTGCTTTCAACGCTGCCGGTGTCGCCAAAGACCCAGCCGCATAAACGTGATTTAAATGCGGAGGCAGTGTGGGTGAAGGATCTTGAGTCGTCGTATGTTTGACGTGTATATTCGGAATCCATCCCAGCACTTCAAGAAATACAACTTAACGAAGCATGGTTATTGGCGTCAACGGAATAGTAACCACACCGAGGAGGTACGCGAATAAATAATGGAATTAGAGTGGGAGAGGGCTCGATGATTCGAGCCGAGCTTGAACTTATACCTAGAGTATTTGTGAATATCTTGTTAATATTTATCACCCAAACCTAGAACTGTCTTCTATATTTTGTGTCGTGCTAGGTTAGCTTTGAATGTCTGCATCATATTGTGTGATATAATCTTCCGTAACTACGAAGTAGTATCCTACACTGTTTTCAATAAGATTACCTTCTAACAGGGTATCTGTAGTGCAAGGAATAATTCGAGTCTGTCGAGTAAGCGAAGAATTCACTCCGGAACCATGTGTCTAGTAGCTCGGGTTGCAGGGTATCGAACTCGCCAACGAAGGAAGGATAATGACATAGCCTATTCCCCTCTCTTTAACAACGTGCTGGTTTAATCAGGTGATTCTAAGTATGTATGGAGATGAAGATGCTATTCAGTTCTTCATTGGAAATTATGATCACACTTAGCAAGTTCTAAATTCGGCTCACTCCAAAAGGCCTTTATTACCAATTCGGAGTCATTCCGGCGAGGCACAGCCCCAGATGCGGGCCGCGCGATGGAATCCCTAACATAGCACATCAATGTTTGTTATAACCGAGCTACATTTAGCAACACTCCATGGGGCTAGAGCCCTTATTGGCTCATCAAAATGTCCCTACTTTAGAAGAACTGGGGTAAACAACACTGACGATTCTCGAACAGGGGAAATACTTACGTACATCATTAGAATTCCGGGACAAATAAACCTCCACACCGCATCGTAAACAAGCCTGCCAGTTCGGGAAATTTATGTTTTGATCGCCAATTCAAAACCCGTGCCACCTGCAATGCGAGCTTCGTTAACTTGGTGTTGACTTCTAAATACCGAGGAAATGATCCGCGAATTTTCATCGCATACGGCGAGTAAAGGATTTCATGCGTTGTTGCACATAGCTAGTCTATGTAAAGAGCATCCGCGCCGTTATGCTGCCCAAACTGTAAGTAGGGCCAGGTTTCCAAGTCCAATTCGTCGGTCCCGTTGAACAGTTCATCGAGTCTCCATTCCCCATCATAGAAATGAGCGTGATTGGGTCCATAGTCCGAACACCTAAATGCAGCTTAGCCGACTTGACAAGGGTCTTCCAGCTCAAATTCAGCCGCAACGCATTACCAAGCCCTACCATGACCCATCTCAGGTTAGCAAGAGCCCACGATGTGGATTCGGTGGATGGTAGTCGTCAGACGAATCAGGTAGTGATCCAATCACTATTGTTTACTACCCAAGCCGGTGTTGGCACCAACGCAAGGCGTTCTTGTCCGGTTCTGTATTGGCAATAATACAAGCTTTTGTCTTGTCAACGGGCGCCTCTTCTCATAGCCTCTGTAGTTGTATGCCTTGTCCGAGATAGAAACCCCTCTAGCTAAGGATAGAATCTGGTTGGTGTAATTTCCACCAATGCCGCCTACTGGAGCCTCCAATAAGAACCTTGCTCTGGATAGGACTTGCGGGATGGGGAAAGTTGAGGCTATGCTTATGGTCTATGTTTGCTTTTCTACCCAGTTTTTTCCGTGAGGGGCTTTATATAGAACCTATCTCCCTCCCACGCGGGTTTGTCTCGTAAGGCTGCATTAGATTCCGTTTTATATTACGTACCAATCCCTCCACGATACCGATCGCCGTAACCTCGTAACTATTTGGTGATTCAGAAGATGGAGTCCTAGGACGTGTTATAAGGAAACATCAGTCAAGAGCTTAAGAAAAGCCAAATATTCTGTTCTGTGTTAAGACGAGATTAATAGACCGCTATTCCGGAGTATCCAAGGGAGACATTAGACGCATTTAAAGTTGATGATGGATTACACACATCGGGACAATGCGCAGTTTGGTCGAGCAAAGTGGAGGAAGAGGATACTCCTACCGTGCTGGGGGATCCAGATCTTAATTCTGCTAGGGATGATGGGTTTATTTTCCTATCGACTTTCTAGGACCTCCAAAACGTGGCGAGATCAGCAAGCTCAGGGCGAAGATCCTACTGTGGAGTTCGTGTAAGTGCTGAAAGATATTCGTTTTTGGTTATTAGCTTTGGACGTATCAATGAATTGCTAGAGACGGGTTGGCTGACCTAGACTGTTGCAGATGGGAAACGGTCAACGTTTCATTTTCGTTCATTTCCCTCGTTATAGTATTCGTTTCGATAGCGAGGTTTATCGCCGAGGTATTGACACCGCTGCCGTTGCTGTTTGGAAATATCATAAACTTAGCCCTTACATCTGCTGTTCTAGCACTTGATATTGTGGTTTATGTTGGGTACGCCGACAGGCGATACTCGTTAATTGGATTGGTGATGGATTGCATCCTCATGTAAGTTACAGTCCGAGTTATAAACACCTCGAGATGGTGGGACAGAATTGCTGATGGAGTTCCTTTTAGGTTCTTCACAATCATCCCTACGTTCTACTCGGTCATCATCTACCGTCGACTGTTGAGTTATGATGATTACCATATCCCCGGTAATATCAAGCCGTATGGCTATGCTAGTGCTGAGGAGCCTGAAGAGACAGCATACCGATCGTCGTGGCTTGAACCTCCCGTGCCGTATGACCCAACAAACCCTTCTGTAACGGTAACTCGGCCACGATCGCTATCCGCCGCTAGTTACCATATCTCTTTGGCACTTAGTAGCCACCCCCCTTCACCACAGCCCACTCCCCCCGCGATAGAGCCGATGATGGAGCGCCGTGCGAGCTACGATCATAAGCGTGATACACAATTCGACGAATACGTACGACGCCGGTCAAGTTCGTATACTAAAGTTGATGTAGAGCGGGCACTAGGAGTCGAGTTTGGTTGGGAAGACACTCGGGATCAGCGCGACAGTGTAATCAGCTCAGGGGCAGTATCCGTATTACAGTCAAGACCTAGGGGGGATTCGCTATCAATAAGACAGGCAAGCATGCAGGCGAGCCTTAGTAGGAATGGTAGTAGTAGCACTACGACCACTGCTACAACCATTTCCACACCATCATTAGATGCGCAAAGCGCAATGGCAAGGGCGCATAGTCTAAACAGCGTACCAGAAGCTCATGAGGAAGACGTGGATGTCGGGATGGGAGGAAATAAGACCGGAGAGAGCCGAGAGGCGTTACTAAATGGTGATAGGATATCGCGATCTAGCTCGGGGGCCAGCAGGCGTAGTGTAGGGAGAATTGAGCAGGTTGAAGGACTAGAAGTGGTGGAACTTGGGGGTGGAAAACGGATGAGGCAACTATGATACCCAAAGAAGTGAGAAGTGAGAAGTGAGAAGTGAGAAGTGAGAAATGAATGAACGAATTGAGAATTGATTATACGATTTATTATGCAGCACGGGGTGCTCTTACTAGATGTACATATGGTAGTTGTTGCTTTTTTCTTTAGGCCCTTACATTTAGGTAAGCACCTCCCTTCAAAGGTTACCTACCTAACATTACCTAAGGTAAGTACGTTAGCTTATACTTACATATAAGTAACGACGTCATCAAGCTATTTACATACAAGTACATCTTCTACAATGCATACACGTCTTATAAACACTTATACACGAACAAAATCATTCAACGATCAGCATCCGCTTCGAATTCTAGACTTAGGCTCTTAATCGACCAGCACTTATTCAACTTCACGATCCATAGTACAATTTTCTCATCATGTCTTTACAGTTATTCATCTGCGATGGATTACTTTGTAACGAGCCCGCTAATTTAGCTTGCCATTCCTGCTACCTAGTACGATACTGTTCAGTAGAATGCCAGGACAAAGATGTTGCGCACCAGAATGTCTGCAGATCCCCATACGCCAACTCTGACTGGCGTCCCACGTGGTATCAAGAAAAAAGACTACCCAGATTCTTCATCCAATATCCTCTGCACCTAAATTCGGGTCGAAGACAACCTTAGGGAAGGTCTATGGCACTTGATATACTACAACTTAGATACAATGAGGGAGAAGAATTAGAGGAAGACCTGGATTTACTATTCATTGGCACGTACTTTCATGCGTCGGTCAAATAACGCAACATTATTAATATCTATCATATAGGTTGCGGGGACCTCAGAAACGTTATGATGACTGTGAACGGCATCCCAGAGGATTATCGGGAGAAAGTCAAAATCGTAATCAGTAACAAAGATTTCAATGTCATTGCCCGCGCCTACATAATTCTTACATATCTTCTCTGTCACGACAATACACTCCTGGCGACGGAGAACGCGATTCATTTATGGTACTCCGCCTTCATACCAAAATCGTTGGACGATTGGATTCGTGGCCCACTGTATGAGTATATTCTTATGGAATCTTACAAATTTCGAGATAAGCACGGATTCAAGCCGGATACTATAGAGAAGTTCCTCTCGGAGGAAACAAGTGGCACGTGTTCAACAACCATGACCAGAGAATTGGCGGGCATTTCTGGGTCTATCAATCTCAAATTGGCTTATACAGACTGGCCTTATCTAGTAAGGTACCTAGAAAGGGATTTATTGTGGGAAGAGGCCAGATCTGCTCGGAACGCCGTAGTCGCTTGTGAAAGCAGGCTAGACAACAGGGAAGATTATTTATTTAAACAGCCGCCTGCCGAGCGTCCTTGCCACGTCAGGTTTAGGGAGGAAGGAATCTTACTACCCATGGGCCGACCTTTGGATGACTATGTCAAGCCTAACGTGTAAGTTCTCGAAAAGCTTTATCTTATAACGTTACTGTTTTTCTTAAGCCTCTGAAATGTTAACTAATCTCTCCGAAAACTCGGATCCAGTACCCTTTTCGACTTCTCTGGCGGCATAGTTGCGTGGCTCCCTGACGACACAAAAGGACCAGAGCGTAGGTGGTCTCGATCCGAGTTCAAGAGGACTTTTTCTGGCTTTACAACAAACGATATATATGGCAAGCTTTTCTATTACCTACAGAACATTATCGCTACTTTTCATAGCCGAATGCGCACTCTCGATATTGAGTTCAGCATAGAACATAATTCCCTCGACAGTTTGAAAGAGCGCACATTCGATCGCATCTTGGTACGTACGGATCTCCCCCTAAAGTTGCATTTGAGCGGAAAGCAAAGACGGGTTAAATTTACTGACAAACTAAAATATAAAGCTTCCTGAAGAAGAAACACATTCATATGTCGTACCTTCAGGTCTCAAGAGGTGGCCCGGCAATTTTCTCAAGCCTCATAGTTCCTATTCAACCATCATAACGCCTTGCAGGATATCTCCACTCCAGGGTGTAAAAATGAATACTAACGATAATCGATATAATTTCATGTATACATTATCTATCCATTGTGGACTTCTGAATTCGCAGGAATACCAATTGCCGATTCTTGATACGTTGGATCCTATAAGGCTCCAATTCCTTGAATCTGCCCCTCCTTTTGACCATCTCGACAAGTTTTTTAGAAGGTAATACCCACCCATCGACACCCACGTTCGTAATATATGATGAATTAATTCTAACTCCTAACTCCTTTAGGTCCACATCTGAGGATCACTTCCGGGGAGCCTGGGCGAAAAGTGACGTGTTCAAAAAATATAGAAATACTATCGTTAGGCCATGGCCTTACTTTCCAGGGAAAGAATCCAACACCGAACGGGATCAAGATCTAGCATGCGAGGACAGATATCCTGCGGTGTGTTACATTGAATGGGGAATATGAACTAGTAACTAGAGACATTTGGTCCGGTTGCGATGACTTCCGGTATGAAGCGATGACGAGCGGAGCAAAGGGACTGATAGATTATGGGAAACTTGTAACCATTAAGGAGCACTGGGTTAGTGTGTCTTTTTAGAGGGGGGATAAACTTATAAGGACCTCCTTCATGCTAGCTTAGATCGTTGGCAGGTCGCCACCACCTTTGGAGTTCGGCTTTATTTCTTTAGTCCACCAAATCAGTAGAAACAGTCGTTTGATATTGGTCCTAATTCGTTGCCTAGACGTCATCGAACAGACTTTTGCTTCTAGGTAACTCTCTTCTGTACCCAAAGACCTAAGTAGTTTCTGAGGGCTCATTAGGGAGTCTAATTATATCGTAGTTAATCGCGAATTTTCTCCGCCGTATCCACCTCCGTACTTCCCATTTTCTAGTTATCGTATGATGAAAACTCACCGCCTATGTACATGATCTAAGAATAGAATTATGGGGGAGGTCGACATAGTTAGGTACATTAGGTACATAGGTACGCGAGGATGAAATCCGGGGTAAAGCTACTGGCCTAATTACGTGACCGCAAAAGCGGTTTATTTTAATAACACCAGATTGTCGATTTAAAACAAGCGGTCTCAGGGTATGGTGCTTAGTGGAATTTTACTGCCATGCAGCCATGCTAGCATCGCATCCATTTCGTTGCTAAGAGACGCATACCATGTTCGCGTTTGCAAGCGAGCCTCACCTAATTTGTTGTGAAATGCTGGCATCGGTCCCCGGACCCGAGACCACGGTAGCTTGCGTTTGGATGCATAAGTTTGACAAAGCGTAAAGTTCTGATTGGCTAGGAACGCGATTGTCGAGCCGATTAGGGAAGTGGGGTGCCTCATATTTAGCTATGATTGGTTTAACCATTCTAGTGTCGGTTACCAGCAGCGAAGCGAGAAGGAACAAAGCCTTGTACCTATGCTCTGTTCATACCATCGCCACACAAACGCTATCCCTATTTCTTGCAACAATTACCCGAGAAGTTTATTTGCGCATTTATATTAGGTATTGGTATTAGTTACAACAATCAAGTCTTACTCACCTCCTAAAAGTTCGGCTTACGCATGGGCCAAGTTACGCCCGATAGTAGAAAGGTAAGGATTAATTATATTGGTCCATTGGAATGCAGTCGGGAAGACACCAATTTTCACGTAGCTCTAGCGGTCGCTGCGTACCATTGGAGACAGGCTGTTTTAAAGTATAACGGCACATTACCCACGCTAATAAATATATGTAGCTTGTTCTCTTTTACCTACCTACCTAGGTACTCTAGGTTGCCTAAGTTCGGTGGAGAATAGGAGGGAAGGAATCCACAAGATATAATCACAATGACTAGCTACTCAACCTCATCCTGAATTGTGCTGGCACCTAGATTCCTCAAAAGCCAAGCCCGGGGACTCCATTCTACGGCGATAGGGGGCTAAGCCGTTTACGGATCTAATACCTAGCTAGATAGCGTAGAATATTGATAGTTGGGATGAGAAATACCTATTACTACGGCGAAGGCACTAAATAGTATCCTAAACCCTCTTTTGGGCGTTATGCTTACTAGGTTTATCATACTCACGAATCTATTCCAGCAGTAGGCTATCCAAGATTATTCCATCCGTAGCATGTATCTATGCATTAAAGCCGCTGACATAGCTGATTTGGCTACGCACGCCGGTAGGCTGCTGACTTAGGTCCAAGTGGGTTGATGCTCTATTGCGCCGTAGGCCAACTTTAGCCGATTGCAAAATATAGTTGACTAAGACCATGGAAACCATCGGTCAGAGAAAGATTTCTACTCGTGTAACAACTTCAACACAGCAATATGTCTTAGTAAGAAAACCTATCGTTTGCGTTAACTAGCTGGCTAGTTCTAAAGTAAGGAAACATCACTGCTACGACTGTATCTACTGCCAGCCCAGTACCTAGCTCCGCATCTATATAAGTTAACTCAGGGGCGCGTTCTGGCAACTCGCGCTTAGCTTTAGTGATTGCCAGATAGGAAAAGCTGACACATTTATATGATATTGCTCTCCATAATATCCCAGAATATGGTAGCTCGAGGCAATATCTGGGAAATAAGATCTCACTACCCACTACATTGACATATCGACTTAATCTAGTAAAATTCCTTGTTGCATTGCTATCACCCCAACCCCCCAGTTCAACTTGTGTCGCTGGATGTTGGCAATTATTTAAGCCTGACGGCTGAGTGATTGAGAGGGGAATATGTATCAGAAAGATATTATAAATTGTCGGAAAAGAAATAGGAGCTTATTTGCGTAACCAATCTCTTTGAAAATGCTCTCTAGGTAGTATATGACGAAGTCGTTAGGTAGCCTTTCATAGGTATTTACAGGAAGAGAATGGGATCTCGCACTCCAACGATGCTGAGACGGATGCCTTATTAGGGCAGGATGCGGGTGGAAGCAGCAGCAGTAATGTTAGTCCCCGACGAAAGGAGAGGGTACTAGTATCCCGGGTACAACTTAAGGGTTCCATCGCGGGCGTATACTCGTGAACTACCTGATATCACTCATGTTAATTAAAATTATGTTTGAATAACTTTACATGCTCTCGTAGTTTAGCAATACGATTACATCTAAAGAGTGCCTAATATGTATCTAAGTAATTACGAAGTCACAGATTAAAGGAAGAAAACATTGTATTGCATTAGTAACAGTGAGAAAAGCTATCTGACTATCATTCTACCCTAGGTCCCGACCATGATCAGAAACCGATTGCCTTTCCTCGTGCAACTACAATGTGCGAACCTATGTATCTTGCTTGAGGTTATGGGTAGAAGTAATGCCCTAACGTCAAATATTGAAAAGAAAATCCATCGTATCAAAAGACAATAATAGCAACGCAAAGCAAGGGAAATCCATACGATTTTAACTGCATGATATGTAGTGAAACACGAAAAAGAATCCCTTGTGGGTCTTGAGAGTTGTCATTCGGCATTAGCAAAGAATGTCTCCTGGAAGGTGTATCACACTGCTGCCTCGAAAGAAAGGAGAGCTTCAAGGTCTCTCACCTCAACCCGTGGAGGTACTTGACGAGAATTGAAGAACAAGACTGATACCATAGTCCAGACACATCATGGAACTGAAAAGGAAACCCGTTAACTTCGAAGTAGTCCATACGTGGTTATATATCTGTGGGCTGAAGGAAGTTATCGTAGTCTGGGTCGAATTCATCGAAATCGATGTGCCGTTAACCAGATAGCTGAGACCTAGAGAAGTGCAGGACCGTGACTAGGAGGAATGCACACTCGGCAAAACCAAGTATGGACCATATTGACTTCCGAGTACGCTTATACATACCACATAGTAGTGTTCATAAAAGCGATCCGGTCTATCTTCCATCTGGTATTTGCCATTGTTAGTAGGCGGGGTGGCCTTGCCTTGACCCGTTCCTCGGCCTCTTTGTAGATCTCTCCGTCGCTCTTCGCGTATGGGAAGCCCGACTTGCCATATGCCATGATCATTCTATCGGGGGAGATATCCTCATGTGAGCGTGCGCGGTTTGATGCCAGATGTGCATAGTAAACCGCCGGGTGTAGTGATACAGGCGTTGTCGAGCGACAAAATTGATAACATTGTTGGTAAATCATTTTCATAAGCTCATTGGGCTTGACACCAGCCTCATCAAGAATGACTTGGTAATGAACCGGACGAGCAGTTCCTTGGATCGCTACATGCGAACAAAGGTAGAAGTCGAAATGCTGCGGGTGGGTTACGTCTCGTTCTACTAGTGTACCAGGTAACGGGTTGCCGTTGCGATCACCGCCTGTCTTGTCGTTTGGTTTAGGGAAGAACCGGACATGATGACGCTTCGTCGCAATGATGACGGTGAATTTAGGGGTTCCGTAACCCAATTTCTGGAACACCTGGCGCATGTTGTGTACCTCTTTGTTGAGGATATCATGGAACTGGCCCTCCGAGACGCCATCTCGGAGATAGTAAATGTGTTGTGGATAGGTGCCATTTATCTGGACCCAGTTCTTTGCTAACTTCACAATCATCTCTTCCATTATGTCTGGTTGAATAGTCTCAACTCTCCAGCCGTTGGTTTGGCAGGCTGCGGCAAAGCGGGTAGCGTGCTTGTCCATAGACATAGTCAAAGCAGCCATGGATGGCTGACTGCTGCCCGGCGCAGCGTGGGACACATCAACACCAATCATCATGGTGGGACGAGACCAGAATGGTGGCTGGTTGGGCTTGGTGACATTCGGAATTTTGCATGTGACACCCCCAAGTTTGCTGTTCACCTTCATGGCAACATTGCTCAGGTACTGTGCCTGGAATTTCCTCGCGTGAGCTGCTTGGACACACTGAGAGACTAGGTTGTATCGACAATCCATACTCTTCTTAACACGCTCGTAAACTAGCTGATTCTTGGTTGGCAAAATGAAGAATATCATCTGAGGATCGATGCCAGGATTAGCAGCCTGGGTCAAATTGTATGCCTCTTCACATATCTTGGAATAATTCCCATCCCCAAATCCGATAGTTAGGCAAACTGCGGGCTTGGTAATAATGCCTCCATGGCCTCGGTAAGACTGAGAGAATTCTTTGGCGAAGCTCTCTAACTCCTGTGGCTTGATGGTGCGTTCTCCACAGCAGACAACGCTCCAAGAGTGTAAATGTACACGGTTTGACTCCAAGAACTTCTTTCCACGAAGATCCCACCGACCACTCACACCTGGGTTGATCTTCTGATTGGCAAAGGCAACCTCAGGGTTTGGCAGAAGTCGTGCATCCGAAACGACCATGGATGAGCTTATCTTAATTCCGAAGGCCTTCAAATATGGGTCTTCGGACCACTTCAGGTGAGTAATACCCTCAATGATATCAGCTCGACGCTTCGGTGGTCTAGTAGCTGCTGCCTTTATCATGTCGGTAGTCTAAGAAATTGGTTAGTTCCCGAACAATAGATATCGTGCTAATAGCTTTGGATTTTGGAAACAAACCTGTTGGGCGTTCAGCTTGAAGGTGTAACGCTGGTCTTTTATGCTATTGCATAGCTCCAGCGGGAATAGGTTTCCTTTCATACACTCAATGAGCGGGAGCCTGGACCATCGGAGGCGGATACCCCAACGATCATTGTAGTGATCAAAGACAGAAACTGTCTTCTTTTCTGCGTTCTCTAGGGTCTTTTCAAAGGTCATCATGTGCGAATTTGCACCATCAGTACCGAATTTCTCATCGAATGTGAGCCTCTTGATGGTGTAGACCTGAGGTCTACCAAGCTTTCCTCGGTGATTCACGTTGAACTTTAGTTTCGACAATTTTCGAAGGACGGAAAAGGCTTCGGAGGGGACAATCTTGGCCCTACCGGTCTTCTTATCGGCTTCCTCTTTGGGTCTCAAGTTATATGCCATTTTGTGCTCGTCCCCTATAATAGACATATTAATATAGTGTTAAATGTTTAACCAGATGACAACTTACATGTGGACCATTCCTCCTTGTTCGCATTCAAAAGACGGAGAGCTACTTGATCAATACTGTCAACGGGCCAGAACGCAGTCTGGCATCGATCAACGTTGATCGCAAGACCTGTTCCATTTCTATTGATCGACTAAATCGCATTTCTGTTAGCGGATATAATACAAAAGTGTTAAAGGAATGGACCTTACCTCGCTAAGGCGAGGTGCGCAATAGATGCCTTGGTTTACTACCAGATCGCCTGAAAGGGCTCCGACTGGGAACATAGGATCATAGAAATTACGTTTGATAGTGACCCATTGCTGTGAGGGGAATTGGCGCAGACAGTGATCGAAGAAATCTATCAATGGATTAGTTTATATCACTAAAGATATGTTGTCGCGTGTAGAGTACTTACTCATGCATTCCAGAACGTGTGTGTCCCAAGAGATTTTGCCTTGGAGATAGGCCTTAAGGTATGACAGGCGGATGGTTGCTGTCTGTCGAATCGTGAGGCTGTAAACGCTCGTCCTCACGACCCTTTTCGCGATGTCCTCATGCCCGGCCTTTTCCTTCAGGGAGTCAAGATCAACCGTGAAGCGGGCTTCATTACGATCAATCTTCTCCGAAGACCTAGTACAGGTAAGCTAAGATTATTTGATAACTAAAACTTTAAACTACTTACCAGGCTAGCTTGCTGCCATCATAAAGCCACATGCCACCCTTCTTTGCTAGTTCCTCTGTGATGGTCTTCGTATTCCAGACCTTCTTGACCAGAGCATTCGAGTCTTTGGGGTTTGGGGACACGACAATCTATTACGGAATTAGAGAGACCATCTAAGCGGGAAAGCAAATATACTTACGTCGTACTGGTAGACCTCCTTGTCTGCCCAGCTCGTGACAGGGAAAAGGTTTAACGGGACCTTGATAGCTTTGCCATCTGTATTGAAGCCAGGGCGTGCTGCAAAGCGTGTTTCCTTTGCACCATCCTAGAGCCGTGTCAGAATTGAATTAAAGCGCCATGAGTGGAGCACATAACCTCAAGGCTCATTAATGAAACGTACCTTTTTGTATGCATCAGCTGGCAAGTCAAAACGCTTGCCAAGAAGTTGAGTTGGTGTGAGCTCAGGTCGGTCGCGGGCGGGATCGTATCCGGGGCCCTTAGGGAATTCAGATTGCTTGCCAGAACCTCGAGTGGGAGATCCAACTTGGGATCCAGCACGTGATCCAGGCCGAGAACCAGCCGGGGTGGCCGAGCTTCGACCGGATCCTGAGGGTCGGCCAGACATATCGACTCTTTAAGCGTCTGGAAATGTAGTCAGTAGGTACTTTATTAAATATAAAAACCAAAGGTAGAAAGATTCAATTTATCGAGCGCATAAGTCGTAAGGAAAAAGACTCTCAATCCCCACCATATCTCGATTTCTGTGAGAGGAGATTGAGTAAGAAAATATAGGATCCGATGATTTCAAGGTTGTCGAAATAGAGAGTGTAATGGAGACTTATTCCTAGGAAGAAGATTTGGGGTGTTATGGGAAAGGGATGATAATAGGGTGAAGCGATTTAGGAGTCCTTTGGACTTGGTATGGGAGGGAGCGGGGGCACTTGGAATACGGGATTGAATAGAAACTGTGCTGTGGAGTATTGTTCTGGCCATGGGAAATGATAAAGATTAGAAGGATGATACATACCGAAATTACAGACTTGGGTAAGTAGTCTAAGGCTCAAGTGACTATCACAGTCCTGTAGGCTATTAGCTATTGTTAATGAATTGTAATCTTCGGAAGGATTTGATGTCAAGTTATTGCGTTGGAAGAGATTGATCTCATGAACAGTGGTATTGGGGGTGGCTTGGGGATGGGGGAAGGTGGTAAAAGGATAGGCGAGCAATGTATATTGCTAGGAAGCGACATGGTTTGATTGATGGATATTCAATAACCCGAAAGTTCAAGTTGACGATAATCAAAAGGCTTGCCTCTGTGGTAGGAGTTGGAATGAAATCAAGAAAAGGAACTTACTAGACCTAATGGTGGTGGAGTGTGCCTTGTTGCTGACTCTTGCGGAAAGACTGGAGATGTTAGTGGTATGCAACTTCGTAGCGTTCTAACAGCCGAAAGGTAAAAACCATAGGCAATGTAGAGTGTTAATAGAATGGGCAGTTGGTTCCCTGATTTAATGATAAATTAGGGAACGATATGAAAATAATGTATGGTATAGGATTGAAAGCCGTGCCTAAGTGGCCACTCTGCTTTGAGGCTTTGAGGAAGATGTTCAGTTATATCAAAAGTTCTTTGGATTGATGAAGTGTAAAGAGGGTTACAAGCGAATAAATGAAGGAGTTAATGATGTCTAGTGTGTATGCAGGCAGGAAAATTGTTGTGCAGAATATGTAGGGAAGGATGGAATGTGCTCACCTGTTACGATTTGTTGCTTTAGTAAACTGTTTGATATTAGTGATTGCATTAATATATTTGTAGAGAGAGGATGATGGAAAAGACGAATAGATGAGAGGATGGTAGGAATGAATATTTGTACAGGAAAGAGGATGACTAGGATTGTGGGGATGTTATGCTTATGATGAGGGTATTCGCGTGGGTGTTCGACTGGCTGTTTGTGTCAAAAGACAATCGACAGTTGCCAAAGAACCACGTGCTGTAAAGTAATGTGACTCACCCACAGTGTATTATATGAGGAGGCATTTATTAAGTGTTAGGTGTTGTTTAGGGTTGAGTAAGTAGAAATGTGGAAAGGGAACTGACTAGGATATTGGTGTAGAGGAAGGGAATGACATTGTGTAGGAGGAGGCACTTCATAGATAGAAAGACTTACCTATTGCACCTGCAAGTTTGTATACTAAATTGGTTAGAGATGGCCCTGTTGACTTAGAGGAGTTGTGTAAATAACCCTGTCTGCAATTAGGTACTGGTTAGCTTGACTGTCCAGACGAGACGCGACGCGACCGAAAGGCAAAAATATTTTCTACTTAAAGAAAGAAAGAAGATGTTCAAGTTAAGAGACGTTTCAACAGAAGCTTCCGAGTTAAAACGGTTTAGAAGATAATGTAGGATCTGTTCATGCATACCCAACGAATTGATAGAGGGTAATAAACGAAGGTTGAAGGCAGGCCAATATGAGGGAAGGAAATAAATCAAGGTAATGAATTTGAATGGGAGGGAATGGTGTATATCTTCTTAGTGTCAAAGGATATTATAGCAGAAAATATCAGCTTACCTTAGGCTTTGGCTCGGCACACGATACAAGTAGCATGGAGGGTGGTTATGTAGTTGGGATCTTTGTAAGTAGACAATGATCAGAGAAGATTTGATGTGAATGCGAGAGGTGGAAAAAGTTGGAAAGTCTTGAAACCTGAAAAGGCAGATTGGCAGTTATGTAAAGTTTGTTTGGGGTAGGGGAAGGTGACATACAAATCAACGTCGGCGCGGTTGCCTTAGATACCTCAGAAAGATAGGTACATACCTAGGTACCTATGTATGTATATTCTACCTAAGGAAAGAACGTTTGGTAGCTACCTCATATACCTGCGAGTTATGTACACGTGGTTACTCCCCTTGGATGTATGCCAGGTGTTGAGTCGGCTTGAACAATTGAGTCATTCCTACGTATATAGGCAGGTACATGTTATGTACTTCACAAACGTACACTTGCACCCTTGGCCGAAACTGACTTACACAGTTAAGCACTCACACGAAGAGAATTTTGTACAACCGCCTGAGATAAATTACAGTAAATGTTTCTTGAATGGAGGATGACACATAAAGAATATAGATGTCCTGGCTTAAGGAATAGCCACCTAGGTAAGTACCTACCTACAATTAATAATTTAAATGGTTTGGCTATGTGTACCCAGCTAGGTACCTAAGTAATGGATAAAATTGGAAGACTACAAATATACGTAAATATGTCTCTTGACAGGTGTCATAGAATGGAATACGCCCAAACATATCTGCTGATATTAGTCATTAATGCGTCTATGTTGCTAAGTCACTCAGAACGTCAAACAGCGTATCCCCCCCCACAAGTATATTGTCTTAGCTAAACTGAAATTTCAATATAGATAATAAAAACAACCTTCTCAGCAGTCGGTATGTACTTATTGGGTGATGTTATTTTAGATTTCCTGTATGATATTTATTATTCCATATAAAGGAACTTCAGATGCTATCAACCTGGCTAGCACATAGAATGAAACAACAAAGTTGGGTAACTTCTAGTGGATCAAACATGTGTGATTTATGATGCTATCTAGATACATTTATATTCATATTCCATATAACTAGTTGGAACAATATCTGTACATACCTCGTAGTAACTAAGTTGCTCCTTTAAAAGTGTTGGAATCTACTACTTCCAATATTCAACAGTCATGTGCTCCAACCATAGAAGATTACCTATCAAGGTGATATCTGTTGAAATGAGTAGGTAGTCAAGGGTCTACTTTCAGGTACAGTACACGGTATCTTGGCGTGGGATATATATATAAGGACCTCCCTCCTCACTCATACAGTTGAGTCTAAGTCTACATACAACATATAGCTCATATACCATGTCTTTCAGCAATATCCAAGAATGTAGAATTACGGAGGAGGTTCTACAAATGGGGCAACAGTTTTTACAACTTTATGAAAGGGGTGAATAGGATTCGGAGTAACAGCTCTAATTTATGTATTTTTGAATCGACGTTACCTTCATGCTATAACCTGGAGGATGCACCAAACTATGCAAAACATGATACACAGCTAAAACTTATTGGATTGGATTATTGTTGGCTATAGATCCTATCTTATTAGGCAAGTTTAGCCTTAGGAACTAAGTCTGAAAACACGGCAAATGGATGATCTCTTGGCACGAACCTATTTAACGGTGCGACCTTCAGGGGTGCTAACCTAACCCGAACAAGAGAAACTCCAGAAAATGCAGTTAATCACAAGACATTGTGTAGATCCCCCTCCATAAAACGCCATGAACAGCACCCCTCGTTTACGTCGATGAACAAATCCATTTGGGTAGCCGTCATATGGATTAATAATTAATAATATCCGCCATATTGCTGGGGGTGTTGTTGAGATGGGCCAGCATTATATTGTCCAGGCGGTGCATAGTTTCCCTGCCAAGCAGCAAACGCAGCATTTCCGGGACCAATGTTCTGTGCTAATGGATTGAACTGGCTTACGCCTGCTTGATAGATGGGTGGGGGCGGTTCGTATGACCCGCTCGAACCAGGTCGTAGGGGAGAATTACGATAGGGTGCTGATGCTTGGGCTATCCCACGGTTTATTCCGCTATATGGGCTAGCTGGACGACCGGATGGTCCCGGTGAATCTCGCGTAGAGTATGGGTAGTTCTGGTATTCTGAGGAGGCTTGTCGAGTGTGTGCGTGTGATGAAGCCAAGATATTACGCGAGGTGCCCTCTCCCCGAGCTTTCCATTCAACATAGCTTGGTACTGCAGTATTCTGGATCAAGCGCACTAAGCCTTCTGCGCTAAAATGGTGACTACGAAACGCTTCAGCGGGGGGGATTACTGTGAGAAGGAATGCGATATCACGCGGAATAGGAGTAGGCCCACTGGTATGTGAGGAAACTCCCTGGCCTTGCTGAGCCCGTCGTTGCTGATCAAGTCGTCGACCGGCCGCGCCTTTGAGAGGGGAGACCCCACGGGCTAATTTCCGAGGAGGATATTCGTCCTGGTCGTCGGCTTGGAATGGACGTTTGGGTGAGTTAACTGCGGGAAAATACTGTGGCTGTGGGCTACGCTCCGTCTGGAGGACAGGGCGGGGGGTACTTCTGTCAGAGGCCGGCGGGCCTTCTACAGACTGCATAATCTTTTTGAGACGCATTTGTCTAGCTGATGAGATAATGACTCGAGCAGTGATAGGGTTAAATTTGCCAAGATCAAATCTTGCTGCAAAATACGCAAGTTTGGGATCCTCCGGGAAGAGCTCTGTCATCTGCTTCTCAAGCTCTTTGACTTGTGCTAGCTCGCCAAATCGAGATGTATAGTGATGGAAATAGGCAAAGATCGGTCTCAGCTTTGGGATCAGTTCAGGCTTGGACTTGAACCGCTTGACAGTTTGGGAGAAGACGACTCGTGCATCTGCATCGTGTTAGCTAAACTTGCATATATAATGATTGGGCTGAACATACTAGTGAAATCACGCTTCTTGTGAAGATGCTTTAGGTATTCAACCAAGTAATCCTCTTGTTCCGGAAAGAGCCTCGCACCACGCTCATAGATTTTTGTAGCCACGTCTTCTTGGTAAACATCCCAC
Organism: Daldinia concentrica; assembly: GCA_902805455.1. Classification (NCBI taxonomy): domain Eukaryota; kingdom Fungi; phylum Ascomycota; class Sordariomycetes; order Xylariales; family Hypoxylaceae; genus Daldinia; species Daldinia concentrica. The sequence goes on along the minus strand of CADCSW010000041.1, from coordinate 1,404,623 downwards.
TCCAAATTTGACATTTCAACGTAGACATCACTTGTCAGGCGGCCCCTTTGGCGGGCTTGAATGAATAAACCACGCATTCCCACGGCAGGGTCACTCTTGATGTATCCTTGCCCCTGTATCCTTCTGTGAATGCGTGCAAGGGCGATCCAAAGGTAGGATATATGTTGTGACAGTATTTGGATTTGGGCAGCAAATCCGTCCTGTACTGCTTTGATCTTGGAATTCCTTATCGCTTCCAAGGATGTCTTCTCCGTAATCTCTCCTTCATCTTCATCGTCGTCAACATCCGCGCTTCCTGAGGCAACAGCATTAATAGAACCCTCTTCCTCTATTTTTGCCACAGCCGCCGCTTCCTGATCCTTCAGATTCTTAATCATGCCGTAAAGGGTGTCAAGAACTCGATCACAGGGTTGTCTAACAGCTAGCACAAGAGCAGCTTTGCCTGCGTCGTCCTCAGGCGTAGCTTGAGTAGATTCGATACGGTCAGCATGCTTGAGGGCTATTAAAGAGCTCTCGGGATTTGCTTCGAGGCCATCAATGAGGAATTGTAGGCCGGTATCTTGTTCACCCTTGCCAATAATGCCGTTGTCGAAACACCAGTCAGCCGCGTCAACCCACAATTCTGGCCAGAAGCGCAGAGCCATTAATGCTTGCTTGTAGACACAGAGAACCCGTTGCCGATAGATATCCGGTTCATCAGAACTTAGGGAAAGTGGGTCGTCTTTCTCCCAGGCGATCCATGTTTTCCAGAGTCGAACCTGCTCAAGATATTCCTGGTCACCTTCAAAACCAGGTGCTGGGGGAAGGCGGGGTAGAGTTGTCCTTTGAAGCCCGCGAGTAATGTTGTCCAAATGCGTGTTAGCGCTTCTCGCGCTCATATACGAAGGTGATCGTTCCTGGATGAACTTTCGTCCCTAGATGATATTAGCAGTGTCTCCAACTTAGATCGAGCCGGAACTTACCGTCATCTTGTTTAATCCCATTTCGAAATGATCATACTCTTTCCATAGTGAGTTTACGTTTGCCATAGGGATGGCGACGGCGCGCTGGTAAGCTTTACGAAGCACGTCCATCTTTTGCTGGTCTTGCCAGCCAGGACCACCGACCTGACCAGGCCCGCTCTTGATAAACTGTATGTAATCCTGCCATATACCACCTGCATCTCGATCTTGCCCAATAGCACCTAAAACAAACTCGTAGGACTGGCTTATAGTCTGACGGGCACGACCCGTGGGGTCATTTAAGTCATTTCTGCGACGTATATAGTTGAGATAGGTCGTCCATAATTGGACATTGGGTATTCCCTCTAGTGTGCGTAAGAATATCTGCTCGGCTGCCGTAGAATTATCGAGGCTTAGCTCCATATCAATATATTGAACCCAAATCTCTGCCTATATTGTATATTAGCACCGCAAGGAACGGCATGTTATTCTAGTAACTTACGGCGTGGGGGAACACCTTCAGAAAGCGCTCATAAACAGCCCGTGTATCTTCAATCTTGTGACGTCGCTTTTGCTCATCGATTAGAGCTAACCAGGCCTCGAGATCGCCACGAGGATCCTCTTTGATACGATCCTCAAGTATGCCAACAATGTCAGTAGGAAGCCTCAAGCGCGCTGCATTAGCAGTTGCTACATTGGATGTGGCCACTGTAGAAACAGGATCATCGCTCGCTTGAGCAAGGGTATCGGTAATCATGTCCTGGGGCGTAGTAATCTGCTGAAGGGGTGGATGACTGAAAGGTTGAGCCGAAACTTCTGCAGGAAGGGGCTTTAGAGCACTTGGTGAATATGATGGAGCTGGGGCTGGGGCTGGGGCTAGAGCTGAGGTTGGGGCTGGGACATCATCCTCTTCGTCAGAAGAGTCTTCGACAACAAAGCCGCCTGCTGTCTTGGGTTTCTTGGACGGACGAGGGGAATCGGACGCGGGGCGTTCCACGATAGGCTCGGGTACTGTAGTGATGGTAACAGACTCTGGGTCATATTCTCCACCATCCTCATCATCAGATGCATCAGCAGATGGAGCGTGATCAATATTAACATTCGCGTGTTGATTGCTATTCTCAGTATATGAGCTCATATTGTCCGTCGCACCATTCCAACCTTCCGCACTCCACGTAGGAGTACCGCCCTGTTGTGCGGACGCGTCTCCAGAATCTTCCGAAGCCATTATGCACAAGAGGAACGAAATTAGTAGGGTTCCGTACTGATTTTAGGGCAGTCGATAATGTAAAAGGAACCGAGGTGTCGGGTATGTGAGTTCGGTCGCGACGTTGATGTTGTATGACCCTACTTTGCGATTTTATCATACAGTTTATACGTAATATCGAGGCTCTCTCAGGCTTTCTCGTGGCGCAAAAACCGACAGTTCCCGTGACAGTTCCTAAGGCCAGTACGAGTAGCTACAGCGCCGTTAGTATCCTCGAAACCAACACTTGATTGTATACCCTCAAGCTGTTCAGAGACAAATCGGCTAAGAGTGCTCAGAGGCTTCTTATATTAAATGAAAGGCAATTGAAGAAAGACGTATTGAATACGGCTCTTTAGCCTATATCGGTCTTCAAATATTGTGAACCTGCATCAATAAAGAGTGGTAGGTGTGTTGCGCGAATGGGAAGATGGCCGAGAATTGAAAAAAAAAAAAAGTTGTAGGTTTCAACGATTTAGAGCTTGCACTTGACAAAACAATAGCGCTATCGAGGCAAGCAAAGATCTCTCTTATCCCAGCCTTACCGAAAATGTATTAGCGCGGCTCTAATCAGTCCAGCGCCTACCTAGTACGTACCTCTTCTTTATGACTACCATAGGTACTTGGGTACTTGGGAAGTTACCTAATCTAAAAGACAGGATGTACATGTAACTACCTAAAAAATATCATACCCCACGTGTATATAGGATGAGTATTAGTATGTACACCTGTCAGTACGTACAAAATTAATATTAAAGCATTATATGAATGTACGTATACATCTAGGTATCTGTAGTATCACTATGTTTTTAATGCCATGTAAACACATTTGTTAGTGTGTTAATATCCCTAGGTAGGTATGTTACTGTTAGCAATCTCGTTTTTGCTAGAAATACCTATGTACCTATGTAGCTGGATTAGTTGTGTGTAGGGACCTAATGTGTGAGTGCCGTCAAATTAAGTTTAGCGCACAGACATTTATTGTGGTTGTAACTTGCTGCTTGCCTTATGTACCTCTTATACTTAGGTCATGTACCTATTGATACCTGATGCAAGCACTGAACGCGCTTTCTGCAAGAGAAAAAAAAGCGCGTTGCCCTTTTTTTTTTTTTTTTTTTTTATTAATAAAAAAAAGGACCCCTGCTTGACCCTTAGGTTAGCTGGCAAGTGGTTAGGTTAGGTAGTTTCTAGGTCGCAAAATAAACACTAAGGAAGCACCCACCGCCAACCTCCCATCTAGAGAGGCCACAACAACTTCTCTACTTCTTTCCTTCTCTCCCAGCTGCTTCTCTTTGACAATCCACCTTTTTCACATCCTTAATCATCCATCATTTTTTGTTAGTCAGTCTAGTTACACATCTCACGAGATTATACACCGCTAGAATCGCCCAAGATGTCTGTCGTATCTTTACTCGGTGTCAATATTTTGAACAACCCCGCCAAATTCACGGACAACTACGTGTTCGAGATTACCTTTGAATGTCTTGAACAGCTTGAGAAAGGTATATATTTCTATGAACACGCTGCAATATTCTAATTGAGTATGGAACTTAGCTGACTAGTCTAGATTTGGAGTGGAAGCTGACTTATGTTGGCTCTGCAACTTCGTAAGTTACCATACCATCCTCTCTTCGACAATTGTCCTCTAATTTCGACCAACAGCGACCAGTATGATCAAGAGCTCGATTCCCTCCTTGTTGGTCCCATCCCAGTCGGTGTCAATAAGTTCATATTCGAGGCCGACGCCCCTAAGACTACCCGTATTCCCGATGCAGACATTCTCGGAGTGACTGTAGTCCTCTTAACCTGCTCATACGACGGCCGCGAGTTTGTCCGTGTTGGATACTACGTAAACAACGAATACGAGTCCGATGAGCTGAATGCTGACCCCCCTGCCAAACCCATCGTCGAGAAGATCCGCCGCAATGTGCTAGCCGACAAGCCAAGAGTCACACGTTTTGCTATCAAGTGGTATGTTCATAGTCTTCTATTCTTTTTATGTGTAATTACCTTGATTAATGAGTTTATGCTAATTCATATGGCAGGGATTCTGAGGCATCTGCTCCCCCCGAGTTCCCCCCTGAGCAGCCCGAGGCGGATCTCCAACCTGACGATGAAGAATATGGAGCTGATGAGCTTGATGAAGATGTCGAAGAAGAGGGAGCCGAGGCAGCTGCCGGGAATACTGGTGAAGCCAGTGCTACTGCTGCAGCTGCCGATGGAGACGCTGAAATGGAAGGCGTCGAGGAGAATGGAGAACCTGCTGAGGAGGACGAGATTTCCGAAGAAGGCAGTGTCGATCTCGAGAATGAAAGCGAAGACGACCTTGAGGAAGAAATCGAGGGCGAGGTTGTCGAAGGTGGCGACGATGCCATGGAGGTCGACGAAAACCCATCTGGTGATTCATCCAAGCCTCAAGAGGTGATGGCTCACTAGGCACCATTTGTCTTCGGTCGGATATGATATTCCGCCTATCGGTGGGCCTTTTCTGCATGCAGTTTTGGTGTGCCGTACGAAGTTATGAGAAGCCTTGGTATGAATGTTAATTGGCTTATGGTAGGAGTATGAGTCATTTGATGGTGAATGGCCGAGCATTGCTTATAGACACTTGACTTCCTATTCCATACATAATACATATGCGAATGGTTTATGCCTTTTGAATTTGCAGCTTATCAGGTATTTAGTAGAGAAATTAAATCAAAAGTCATCTTTATTTCGTTCTCTGCCTATAAGGACTTTACTACTCAACTCAGTACGTTATTTAGTCCTACTTAGGAGATGAATTCGATTAGAATATATGCTTATTGTCAGGTACTAAGTACCTAGGTACCCAGGCATCTCTACGATGGACTGACTCGCCGTCTTTCTACCTCGTTTCCGAGACTTCCTACTTGATCCATTCTCTCCAATCTAGGGAAGGCGAGTCCAACTATTGGTAGTTCTCTGATCGAAAGCCTTTTAGCCAACCATCGAAGTATATTCTATATCAATTAGCCGCTATATTACTCAATTCGTACGTTCACATCTGTAATGTATAATGATTCTATTAAAAGGCGTGCCCTACTAATTATCTCTTTGATAGCTATAGAACGCACACCTGTTGCCATGAATTTACCAATATAGGCCTTATAGGACACGATTACGCAACGGGTATATATTCCTTTATTTTCTTCTAATACGTTAAAGATCATTATCCACGTAAGGAGGTAAGAAACAAAGGAATTCCTTCGATGTCGAGTCGAAGCTACCTAACGTCTCAACGTCACGGTCAACAAATGCGTTGTCCAACCGCCTATTGGTGAGCTCTTAGAGATCAATGCATTACGCGAATCCACATTTGTTGAAGTGATGGGCATTAATCATACTAGCGGTATGTAGAGGAGAGGCTTCAATACGTCTTTCTTAAAGATTTCTTTTTTGCAGTCGTCGAACAATATTGATGGAAATCCAGCCTGCGTATCCTTATCTGGTTACTCATATTAGTTGGTGGAGGACCAATCAAACTTCAGTTAAATTCATGTTGTCAGAGTGGCAGAGTGGATAAGCCAACTTCTATCCAAAATAGTATATTAACAGGGGTTATGTTGCGGGGTTGGGGATATCTCGGAATTGACAATACGCACGTTTCCTCGCGGAAGTGAGTTGAGGACGATCGCGACCCGAGCAGAGCCGAGAACGGGGGGTATCTGCGGTGTAAATATCACCTTAACCAAAGAAGCATATTAGACAATAAGAATATAGGGAACTCTTGAGCTGTCCTGAGAAAACACGAAATTTTACCCAAGCCATGTTGTTAGACGCCGCCGAATTAGCAAAACATAATACACCATCTTCCTGTTGGATCGTGGTAAGCGGTAAGGTTTACGATGTGACGCCGTATTTGAGAGATCACCCAGGAGGGCCGGCCGTCTTGGTAAAGAATGGAGGAACAGTACGTATAATCATATAGTCAGGTTCACTATACTAGCACCACTGAAATCGTAAAATATCAAGTTCAATAGGAATAACAAAACGCGTAGGATGCTACAGTCGAATTCCGAGCAATCCATTCCCCGGACGTATTAGAATACCTGCCAAAGGGAAGCTACCTGGGTGAGATAGATCCCGCAGCTCTAGCATCACTCACGACGACGACATCGTCATCAAGCAGGCCAGTAACAACTTCGGTCTTACCCCCATCTCCATCTCCATCCCTGCCACCAGGTTCATCGTCATCCCCTACTGTCAGTGGACCGCCGCATATCGCACACTGCGTGATAGCGTCCGACTTCGAGGCAGCGGCAAAGGCGGTGCTCCCTAAAAATCCGTTCTCATATATCTCGAGTTCTGCCAACTCCGGCCTTTCATTGCAAGGCAACTTGTCTTCCTGGTCACGTGTCAGTTTCCGTCCCCGAATACTCCGTGATGTCCGGGACGTGTCTGCACGATCGACTATCTTCGGTCACATCACACCCTTTCCCTTCTACGTATCAGCGATGGGCTTGCTTGGTCGAGGCCACCCCAATGCGGAAGCCGAGTTCGTGCGTGGTCTAGCGCGCCGGGGGGCCCACGGTATGATCAGCAGCGAGTCTTCGCTGCCTATGGAGGAAATTGTCGCGGCGCTAAGCGATGAACAGCAGAAGCTTGCAAGCCAAACTGAAAGGACGAAGCAGAAGGTCGATTTTCCTCCCTCGCAGCTCCATTTTCAGCTCTACGTGCACTCAGACCATGCTGTCACGTTAGCCCGCATCAGGCGAGCCAAGGCCGCCGGTTTCAAGAGCATCTGGGTCACTGTCGACACGGCAACCCTAGGAAAGCGCACGTCAGACCGGCGAGTGCAGGCAGCAGAGGCGCTTGAAGCCGGGCTTGAGGACGCCGCGGAACAGGCAGGGGTCGGGAGAAACACCGGGTTTTACCCGACGAGGGGACATTTCCAGCCGTCACTGTCGTGGAAAGACCTCGCATGGATCAAGAAAGAATGGGGTGGGCCTCTTGTGCTCAAGGGCGTGCAGTGTGCCGAAGACGCGAAGTTGGCGCTGGAGCATGGGTGCGAGGGCATCCTGCTCAGCAACCATGGTGGCAGGCAGGCACACACGGCGCCCGACGCATTGACTACACTGCTCGAGATTCGGACGTATTGCCCGGAAGTGTTTGGGAAACTTGACATATTCGTCGATGGCGGCTTACGCGACGGTGCTGATGTACTCAAGGCCATATGCTTAGGCGCCACGGCCGTAGGCGTGGGCCGCCCCTTTTTTTACGCGCTGGCAGCCTATGGTTCGAAAGGGATAGAAAGATGCATTGACAGTATGTTTTCCCCATAATGCCCCCTTTCCAAATCGCAAGATGTTATTTACTAATATGGTTTCCGTGCAGTTCTTTCGGAAGAGTTAGCCATGGGCATGAGGCTTATTGGAGTGACATCCCTCAATGAGGCGCAACCTGATAGAGTCAATGCTAGCCGTCTACTTAACGATATGTGGCGTCCTGAGAAGAGTCGTCTATAAATTTGGTTGATATGGAATGTATTTCTATTTAAAGCCCAACATTCTTGGATAAAGAATATCGCTAGTGCATATATATTGCAGTACTAGTTTAAATGTACCCAAGTACCTTAGATTCATACGCGCCTCTCGTTGGCTAGCTCTGGGGGGCTGTGTGTCTGGGTAACATTACACCACCTACATATTAGTTTCTCGTCAATTTATGGAGTTCGAGCGTAGTTACCTACCTCTAACCTACGTTCACAAAAAAAAAAAAAAAAAAAAAAAAATATAAAAAACGTAAAATCTCAATACTTATTTACACGAACTCCATCCATACGAATCCATCCCCATACGATCTAATTTACTCAAACCACTAAGTGGGGAAATTTTTACTATGAGGCTTCTAAATTGCAACACTATGCAGATGAAGGAGTTCTTTGATAGTGATATTCCCTCATATGCAATCCTCTCTCATACATGGGGTGATGAAGAAGTTTCGTATCAAGACTTCCGTGGCGGGTCCTATCTAGAGGAAGGATCTGGGTTCACGAAAATCCGAGGGTTTTGTGCCAAAGTGAGTCTCGATTGGGGTCATTTACTCAGCTGGGTATGGATAGATACATGCTGCATTGATAAATCAAGTAGCGCCGAGCTCTCTGAGGGTATGTTTCTGCTTTTCCTGAAATATTGATAGTCTAGAGACTGACATCCAAGCCGCTAAGCTATCAACTCTATGTTCCGTTGGTATCGGCGTTCATCAATGTGTTTTGCCTACCTTTCCGATGTAGAGTATTCTGATTCTTTGGACGATAAGAACTTAGCTTTTAGACACAGCCGCTGGTTTACAAGAGGTTGGACGCTGCAAGAACTTCTAGCCCCCCGAGTCATGCAGTTTTGTGATAAGTCGTGGAATACCATAGGGGACAAATATACACTCGCCGGAACGATTGCGGAAGTAACTAACATCCCAATACAGTTCCTGAGGAGAGGGCAGAGCGTACACGAAGCAACAATAGCACAACGAATTTCGTGGGCCTCGGCGCGTGTGACGTCGAGGAAAGAAGATATAGCGTACTGCTTGCTGGGGTTACTTGATATCAACATGCCACTTCTTTATGGCGAAGGTGACAAGGCATTTATCAGACTCCAAGAAGAACTGGTTCGAACTACGTACGACCATACAATCCTCGCATGGGGTATTAACTCCCCAATGCCTCGGATATCATACCCGGCCTTACCGTTTCCGACCTGTTTCGCTAACTCACCTGCGGCATTCCGTGAGTGGGATCCTGAGATCATGAGTGTCATTGGGGGGAAACACTATTCACAAACAAATCTCGGTATATATATCGACTTACGAATTACTAAGTTTGAAAATTATAAAAACATGGGTCTTGCCTTTTTAGATTGCGGTCCCGTTGAACGAGATCCTTCTCAGGTTGTAGCCCTGCCCCTGGAGCTACACGAGCTACCTACTGGTATAGTACTTGCAACCAGAGCGTATAGCAACGCCCCATTCCTCGTACCTCTTGTATCAAATTGTTCAAGAATACCCGTTTATCTTCCCTTAAAGAGGTGGCAACCACCAGCTGGACTCGCTTTTAATGTAGCGATAGAACTGTCACCTTTCATTGATCTTGGTTATTACCTTGCCGACTTCTTTCCCACTCCTTCCATTACGTACCCCTCTATTACAAACAGGGCCGAGGACAGTCTTGTTTTCAAAGATGAAGTCAACTGCCAGAGACTATTTCGCCTTTGTCACCCGCGTTATATGACCATTCTCCTATTTATCGAACCTAGTCATTCTAACTTACATCCTGAGATCAAAGCTGAGCTAAGAGTTGCCACTACAACGAGAACTCTTACTTCATGGCATTTGCTCCTTGAACCCGATTTTGACCGGGTTAGTTTCGATGAGTTATATAAATCTGTCTCGTGGACCTTAAGGGGGCATTTGACATCTAGTAATGACTGGGTTTACACAGGGGAACTTAATATTAACAAGGACGAGATTATGGCCTTAATCTCGATGGTCTGACTGGCTATTAATATGTAGTAATATGTACATGTGCTAGAAAGACGCGAACAAAAGCCCTCAAGGTTGAATTCTAGTTATAATTATTGGGTTAATAAGTTGACAAAAGATCCACATTATCGGGGATTTTGAGCGGGAGGGGACGCTACCCGCTACCCGCGCTCCGCTCAATAACGGGACCATTCTATTTAGTTTAAGCTAACGGTAACTCGCCGTGACTTAGTTTAAGCTTAAAGTTTCTACGTAAGAATTAGGTCTTGTCGGGTTAAGATACTACGTCGTCTTTAAGACTTAAATATCGTGCCGTGTCATCGAAAACGCGGGGTTGATTTAGCCCCGAGTTGGACATGGAACCGACCGTCTTTTTCAGGCGGGTTTCAAAATTAACGTTGCAAAACACACTGACCAAACGCGTATCTCCCGTGTAAGTACTCTTACAAATATTATGAATAGGAAAGGCCTGAAGGCTATTCATTGCTTAGTCTGCAGGGTTGATGTCCTAATCAGAACTCGCTGTCTTCCCCCTTTTCGCAGTTATCTTAAGTCGGCGTCTGCCGATTGTAGGTATGGGCTAGGCTAGGCTAATAACGGCGGGTATAACAAAGCACGAGATAAATTCCGGTACAATTGGATCGATGTAAGAAGTATGGATCTGTCCAGCACCTCAGACTTTTTATAAGACCTAGGTCACCATATGAGTTGATAATCTGTAAGGTTGAAATCTTACGCCAAGCACAGGGGTGATAACCTCAATAGGTAATATTCCGTATTCGTCTCGGATAGCCGATTAACCACTCGCATCTTTCTTGGCCGAATTTCCTCATTTCTTCACCGAGAAGGCAAGGCAGTATTTAAAATCAGCCGAGCCCTTGACGCGGTATAAGGTATCATGTATTCTATCCTGTACCCCGCATCACTATACGAAGCTTACCTCTCGATGCGAACTTAGTGCTGAACTCTCAGCTAGGATACCTATTATGTACATACGACGGCCCGAAAGGAGATCTCGTGAGCCGAGTATTAGGTAGGGTCGCAGTAAGCATTCTACGTATTGGATGTGATACATAAACCGCAGTTATGGTACGATTGGTTGTAGGATGTATTCTAGAAGGCTGCTAGAAGTTGGGTGACAGGAACAACACGACTGCCTCATAAAACGTATTGTATCAAGCGTGGGGGTCTTGACGTGATTAAACACTAACCATTTCCGGCGCCGATGTCTCGCATGATGTGGTCTGTGTTCTACGGCGTTGAGATACGGATCAGTTTATCAATTGTCCGAATCTGTCGAAACTAAACTACATAGGTAGGTATACATATGATCGTAGGTTTTGCTTTTGTCGGTTGCGGCCGTAGTCTTTTCTATGTATTTGGAAGAGGTTAGCATTCTTCAGGCTGCCAAGATGTCGATTCTAGACCCTACTTCGTAAGCCTTTAGCTTCCTCGTTGGTTCGCAGTACATATATAAACGACCGCTTTGTTATTGGCTATGTCAGCATGATGATATTAAACAGACCAATGATAAGTGCTATGGTGCAAAGCGGAATAGTGGTGTGACTGGGTTACTCGTGCTTGGCGGCTTATGATTCCGACAGGCGAGTCACCTATCGTGGGTAAGATCACCATACAATAGCCTGGTTAAGGATCTGATGTAGCATTTACTGCTATCTCATTCGACTGGGCGACTAGCTGCTGAACAGTCTGATCGGTCTGATCTGGGTAGGTAACGTCGTGACCCTGATAGGGAAGCTGAGGGGCAAAATGACAAAGGGTGTAAGGATTCATACGTATTGGAGCTGAACTTTTTATCATATTTACTTTCTTCCGCTGTTTCGCGTCATATATTTTCATAGCTTCCCCCAATCGTTCCTTTGAAGTAATATTTCTTTCTGGAGATTGGCTCATCGTCGACGCTATTTGGAGTAATATTCAATTTGTCGCTACAATTGTCTTGACTAGGTGGTTTCGGATTTGAGGAGAAAGTTGTCGAGTGGTAAAAATTACGTAGTATTCCCATCATGGCGAACGACGCGACCAGCGACAGCGTCGTGGCCGCCCACGATAGCCCTCCTATTGCCGAGGAGAAAGTCCCGAATGTGTCGGATCTCAAAACTACCGGGTCGGGCCCGGGTTCGGATATAGATGGTCGTCTCCATGGGCCAAATGGCGAGGAATATCCCACAAAGGAAGAACTTGATACTTTACGACGCGTCAAAGGTCCCATTAATTGGATTATCTACACTATTGCTTTCATCGAACTTTGCGAACGATTTGCTTACTATGGAACTACTGCTGTCTGTATGTCTAATGTGGTTGTATTTCTAATTTTATTTCCGGATTTAACTAATTTTTGGATAGTCGTCAACTTCATTTCGCAACCTCTCCCCCCCGGCTCTACCACCGGAGCCGGCGGCACGGACCTACAAGCTGGTGCTCTCGATCAGGGCCAGCAAGCTTCGACCGGTTTAGTGCTGTTTAACTCTTTCTGGTCTTATCTAATGCCTTTACTCGGTAAGCTTCGTTCTGGCATCGTATATATTTACGGTTGATGTTAAACTGTTGTGCTACAGGTGGCTGGTTGGCCGATACATATTGGGGCAAATATAAGACAATCCATGTTGCTGTCGTGGTAGCTCTGTTTGGTCATGTTATTCTCATCATTTCAGCGCTACCGCCAGTGATTGCTAACCCGAAAGGCGCGCTCGGTTGTTTCTCTGTCGGCTTGATCTTCTTCGGCATTGGCGTTGGTCTTTTCAAAGCTAACATCTCTCCTATGATCGCCGAGCAGTATGAAAGCACGCAACCGAGAGCTATTGTCAAGACTTTGAAGAGCGGAGAACGCGTTGTGGTTGATCCCGTCTTGACAATTTCTATCATTTATATGCGCTACTACTTTTTCATCAATGTCGGATCATTAATTGGTTCTATTGCGATGGTGTACGCTGAGAAATACGTCGGTTTCTGGCTCTCCTTCGTTTTGCCTACAGGCCTATTCATTCTCTGCCCCCTCGTCTTGGTTGCTTTCAAAGCCAAGTACGTCCGTCATCCACCAACAGGCTCGGTCCTTAGCAAATCAATTGCATTGGTTGGTTTATCGATGAAGGGACGTTGGTCTTTGAATCCTATTACCACTATCAACAACATACGTGAACCTGGTTTCTTCGAGAGGGTTAAGCCTAGCAACATACCTGAGTCCGAGCGCCCGGCTTGGATGACATTTGATGACCATTGGGTCGATGAGGTACGCCGTGGTTTCAAAGCTTGCAGCGTTTTCGTTTGGTATCCTATCTACTGGCTTTCCTATAACCAATTAAACAATAACCTCGTTTCCCAAGCTGCAACGATGCATCTTGGAGGAGTTCCGAACGATATCGTTTTCAACCTCGATCCTTTCGCCCTGCTGATCTTCATTCCTATTTGCGACAAGTTGGTTTACCCCGCCATGAGACGCGCTGGTATCAATTTCACCCCTATTAAGAAAATCACGACTGGTTTTGCCCTAGGAACTTTAGCGATGACGGTTGCCGCTATTATTCAACATTATATATATATGCAAAGCCCATGCCGAAGTATAGATGGCTATGGGTATGTCGATGACTGCAGGGCGCATCGCAATCTTGCGGCTGATGCCCCAGAGTCTGAATATAAACCCCCGCTGTCAGTCTGGATTCAGACGCCTGCATATGTCATTTTGGCACTGGCTGAGATCTGCTCGTCGATTACCGGTCTCGAGTATGCTTTCACGAAGGCGCCGAAGAATATGCGAGGTTTTGTTACTGGTATCTTTTGGTTCTCTCAAGCTTTCGCATCTGCGATTGGTCAGGCCTTTGTTCCCCTCGCTACTGACCCTAACCTTGTATGGCTGTACACGACAATTGCTATCATCTCAGCCCTCGGCGGTATTGGATTTTGGTACAACTTCGCGAGCCTGGATCGCGAAGAGGAAGCTCTGAACGCACTCCCTGACAGCTTGTTTCAGGGAAGTCAAAACCAGGATGCAGACTTCGCTGCTCTCGAAGCGGCGCAAGTGGAACAGGAGAAAATTCGACATGTCCAAGGACTGGATAAGGCCCCGTAATCGAAGGACATTCTGCTTGAACATTACACTATGTATCCCGATAATATTACATTATAGGTAAAATACCCAGGGTGCAAAGTGGGCTAGCTACGTCTTAATACCTAGCAACACATTAACTATTACTATCCTGGTTAACAGGATATAAAATTTACAAGTTTCTCATAGAATATACCCAATACGCAGAGTCCTGGATTCAACTAATTAGCAAGCTTCGCTGTTTGTCCACCTTAATATGGGATTCGCGGTGTCCATACGGTACATTAGAGGTATATTAGCTGCTCTCCGATAATCACATTATAGACTATACCACCTACCTATTAATATAGATATATCCTCGGTCAAACTTAGACGAGCAATCACTAATTGACTCCTCCAGTAATGACACCATTTTGGATCTTTTCCCTCATTCTTATACTACTAATTGTTTTCTCGGTATTTTTGCTTCTTAAATTCTATGAGCGATATAAAGATTCCAACCAACGGGTAAGTTAACCTAGGCATCAAAGGCATATATGTGCTTCAAAATATGGCTCGCCTTAAGTACTTTTACATATCATATGCGACTTTCTAAAGTCTCCTTACCATATCTTTTTACTTAAGTTATCAATTCCTATCAAGTTCAGTTTTTGTTGTCCATTGTCTCGCCAGGATACATATGATAGACCTGAACTCCAGATGCCAAACGTTCTGCAAACCCTTGCATAATGTTGGTAGGACTCGTACCTTTAGCATCTCGTCAATAAGAGATAACTTGAATAACTATAAATAATCAAAATGTATATATCATAATCTATTTCCAGTGGCTCGGATATCTATCCGCTCCAATTCATACTTGGAATGAGACTAAGTGCCTATCCCTAAGAAAAGGTGAAACATAGGAGTGTGAATTCCCCCACAACTGCTATTTATCTGAATGCATTTGCTGATACCCTCATGGCCCAAATATTTCAGTTAAGCCGGATACTAAAATATGTAACACATGACATAACGGCGACAGTTAGTACAGCAAGGCATACATATGCTTTTGGGTTCGCGACCAGGTGTAGAATCCACTGCGTCGATCAAGAAACGACACCTTCCATGTGGCCAAGCTGTATTCCCAGCGCATAGTGAATACTCGTAATACGAAAGCTGGGCATCGGTCATGGAAGAAACCTTAGTGATCCTTTCAGCGGCGACTCGCCCATCCCGATACTCGAAGAATATAGTGTTCCGATTAACTGAAGAGTCCATGGTAATAACCTCTGAAGCTTTTATTTGACATCGACAGATCGAAAGAAGTGCACAAATAAGATGTGCGAGTAAAATGTTCGGGCTGATTGATAAGGACGATTGTGGTATAAGAACGGCAGAGACCGCAGATTAGCAAAGGCGGATTATGGTGTCCCTTGACGAGAAATATTGTTGGTTTGGGGGCTGTACAGGATTTATCAAAACATACCTAGCTTTTATATAGGTGCCTAGGTAGTTAGTTAGGCTTGAAGTTCCAAGCAGTCGCAGTCGTACTCATACCAGGCCCCTATACAGTGAATAGTGTAGAATTATACGTTAGTGAATTGTCAAGCCCTTCTCTCAAGTCACGTCTATACTACTAACTAAAAGGGAAGACAATGTGGGTAAAATATCTCAGATACTACGAAAGTAGATAACACAGAGAACTAGAATTGTGGCCTGGGTCACTGGACATGTAGGTATTACATTAGCAAACTCACTACTGTCCTACAGCTCAGAAACCCTCGGCAGAATACATGATCCCCTATTCTCCTTGCAATATGATCTATTGGACGTATGTTCCGCAGTGTGGGCAGTCACGTCCTGAGAGAACCCATACTTCGGAACCATCTTTTTGGCATTTTGGGCAACGCCTGCCTGGAGCCTGCGATTAGAAATAGTTAGATTAGCATGCTTCGTATTATAGGTAAGTATACTTAATTATATTACATACTGTTCCGTACATAGTATTAGGACGCTGACTGCTATCAACGTAGCCCCCAGAGGCGGATGAGCTGCCACCTGTTGACTTAGCTTGTTGACTTGCCGTGCTATTTTTGCTCAATCGGATAGGTAAATTCGTGCCAATGGAGCTAGCGGAGCCAGTGTTGTTGCTTGCGGAGTTGCCTTCTGAGGATGCCATTGGGATTGAATGTAGACTGAAAAGGGTGCTGTGATATATGGCTATTTTGATGAGAGTGGATTTCAAGGAGGAAAGGAAGTGTGTTTACGGGTTGTATTTATATAAAAATTAGGATTAATTTACTCTATAGAGTTGTGTATGAGTTTGGTACTACTGGAGCCATGGCTTAGCATCTTAGCGGCTCATGGATTAGACTAAGGAATGATAGGGTCCAATTCATGAAGTGTCTTTGTCTTTAATTTTATCTCATAACTGACCTATGCCATGACATTAGGTAGTGTACGTTCTAAGACTATTAACCTAGGCACATATCGGCCCTTTATCTACAACTTCTTAATGATAGTAGTTTTACTTGGATAGGTACGTTTGAAAGTATATCTGAGGTGAATGATTCAAACCGCAAAAGACGAATTTAAGATGAATAGTATTAATGGTTTGGTTAGTAAACTACCTAGACTTCCTCATAACAGGATAGTTAGCGATAAAGGCTTATTAGAAAACCGCCTTAGGAAAGTAGTTGAGGCGAACTCGACGTGAACTATAAAGACATAGGTGTATTAAGACGATTCGATTTAAATTATATTGTTACCTCTTGCTTAAATCTATATACAATTCATTTGAATTGTTTCCCCTTGGTATTGTGCTCCTCGCCGGAAGCCATCGGGCTTAAAACTATACCTACCCCTTATCGCATTATCAAATATATCTAGTTAGGAGAAATAATACTATCACAAGCTTCATACCCCCAGTCAATTGTTATTCTAGTCGTAAGTTCATTCCATGCTTCGTAGCCATCATTCTTTAGGCTCCCTTTTGCATGGACTGGGCTAGGTACCTTCAGATATTCTTCGAAAGTACATCATCATTCTGCAGCTACTAGAAGGCACCTTCAGGGTCATATTTGGCTGTTACTTCCAACATTCTCTTTAAATTTTCGGTCCCGTAGTTTTCTAACACTGTTTGCGTCGGACTACCGTCATTTATTAAAACGAATTTAAGGACAATATAATTATTAACTGATAACATGGTGTGCGCCTGGTAGTTACAATTCCGAATTTAAAATTAGATTATCCCATACGTCTTTATTCAAAGAGCGTACTGTATATGCCCAACAGCACTTAGATATTAACTGTGATAATGGAGGCTTAGACTTACCTTGAAGTCCATCATATAGATGAAGAAGTGGAAGTTTGTATAAAGTGAGCATTACATAAATTATGTAAATTTATTTATCATATTAAAATAGGGAAATGAGACTCATCTAAAGGGATCTTTACGTCACGGCCGGCAGCTATTTTTTAATGTTTATAGCGGGTTGAATATGAACCTTAGGTAGGCTTAAGATCCCGCTTCTATCTATGTCTTTTTATTAGCGAGGGTGTAAGTAGGTGCCTATTAAGTGCAGGTTATATTGCTAGTTTGCTGACTATCAAGCCTCCCACAATATCTACACAACCAGGGCCAAGTTGTAAATAGCAGTAACGAGGCACGTGGTAACTATGAAGCCCAACTAGTATCTAAGTAGAGAGCTAAAGCAATCCGCCAGGGTTGTACCCTGCTGCGGTGAAATTTATCGAATACACAAGCGGTCCTGAGATACCATATTTTCCGATAATACTAAGCCCTCCTATTCGGAAGAATATGAACGATATCAACCTCTTAAAAAGTTTTATTAATTCTTAGGATTGCTCATGCAATCATAAAGATGCAAATAGAAGATGACAACGTTGTCCAATTTTGGGGAAAAGGGGGGGTAGGTAATTAATCGGCTATATACCTCTCGGTGGTTGTATGTTACTCTAGGAGATATTATCTCGCAAGGTTAGCTAACACGTAACAGTGACATAGCCAAGCCTTTCATGTATATTAGTAGCTACCTAGACAACGTTACTTCTGACAATGCACTTTATTGGATATGTATGGATCCTATTGCATATTAACTGAGGCAGTGCTGGTGTTCGAATTTTTCATTCGAAATAGACCCGTACCCCCAAAAGTGTCAAACTTTTTATTAATCCAAGAGATTTTTAACGTATAAGCCATGTAGCATCTGTAAAGCCACACAAGTCCACGTTGGTTATCGGATGTGTTGTCCTTGGTTTGCATTTGGCCAACAGCTCATCTTATTGCAGTGCCACAGGCAGCGAACATTCTAGCATATAGATATAACAGGTAGCTAGGCAGTTACATGACTTACAAGTTATATTGTAACTCTAATCGAAGTATACTTGATACAAAATTAAAACTCCTGTGATCTTACTGACCAATACTAGAGCCAATGGCCAGTGCCTGTCCTATAGTGTGAAGAATTACGTTCTTCCTGATGGACTCCGATGTCGGAATTCTTGCACACGTATGTATAGATAGCTGTAACTTCTACGTCTGGTAAAAGTATAAATAGACTATAGTGTTTAGTAATATTCATTGTCCAGTTCAGCCTACTTCAGCAACTTTACAAATGAAAAAGGTACATAACGATAGTAACGCAGCGATACAAAGAATCCCTCGACCTTTCATCAGTACAAATGAAATAAACGTATATGGAGTCGTTCGTTGAAACTTGTATGTCCCCCTATTCCCATAGAACCCTCTGCGATGAAATGAACGTTGATTATGCGATATGAACAGGTGCTAGAATACTATCTTTGATCCCACATCTTATTAAACAAGATTTGGTATCGTCGACGCCGATATAGAAGCAGGAGCGCACCGGCTTTAGGAGCCCGTTAGCGCGAAGGCAAGGTACGATTCCGCCCTATGAAACTCGAATGCTAGGGATAAGGGTAACAGGAAGCTTCTTACAGCGAAGAACCTGCGTGCGACACGTGATCCTGTATGACCTGTGACCTTGCTAGATCAATCGTATTCCTGGATATAGTATCGAATACTAGATTGAGTGAGAATTGGTCTAGTGATGGCGTGGTAATCTGGACAATCATGCGGCGTGGTTCCTGGCGCTTGGTGTGCCATATTCGTTGGTGCACGTGACTCTAATAAGGGGGGTATGCTGTGCTCCGTAATGGCTTCAGAATCTTGACCTTGGCTATTCAGCAGATTCTAGACCTTAACTGTCTTGCATCAGAAAAGCGGCCCCAAATGTGACGAAATGGGATAGCTAAATCCAGCTGGAACACCCCACCTCTACTGAGAGCCTGATCCTCGGGTAGCTGATAGAGTGATTGATCTCCTTCAACTTTGACTGATAGATCCGTGCCAAAAGCCACCTGGTTCAAAGCCTGGGGGGTGCAAGGCACCCAATGTAAGTTTTGATCTAGGCGCAGTGTGATATCTTTGTGGCTCCAGCTCATCTTTTGTTCCTACATTAGGTAGCCAACTAGCATTGCCATGTCAATCAAATTGAATAGAGTAGCACTTTTAATAGGCTTGCTTGAGCCTCAGGTATAAGTAGTGCAATTCTTTTGGATTACTAGTTGGAATGATAGAGATATAAAATATCTATCTAGCAATAGAGGGTGTGAGACCTATTGCAGAATGGTGACGTATATTCCTAGCCTTATTCGGTATTTTTTAGTATCTTATTTAGCTACGTACCTAGGTAATATTGAACATTATAAAAGTTAACGTGGTGGAATCTGAACTGCATAGCTTCATATCAGTGGTACTAGATAATTTACAGTGTCAGACACGTTGACTGACTAGTCCCGCTTTCCGGTACGAATAGACAGGTGATCAAAATGAAAATGCGAATTCGTCAATACATTGATAATTAGTACAAGTAGGCACCTAGTACCTACATGTATAGTGGGGCTAGTTGCACAGAAAGAGGGGCAGGGGCAGGGGCGGGGGCAGGGAGACAGGGAGATGGAGGGATGGAGGGACTAATAATAGTACATATAGAGGTTTGTACTTCGTACCTGAATGGCTTTGACGTCATCTCCAAATATAACCGTACGGCGGCAGCAAATTCTACAGTATGTCTCTTGTTGAGTTTGAAGAATCATATCTCTTAATTCTATTGCGTTTTGCCTGTCTTCTTGGCGCCATTGCAACATACCTTCGATCCAGTCAAGAGGTTTATCGTATTGAGAATTTTCTTGTTTGAGTCCCGATATAATATCAGCGATGCCTTCTTTCGATATGTTGAATCTTCTCCGACCGTGTAATTCCAAAATATCGTATACATATTTTCGTCCCTTACCCTTTAATACGGCTACCATTTCCAAGAAGACGCATCCAAGGGACCATATGTCCGATTTTGAATTGCGAGGCTGATCTGCAAATACTTCCGGTGCACAGTACTGCATACAAAGTGAGCAATTGCACGTAATCCCCGACTTCTAAAACTACTGAAGCTGGCATTATTGGTCGCTTCTAAAATATACGATTGAAAAGACTTACTGGTGTACTCTTCATCTTTTCGTCGTGCGTTGTGGTACATCCAGACTTGTCCCAGTCTAGAGCGATCCCGAAATCGGTTAGCAAGACATTGTTACTCTTGACAAGAATATTCTGTGGTTTAATATCCTTGTGTCGGATTTTCTTGACATAGTGTAGATTGATGATTGCCGTAGCGAGGCAACCGAAAAACCCTGCCAGACGATGAATATCTGGGTATTGAATGCGATCGTCCATAAATTCTCCCAGGTTACAATCAGCAACGGGGCATAAAAGCATACCGATATACTGCGTGTCAGTGTAGCTAGCCACGAGTTTGATAAAATGACGATGGCAAACATTGTGAAGCTTTCGTAGTGCGCCCAGCTCCCCCTTGATATATTTCATCTGCTCAAGCTCTTCGACGTAGCCTTTCATGCGCACAATGCGTTTCAGAGCATAAGACGTACCCGAGGGACATTTTACCTCCACAACTTCCGTACGATTAGTCCCGCCGATATTTCTCACATATTCAAGAGTATCAGGAAGCTGTGACTCTTGGCTAATGGCATCGGGTCTGAGATGGAAGTGCTCGCCAGGCCATTGGTCTTGGGATTTGACCATGAGGCTCTTCGCAAGAAGTTGTGATTGGATTAGTTCATACTTCGGATATTCGCTCGGCGTTAGTCCTCTTGGATAAACATTTTTTGACATAGGGATCCAAAAGTCCGATAGGCCATCCTGTAGCTATTTAAGGATAGCCTCATGGTTTACATTAATGTCGCCGAGAATAACTGTGATCTTTGAGGTGTAATCGTGGTCTTTGAATTTGGGCTACATCTTCACAAGCCGCTGGTATTTAGTGGCTTCATCTGTAACACGGGTAGATCCGCTGCCCATTGAAACGTTGGGGGTTGGATTATTGGTCATTCTCGCTCAGGGCTACAAAATGCTAATATAGAGCAAACTATATAAAGAAATACTGGTGAAAACTAAAAATTGACCAGCTGGTTTCGTACTGTCATATAATGAGGCCCTGACTTAACTCTGTCCAAGTAAGATAGTCAAGTAGGGTGGCAAAGCGGTATAAATAAGTAGATTTCAACAAACGGCTTACCAAAATATCATTACTATTTTCATTAGTTATGCTAGTTCTCCTTGATCAACAAAAGTTCTATTTACTATGCCTTTGCGTAGAGCCGCATTCTAAAAGCCTTTCTAATATACCCGCCTACTACCTAGACCTAACTTAATCGCGCAGTTGTACCAAAAGTGAAGAATACCACCAACCCCTCTTTTTCCTATCTACCACATCATAATATACCAGTAGCTTAGGATTATCAGCTATGATATCTTTACATATCATCTGATAGTGATATGTAAGATTATGATTCGCTTACGGAGTGCTATTCTGTGTCACCATGGGATAAACCCATCATGTTCAGGGGTGCTGATCTTCCCTTCAGCCTCAACCTACAGTAAATCAGTTGTTTCCCATGATGATATTATCAATTTTGCCTACACAGCGATCTAGTATGCACCCGACTGTGCTATGAAACGGGCGAATCGGATTTAGACAATTTGCTGCTACTTAGCCTAGGCGACCGAGTGCCTCAGAGCCCTGTTTCACACTGAAAGTCATCAACAAGGCTCCAAGACGTGCTGATTGAGTGTATACAGAGAGCTATTTCTACCGAAAACCTTCAAACCACAATACCACGTACCACACAACTACCATTGGCCATTTTATAGATCATCGATGGCTGACCCCCTTTCGGCGGTAGGCCTAGGTTTTGGGGCTGCATCGTTTATCCTCCAAACTACTGATGAATGTGTTAAAAGTTCGTCACGATTGAAAGAGCTTAAACGTTGCTATGGCTAAGACATAATAGGATACAAATACTTCATAGAAGCCACTCGCATGTCAGAATCGTATCAATATTTGAGGGTCCGAGTCGAGCTAGAGCAGCAACGGTTTCTTAGTTTCGCCAAGGAAGCCGGCCTTCTATATTCCGATGGAAAGTTATGCAGTACTCTTCAAGTAAATCAAAGAGTACTAAAAGATGTACTCAACGAGATAAACTCTCTCTTCCGGGAATATGAAGAGAAGAACGGCAAATATAAGCATATTGAGAGCCAAAGTAACATCCAGTGGGATGAGAAGGGAGAGCCTCAAACGAACATTACGGACCTACTCAGTATACCTTTGGAGAATGGTACCAAAGGATACAAGTCAGCTGAAGCACATAGCCCTCTATCTTTGCCAAATAGGTTTCGCATATTAAAACAAAGAACTATGCTGGCTACACGCAGATTACGAACAGTATTCGCGGAACCCAGGCGTCTCGTCTGGGTGAGCATTGACAAAGAAGGGTTCGAAACACTCGTGGATAAGCTAGGAGACCTCAATTCGTTTCTTGCCGGACTTCTTGGGGCAGCACAGGGAAGGAAGCTGGAAAAAGCAGTTGAAATGAGTTATCTAGAGACTCTACAACTTCGAGATGATGTCAAAGGTTTGACAACTTTAACTGAAGCTCTAAGTTGGGATGTTGTTAAACGCCATAGAGTCGCAACCCCTCCCTCCCTTATATCCCGCGAAAATCCCCTTGTCAAAGCAGCGACGATAGAAAAACGGTCCGATGAGTTGAAAAAGTAGTATTTGCAAAGTCTGGATTGAATGGTCCCAAAAGTCTTCAAGTGATTCTCAGAAGTACATGACGAAATCACTTCGTGAAGATAGGGTTATGTTGCTCACGAGGCTGCTCCATGAGGAAATGCCACTAGCTTTTCGAGCCCCTCGATGTCTGGGTTATACTAAATCCCAAAGAGAACAAGGTGAAGTAGACCTTGGAATAGTTTTCGAAACCCCCGAAGTGGATAGGAATTCGAGGCTGGTAACACTTCGCCACCTATTGGGTAGCCGCCCGAAGCCAACCATAAGTACGAGAATATCACTTTCTAGCACCCTTGCCGACTGTCTCTTTAGCCTCCACACCATAGACTGGATGCATAAGGGATTCAGAAGCGATAATGTTATATTCTTCGACACAGGACTTATTGAGCCAACC
This sequence comes from Daldinia concentrica, assembly GCA_902805455.1. Taxonomy (NCBI): domain Eukaryota; kingdom Fungi; phylum Ascomycota; class Sordariomycetes; order Xylariales; family Hypoxylaceae; genus Daldinia; species Daldinia concentrica. The sequence goes on along the minus strand of CADCSW010000041.1, from coordinate 1,381,318 downwards.
CTTAGGTCGCCGTACGTTACAGGTTATGACCTTTCCCGACCAAGTGACATACCCGAAATGACTGAGAAACCCCCATTTGACCCATGGACTGACATCTATCGACATCCCCACGCACAGTTTGGCGAGGGAAACAATCCTCACCATAAATCGTACGACATGTATAGTCTAGGTATTATTCTTATAGAAATTGCTTTATGGAAGCCTATTGAGATGGTCTTGAAGGTCGAAGACTTGGCGACAATGGAATCTAATGGCTTGCGAAATGTACGGGGGAAACTACTAGGGTTACCGGATAGCAATGCTGATGTAAATGAAAGCGCATCGGTATCCAAAAATTCAGAGTATCTGGTGGAAGTTGGGCGCCAATTTGGAGATTCCTACCACGACATCGTAGAGATATGTCTTCGCGCGAATGAGGTGGAGCGGCCAACGTACAGAGGGGAGTCTCAAGCTTCCACTGCATCTCGGATGCGAATGATGTTCAAGCAACATGTTACAGATAAGCTACAGTTGATGAAAAAAGCACTGAGCAGCCCAGGTTAAACTGCATTATTATGGTAGCTTCTCTTTTCTAATCACGCTGGGGGAGCGCTTAGGAGGAGGCATTTCCCCATTCTTGGGGGACTCGGTCGGTACGTTTAGCATCATCGGTTTATTTTCTATCCGAGTATCATATCGATGATATGCTAGGTAGGCTTCTATAAATAGGGTATCTATAATATGAAAGTTGTTGTAAAGCTCCAACTAGGTTCGATAGACATAACCTCCGACTACCCAGCCTCGGCAGATAGGTAGAAAGGTGGGTGGGTAGGTAGACTATCGAGAGGTTTGAGCAAGCGCCTGACGACAGTTAACTATCTCAAGTCAACTATATTGCGTTGTGATGTCTTCTTGGCACTGTCACGCATCTAGGAGCGCCAAACTGCGTCCTGATTTGCCGTCGGTTTTGGTTGATATCACTCGACCAAGCTTCAAGCTACGGCTGAGTCTACACTTGAGCTGATGTTAAGAACTCAGCTAAATTCTATCTCGTCAACGTCAACGTTCCTTTCGCTAGTATGTTGTCCCTATAATGGCGTTACCTGTGGCTCGAGCGGCTCAAATGGAGTTGGTAATGGGGCTTTTTCGATCCATGCTCGTATTCCTTTAGCGAACAGTAGAGGATCCTGCAGATTCCACGCGTGAATAGCTTCTCTTACTATAAACGCGCGTGATCCCCTACCATCATTCGAGCCCAATGACTCCAATAATTGTCCCATTTCTCGCATACCTTCAACATTATCCTGCTTGCCTCCGGCGACTAGGGCGATTCTTTTATCCTTCTTTCCAACTTCTACCATGTCATCTCTGCTCCAATTACCCGTGTCACGAGACCCTGCTTCGAATAGTTGTGATTTGTTATTCCGCTTAATTTCTTTCACGAGCTCTTCATTTTGATACTCTGGAGCCCATCCAGTTGCTTTGAGCAGCCAGCTTCTTGGGCTATATAGTAGAACCGATAGCCCTATATGGGCAATCTTCGGCTGGGAGTTTATACTCTTCCATAAATCGTTGACTGGAGTAGCGCCTGACAAGAAGGCGCTCAGGACGACATCTGGATGCCGTTTTATTATTTCCATTGCCACGAATCCACCTGTTGATATTCCAACGAGATGTGCCCGTCCGTCGTGAGCATGTTCCCGGATTATTTGGGCCACCAGGTCAGCGGCTAAGACGAATGAGAAGGGTCCAACATGACGTGAGCGCGAGTGCTGCGGTAAATCGGGTATGAGAAGATGGTATTCGGAAAGCTTGGGCCAGCAATGTTGCCACTCAAGATGAGAGCTCAACAAGACGTGTAACATTACGATCGTGATGGGCGCAAGAGAGTTAAGCGAGGTAAAGAACAAACCCTCACTGTTTCCGAGGTCCGATACACTCGCTGTAGTCCAGCTACTGGTAGACATCGTCCTGTTACCTATAGGTAATGTAGCGTCTCTACTCCGCCAACTACTGCTGGTAGTTGCCGAAGATATGACCCTGCGCATCGCAGCTAGTGCGGCCTTATGATTATATGATAGCCTTGGAACCGCCGGACCGTTGCCTAACTCTCACTTAGACACTGTATCCATAGGATAAATCGTACAATAATCGCGAAATTCCGTGTTAAGGTATATTATGAAAGAATTCAATACCCTTGATGTACCCAATTGTGCCGCAATCAACGGAGAAGCGATATGAGATTTGCGGCGTAGCGAGGAAATAAACGTAGTCCCACTCGACCGTTCAGCCAGGTGTTTATCAGGATTCAAGAACCACTGTCATCACCTGATTTTTCTCCCACACTCAGCTTGTTCTGCGAACGCCGTCCCAACGCCGAGGCCGTTGCATGGTGAGCTCTCCAGACCTCCTCGCCTGACATAAGTGGGCTCTCGGGATACCTGGATCCAACGAAGCGCATTAGTATTACTCGAAATCTGGTATACTAGGAAAAAACAGCTTAGCGTCATAAATGTGCCGGCATATTCGTTTTCATTGGCCGGTTTCTTTGATGAATGAGGAGAATGTCCGTTCCTAGATTAGCGACCCTGGACGATACGATACGCTTTCAGATAAACCCGCTGACTAGTAACGCACGGTCTTCAGACAGATCAGGTTTCATTCCATGCTATGTACGTAGTGAATTTACTCTAAGGTGAGACTATATCGGGATAACCCTTGCATGAGGGGTGCATTGAACTCCCACGTGAGGTTCAAATATTATAAGACAAGGGTCGAGGTTTACTAGTTAGTGAGATTGTTAAGTTATATAAAATAGGGTGTGTGAAAGTGGCAAATTGTGTCCTAACTAAATCTTTATCTCTCATAACTATATGTAATATCAAAACTCGTATTTTACCATTACCACAGGGTCGATCCAAATATCACTAATCAATATACCCTTAGTTCTTTCTATTCGGTCACTTGTGGGATTAGTCCGAGGTAGATGTCGTATATCGTCCACTAGATTCACACAAATTTAACGTAAGAATTGCACGGTAAGAATTCCGTATCCAGCATTATCGGTCTTGTACCAGGGGTTTGGATCGTGGAGTTCATCTACAATCTAGTTAGATTTCGGGAAATCCCGACGATGAAGGCAATACCAGTCTCCTGTTCTGCTGGCAAGCCGCGGCCCAAAGAACGTGTGCTTTCTTATTGTCCCGATATTATGACCTAATAAGTGAGCCAAGCACGGTTAGTAGAAATCCGAGAGATACATAGTCCCCGAACTTGGGAACTAAAACCCGACCTAGGGACTTGGGCTACAGATGGCAGGAATCAAGTAGCATGGTCATTTAACAAGGATGAAATTCAAAAGCATACACTACATACGTATGTAGAGTGGGTTGTTTATGCCCAACCTAGCTTCGATCAGGATAGTGTTATCTTAGAGTAAGACTAGAATGGGAGTTGACATAGTTATTATATCATCCATTCAAAACTACTACTGAGCCTAATTTCGTCCAGATTAGTTGATATCGTATATTTATGTTTATCTTCAATGCTATTAAATTCAACATTTCTCTCACACCTCATATTTCAAATTTTACTACGAGCCGCCATCTTAAGAATTAATTATGTTCTCGGAAATTAAGACGGTTTATCGTCTAAACACTCAACAGTAGGTTTTTTAGAAGCCGGAGTTAAGGAAGGCGGCTATAACGGTAGTAAGCTTGACGTACAAATAAACAATATATCGGAATACATTTTACCAAGCCATCTTTACTGCAATAGGTAGCTATTACATATCTTAAGAAGTAGTTGCAGCAAATATAACCAGGTACTAGCCCTCAACAGCGCGATATGCCACGTAGACGAATACAATATTATTAACTATTAAAGCATAACAAGTAGCGTCGCTAATAGCAAACATCAACGCGAATCCACAGCTGCCATGTAGGAGACCTGCTAAGTTCTCTCTACTTTTATAGCCGCAGGTTTCGGTGGTCGCATTGTGCTTCCAAAAAATACAGACTCAGACTTTTGTTTAAGTATATTATACAGGCTCGTGTCAGCTACTGGTAGTGTCGGTGTACTGGCTTGAATGCTGGTAACAGTGCTGGCGGTTGGTCCGCTGCAATATAATAGACGTTCGTCGTCATCCGTCTTACTCGGGGCCAGCTCGCTACACTGACAGCCGCTGCGAAACTGCTCCGTGATGTGGCTGTAGCTCTCTCGCACTTTGATCCAGACTGGACGCAGCACGGGAAGACAGAGCGAGAAGATGGCCAATTCAGGCTCAAGGACACGAAGGTGCATATCACGACTGCCGTAGGAAACGACCGTGGCTGTTATATACTTGTCTGCACTCAGCAGAGAATTTATGCGGATGGAGGAGACCACGGTGACGCTAGGATTAACATTAATTCCCATCGCACCCAACTTATAGGAGGCTAACTCACCAGAGTCCCAGACCGAAGAGTACTGTTAAATTTATCTTGGGCCTAACCCTCATTTTTAGCGTCCAGATAGACGGTATGGGCAGAAAAAGGACGATGGCATTCGTGATCATATTGAAAGCTGCATTCCCAACGTCAACCTTCTTATTATTCACAACGTGACCAAATACCGGGTTCCCCCAGAGGTCTGCTGCGACCTCTGAAAGGGTGAAAACTTCTACAAATACTGCTATATACAACAGTACTATGATTGAACCGACGACCAGGCAGATTACTCGGAACGACTTCTGGATAAAAATTCTCCTGTATAAATATATGGCGCTGAGTTTTGTGAAGAACATAGAGGATAGATAGAGGGATTCGAAAATAAGTAGGACCTAGTATCAAGGTATTAGTATAACTTATAACGACTTAAGTAACCCTCGAATGAGAAGACTTACGCAGAGAATATCCCTATTGATTCGGTCTGGCGAAACTCGATAGTATCCTCCATTCCATACTAATTAGAAGTTAGCAGAGTCGCTGCCAAGGTGAGAACTTGACATACAATAGACGGAGACTGCAAATAATGCAATCTCCAGAGCGACAGCGATGAGTATAAGCCCATCGTCCCACCCAATACCGTTCGTCAATCGCCTGGAATGGAAACGGAGCCCAACTGCGACCAAGCTGATGGTGAATATGGTGCAGCTGATAGCGAACACGGGCGCATCCATATTCTTGCGGGTTGAGGTCCAGCGACCGATATTTTAGTGTATTTGACGCGAAGTCTCATTTGATATAGATATATATATTGTTCTTTGATGCTTATCATGATTCTTGTGACTTGGTGTTTCGTAGTTAAGAATTTTAGTCACATTTGTTAGAGTTGTTCACACTTGTGTAGGTACGGTGCGCGAGGAACCAAGTCATAGCCTCGCATCATACGTCGTACGGGACTAATTCAGATCATATGTATCATGTATCCAATTGTTAATGTTAATAAATTCAATTTATCTTATAAGAGTTTAAGACACTGTTCGTACATTCATAGTTCTAAATATGTGAATAGGTAGTAAATATGTACTAGTAGTAAGATTTACCCCTATATCTTAGCTAGTCCGGTATTAGGGCCGCTTATTGACATATATTGCTTGATTGGATTCTTTTGAGTAACAACTCAACTCTCTTGGCTTTTTTTTTTTTTTTTAAAAAACATATTATATAATAAAGCTACCTGTGAATGTACTGCAAAGATCATGGGCCCAATGTCTCAGCAAAGCCCTCATATTTTAATATCCTTACATGTAATCCTCGTTGAACCATAATATACCTAGGTATTAAGTCCGAAACTTGGATAATCTTAAAGGATTAGCTAAGTACCTAGTAACTAATGATTCAAAACCTATATAGTTGAGATTACAAATATAGAGACAATGCTAACAAAACTTCCGTTGTACCTAGGTTCGGAAGCACTTAATGTATTATCGACTTGACGGACGACTCAACAGTACTTGCGCGATGAGAAAATGGAGCCCAGAAAGATATCAAGTTGAGTTACCTAGGTAGTTTCACTACTTCCCCATCCTCCCAAGACGATAGCAAAGCTATGGCTACAGCTATAAAGGCAATATGACCTTCCTTATAATGTGTATCGGGGTTACGATCGCTATATCAACTTATTATTTTCTAATAGCCTTATTGGTGTTTGTATTTATCATACAGGTTATTGAGCTTACGCTATAACTCAAAATTGTCCGTACTAATATTTAAATTAATATGGCAGTGGGATATTTATCTATGACAAGATGGTTTACCGGCGAGTTTAGTAGATTTTAACATTACCTCTACTTAGATTAGCGATCCATATGGACTTTTCATAGCATTGTTACCATTACGGCTAACGATCTATATAACGAAGGCTCTCCAAAATACCAGAGCTATAAAACTAGATTCCGACCTTCAGTCTAAATATTTGAAAAACTGTTAATGAAGTTCCTCTAAATGGTGGAATTTAATTTTCCGTCATATTCGTGTTGTCTTGGGAATCTAAGGTAAATACCCACTGGGCGCTTTATGCTGTTTGCGATAGACTGATACGAATGCTATATATAGCACAGAATAAAGTTGGTATAACTACCTGTTAAAATTAAGAATTTTTGTAATACGCATGATGAAATACTAAGCAGAGTTATAGAGGGTTTAAAGCTCACCGAATACTCGATTTGATCAATTGACATAGCACCAAAGGTATTCTATGTCCTTCAATTCAATACGACCTTCCTGCATAAATAATGCAACTTATTATGTAGTTGCCACATCTTGGCATTATGTTCGTCTATCAACTGACATATAGGGTCTCATCCGATCCTACAGAAGGTCAACGGGGACCTGGCCGGAATGCAGAAATCCTGCATGGCCGAAAACCAACTTTAACCGCTCCTATAGCCGGCACGGCAGCGAGTATAATAGGGGCAAAACACCAAAACCGGGTTACTAGCGTATAAATATTTACGCGTCAATAAACATGAGGAGTAACATGTTAGTAACATGTTAATAACAGGAAGGCCCTTAACGTAGCATCGGCCTTATTCCCTAACGAGAAAAGCTTTGCCTGCGGATATGGATCCGACCCCAAATAAAATAGAATACATGCGTGGGAAAGCGGGCACAAGCTGTCTTTGGTGCGCTTGTCTCCGTCGCGGGCCTCGACTCGTATTTTAATCTATGCCGCGGGAGATCTTACCCCAGAAATCCGGATATCCATATTGCTTCTCCACAGCGGGTGAGTGCTTTATCCCCCTGGTTCTCGCCCATTATATGAACAGGACAGCTCGCTGGTGCGTAGACATGTCGCACGCTCGTCCGAATTGCATGTCGATCCCGCATGCACACTTCGGCTGGATGCATCTGACTAACTAACCTAGCCGCCTATCTTACCTCGAGATGCATTACCTCCGAGCTTTACTCCTTGCGACTCTGTCGTCGCTCGCCGAGGCGAGTTTGCAAGTAGTACCCGGCGCTACTTGGACTACGGTACGGCCCTTTCAATCCTAAAATATCAGTCGTCGTAGCATAGCCCCTATTCCCCCCTATTTCCCCCCTTGTTAGCCCCTTTTCAATCCCATCTTCAACTCCACACCAAACACAACCTTCTGTATAGGCACTCAGCCGCTAACATACCCCCGTATAGTCAAACAATGAGCACTTACAAGCCCACGGTGCCGGTGTCATCAAGGTCGACTCCACATACTACCTAATCGGCGAAGACAAGACGGGAGGAAGTGCCTTCCAGAACGTCAACTGCTATTCTTCCCCAGACTTGGTGCAATGGACCTACGTCGGCGCGCTCCTCTCGCGTACCTCCAGCGGCGACTTAGGCCCGAACAGGGTCGTAGAGCGGCCCAAGGTAGTTTATAACGCCAAGACGGGCAAGTACGTGTTGTACATGCACATCGACTCATCCAACTACGGGGAAGCCAAGGTTGGCGTGGCGACTGGTGACTCTGTGTGCGGCAAGTACACGTACGTCAACTCGTATCAGCCACAGAACCACCAGAGCCGTGACATGGGTTTATTCGTCGACGATGACGGTACGGGTTACTTGTTAACCGAAGACCGCCAGAACGGCCTGCGCATCTTGAAGTTATCCGACGACTACCTCAGCGTGGCGAGTAGCACGTACCTATGGCCTGACAGCATTGAAGCCCCAGCTTTGCTTAAGCTAAATGGACGTTACTACATGTTCGGCTCGAAGCTCACCGGCTGGGACCCCAACGACAATGTGTACAGCACATCAACATCTCTAACTTCGGGGTGGAGCGCGTGGAAGACGTTCGCCGACTCCGGCAGCAAAACATACACCTCGCAGACCAACTACGTGTTACCAGTCGGCAGCAACGCGGCCATCTACTTCGGCGACCGATGGGTGAGCAGCAACCTAATGGCATCGACATACGTATGGCTACCCCTAACCATCAGCGGGACCACCGTGACCATGCCCAACGCCGAGTCCTGGGTTCCGGACCTGTCCTCGACGTCGTCTTCCGCGTCGAAAGCCAAGCCGTCGGAGACGGCATATGAAGGCGAAGCCGCTGTATACGGAGGCAAGGCGCGCAACGTGAACTGCAACAACTGTTCTGGAAAGACGGCGGCGGGCTATGTGGGCGGCCCGGACAAGGGAACCGTGACATTCGGAGGAATACGAAGCGATGCGGATGCGCGCACAACCGTGCGTATACGTTACGTGAACGGAGACAGCTCGGCGCGGTACGCAAACTTGCGAGTGAATGGCGGCGCTGCGCAGAAACTAGCATTCCTACCAACAGGCAGCAGTGTGTCCAGTAGCACACTACACGTCGATCTAAAGTCCGGCAGTACGAATGAGGTAGTCATTGAAGGCATAAACGATGGATGGGGACCTGATATCGACAGATTAATAGTTCCCGTGCAATGAGTCTAGTGTGATACTAGATCAAAGAGATTGGAGGGATGAATGATATTGATACGATGTATATAGTACCCGAGGTATCATGAGTTCTAACAATGTAGGCCCTGCATGTTGACACTCTGTGAGTCGTTTGTCATACGTTAGAAGTGTTACCCCCACTTGTATTTCCACATGTGCCGTTCATACCAGTCAAGCTTGACCTTCCAGGCTCTTCCATTCATATATGTATACCAAGCCCCCAAAACTAAGTGCTACATTGATCTACAATCCTTGCTAGAAAGCTCGAGGAAATAGACGCTTTAGAAATAGCATAGGCAATAGCCGCCGGACCAGCCGAGGAAATAACAGCCAAGCAACATGGATTCGAGGGATAATCCCTCGCTTGCTTCACGCCCTCTGTTCGACAACACTCGACAACCTGGTTAATGACGCCAACCACACACCTCCCCTTCAACTTGACTCCAACAATACGACAACATTAGAACCACACAACCTTGCGCCCGTCCCCTCCAACTCCCTAAAGGGAGTTATGACAATTATTATTCTGGAAACTCCATGAACTAGGAAACCATTTCGCGTCGGATAGACCGTTCCCAGACGGTAACATATAATAGAAATGCTAGGAACAACATGTCCCTAACAGTGTTGATATATGCGGCATATGGCCTTACAGTCAAGACTGCGGCCTAAGTCGTTGCCCATAGTGGCGTAGCTAACTCTATTAGCAAGTTAGACCTTGCTCAGTCATTTGAAATGGCTGACTAGTATTAGGTTTTCGCAACTGGCGCCCAGGAAGCTACGGCTACAACAACAAGTCGCAAATCTCGTCTGGGATGAGTGCAATACTATGATATAGCAAAGAAAATGGTATCAAGTCGTAATGAGCCATAAACGCCGCGCCAGGTCCTGTAAACAAACGTGCTGCAAGTTGATAATGTGAATAAACCAGATGTGTTCAGAGGCGAATTCACTAAGACGTGGTGTCGACTGATCACCAGCCTTTCTTCCTGGCAAAGCGCTTGTTTAACAAGGCCAGTACCTTCGTGACGTTGAATTGCACGTATTCCAGATCCAAGTCATCTTGGTTGTCCTTCTGCATTTCTAACAGGTCGTCAAGCTTCAGGTCAAGTTCTAATAGACCACGGTTGCGCCCTATATGCTAATTAGCTGGGGAACAAAATGAGCTACGTTTGTTATAACTAACCTTTATAATGTAGCGAAATGACAAAGGTCCCCGGTAGAGGACTTGTGAAATTGAAGTAGATATTAGCTCTCCTATTGTCAGGAACATTGCTCTTCTGGATGACCCCTTCTTTTTCTAGCTGTTGGTGAGTAAATTTGTATGGTCCAAGAACTTGCTGCTTCTGCTGCTTTCGTCTCGTGCCTTCGGATTGACTTCGTACGTTGTGAAGATAACTCTTATATGTCTCGAGTTGGCCAACGAGATACGCGTTGTGATCTCTGATGGTCTTGTATACTTCTTCAAGCTTAGCTGTCTCGGCGATTACACCGTCTTTCAAAGAGCCTAGGTGCTGTAACTCTTGTTCGACCTCGTCCCTTAATAACCCAAATTGATCGGACTTATCAATAACCTTCATCTCCTGAAGTTGACTGAGTAGTTCCATGGCACGGATACCTTTCCGAACCATCACCGCATCGTTTCTTGACGTAGCTGCTGCATCCGCAATTCTCTCGAGACGCAAGGGTCGTCGAGCAACTGAGTTGGTAGCAGGGATAGAGCGCATAACTTGTACGAAGATGGACTTGGCTTCCATAAAGTAGACTTCCTCCTGTGTGATATCTAGGGCGGCCGTCAGATCATCTATGGCCGTCTCCCATCGGCTAAATAGGGGGAGGTTGATGGCCCTATTCTCTTTTCGAGGTACCTGTGCAGGTGCGTGGCCTAATTCCGATATAATTTGAGCCAAATGTGAGTTTTCGTCCTTGCAGAGTTCCCCACAGTGCTTTTCGATCAAGGAATGCATGGCGTATATCTCGTTTAGCGTAATAGAGAGTTCAAGGTCCTTCTTCGACAGCGCTACGTAATTATCCATCTCGAGACTCTCATAAAAATCTTGGACTTCACAGAGATCCAACATGAACTTGTTGACACGGTCCTTATTCTGTTGGATGAACGGCTGTAACTTGGCCATGTATGGTTCTTTTGCATACGAGGGCTTATTAGCCAGGTTCTGTAGCATCTTAGCGACCAGTGTGAGAGTTCGGCGTGGTCGATCAGACGGCACCCCATCGATGAGCATGTATGATTTCGGTGTGACGATGGCGGGATTGATGAAACGCAGGAAGAAAAAGCCACCGATCAACGTGCAGATAACCTGATCGTTCGCATCGGGATACTTTCGTTTGGTTAAACTTCGAATCTGTTTACATATCCATCGGATCCCATAAGGAGCCTCGTCAAGCCCATCAATGATTGTCTGTAGGAAACCGTTGGCGATTTCCGTCAACATTGTCAAACGCGGTTCTATGATTTTCTGTACTTGAGGATTTTCGGCTGCCTGTTCGCCAGTGATACCCCTAGGAAGCGATGGCGGAAGGCTACCGGTATCCTCCTCGATCTGTTGACACATGCGTTCGTAGACTTTCAAAGGATTGATCTCAAGATCTAGATCTGTCAACTCGATTAGGCTGTTGATCCTCTGTGCCAATACCGATCGCAAGAAGCTCTGCCCCGGCCCACGCCTAGTGTAGGTAGTCATCATACGAGAAACCGGCGTGTTGGCCCGGAGAAGAGATGAATATTCGGGAGTCGTATCGAATTGATAGGTAAGGACAGACTAGATACAGTTAATCAGAACCACGTCGCCACACGGAGATATTTATTGCCTTACTTGAAACATAGTTAAGAGAAGATGTTCTTCTCGACTTTCATACTGGTTTCCATATATAGTGAACATAACTGTCTGCAGCAGCGAGTCGATCTCGGACATAGAAACTAATCGGCAGAGATGTGCAATATGCCTAGGCTCAGATTATAACAAGAACAGAAGATTACCATATTTCTGCGTTTTGTCGTCGTTAGGAAATGCGCCCTCCTGTAAGTCGGTCGCGTCTTCGAGATGGCTGGCTACTTCGTTTTGCTAGATACTCGTTTAGTCGTGATAGTATTTATAAGATAAGAAATTCGACAAACCTCTTCTAACGCCATTCGGTTTTGAATAAGTAAAGCGATTCGGGAGTCGAGATACCGAACATCCTTTTCGAGGACAAAGTTCTTCTTCGACTGCGAAGAGATTTTAGATTTCAACTCGCGCAGTATTTTCTGTGCTGTAGTCCACCCCGAATATTAGCATTGTGCTATGTAACCAAAATCAATGCTCGAACCCTCTTACCTTTTGCGAGATCATCTTCAATTTCTAGATCTGACTCGTTTGCTGACATAGATAGGTATAGAGCTGACATGGACATTCGCTTAGACTGTCGCGCCGAACGCGAACCCTCGTAGGAAGACATGGTGTTTTGACGCGATATCGGTTGGAAGGAAGAAGACGAGGCCGTCGACGCCCTAGAAGGTGTTTGTAACATAACTGACATATTCGAGAGTAATAACCTAGTTTCAATCGTTCGATGGCGTTAATGCCGCTTGCTGACAACACTATAGTAGCAAGCTAAGCACAACGGCGAATTGCGATCATTCCAAAATACCAAAACACCTAACTCGACACTGAGACACTGAGACACACCTGTATCGGACCTGTGCCGTCGTTATATTTACAATCTATCGGACTTCGATAAATATACTCTACGGAAGGCAGTAGTAGAAACAGTCGAGAAATCGTCTCATCGATCGCGTAATGCGGAGCTTTATGTTGAATTGCTCGATCTATAATCGATATACTTTGGCGTGAATTATTCCGCCAAGGCGTAGGATAGATCGAGGTCGAGGGAGGCACAACGGTCCAGCGAGGGCCAGATTCGACGTGGTTAAACGGAAAAGGTTTCGATTCGTCAAATGTTCGGGTAGTTGATTTGGATTCCCGTAAGGGATGGTTTTTCTAACCGCTTGTCGATCGGCCAACAAGGTCAATGAGTGCGTACGGATATACACCTAGGGTCAAGCGTCGACTGCGATTAAATAAGACGATCGGGAGTCTTGTGGTCTATGACCAATTACGGGGAGCGGGTATCGTGATAAGTTTCTCGTCCCGAATTATATCGTCAATTTTCGGCCGGACTGCTACTGAAGGTCTGACAACGTAGGGCCGGTCTGAACGGGCAATGAGAGGGCTGCGCTGGATTGCGCTGCGACAAAACAAGCCGCAGAATTGGGAGAATTAAGGCGTACACACGGATAAGTCTCAAGACATAGGGTCCTCAAGAGGTTGTGCTAGACGTTGCACGGAATTGGTTGGAAATTGACTAAGACGAAGAAGGCGAGAGAGGGGTCGGCGCTCAAAGACTGGGCTGCGACAGGGCGCAAGATGGTCGGGGTGTATGGTTTGTGTGGTGTACAATAATAAAGGGGTGGGAAGTTCTTGTCTTGGATAACTGCGGGATGGTGGATGGGTGGAAGCACTTTTTTGGGGGGGTGACTTTGGGGGGAACTCAAGAGTGTAGGTAGGTAGAGGTAGGTATGTAAGTGGGTGAATGTAAGGATGTAACAGGTACACTATGCCCGTAGGTACCACAGCCACGTTGATAAAATAAAATAAAAGCGATAATTCGGTTAGATAGTCGGCTGCATGTACAAAAGCAGAAGGAAAGGCTTGACGCTATCGATTAATCCGGAAGCGACCTGGGTCTAGGTAACACTAACAGTATATAATAACTGTAAAGGGGGAAGGACCTAACATCAAGATACCGTAAGAGGTAGTATTATTTGATGATGTCAATTAATAAGTACCTGTATTTACTTCGTATATAAAAATGATAAAACGATTGACGTTGAAGAGAACATTCAATTGTCGAATCAAGATAAAAAGTAGATGTTAATTAGAGGTAAAGTCAAAGTATAGTTGTAGCCTCGACCCTTCTTTTTCTTTGGTTCTTCTTTCTTTTCACTTTCCCCTCTTAGACAAATGAGAGAGTCAGATAACGTCGAGGTGGTGTGTACTGTACCGTATTTGTGCATGTCAATGCCGGTCACTCCCAGGGATGGGCTGTTTTCTGTCTAGCGGTCTAGCGGTCGCACAAAGTCACTGTAACATGTTTATTTTTAAAGTATCGCTTCTATTATAGAGTTATGTATATATTAGGTTAAGTACATATCCATCGTAAGCGGAAAATAACAACCTTGAAGGTGGGGGAAGCGATGATGGGTCGACTCCGTCCGGAACGGTTGCATTAGCGTACATTTTAACGTTAACTATCACTTAAACTGTATGAAGTATGTACTTCGCATAGGCGCTAATTAACATAACACTAACATCATCCCGAACCCTGCTAATAAATTTATATAATAACGATGATAATGAACCCATTGGGTTTTGTTTGCGAAGAGTCCGAGAAGTCGTATCATCATCCCAATATTTCTTCAAAGGAATGGAAAACAAATCAAGCTAAGCAGCCGCCCCTATCTTCATCGCCGGCAATAAATTGTAGGAATTGCTTTGCTTGAGAGGATGAATGTTATATTATATGCAGTATATGCGGCGGTGGAGATGGATTGAATCCCTAGAGGTTTGGCTAAGAAGCTATGGCTTATGCGATTATCAATATATTTAGGATACTATTCCATGAAACATTTCGTGATGATCAACAAGCATTACGGCACAGAGTTGATATGAAACATAAGCATTTACACGTCGGTCTCTCCGAGGGAACTTTACTGTTGCATGATAGTCGACAATAAGGCAACTAATCCGTATGTACAAGATTTATTAATTATAACTCGTATCATTATACCATTCGAAACAAAGTTAAGAAGACTCGGAGTGAAGGAGTCCCATTGTTAAATTTTATGAGGATCCCATTTCTCCTTAGGATTAAATACATGCATCCATGTATCCATGTACCCATGCATCTGGAGACATTACTATATTGGTGTTAGCGTTTATCTTAGCATTTGTTATCTAAACTTTAATAAGTATGTCGTTGTACTTATTCTCTCCATGACTCTCCACTTATCCAGGAACATCATCCATTTACTAACCAATAAAGGCTTTGTCTGACAGGGGGAGCCAGGGGTAAAGAACTCAAGAGGGTTCAAAGATTCCACCAAACTAATGAGAAAAGGTTGCCGGCGCAAACTTTCCGACTCCACGTAACTCAAATCTGCAAGTTATCGAGATAATGCAATTTATGAAGCGCTCATCAACAAAATACAAATGCCAAAAGGATGACCCTCGGTCTCTGCTCGAAACAAAATTCCCGTCTCGTACGAATCAGATTAGACATCTCCCATCTGCCTAAAATTACTTACTTTATGGGATATGTTGTGCATGAGGCGTCGAAAAAAAAAAAAAAACTTTCCATCCTCTTAAGCGGGCGGCAGTGTCGCATTTTCTAATTTGACATCTCGAAAACAAGGCAGCCCGCATCTGTCTTATTTTGTTTCAACGCACGCGTATTATTAACATGGGCGCTTAGAGACGTCATGAAGACATTACAAGGCTACTAGGTACAGATACGGAAAGGGGAGACTTGATGGCAAACCATGTCCACCCCCGTCAGCTTCAGCCACCCATTTTCTAAGATTCTAAGAAACCCAAAGTAGTTGGTGAAACGCTCACCAAGAGATGCCGTAATGTAGGTATTTTTCTACCGTCCAGAAGAGGGGATTAACTCTGGTTCGGGCGCCACTGTGCGAACCGTTATCCATCATCATGCAGTAAGCATAGCCAAGATTTCACCTACCTATGTACCTACGAATGGCTTTCTACGGATCCGTACATACCTACTGTCTACATATAGGTATATTGTACAAGTACATTGTACGAATACATTATATAAAGGACAAGAAACTAGCAAGTTCTGCGCCAACATGGACTTGGCTGCTTTGCGGGGATGACATTCGCGTCAACACTACCGCTGCGAGTTACTGCGAGTTACTGCGAGTTACCGCGACTTATTAGGTTAGGTTGAAGCTGTTAGATTGGCACGCCGTATCGAATTGTCGAACCCTGTGTCGCCAGATTCGACACGTGGAAATCTGCTTCAACGATCTACCAACGAGTTTCCCGTGAGTACATTACGTAGGGTCCAGGAGACCAGGCAGGCGATAACAACCCTCGACCACATGCTAGGCCTACCACATGTCTGCGAGGTCTGTTCGTCCGCCCTGTTCTAAGCTTGGGTTGCCACGAACCCACGAACCGCCAAGAAAGGCGATCAGGTCAAGATGAGCAGTAGCAAGGGTTTTGTTTCTACCAATCGTAAGCAACACCTACTGTGTGGTTTACCATTAATTCCATCTTCGAAGGAATACAAAGTCTACTACATATTTATCCCTTGCGTTTTCAAATACCGTCGTAAGTATTCGATATTAAATGAGATATCCTTCAACGCTTAGGGACTCCAAGCTCTCGGGATGAACTACATACTAACAATAAAGCTAAATCGTCAAGCACATGCCAAGAACCAAAAGCCTCGCACTACGACCACCCCAGATGGATTTCATTCGTGGGAATAGACCAAGACGCACTTATTTAGCGTGCTTGTTCCCGGTACTTCTGGGGTTTCGGAGTATTTTAGAATTACGACCGTCCTCTTGACCATCGTGACTATCTATGTCCATTGTCAGCTAACCTAGCCTAGTACATTATTCGGGAGACAGGGCTGCATGCACTTTAGTGCTGCAATGCCAACCGCCAATGCAGGAACGCCGTTGGGTAGCGAATCGATTCTTAAATGTGTACCCAATACCAGCTCGTCGGGGCGACGCCGTTATCTCATCAGCGTTACTAGTCTCGTGCTGGAATTTTGATGACCGCAGAAATCTCGAAACATCGTCCAAAGATCCTTCTGCTTCCTCGCATGAAATGCAGCGCATACCTGCGTACATGTGCTTCGTATGACGAGGAGGAACCTTAGCCTTGCATATGACAGGTCTAATATCTACCAGATCTGATAATGCATATTATTGTTTAATAGTCGTGACGTAGTGACACCCGTCCACCACGTATACAAGCTCTGCACCGCTATTCCGGGGACAGGCAGCTCTTGATATGATATCGGTTTCATATGCTGTCACTCGACAATCTTGTATTCCATATGCATCACTTATGATCATGTGGTGGTGTAATGTCTACGAGTTCTTTGTTCTTTCAGCTCTCGGCTTTACGAGCTGGTATCCTTGTCAGTCTCCATCAACTATCCTCAGCCGCCGTCTGCCACGGCGTCTTAACCCTACTAGATCAACCACTTCGTGGATTTTATTAGTCGGCGACCACAAATACTGTAGATTTTCCCTAATGGGCGATTTATCTGACTCATTGTTGAATCCATTTCCAGCCCCAGGTCCCAACGTAGTCTCTACGTTACGATAGAAATGGCTACATAGCAGGGTGGCTATTTGTTGGCTAAGCTAGTCTAACCTGGAAATGCCAATCTCATACGAGAAAGCAAACTTCCATCCCACTACTAAATCCTAATGATCACCAGCTGGTGGAACTAATGTTGGTGGCGCCCAAGAAGTCATGAACATGGTCAACTACATCCTAATACAGTAATATTTGCAGCATTCACCACATCAACTCACTACTTAGTTGCTATACCACAGTTATGATGTCAAGGGCGATGCTAAAATTCTCACTTATACGTACTCATAATCTTTACGAGATCTTAAAAAACGGCACTTCTTTCCGAACATGGGAATAATCACCCAGTTCTACTTATTAATTAACCTTGTCTACCAGCGCTTTGAAGAGCACAGACTCAACGTCTATCTAAAAAAAGAAGTCGAGTCTCCCGCACTTACCAAGTACTAAAACCCCTCGTAGAAGTTCCCCCATGGGCCAACCCAAGATATTCTATATCGATATCTCCGTAGAACAAGGTCTGGATAAGCTATGGCCACTCGTGTAATCTGCTTCATAGCTTTGTTTATCACCATTACCGCTAGGCCGATCATCTACGGTCACGTAGCTTTGTTTTACATACCTAAACTATAGTAAGTTAAACAATCGACAATTTTTTTTAATTAGGTTATGCTAGGCCAAAGCCGAGTCAAAGCCGTTATTCACTTTATTTTATTACGGTTTTTAGTCTATGGACGGATCCCCACAGCTGGGGGCCAAAGACTTACTATTGCATATGGTTGCAGAAACATTACGCTTCATGTCAGAGGTTTCTCATAACATGCTAATTCCAACTCCTAACCACCAAAAAACATTTAGAAATAAACAGGGAAACAAGGGAAACATGCCTGGGTAGTTACTCCATATCGCCTCTTTCTCTTCCTTTATAAACAACTTTTTTTCTTCTTATGCATAGACCGGGTTCCCGTAATGCTCCCCAGTCATCCACGATTACTACCTTAGAAAATTCTCAGGTTTGTGAAATTGACGCGAGGGTAACGAGTGGGCTCGAATAGGCTTTTGGAGGCTCTGCCATGCGCTGCGAAGCTCCTCCGCCGCGGGTGAACGCGGTGAAGGGGGCTCCGCGAACGGGAAAGAAAAGTAGTCCTTTGGGCACTTGTCATCGTCAGGAATACCTTTCTTAAGTCCCACAGGCGCTGTCACCCGCCGGCAAAGCGCATTACGTCTGCGGAGCGTCGGTTTGGGGCCCAATGTGCTCTGTCCCACCTGGCCTGAATTCTGTTGGTCAGGTAGTCTGGCTAGGGAATCTAATGGCGTTACGTTTCCATCATCCCTAGTCAAGACTGGCGGGGCCACCTTGGGTACTACCGAAAGGATTTCAGGAAGTAACTCATATGAGAGTTTCCGTGAGGGGCTTTTTAGCGTAGTCTTCTGATTTTGAGACTGACCCGTAGCTGTCTGCCCTCGAGTCATCATCTCTTGTTCAACGCGTTCTCTGACCGATCCTTGTCTTGACGAACCTTTGCTAGACATGTTGTATAAGGTTATAGGTAAGTTGTATTGGATACGGATTCTTTTTTAGTTTGGCGTAAATTATTTAGATCTGGGTTCTTCAAAAATTAGGTGCGTGAGATCGGTGTTGGACCTGCAAGTCGAGATGTCGATGGATTTATATTAAAATAGCCAGTTTAGATATTATGTTGTGTCCTTTGTAGTTCATAGACCGATGAATGAAATTGTGTGCGTGGAGCCACATATATTTATGTGTCTGTTAGAACAATTCAATGTGCTCAAACAACGGAAACAAAGAGCTTGTTTGTGAACTGCTCGGGTGTTCAGGAACAATCTCGTTGTTCGTCAACTTATGTTCTTTGCCGCTTGGTCAGTCTACTTCCTGATATGCTTGAGATTCTGCTGAGGTCACGTAGTTTCCAAACAAGAATCCTAAGAGTTTTTACGACCATATGAAACCCCATTTCAAGGATCAAATTCTGAGACTCAAGATACATTAGGGCAGGTACTTGAAAAGTCACAAGGAATAGCTTTGGTAATATCGAGAGAGCAAGTTGAAGAAGTCATTATTGCTTTATCTATTATCCCTAGCCTTTACTCCCCTATTTTAAGCAGTGCGGAAAATGTCGCATCCTGTGCGACTTTAATAATTAGTTTACCCATAATCA
This sequence comes from Daldinia concentrica, assembly GCA_902805455.1. Taxonomy (NCBI): domain Eukaryota; kingdom Fungi; phylum Ascomycota; class Sordariomycetes; order Xylariales; family Hypoxylaceae; genus Daldinia; species Daldinia concentrica. The sequence goes on along the minus strand of CADCSW010000041.1, from coordinate 1,361,850 downwards.
TATCAGTCATCAATATCATAAGAATCATTAATGAAGGAGGTTTTGTGTGCCTAACCCCTTTCCGTGGTTGCCTATTGATACCCCTTAGTATCTCATCTACCTGGGCAATCACCAATTCGTTATTCCCTTAGGGTGGTTAGCATCCCGTCTGAAGTCTCGGCGAATCCCCCTCTTTCGATAAATTTCCGAGATCTCGTTATTAATTTGCTCCCGCTTAGTTCTGGCTTTTTTGCACCCCATCATTGTCTCCCTACTAACTGGGGCTACGGTCGTCTTGAGATACAATTTTTGATGTAGCACCTTAGCCTCGGAAAGTTCTGCTTGCAACGCCTCCAACCTGTCGGATTCACAATCCGTAAATGCGAGAGTATGCGGATATTCCTGGTCTTCGTAACTCCTGTAACTCTTTTCAGCCTCGTTTCCCTTCCTTTTGTCTCCTATATCACCTAAGCTCGGGCCTTGAGTGCCCGGAGCGGGGATAAAGGCAATGTCTGGGAGCCGCGTGATAGGTGCCTTTTTGTTCTTGACGCAGTAGTCTAAGAAGTCCTTAACACGGCTCACCGTAATCTCCTCAGGCTCTACCCAACGCCTCCCTGATGGAATGATAAGTTTCGGGAGACATTTGTGTGTGAGGCGAATATCCTTGGCAGGAAACATTTCGCTTAAATTTGGATTGAAATTGTAAAAGAAATTGTTTAAAACAAAAAAAATATTGACTGCAACGGACTCGTGCCGATCAAGTTGCGTTGTGTCTAGTTTGACTTGACTCGAGGAATGGGATATTATATTGACATCAGATTACATGGTTTGTATAGTTTATCAAAGGAAGTAGATACGAAACAAGGAAAAATTTAAACAATGCTTTTGATAAAAACTTGCTGTTTGGAATTATCATTTTCTTTGTGTCTTAATATAGTATGGTGGCTCAGGGCATACTTAGGAGGTAGTTCAAAAACATCTCTAGAACATCACTTTGTTATGACCTCTGTAAATGTAGCGCTGAATCGCCGGATCGGGAAAGTTTGATTAGCTAGAAGTTCATTGCTGTGGCGGCATAGTCCTTAAACCAATACACTGACGGTAGAACATGGCCATCATAATAGAACGAAATATATTTGAAGATAATACTAATAAGGTGTTGGGAAAATTCGTAACTAGGTATCCAGACTTGATATGGTATACTAGTTAAACAATGACATTATTAACAATATTGGGGTATGGAATGAATGGATCGGTTGTAGAGAAGTACCTATATACAATGAAGTTGTAACTATAAAATAATTCTCAGGGGGCAATATGGCAATAAATTTGAGGCTCAATTTAGGCCTCTCTTGGTTACTTCGCACACAACATCTAGCTTGTGCACAGTTAAAATTCAGTATAGACTATGGTTAGTATTGTAGGAACATATGGTATTGTAAAAGATAATGATATCATTAATGGGGGCCCTTGGTGGTTCCGAAAAAAGGAAACCCAAGAGGACCGGTCTGAGACATCGCTTCTAACTAATGAAGCCCGTCTAATAGTCTATATGCAACCGCCTGTAATGCTATGCGTGAACAACATTCCTAGAACCCAACCATATCATACGGCCATGCGCATCATCATTCAATGTATGTAACCATATCTTCTTACGTATTCCTAACTCATACTGTCTCCTTACGCAAAGGATTGAGTTTCATACTGAAGTTGTTTTTTGCGGAACCCGCATATTCATCCACTTTGGCGTTGATTCCATCCTCAACCTTGTTCGAATATTCATCGATCTTCCCATTCACCTTCCTGCCGACGAAAGTGCGGAAGCAGCCGTAAAGGCCGGTGCCGAGCCAGAAAATGCAATTCACAAGATCGATCCAGACAGCGCACTTCATGAGAGTGACGCTGGTGCCCTCGTACTCATCTTCCTCACGTTTGAGGAAGATAGCGGCAAAGATGCCGAAGAGGGCGACCCACAGGACGAAGAGGACGAGGTCCCAGGCGAAGAGACGGTGCGACTGTAGGCGGCCGAATGGGTTGGGGATAGAGTATATAATACAGGTGATGCACGAAAAACCGGCGACGAATAGTGCGTAAACCCACGCGGCAGACTGACTGTTCCCGTGCCTATGATCATGGTCGACGCGACGCCCATATAGACCACAGACAACGATGGCAAGTATGAACTGGATTCCGCGGACGATCCAACGTAGCCATGTCTCGTAGATGTACATCTGCTTGGTGGCGGCACCTTTGCCAAATCGGGTGATGAGGGATTTGATAGCCATTATTTCCCTTTGACTTTTTTCTTCTGGCTACTGGGTATGTATATTCAACTTTGCTGAGGCCGTAGATGATTCCAAGATGATCTGGATAGGAAAAAAATAAATAAATAGTAGACCGTGGAAACTTCCAGTTAAAAGATTATAATTATTTGTTAATGATGTTAAATGAATGCAGAGTGAATCAGAGACATCCAGTGTCGTATGCGTATGCGTTAGAGTAGTGACGAAGGAAACAAGTGTACAAGAAAGTAGACTCAGTTCTTGAGGAACATTGAATGATATTTAAATATGAAAACAATGGAAACACAGCCAAATTTGAATCTGTGAATCCATTGACAAACAAGCGCCCAATACTGCGCAAGTTGATACCGCAGGGTCAACAAAGAGGGTCAACTGGCCTTTGAGCTTTCAGTCGCCAGTTAGTTCGAAAGACTTCTAAATCGGGAGTTTCCCAATTGAAGTGCTGTTGGCCAATCAAAGACCTAACCGTTGGTGGTCTGTGCTTGTGGTTTTGTCCCTTGTCCAGCGGTAACAAAGAGAATGACTGGCTATGGTGTCATCCAGCTTGAGACGCAGGCGCTTAATAACCCATCTCAAGCTTGAATATGTTTTTATGACAGCGCTAATAGGCGCGGCGATCCATCGTGGTGGTTCCTGTATAATTGAACCATCACGTACGACAGAGATTGTCGTTTTAATCTCGAAACAATCTGACGTAACTTCATTAGTTACAAGTAACGCAACGTACAGTGTTTAGCGATGATATATTGACTGTAACGAGAGACGTGTTGAGAGACGTGTCAAAGAGGTTAGCCATGCGACACTCGGACTCTATACCAACTATGGTCTTATACTACAATTTACGATAGTAATATGACGAATAACTGGTGGCATAACTAAGGTGATATTAAAACTTACAACCGTCAAACTTTTGATATGTATTGCCTGAGACGAAGTAATGTGGCATTGGAGAAGACTTGAAATATCCTGTATATTGTCGAAGGCCCCCTTAAACATTGACTTTTGTTTAATTTCATGTGTCAGTAATCTAGGTAAGTCAACTTGCCCTTTTCCATTACCGTATAATATATTAAGGTTGGAAGCATGAAATTGAGAAAGAATCGACTCGCTAAATTTATGAGTTTTTACTGCAATAGACCTACGGCTGTGCGGAGATATGACTATAGGCAGGTAGGATGAAGCAGATATATTATTCCGGGGAAACTGGAGGCGGATACCATGTACTTGCCCCGAAGGTCTCGTAGTAACAGCATAGAATCGGCAAGAGAAGTCTCAAGTTTCTTACAGCTCTTGCAGTCCGATGCCCGCGTGATCGGGCGACTTACTGCGGGTCCTCTAGGCGTACCTCGGCAGTGTGTAACCCCGGTACTTTCAATCCCCAACTTCTCTAATTGGCTACAATTAAGGGAATCTGAAGCATGACCTCATCATTCCCTCTGCTACGTCCCCCACATTCTCAGCTCCAAGTACTTAACCCAAGGGAAGAAACTTTGAATCACATGCCAACGAAAGGTTTGAGACGCACACATGACACGAGTAATGGCGAGGGAGCACTAGAACATCCCAAGTCATAGACTTATTCCTCTCCCCACGAAACCCCCGGAATTTAGTATTTGACTCTTGCGCATAGGTCCGCTCCGCCTTACCTAGGCTATTATTGTGGGGTTCGGCCCCATGTTGAGTGTTGAGAGAGCAATGTCGCAGGTTCTCATTGCCAATAGCGAGGCACTGAGTGGCTTAGAAGACGCGTTAGTGCATCCCGTAGTGAGCTAAACAGTAGCAACAGTAACTGCTTGCGGCATAGGTTCCAGAATAGGCCGAACATTACAAGGTCCCTTTCCAGAATCACATGTTGGAGCTTACAAGCTCTTAGCCGTAGTATGAGAGCATGGGCTCGGTAAGAAAGTGTAATCGCCGAGCTTTTAAACCCTTTAGAATGGCTTCGAGCAAAACATAACTTTTTTTTTAGTTCTTCTTCCTTTAAAAGATATCTTCCCTTTTCCTCACTTTGTACTTTTACTTACCCATTTTATACTACTACTGTAATTCCGAATTAGATATTCTACCTCCGTATACCCAGATCTTTCCTTCAGCATGTCCAAGACATTTTCCAAGAGCGATGTCGCGTCGCATAACAAAGGCGATTCACTATGGATTGTTGTCGATGACGATGTCTACGACCTAACCAAATTCCAAGATGAGCACCCTGGTATGTCGTTATTGGACTTCTTTAGGCCATTTTACACCCTCACGGTGCGATTCCCGGGGACGTTGAGAGCTCGGGGCAATGCATCTGTCTAAATCCAATAGTCTTAAGTCAAAATAGCTAACCATGTTTTCATTGCTGTGTAGGTGGGAAGAAGATACTAACCCGAGTTGCCGGAAAGGACGCGTCCAAGCAATTTTGGAAATATCATAATGAGGGTATTCTCAAGAAGTACAAGCCATCACTTCAAATTGGCTCGTTAGATACCAAGCCCAAATCCGAACCAACACCAGAACCATCCAAGACCTACGCCGCCCCTAAGCCGACGAAGGAGACCAAGAAAGCCGTTGTTCCTTCTACTGCGCAAGGAGAGACCGAGGCGCTGGAACCATTCGGCGCTCTGATTCCGTTTGCGGATCCCAATTGGTACCAGGGTGTATGTCTTCGTCTTAACTCCGTTGTATGTCTCAATTATCCTTGCTAATTATTTGCTCGTAGTTCCACTCTCCTTATTTCAACGAATCCCACGTCGCTCTCCGAGCCGAAATTCGCGAATGGGTCGAACGCGATATCGAGCCGTACGTCACGGAATGGGACGAAAAGAAAGAGGTGCCACGCGAGATCTTCCTCGAGGCAGGTCGCCGTGGTTATCTTGCAGGCCTGCTAGGTGTACACTATCCCAAAGAATACACAAAAAATACTGTGAAGTCGGTAGCGCCGGAGCAATGGGATCTGTTCCACGAATTGATTGTTACCGATGAACTGTCACGTGTCGGATCTGGCGGTTTTGTCTGGAACATCCTCGGTGGCTTTGGTATCGGTTGCCCGCCACTCGTCAAGTTCGGCAAGAAGGCCTTGAAAGATCGCATTCTACCTGGACTTCTGACGGGAGAGAAGCGAATTTGCTTAGCAATCACGGAACCCGACGCAGGAAGCGATGTTGCTAACCTAACTTGCGAAGCCAAGCTGAGCGAAGACGGCAAACATTACATCGTTAACGGTGAGAAGAAGTGGATTACGAATGGTATCTGGTGTGATTACTTCACCGTCGCCGTACGGACGGGTGGCGAGGGTATGACCGGTGTCTCCCTGCTCCTTATCGAGCGTGACTTCGGTGGTGTAAGCACAAGACGGATGGACTGCCAGGGTGTATGGTCGTCTGGTACTACATACATCACCTTTGAGGATGTTAAGGTGCCTGTTGAGAACCTCATTGGCAAGGAGAACCAGGGCTTCAAGGGTAAGCAAGTCTCAACATCAACTCCAGATCAGGGTTACTAATTTCGAATCCAGTCATCATGACCAACTTCAACCACGAACGGATGGGTATCATCATCCAATGTCTGCGCTTCTCCCGTGTCTGCTACGAGGAATCTGTCAAATATGCGAACAAGCGACGAACTTTTGGTAAGAAGTTGATGGAGCACCCTGTGATCCGCATGAAGCTAGCGCATATGGCGAGGCAAATCGAGGCCTCGTACAATTGGCTGGAGAACCTCATCTACCAGTGCCAGAAGATGGGCGAGACCGAGGCTATGCTCCGACTCGGTGGACCCATCGCTGGTCTCAAGGCCCAGAGCACGCTCACTTTTGAGTTCTGTGCGCGCGAGGCCAGCCAGATTTTCGGTGGTCTGAGTTACTCGCGAGGTGGTCAGGGCGGCAAGGTCGAGCGACTGTACCGCGATGTCCGCGCGTATGCCATCCCTGGAGGTAGCGAGGAGATCATGCTTGACCTGAGCATGAGGCAGAGCTTAAGAGTTGCTAAGATGACGGGTATGAAATTGTAAGAAGGGGGAAGAAGAGTACGATATGTATATACAGGATAGTTTTTGGTCGTTTTGTGTACGAAGATGGATGCATGGATTGGAAATTCGAGACTTCGAGTTACCACCTGATAGGTACCTACCTACTTATTATTATAACATTTCAATATCACGATGTAATTCGTCAAATTTGATGCGCGAGTGAGAACAGCCGGAACAATCCCGCTCTATCCGCTATCCATTACTCCAACTACAAAAGCTTATCTACCTGATTAAAGTCTCTTAAAAACGTAATTGTATCAATTAACAGTATCTTTCTTATAGGTCCTCTCGTACACGATCTTATGGTTGTATAGGAGACGTTCTATGGCTATTATGTGATATTAATGGTTGGGTCAAATTGTTTACCTTAGAATGGGGTAAGAGTCTTATCATGTAAAATGTAGTTATAAGACTACCCAGTTATCACAAGGCCTATATAATTTTGAAATCTCTTCAATTAGATTAATGATATTTATTATGACTGATATGAAGTTGTTCATTTGTTTGTTATTCAAGCCATACCTCTATATGTATAGTTAGAAATATCTTAGCATAACTAACACTTGTTACCTGCACATGGGGCTTCTATGACTATTGGGTCTGCGACATTACTAGTCGAGTCAAATAGAAACTTAGTTTAAGTATTGCAGCTGTTTGCATACGTTGATTTCAAATTGCTTCCTTAATATCTAGGTAGGTAGTTAGCTGATCTCAGCCTTCATCCACTAGTTTAGACCCCTATTGTATTTATTCTCAGCATCGGGTTCCACTCTTCGTTGAATGAGTCTCTTTCCAAGGGCTCCTTCGATGTAGCTATACCTTATTAATACCTAATAGAAGACTTCTCTGTTCTTAGTATAAGTAGGGGCTACTTGATAAGACCTTCGCCGTTACTCGGGGTGTGCTGTATCACCTTAGGGGCTTCATTAGATACATAATATGATGGTTTAGGTAGCATATATATCGTCGTTTCCATCTTTGTTTTCCTTTTCTCCCTTATGTAGGTCTAACTCGCAAATTGTTTGACTATAGGTGGATGTCTTCACTGCAAGGAGATGCTCTCGGCTCTAGCAGTGAAATCTCTCGTCTTTGATGCAATTGCGTCCATTCATCTTGTATTGGTGGCAATGAAAATGCTGTCTTAGAAGTTGTAAAAGGTCTATTAGGTTGCCACTTAGGCATCGATTTGGTCCCTACAATAAGTCCATTGCCCAATTCCTTACTTTCAGTTGCCCCCAGCCTCTAAAGTAGTTGCCTGCTGTAGAGAAACTGTTACCTCAGTTACTTCACAAAAAGACAGGTGCCCAAGCTTTTTCACGTTGATCGTCGTGGTAACAGTATTTTCCTTAGGTACCTAAGGTACAAATGAAGTTCGATTCCATCCACCTGAGGAAGACACAACTCTTAGCTACAGCACTCGCCAAAAGAGCCTATTTAATATCCTCTCTAGATATTTCCTAACCCCTTCTAACTTTAACCTCCACAAGTCATCTCTACACAATACACAACATCAACAACCCGTACAACTTTGCCAATAGAAGGTAGGAAAACTTCCACTATTTTCTGCTCTCCAATAGCCCATTCAACTCATCTTCCATCAATACACATCATCATCAACACCAAGCCCTAATACCTTCAAAACTAATCTAAATTTAATTTCACTACAAACTCATCAATAATGTCTCGGTATTGCTAAACCCATTTACCAAATAATCAAACACTGGAGTACATCTCTAAACTGTTTTAAAGTCCCATATCTAAAAGAGGCATTATCATAGCACGAACCAATTCGCCTACAGCTAATTATCCTACAACTCTTCTCTATCCTCTAGGATAGTTCTTTATATACAAATACTAACTAAGAGCTTACTACCTAGGCAACACGCTCCTCCGCCCGCATTTTCATTATCCAATTCTCGGTGTCCATAATGCGATCCAGCAACGCTCCGGATAACCACCAAGGCGCTTCCTCTAACGAGGCGTCTTCCCAATACGGGAGCCATCCGTACTGGCCGCATGTGGGAACGTCCTCATCTCCCTGGTTCCAGAGTAACTCGAACACTCCTGCGCGCACATTGAACCGTCATAGAGACGAGAATAATTCGACCGCTTCCATTACTGGAACCCATCATTCAGATTATACAAGCAACCGTCCTCCCCGGGTACAAGAGAATGTGGCCAACCAGGGACCGAGCCCGTATTTCGATCCAATCTTTCCATCCCCATTAATCCGTCCAATACCTACACCCCAGGCCATTATTCCAACACTAAGTGAGGGAGGCTGGGGCGGCTGGGGCGGCTGGGGAAGCTGGGGAAGTAGGGGGAGTAGGGGAGGATATACTCCTATGGGCCAAGGGGCTACCTGGCGTGCTAGGCACCTTCTCCCTCCCGGCATGTGGAATCAACAGCTCGCTATCACCGGTATATCGGAGAACTACGGAGGCAATATCTTCCTGCCCTCTAATCAATCCGCAGATGTGCAGGAGCACGAGAGCACTTCGCTCTGGTTGACAAATCTTCCGCCTAAGTGTACTCATCAGATGCTACTAGGCGCTATCCGCAACTGTGGGAAGATCTTTGCCGCAGTCATCAACCCGCCCGACGAGTCTACTAGCCGCTTTAGACAGCGAGCTCCCCATACAACCTCGGCGTCTAAGCTCGTCTTCTTCGACCGCTCTGGTGTTGACAATCTTCTTGCCAAATCAGAGGCAGGCGAGTTCTCCGTGGAAGGCTACGTCCCCAAGCTTAAGATGAACCGCATTAGATCGGCACCGCGTGACCCAAGCCCTCACTGTCGCGTCCTACACATCGAAGGCCCTAACTGCATCGTGAACGAGCCGTTCCTCCACGCCTTCTTCAGGTCCAAGTTCAATTATGAGCTCGAAGCCGTCCTGACGTTGTCTATCAACAGCTTGTACACCCGCCAGGAATGGCGCTTTGGAAGCTTTCGCTGCCAAGCCGAGTCTGCGCGCCAGTCCATTGCACGAGAGAAGATTCGAACGGACTTGTCTGAGCTTGATACTCTAAATTGGAGGGAGGTCCAGGTTTACTTTGGCGTCGACCCTTGCGCTCCTCCGCCGGGTTACTCTCCATAAATGCTTCATCTGCTTGTCTCCTCAATGCTGCTTAGGATTGTGACAAGAGTAATGCTTAAAACTTAAGCAAATTTGGCCTGTTCGGCCCATTGATACAACCAGTCACCCTTGCGGTCTTCTTTACTGAAGTTTATGACGATTGGGGTTGTTAATATTAGACTGGGATATGCATGAGAGAAAAGCATGCATTGACTAGATATTAGATGGAACTGTATCTTCCATAAAGTAATAAAATCCCAGCTTAACCCCAAAGGCGCATTTGATATCTGGTACTCTATATCTTTGATCATTTTGATTTGAGATCATGTTGTTCCTTTCGTAATAGTGGCCGTGGATGAAGAATAGGGGTACCTACTTAAACTCTACTATCATTATGGAAGATTAATTTATCATAAAAGCCTAGAAGGGTAGTATGTTTGAAGACAACCTCATTGTTTTGACTAGTCCTCTGTCAGGAGGTATATAGTTAACCGTTTCATGGTGTATGCATATATGCAAATATATGAGATAAACAGATGTATGGCTTAAGTTGTTAGAATAGGGGCTGGTCCCACCTAATGACGTGAATAAGAATGCAAAACACATGTCGTCATAACAATATCAATCATATAACTAGAGGTAGCTTAGGTACTACCTTATCTTATAGATATATAAAACAAGTATAATCGAGAAACTGCTCTCTAGTTTATTATTATAATTTTAAAAATGCCTCCACTTGTCTCTCGGAGCTCTCCGGTCTTTCCATTGTCTAGATTACTCATTCTCAGTCAGCGATCGGCTAGTTCTCAATCCCACTCCCAGTATCGAGAGAAAAGCCAGCATTCAACTTCAATAGACCGAGAAAGAGTAACAGCCACTGAGAGTCAAGGAAAAAAGAAGACTATGGCAGAAATAGATGCTGAATTACAGCGGAAGATGTCGGGAATTTCCGGTGACGGCGGAGAGGCCGGTATAGAATACGAGGATGGGAAGCCGGTGGCGATGAAGCGAGGCGTAAGAGATGTAAGTTTCTCCCTTAATAAATGGTCATTTAAAAAGGCCTATTTTCGACCCCCTATAAGTTCGAACTTGGTCAGCTAACTCCAAGCGTAACAGAATATGTTTCGCTACATATAATTACGACGTCTATAGATGCCAATACACTAAGACCGAGTTAGATACTCAAGATCATACACCTTAGTACTCTAGGAAAGCCTCAAAGTGTCAATGAAATTACAACATTATATTTTCAACAGTCAAACTTTCAAGACAACAAATATGGTCAATGGGGACAAAACAACGCTTTAAGCCGTCAAGCAAAGAGCTAGTTATAATAAAACCGAACATGTTTCGATAATTGATATAAATTACATCAGTCTATTATCCTTCCAGCTACTTAGTTGAAAGACATTGATAATAATATTATAAACAACCCCTTAGTCCTCGATAATTCACTATCTTTGGTATTCATCAAATAAAGCAGATTATGATACTAATACATTGAAAGAACTAGGTCTGATCGTACATATCTATGACTAGAATTCGCTTCTCTGCTGCTACCTAAGCTTCGACTTTGGACTGCTATTATTATGAGTAAGCCCCATCACACAACGCTTTTGGGGTGTTTATAGGTCCTTTGATCCTGCTGCTTGCTGGTGGATCTATTTTGAACAAAATTATAGGGGAGATCTTATTCCCAAACCGCCTTATCTACATTCTCATCCGAACTTCGACTAAAGCCGCGGCATGCCGGACAAGTAGAATGCAAGCGGCCTCCTTCTGGTATAGTCAATGGCGGAGAGGGACGCGATAGGTCGACCATGTAAGGAGAGATGGTGTGTCCGCAGGAACGATCCGTGTACAGCAAAACAAATCGACATAGAGGGCAGCTGGGCATTTTTCCGTCATCGAGGCAGTCTATCATCCATTTTAGCAGGCAATTCATGCCCATGATATGCCCACAAGGGAGGACGCCAAGCGATTCTTCATCTGTTGTCCAAGCCCTGAGCGACCTAGAATCATTTGGATCGAGGAATTCAATTTCTTGCATACAAATCGGACAATCTAAGATGACCCTTTCCTGGCGGTCGGGCAATACACCATTAACATCACGTTCAAAAACGTGGCGGATTTCGCTGTATAAGGTAGCACCGCGAATAACTGTACTAACTTCGGCATCTCCTTCATTGGAATCTTGGCTTGTTGTACTTTCGTCAGACGAAGAACTTTGTCCTGGGCTGCTCTGATTGCGGGTTTGGTCAAAAGCTCTTTGTATAAAAGCTCTTCGGAAGAAGCCTCCTGGGTTGGAGTTCCAGTTGGATTGTGTAACCCGCCCGTTCCCTACCCCTGGTATAGCTAGCTCCCCAGTCGGAGCACCGGGAAATAGTTGTGATGGGTGTATGTTCCACATGTTCGTATGTGTTGATAGTAATCGTCCTAAAGGCGTTTCAATACCAGGACGGTACTGAAGTGAGTTACCATATATTTGACTGCGTGTTGCGTGGTTCGGCCCTCCAAGCCCACCAGGAAAGTGCCTGTACACAACTGGATTGCTGATATACCTCTCGCCCATGGTTGCGTTTTAAAAGATACTTATTTCGAATATTTTTTAGGATGTTGGTATGACTTTTTAAGTAAGTATTCAAGACAATGTTAATTGCAGCCCTGGCGATATCTTCATTTTGAAACTAATTCATAACCGCGGATGTAGTTGTCATTATGTACTACTATTTACAGTAATATTGTTTAGCAATAGTATCGAAACAACGGAGTGTAGATTAAAAGTCGGTGACCCGTTCATCAATACGAATATTGTCCTTATACAACATAATTCTAAGTAGAAATATTGTATGATAAGGTATATCATGGTGAGGTATTTTGATATTGATAGTATACATTCATTTATGTAGATATTTGGCCCATTTCCTTTTCGCTCTCCTCCTGGGAGGATTTATACCACAGCTTGGCTAATATCCTCTGCTGAAGTCGCCGGGAGCCGCCACGTAAATCGGACTGTATATAGGTGTCGACCTCTTCCGGTGTCGGCCATCTCCAGGAGGCTCTAGTCTCTGTAGTATTTTCCATTTGGGATATTAGGTCTTCCTGCTCCTCATACCTAAGACTCGGACCAACAAAAGCTTGAAAGGCGCATAGCGTCTTCGCTATCAGTGCATACCCACGACTTTCTATCCGCTCAGCTTCTTTGTCAACATAAGCCCTATGTGTTAATATCCACTGTAACAGTTCTTTCATCGTAGCTGTATCCTCGAGGAAAGCCAAAGCGCGCATATAGGCATGAAGATGAGCAGGGCCTATGCTATGTGTAAATTGAGGTACTTCAAGCCTCTTAGATTCCGTTGTGGATAACCCTATCGGCATAGTGATTTGAGAGAATATTAACCTTAATGTCTCTAGGACATCATGAGAAGAGTGTACTAAAGAAGTCTCCACAGTATTGTTCTCGATCATCGATGAATCTCGAGATTCTAGTCGGGATACCGCCGCTTTTTGAACCGCACGGCATAAATAAAGAAAAATATCCGAGTCTAGTCCTGCTGTTTCCTGCACGGATTGGATAACATCCATAGAAATCGATAGAGCCGCCGCATCGTTGCTCGCCTGCGTGTCATTTATCACGCATATGTGTGGTCGTGCTAGTGCCCTTAGGATAATAGCCCAGGGTGGTCGAAAAGTAGAGCCTTCAGTAGTCCCCGGTCTTAGTCGAAACTTAGCGAGCTTGATAGCATGTCGTATGCGGAAAAGTTCTTCAAGAGGAAGCTTTTCTTGGCCCCGCCGATTAGGCTGCAATCCACAAAGAAGTTGTATGTAGCTCTTGAAAACCAAGAGAGGGATTCGTCGAAGTGCCTCATAAGACGGCTCTTTAAAAAGACTCAGTGCGTTGATACTAGCAGGGTTAATGCCGCTGTCACGAAGAAAGCGAGTCCCCTCTTGGAGGGAGCTGGCATTGCTCAATAAAATATTGAGGCAGTGACCCTCCGGTTTTACACCGTGACTGACCATCTGATCGTATAACTCGGTAACTGTAGGGGGTGATAGCCTAGCTAGCTCATATTCACTGTAATTGGCGTCATGGATTGGAAAGTTTTCTCGGGTTTCACCTGGCAAAGAAGTTGAGGTTTGGGGGATGAGGCGAGCTTGCAGCTTCATGAACATCTCGGCGTAAACTTGGGCGTTAGGAGGTTTATCCGTTTCGATAGCAAGATTGTTGAAAACTTTCCATGCCTCCTGGCGATTACGGGTTGCCCGTATCATCATAGCCCAGAGCGAATATAAGTTCCGATCTTCTTCTTCACCTTTCCACTCTTTTGGTGGAAGACTGCGAGTCTGCACGGTAGGAGAATCACGGCCTAACCCACCAAGAACACCGAGTGCCCGATCGTACTTGTCATCGGGATATCCAGACTCCTTCATGAGAATTCCGGCCTTTACGCTCCTCGAGTAGTCATCTTCTACTGTTCTTTTTGCATCAAATCCATCAAAATCTTGCCGATATGGCGGCCATGATTTAGAGTATCTTACAGCAACTGCTTTCTCCGTTTTTGACTTTCTTAGCCCAATCATGACCCTTCGAACAGCTCTATAGCTAGCTTTTTTAATGATCAGGGGGCTATCCATATTATCAGACATAGCTAATAGAAGCCTCTGTGCTCTCCAATTGAACTCCATATTTGCGACTGGCTGGGTTGCAGCCGGTAGTTTAAAGAATTGCAAAGCCGAATTGAAGACTACACATTTATTATGATAGTCGTCGGGCGATAGCCCTTGAATATAATCCATCGTGAACCGTGCGACTGCGATAATCAACCGAGGCCATGATCTTCGAACATGATTAACAAGACGGCGAAGTAGTAGCAAAAATTGGGTTACTGTAAGGTTTATTCCACGCCTGGATAGGGCCACATTGTTACCCAACGATGGAGATACGAAATTGATGTGGTGTTTCGATATGTATTCCATCAGAGATAGTAAAGATGTCGCTTGGCGAAACGTCTCGTTACTACGTGACATAAGCGTGACAAGAAAAATAGGTTTAGGATTTTCAGTTGAAATCAAACGTTGAACGCGAGCGTCTCCGTTCTCCCCCGATAGTATCCATATCCAATGATCTACATCTTCCTTCGACCAACCTCTGTTAGCCAAGCTATGGAAGCGATCAGCCCACTCAGAGGAAGTGATAGAATGTATAGACTTGAATAGTTCAGGCTCATTCTGAATATCTTGATTTGCCATCCAGGCTTGGAACATTAATAGGGGTAATCGATCGGCCCGCTGTTGGGCGGCGAATTGAAAGGCAGAACGATATGAATTCTTTTGGTGCTCAGTCCTGGTACGCATCCGCAGGGAAATTACCCGACTAGGAGATGTTCGTAGTCGAGGATAGCGATGCCGTCTCGAGCTGGTCAATTTCGAAAGCGTTTGACTCAGGGTCGGTTGAGATGATAAAAGAGAGGCAGATTCAACCCCAGACTTGACTCCAGACTTGACTCCAGACTTGGCTAACGACTTGGCTAGCGATACCATAGGTAAGGCGGACATTATTCCGATATCCTAGGTAGGTAATAAGAGCTCTAACCCGCCTAAGCCGATAGACTGCCTATCTCTCTTAATTATAGAGGCACTTGTTGAATACCTATGTAGAAGTTGTCTGGCCGCTCTGTGCTGCTATCGAATCCGAATGCGTACCCAACTTATAAACTACGTGTAGTAGATAGTCTAGTAAATCCGACATGTTGCTATTAAAGTCACGATAATCCTGTAAACATCATAATAAGATACTGAAGAGTTAGAAGAGTTTAGATGTAATTCAGAATATTTAGGTGTTCATCTTTCAAAAGCTCTTATCGATTAGATACACATCTGTACCGTTATACTTAAGGGTACAATACGTATGTACTAAAGTACCAAGGTATAGCCCCAGCTAGCTGATGTTCCTTAGCGTAAGCTTAAAATTTGCGTTATCAAGGTTATCTATCGAGGCTATTAACGCCAAAGTCTCCTGTACCGATAATGCGATAATAAAATAAAATCAATTATTATTCCTTCTCATTGAAAATTGAAATTCTCATTGGAATCCACGATGAAAATAGATCCCACTCCAGCCGATTGAAAGTATACTCGTGGGCCGCCAATCCCCATTCGATGGCTGAATTAATTTCACTATGCGACCCTCATTGCAAAAAGTAATAGCTTCCACATTTCGAGGACTGCATACGGTAGCCCCCCTCCCAAGATCACAGCGATGCTTCCACCAAACCACCTTTGCCTCTCTACCGCTGAAGCGTAGCTTCTCTACTTCAAATCAGCTACTTGCGAATTCTACGAAAGATGGAGTTTCTACAGCATCAGAAGATGACACTACCAACAGTTCGGAAACACAACAGCAAAATCAAACCCCGACCTCCAAGCGCAAACCTGTTCGTGTCTCAGCGGCAAAGACTTTGCGCTTAGGACTTACTACCAAACCGCCTCAGCGCACCACTACTCCGAGGAAGGATAGCACTGATTCTGAGGTGGATTACCGCCGAACTATAACCTCTATATGCGTTGCTCAATCTTTCGATATGGAAGCTGTACAGGAAATATTGCGCTTTCACGCCTTTGAACTAGATCCCGACGGTACCGAATTCGACCCTACGGGTGTTGTACATGCGAGGGGTATAAATAATGGGGACATATTTGTCTTTCCCTCCGGAACCGTGGTGGCTTGGTCCGTACCCACCGACGCCCTCATGACCCTTGCTACTAAGCAGCTGATTCGAGCTGCCCAACTGCCCCATCTCAATCGTCTCGAGATGGAAGAGCTCGAATTTATACCGGATGAAACTCGCGACACTAGTTATATGAGGGGTGAGGTTGTTGTTCTGGGTACAAGGGCACAAGAACTGGAGAATCACAGATTAGATACGACGCTCGCTAAAATCGCCTTCTCGAGCGGCCTAGCTAGAAGTCCTAAGCTAGCAGTGCTCGAAAACCAGGCTATCGACTATTTTGAAAATTCCAAGAATAGTCTTGACTTTCTTGAGGGAGGCCTAGAGCACAAACTGAAGCGCAGCGCCGTTTTGAAGATGACTGGGAAGCTCCTTAGCTTGAGATCGCAGCTGAATCACTACTCCGACATAACAGACCAACTCCCCGATATGTTCTGGGATTCCGAGTCGAATCTCGAGAATTACTACAACCAGATCAGTACTATTCTAGATATACGGCAACGTATCGGGATTCTGAACAAGAAGATTGACTACGGGTTTGAGAACGTAAGTGTCTTGAGAGAGATGGTCAGCGAAAAGTACGGCCATCGGCTAGAGTGGATCATCATATTCCTTATTACCATCGAAGTCCTATTTGAACTGAGACGGGTATATCGTGAGAGCATAAGCGAGGCAAGCTCAGATTAGATATTGAATGCCCTACGTACCTTTATACGTGGGTAGGTAGGAAAGCTACCTAGGAGGTACTTAAGAACACCACTCAGTCCACGCTTATGAGATTTTTCCATACAAGCTTTAAACATGCGAAAATACAATGCGCTTTCTAAGCCAACGTATGAGTTCCCTGTAAGTTACTAGCAGAAAATCACATCAGCTTTACCACTTATCTGAATGAATGGATTGCCTGTCCATGAGAATAAGCTATAGAAGGTCGGTAATGACGACCGTAGCGAACCAGCAGACACCAATATATAACGCCACACGCATGACAGAATAAGGGGCAGCTTTCGTCACTTAGTATGCAGATATACCAACCCGCCAAATCCTTACCCATAGCAATACTATTTTCAACTCCTTCACTACGCATCCAAACTCAAAGATCAGCTCATCCGTCACGATACGAGCACAGTGATAATAGGTTATAGAGATGAAGAGCCTCTTGGACCTTGATTAGCAAGAATAGTAACTAGCTCGATTACTCCTCTTCCGCCTGGTATAATGATATCCTTTGCATTGTTTAGCATTGGGCACTCGATTAGTTATTAGAGGTTCTTTTCTATCTAGAAATATTGCAGTCAAACAATTTGTCTTTACTATCACACGCCCTAACCGTCCTATTAACCCCTTCGTATGCGTTTTCCAAGAGGTCTCCCTCCGTGCTCATAGACAGCCAGAAGCTCATCTAGACCGAGACTAATGATCGAGGGCCAGAAAGAAGGCGCCTTGTGGATAAACACGGGCTGGCTCCAACGTATCATGCCTCCTTCCAAACCCTCAGCGAATACTGTTTTGATGGCAGCCTTTCCAGGCCACGCTGGTACATCCACCTCCTCGTCCGTCATAAACACGACAGCCATTCCTTGATCTCCGTAGCGCTCGATCTGTGGCGCGCCCGCATTGCGACCGGGTTTGGGGCGGTATACCACGCCTCTCGATCCCCATGTGAGTCCTTCATCGTAGGAGACAGCGTATTCGACGCTGAATGTGCCATGTCTCGTAGTTTCGAATACCACAACCAGCGCATTGACGTCCTGCTGCTGTCCATTCGCTGCCACGCCCGCCGTGTCGCGCACGCTTACAATACCCTGCATGCCGTCGCGCAGATTCTCATGTGACGGATGACAGCGTAGACACCGAGGTGGGCTACTCCAGGTCGCCCCTCCATCTCTAGAATCTACGCGGAAGGTCTCCTGGTCGTTGTGCGCTAGCTCGCGCGAAAACGTGAGCTGTACTTCCTGTCCGTCCTTGCCGCCAAGTCTCATAAACGGCTCCCATACTCCTAAACCATGACTGCTAGCTGCACTCTGCTCCACGGCCTGGGAAGCGAATCTCCATGAACGTCCGCCGTCTTCGCTGCGGCATACTGTCTATACCGAGTTAGAGAATGATTTATTCCGAAAAT
Organism: Daldinia concentrica; assembly: GCA_902805455.1. Classification (NCBI taxonomy): domain Eukaryota; kingdom Fungi; phylum Ascomycota; class Sordariomycetes; order Xylariales; family Hypoxylaceae; genus Daldinia; species Daldinia concentrica. The sequence goes on along the minus strand of CADCSW010000041.1, from coordinate 1,343,633 downwards.
AAAACAGCAAGATGAAAAAGAATAATAAAGTATAAGTTTTTTCTGGAGATTATAGATCTTAATTAGGATTAGTACTCACGATGCGGAAATGCGAGCGTCGGCTACCGGGTTTGCGGTCGTGGTTCCGGAATGCGGCGAGGACAACCGGGCCACTAGTCCCGGGGGCCGAAGATGGTACTTCAATTAAGAAGCCGTTATCAATATCACCTATGCCGCGTGTGACTTCTCCGTGAGGACTAAATGTGCGCCCGCCATCCACACTGCGCGAGACCTGGAGGACGTGCTCGCGACGACCTGGGCCTTGGAATCCCGTTGTTAGACATAGTAGACCACCGTCCGAGAGGCGGCACATGCGAGGGTATGTCCCGCCTGCGGGGTGTAGAATAGTCTCATTACTGTCGACTTTCCAGTGGACGGGTGATGATGCTGTGTTGTTACCGGGGTCGCCGCTTAGTAGGGGGCCCAGGTGGCCTAGGATCTTCTGAGTGAGCCTACCGGCCATTAAATATTAAGGGGGTCTATCTAATTAATCAGTTGAGGTTAGCAGCTATGTAGGGAGAAAGAAATTGCTACCTACCTCCCTAAGAAGAAGGGTCATTATTCTATTAGTATGACAATGTTTCGGCGTACACGCAATCTTCTCCACATATTTGTCTGGAATCTTGTTGTACATGGAGAGAGAGATATCATTTCTCCCTTTTTCCCGGTATTAAACTACGGGTGATCGTCAACGCGGGAACTTTAAAGAACGCAAGGATCTTCCGTTTCAACGGCCGATGATAATATAACATGTGTATCTCCTTTCTTGCTTAGGTATACAGCAATGACTTTATTTCAGTGTTAGAACTTATGAATTAAATATCCCCTGACTTTCAATGATAATTAATGGTTAAAAGCATACCGAAACTAAACGCCGTGACGTATGAGATAACCCACTATAAACTCTCCAAGACAGGAAGAAGACCTTCGGTATTATGCATTTAACCGAGTCTAGACTCCAATGTCCTTCTCGTTTCTTATTGCATAGGTACGTTATGTTACCCTTAGTTCCGCACAGTTAGACTTAACTCTTCGGGAGACGACTTTATATACATCTATGACGCATTATGCACAAGTAGACGGATAAGGTATCATCCCTAATTGTAAGTAGTTAATCAAAAAGAAAACTTGAAAAGTTCCATATATTGAACTGTTCGATGTTAGTACCTTAGGTACCTAGGCATAAAATAAGTCTATGTGTTAAGTTCTAGTATATTTTCAACAGCGACACCTAATCGCGATACGCGTTTACAGGGAACTACCAGGATGTACTACTGCCCTGATAATAGGAACCGCAGACATATCGTAAATCATACGTTGAACATAACCTAGAATAAGCTACTACGCCCATCGATCCTGTCTAATATCTTGAGATGCTCACCGGCTCTGAGGGAAGTTGCACTATAAAAGGAAATGAAATCCAGGTGCATTTCTAAGTCCACTTCTTCCATGTGCCTCCAGATTTGCCATTAACAACATTATCTTCCCAACTCAATACTACTTCAATCAACCCGCGAGTATCGGGGACATTTCTTTCTAACAGAATCTTGAATTACACCATTTACCATTTACATATCTTTTAAAAATCGCATCAAGTCCTAAATTTTCTATTGTTTTACATTAAAATGGGACGTAAAACCCCAGTATATGCCAGTACTGGCACTCAGACCTCCTATACCGATCAATTACATCAGCAATGCCTAAGATTCACGTCGAGAACTCGCACTGCGTACCAGAAGTTGGGGAGTTTCAAAAGAAAGTTAAGCCGCAGTCCATTATTGCCGTCAGATTCACAATCGTCCGGACCAGTGGAATAGAAACCCCACGTCGTAGTCCCGGATAAGAATGAAAACAGCGGCGGTGACGGCGATAATGACGACGATAGTTATAACTATAGCTATCAACACGCCTTAAGCTCAGCCGGCCTTACAGGGTCTAAACATGCTTCTATCGAAGGTATTAATAACTCATACGCGCCTACATGGGATGACTGTGAAGGGGATCGCAGCGAATATTCCGCAGGTACAATGTCCAATACCGATGAACTAGCCAGGGCTGTCCCACAGCTCCCTATCTTCAGAAAATGGACAGATGAGGAACTCAAGCTCCAACGCGAGGTCATTGAAAAGTACGAAGCGGGAGACAGACTGTGGACTAAAGAGAAACTCATCGACATGGAAGATATGATTAAGGGCCTTGGCTGCGTAGTACGCACCTCACTCTACGCCGGACAAGGAACTTACATTGCTCAAAAAGAAAAGGGGTCTGAAACTTCACCAATTTATGCTCCCTTTCGAGTGGACTAACATGTTTGAATAGGCACTTATACAAGGTCGATTTCCATGGTTACAAAGCTATGGCTTTTCCGTTTGCCTCCCGACCCGAGGGGATGGCATACAGTTCTATGACCATCAGCGAGAAGCCAACCTACACTTACATACCCAAGAACCTTGACGAACAGGAGGAAAAGTTTAACCAGTGCCAGGCTACCTGGGACGATAACCAGATAGGACTGCATTTTTACTCGACCTTCATGAGACTTCCCTTCCCGCCGTATATCAACAAGATCGTGTGCATCGGACTCGGCAACTTCATCACCTCGGACAGCGATGAGGAGAACCTGGGTATGAGTCTTTCTATGCTAAGGCATGCGGCCGTGATTACCATCGCCGAGATACTGTTCAAGCGGTTCGGCCGTCAAATTCAAATTCTCGCGCAGGACGTTAACTATACACCCGACTGCGCGGCGGTTCTATTCAGAAAGGGGTTCTCTATCGTAGGTCAACATGGGGCAGACGGACTCGCCGAGATCGACGACAAGACGTTCGTGTTTGCCCCCCTCCAAAGCTTCTGCGTCAGGGAGATCGTAGCGGATATCGCAAAACCAGCAGCTATGTTTTGGAACACGGTTTTGACACCGGCGGAGAGCGACGTTGCGAGCAGGTCCAGTCGTCTTGTTACCTTTGGGGACCATATCTCGTCCACTTGGAAGTATGTGTCTCTCATTACCTGACTTTATCTTCCATATCCCGATTTTCAGATTATTTCTTTGAGGGTATATACTTACAATAGCATTCATGTAGTTATAGTACCCCAGATCCCGATACACCTCGAGTGCGTATACTCGTCAAGGAGTACGATGAATTTCGGTTCCCGTACACCAACATATTTGGGACAGCGTCAATATATACGCTCAGGGGAATGAGCGTAGCTTCCGTGAGATCCAAAGATGAGACTTCTTAATAGCCCTAGGACTATATTCATTATGTTTTGGTAATAGGAAGTCCGCACGGATATAGCGTTGATTGTATATAGCTTTTGGGCTGAATTATAATTAGATGGCCAATGTGGCCACCAGCGGACCTAGGAATAGAGCCAGCTTTCTTGTATTTTTACTAGATAATAAGAAAATAAAGTCGGCTACAACAGTGCTACCATATTCTCCGAGTTTAAACTTCGCCGACTCAGTAAATAGCTAGAGGACTAGTACAAACTACTAAAACAACCAACCCTCCTTACGGCAGAAATAAACTAAAATAGGATTCTATTGGTATCCAGGAGGGGACTTTCTCGTCACTGCAGTACCCTCAAGGTGGACAAACAAAAGCTTGTCACTTTTTAATGAAATTAAGCTCCGAATAATATTCCAGCTAGTCAAGTCCATGAAGTCATCAAAAAGGGGCCACCTCCCGGGTTACATAAAGCCTAAGGTTTACACCGCACTATATTTTTATATAATAATAATAATAATAATATTGATTAGGCATGCAATGTAGGTGCGCATAAAATAAAGGTAAAAAGTATTATTGCGCAAGGTAGGGAAAAATCGCAAAAGGTAATAAGGCATATGCACCAAATAGAAAAATTTCCTAAGGTAAATCCTAAGCAGAGGAAAATAACCACACCCTAAGCCATCTACGCCGGTTGAGTCCTGAGGACCATATTAGTGACGGTTATGATGATGGTGGTAGGTAATAATAGTTTTTGCGCCGGCAGTGCCCATCCCCTTTCCTACTACTAGACGATCCGGTAAGTAGATCTAGCGCCAGCTTGGGGAAATTCCTCGGTAGTATTGATTTACTGGGTTATCCTTTTTACAGCCAGGCGCTTGGATGTTACTGGCCGCTTGGTACTGGCTTGGAGGTGGGTTAGGGGGCGAGAGGTAGTCATTTACTTGATGCGCGACCCTATTTGACGTATATCCAGTTGCAACTGATACTCGTAACGGTCTTCCTCCTGGCGTTGGGACGTCTACTATTTCGTATCCGGCTTGTGTAGGTTGCTGACCTCTCGGTTCGGGAGCAACTGGAACTGATTCTTCAGGTATGGTTGGTTGAGTTGGCATGGCCGGCCGTGGAGGCGGGATGTTCGGGCCTCTAGAACTTCCATACTGATTTCCATGCTGGTTATCGTACTGGCTGCCGTACGGACTTCCATGCTGCATTCCATGTTGACTTCCATAATCGCTTTCAGTCTGGCTTTCAGTCTGGCTTTCAGTCTGGCTTTCAGTCTGGCTTTCAGTCTGGCTTTCAGTCTGGCTTTCAGTCTGGCTTTCAGTCTGGCTTCCATGCTGTCTTCCATGCTGTCTTCCATGGTGGTTCATGTGCTGATTTTCATACTGGCTTCCGTACTGACTTCCATGCTGCATTCCGTGCTGGTTTCTATGCTGACTTCCATAATCGCTTTCAGTCTGGCTTTCGGTCTGGCTTCCATGGTGGTTCATGTGCTGGTTTTCATACTGGTTTCCGTACTGACTTCCATGCTGACTTCCATGCTGACTTCCATGCTGCATTCCATGCTGTATTCCTTGCTGTATTCCTTGCTGTATTCCTTGCTGGCCTGTATACTCAATCCTATGCTGGCTTCTTTGGGGGCTTACACTAGGGCTTCTAAGAGAGCTACTATGGCGGCTCTCGGGAGGACTACTACGGCGGCTCCTATGAGGGCTACTATAGTAGCTTTCGGGAGGACTACTGCGGCGGCTTCTATGGGGGCTGCTATGGCGGCTTTCACGATGACTCTCATGACGGCCACTGCGACTCCCAGAAGAATGACCATGGGGTTCCGACGACTCCCGGCCTTCATCACGACGGCGAACATGAATAGTGCCTCGGTCTGACTTCTTACGCTCCATGTACAGACCTTCCCATGAATCGCCCTTGGAGGACTTGGATTTCTTACCGTTATTGCGGTGGGAAGCTAAATCGTTTGCGTTAATATAATGGTTTAACCCTTGCAGTTAGTATAGGTTGTAGAACTTACACATATTGGTCGATTAAGTATGGTGTCAAATCGTAAAGTCGAACAAGGTTAGGTAGTAGAAGTCTGATAGAGAGAATAGCAGATCGAAGAGAGCCGTAGCATTGTTATAAATACTGAAGAGCCCATATGAGGACCAACTGCTGCATCACATATAATTACAATCTGGAGCATCTAATGTGCTGTGTAGCTCATGATTCACTCCTAATATTATGGTGTTTTCCTTTCTAAGGGGCATACCTCACTAACATAGGGACGCAGACGTAGACTAGTAGACGTGAATATCACACTTGGAAAATTATGACTATCACCATGATATACACAATACTAAGAGAATCACAGCATCTTTCCAAGCCCTCCACTTTAGGGTTTCGATTGGTATTTCGAATCAGAGGTTTTCTAAGTTAGATATGTATTAGCGACTATTAAATACAATTAAGTACAAAATCAAGCCTAAGTGAATAAATGGTTTAGCTTTTACAATTTAATAGCATTAAAATAAACATTTATATTGTAACGGTCTGGGCTTGGCTCGAAGGTAACAACGTCAATACCAAGGGCTCAAGAAGTCTTATTAATCCAGACAATACTTAGATTGGCTACTAACGATACTCTAAGACTAGCTATGTAACCAAGTCTCTCTATATAGACTAAGTCGCCAATACTGGCACCTAAGAACCGGCCAAGTTCTCAAGTGCTTCGCACCTAAGGAACCGGGAGGCGCGTTCGGTTCCAAAGGCATCACCTAATCCTCTAGGTCACATAACCTGGATGGTATAAAATCCCTTACATATATGCTAAACCCCCTATAAGCCATCTCTCCAATAGGCCCCTATTCAGGTCGCAGGCCTAGTTTGTAGCATATATTAGAATCACACTTACTACTACGACTGCCTTGCCCATAACAACTCTCGGTCGCCGGTACAGCCAGTGATGCCCTTAGAACCATGTACAGCAACAGGACCTTACGGGTTGCCCCTGGATTCCTCGCGCGGGACGCGAAATATAACCACCTTTTTTTGTTCCAATATACTTACCCGCTAGTACAAGCTCATCTTACACAAAAGGGTCATCCGCATCGTAATATTCGTAAAATATTATTATTATTATTAAATTTACTATAAATAAATCATAAATAATCGCAATAGTGCGCAGCTAGACAAAGATGTTTCCTGCTCATACGCCTCGAAATCCAGAGCTTCGGTATAAATGAATATGTTCTCCTACCAGGAAAGAAATAATTAACCCCTAAAATATACATGATAGTCAAATGTTAAGAAACACTCTAGTGGCGACGATGATGGTGCTTCTTATGGTGCTTCTTCTCGTGACGAAGATGAAGATATTGCCTACCAGATGGGTCAGGTTGACTCCAGCCGACTCCCAAGCCGTTGACGTTCCTCGGACCCCCTTCCGGATAGTCCGATTCTTCGGATGCTCCATCCCTCATTTCCGGATCCGCTACTTGATTGGTATCATAACCATTCGGTTGATCTTGGGCCGCTACTTGGCTGGAGCCTGCCTGCTGGTTATTATTTGCGAATGGGTTTCGGCTAGGGTGGTAGTAGTTACCCGCTTGATGCGCGACTCCATTCGCTGTGTACCCGGTTGCTACTGATACGCGGACTGCTCTGCCACCGGACACTGGTTGGACGATGGTCTGACATCCAGATCGGTCAGTAAAGCTGGCTTGATCGTTCATCGGTACAGGCTGCGACACGGCTGGAGGCTCTTCAGGTATGGTTGGTTGGGCCGGCGGTCGAGCTGATGTGACCGGCTCCTCTGGCGGGTTGTTCGCCCCTCCAGAGCCTCCGTGATGGCTTCCGTGGTGGCTTCCGTGGTGGCTTCCGTGGCGACTGCCATGAGAGTGGCTGTGGGATCCTGAAGACCCCGAGTCTACATCACGCTCGTGGACAACGTAGGCATGGCCCCTGTCTGATCTGCGGCGTTCCATATACATGTTTGACCAGTCTTTGTCCTTAGAAGGCTTCTTGGACTTCTTGCTGTCATGATTATGGGACGCTATATAGTAATCGTTAGCACGAGATCTTCAAAATTTCCAGAAAAGTCGTATCAATCTTACACATTTTGGGTGATGGGATATGCTATTAGGTCGTAAGTAAGTTGAGGTTAAGTTGGTAGATACAGGTTCGAGGGAGAATCCGAAAGATCGAGATGGCCCATAGTGCTCATATAGATGTTGAAGAGCCAGCCAAGAAGAGAATTAACTGTCAAGTTACATATGACTCTATACCAAGGCATCAAATGTGTCATGTAGCAATTCATAGCTTACGACATTGTGCTTCTCCGTGTCGTACATTATTGATCTAAGGTCACAGGTGTAGACCGGACGATTTCAATCTCGTAATTGGATGGTTCACAGAGAATGACCAATTTCGTGCCATTATCAGCACTCCAAGAGAAACACGAATTTAAACCCAACGCTTTTCAGTCATGGCCAAGGAGGTAGGCCTTTAAACAGCACTTTCCCAGGTGTATCTAAGCCCAAATCTCTTCTCTTTTGCAATATTTGTGATCCTGGGCATGATTTACCAATATACTACATAGGTTAGTAATGTAGTAGCCAAGGGCTTGTTTGCGAGTCAAGCATGATATCCCTTGACGAAGCGTGTGTGTATATGTGCCTTCATACAGTTCATGCTTGACATTTAACAGCATAGAAGAGCTTCGTAATCAACCATGTAACGATCTCATACAGAAATAAACTGGAAAGGATTATTGTTACTTGGTATTACATCGCCTTTAGGAGCAACGGTGGGAAATCCTTTTCCTTACTAGTTATGTTAGGTAGGTAGGTAGACAGATTATATAAGGTGCCTGGTTACCTTCAGATGAAATAGTAGTCAATGTCTTTAGATAATCTAAAAAATAATGCGACCCCTTAAGGTAACTACTAAATAGCAAATCCATATAAGGAGGATATCCCCCCCCCCCCCTATCCTTAGAAGGGGAATGAGTTGAAATGTTGCTATTACACGTATATAGTAGAAGCCAAGGTCTAGTATCTAAATCTGTATATCTATAGTTTATGGCATGGCGTTCTAGGTATCCTTCTATATCAAATCATTTAGAGTCTGAATAATAGGGGCTCGTATCAATTAAGTAGATAGCCTACATATATAGTTCACCAGTATCCGCCATGATATTTCCCGTGAATTGAATTTATTATATTTATTCTAACAATGGCACATAATTCTTTTAGACTAGTTCTTAGCTTTGCTGTACCATCCTAAATCTTCGTTCGAGGAAGGGTAAGCTATAGGTCGAGAAATCTATTAACTATTTGACTTTATCAAGTAGCGGGCATGTATTCTATTAATTATTAATAATTCAGTATCAGTATATGAAATATTCCTATAAAATAGGGGTATGTTATGCTAGACCAGCGTTCTAACGTAGTTGTCTAGGCGGGAGGACGGCCCCCAGTGTCTCCTAAATAGAGTGATATTTCTCAGTATCTATATATCTATGTCGTAAAACCGGGCTAGAAAATACTACTGCTCAAAGTTATTAGCCAGGCCGGTAGCGGTTCAGGACTCGTAGTGTTTAATTATGTTCCGTATAGACCTACATGTTGAAGGGCGCGCCAAGTGTTAAAATCGTAAAGATGCGGGAGACGGTGACAGTGCCCCGATATTACGGCCCGGTTTTAGATACAATCAACCCCGCGATGTGCAAGTTTCGGGATTTGGATTGGAGTTCAATACTATTTCCAAAGGGTTGGCAGATGTACTCTTGCAGGATGGGGTTCAAAGAGACTACATTCGCCTCCATCGCTAATACAACGTCCGAGAATGTGTAGCCGGCATTCCCCATATCTATGGACCGTCTCGGGATCCGAGGTCGGCGTGGGGTCCATCTAGGCACATGGAATAGACGAATTATTGTTACCTTATTAGTAAATTTCACGAAGGCATTACAGTTAAAATAGTTAGAATAAAAGAGGCCTATTACCCTGCGCCTTCAAAAATGTAGACAAAAACTACGAGTGTAGAAGTTAAGAGAAAACTATTCACCAAGAATCTAAATATGTCGCCGTTCATCCATCTAAATCCTTCGATGCAGGAGTGGATATATGACTCCGCCGGCGCACAGAGTGGGAGCCAGGAGGGAACGATTCTTGCATTCCACAAGACTTTACCGGATTACAATGAGACGCGACTACATTCTCTACCGGACCTAGCAGCGGAGCTAGGACTCGGAAGTGTATTATTAAAGGACGAATCCAATCGTTTCGGCCTACCGGCATTCAAGATCCTGGGCGCATCATGGGCCGTATATCGCGCCGTTGGATCGCATCTAGGGCTATCGGTATCGGACGGGAGCGCGCCCCTCGCGGATATAGGCGCCAAGGCCCGAGAGGCAGGGGTCCGGGTCGTGACGCTCACGGAGGGGAACTGTGGCCGGGCTGTGTCGCGGATAGCCGCGAAAATCATGGGGATTCCAACGAAGGTATTCGTGCCTAAGTACATGGATGAACAGACTCGGAACAAAATAAGGAGCGAAGGGGCTGAAATTGTCGAAATAGATGGAAGTTATGATGATGTGATACCTGTAGCGCAGAAGGAGGCCGAAGCTAGCGATAAAGCGATTTTAATTCTAGATGTTAGTGTGGAAGGATTCGACGTTGTCCCGGAGTATTTTGTCCAGGGATATAGCACGATGCTGGCGGAGTCCGATCGTCAAGTCCTAGAGTTAACAGGCGGGAAGCCGGCCACCCATGCGATCGTCCCCGTCGGTGCCGGATCTATAGGAGAGGCCGTCACAGCACACTTCAAAAGCGCCTCTTGGCAGAAAGAATTTGGCTCGGCAAAAGTTCTCTCCGTAGAGCCTACAACCGCGGCGTGTCTTCTAGAATCGCTAAAGGTGGGCAAGAGTGTTGCGGTGCCAACGGAAGATACCATTATGTGCGGGATGAACTGCGGTACACTATCTACCACCGCATGGCCCGTACTGAGAGATGGCGTGGATGCGAGTATCGTAGTCACGGACCTGGAGGCGCATAACGCGGTGCAGGAACTCAAAGCTCGTAGTATACTTGCCGGACCGTGTGGCGCTGCTACTCTAGCTGCGCTTAGGAGAGCGTGCGCGGATGCGAAGCTGGAGCTGGAGCTTAGCGACACTTCGATTGTGGTGTTATACTGCACTGAAGGCCCGAGGGAGTATCCAATACCGTCGTCATGAGAAAGGGAAATAGGGAGTGAGTTGGTTTTCTTTTTTATTTAATTTGATACATGCATGTACGAGCTTCCATCTGATAGCTCGTGGTTTTGGTACATATATGTACATGTGTAGATAGGAGTTGACTTTCGGAATACTATATAACCGATGTCCCTAAATACGAGCAGTCATAACTTGACTTATTGCTTCAAGACAGACTTCTGTCTGCTTGGCTGGTTCTTCTCCCCGCTTATATACTCATACAGGCTCCTCCATCGTTACCTCACCTTACTTTCTCGGGTAAGAGTAATCTGGCATTATGGCGCCGTGTAGATATCGTCGCTACTCTCTCAGTCCCCTCAAAAACCCATGCTGTAGAGAAAGTTGAAAACTTGTAACTTCATATGGCCCTAGTGATGCGTATTAGTATGAAGAGACGATTAACTGAAGAATATAAACCTACCCTTATGACAATATGTCCGGTAACGCTATTGAGAGATATTTCACTATCTTTGAGCTGCAGTGCCTGTTGGATATCTTTTTTCAATGCCTTCAAGTCTCCTTCTCCATTCTTTACCAACGTGATCTTCAGATTTCCACCCCGCTTCACCCTATGATACACGCCAAGATTATTGAGGTTATTCCTGGCGACAAAGTAGGGTAATTTCGCTGGTTTCTTTGGCTCAGTTGATTCTATTTGCTCTGTTTGTGTAGTAGAGGAGACGGGATTCTTTAGTTCGGGGCGAATAGGTTCGGAGGGGATCGACGGTTCGCCAGACGAGGTCGAGGCTGAGACTGAGAGGCATTGTGTGCGTATAGGTAAGTTAAACCGTTTCAGAGGTGCTGATAATAATGCTGAAGGGGCTACAAGCCGCCGTAAAGCTCTAGGTAATAGCATGATTGTGGTTGGGATGGGCAGTTGGATAGAAGATTAAAGCCTACTAAGACAGTCGTGAATCGTAAAAAGCACTTCAACTTTTTTAGTGATATCAGATCGCGGACAGTGCAAATAAAATAAAGAAACACTGTATTAAAGACCTTACATAGAAGCCCGGTTAAATATCGGAGAGTATATGCTTGGAGCAAGTATTACCCCACATTTAACTTACATAAACCTGCATAACTAGATGTTATCGATAAGAAGGAGGTGTCCCACAATCCACTTTTTCCGAATTATTCGTTGTAGCCCTCGTCAAACCAAGCCACATGCGGCCTGAGGAATTACTTGCTGCCCCTCCAAACAATTACATTGGTGATAATTTTTAACCAATTTTATCAGCCTCACTCAATATTTCCAAGTCAACTGAACATCCCGACATACAATACACGCAGTCAATATGGCCGAATACGATCTCTTACCCAAGTTGATCGGTCACCTCGACCGTCACCTTGTATTCCCCCTTCTCGAATTCGCTGCCGGTCAACTCCCCGAAGACGCCGACGATGCCGCGGTTCTTGCTATTACAAAAGCCAAATATGAACTTCTTAAGACTACAAACATGACCGATTTCGTTGGAAACCTTAAGGCAGAACTTGAAGGTCTAGATCAACCACCCGCAGAGTTTAACGACATGCGACAAAAAGTTATCTCGCGGCTAGAACAGTTCGAGGAGAGCACCAGCAAGCTCGTCGATTTACTAGGCCGCGAAGATGTTGTAGGAAACTTGCGCAGCGACAAGGTTGCTAACCTTGAGTTTCTAAAAAAGGACCACGATGTATGCATAAACCAATCTCCCCTCACTTATTTCTACTCTGTTCTAATCCATATTAGGTCACCATGGAAATGGTTGATGCGCTCTACGACTTTGGCAACTTCCAGTACAGCTGCGGTAACTACGCTGCCGCTGCCGATCTTTTATACCAGTTCCGTGTGCTTTCTACGGATAATGATAAGGTGGCCGCCGCGACGTGGGGAAAGCTCGCATCCGAGATTCTTACCACAAATTGGGAGGGTAGCGTGGAGGAGCTCAATAAAGTTAAGGAGAATATTGACACCAAGCTATTCAACAACCCCTTGGCCCAACTGAGCCAACGTACTTGGCTTATCCACTGGGCGTTGTTTCCTCTCTTCAATGACGATCGCACTCGCGATACACTTCTGGATCTATTCTTCAGCCCCGCTTATATCAACACTATCCAGACCAGCTGTCCCTGGATCCTTCGTTACCTCACCGCTGCCGTTATCACGGGTCGCAGTCGAGCTCGGAACTCTGGTCAGTACCAGAAGCAACTCAAGGATATTATCCGCATAGTTAAGCAGGAGGCGTATGAGTACAGCGATCCTGTGACCGACTTTGTACGAGCGCTCTACATCGACTTCGACTTCGAGGAAGCACAACGGCAGCTTTCCCTCGCTGAGGAGATCCTGCGCTCTGACTTCTTCCTATTCTCCACCGCGGATGCCTTTGTCGACTCTGCACGACACCTTATCTCTGAGAGCTACTGCAAGATTCATGCTCGCATCGATATTAAGGACCTAAGCGCACGTCTAGGTCTCGGTGAGGATGAGGGTGAGAAGTGGATTGTGAATCTTATCCGCGATACCAGGGTTGATGCGAAGATTGATTATAAGGAGGGTACAGTCGTTATGAACCACCCCCCAAGCTCTGTTTACCAGCAAGTCATCGAACGCACTAAAGGAGGTTTCTTCCGTACACAGGTGCTCACCGCAGCCGTCGCAAGATAGGAGTCGAGTGATGGTAAGACATGATGATTAACAATGGATACCCATTAAATTAGACATGATAATGCGCGCCGGTGGATTAAAAGCAAGAGAGCAAAAGATTCATGGGGCTTGTATCGACGGCATGCATCAACGGCGTTTGGGGGGTTTCTGGTACAGCCAAGAGCACTGCTTGGCGGTAAATCTGTACGGTAGCATGGATTTACGAAAACAAATTATTTTATTCCATCTCTTCGCCGCTCGTCTTACCAAATGTGCTTCAACTTGGAGAATTGCTAAAATAGATGTATCCCATTAGAATCCGGACATGGGTCCTAAAATACTTCCACGTCTTCAACGTATGAGATGAAAATCTTTTATATAAATTGGGGTTATTTACGATTTTATTTTTGTAGGTTTCCCTTTGGTACCTAGGTAGCGGTGGGATAATACGTCATTTCTTGTATGACAGCCAATAACTCCTTCCGTTTTACCAGTTTAAATTTCCTTCTTCCTTCCATAACATCACTTCTTGTTGCCAGGTGATCCACGTTATATCACCAGTGACAATGTGAAAGACAATTACAGGCAGTTACGAGGCAGTTGCTAGGTATCAAGGTACCTAAGCATTACCAAAATATTAAGGGCAGGAACGAGGCACCAGGTTAGATATATAAACAGAGGAATTCCCGTAGTCCTTGGGATAATTAGCTAACAGTTCACGTTTGCAATACAAGACCAATTTCACATTTCTACAATATAATAGCCGAGCCGAGCAAGTGCCTGATTCGTGTAACGAGGGCGCGGGGCACACCAAACAGTACACACCTACATACCTTGTATAGATGTTTATACAGTCCCTATAATAGGCATCTACGCGTATATATTTCACTTGTATCCTTCATCCACTTCTTTTACCCTTCACCTTCTTTCCGTTCGCCTCTTACTTCTCTTTCTCATATCATCAAAATTCTGATCATGATGGAGGAGCAAAAAGAAGAAAAGCACGAGATAGTGGATGAGACTATGTCGTCTCTTCCAGAAGACTACCTTGAAAGGGTCTATGCCGGTGTCCTTGGAAAGCTGATCGGGGTATACATGGGTCGCCCGTTCGAGGGATGGACACATCAGCGTATCCTCGCCGAGCTAGGACATATCCGGTACTACGTCAACGAAAGGCTAAATCTCCCTATAGTCGTCACGGACGACGACATCTCCGGCACCTTTACATTTGTAAGGGCTCTAGAAGAACATTATACTTGCAATCATAACCCTATTGAGGATCAAGGAAACGACGATGAGAGAGGAGACGAGATGGAAATCACAGAAGCCCCAGAAACATCAGAAGCCCTAGAAACAAAGGAAGCCTTAGAAAAATCAGAAATCTATGAAACTGCTAGATCCCCTGGCTCCCCTGGCTCCCCTGGCTCCCCTGGCACCCTTGGTATCACACAAGAGGATCCTATTATCGCCGAACAGATCGGAAATACGTGGCTCAATAATGTGATCAAAGGCCGCACAGTCTTTTGGTGGGGCGGCAACGGTGTATCAACGGAGCATACGGCCTTCTTAAACCTACGAAAGGGAATCAAGGCACCCCACAGCGGCTCAATACAGACAAACGGTCGTACGATCGCCCAGCAGATTGGCGCCCAGATCTTCATTGATGGATTTGCCATGACGGCACCGGGGAACCCAGCTTTAGCCGCTCAGCTCGCGGGGGCAGCGGGCTCGGTGAGCCACGATGGAGAGGCCGTATATGCAGCGCAGCTCTGGGCTGCCATGGAGGCTGAAGCATTTTTCTCCAAGGACGTGAACCATCTATTAGATACCGGACTCAGCTTCATACCCTCAGACTCGCTTATAGCCGCATTAGTTGAAGACGTGCGTGCGTGGTGCGAGGACGACGAGGATTGGATGTACACGCGACAGAGAATCGAGAAGAAATACGGGTACGACAAGTTTCCGGGACTCTGCCACGTGGTACCAAACCACGGCATCATGATCATGTCGTTAATATACGGAGGGAATGACTTCGCTGAAGCCATGCATATTGTGAATACATGCGGTTGGGATACGGATTGTAACTCCGGAAACGTTGGGTGTATGGTTGCTATCATGCACGGGCTAGCGGTATTTAATTCCAAAAATTATGACTGGCGGGGACCGCTAGCTGATCGTGCTCTGATCTCGAGCGCAGACGGCGGGTACTCTATCAATAACGCCTCGAATATCGCTTACGACATTGTAAACATGGGCCGGATACTCGCAGGAGAAGAAGCTCTCGCACCCCCGAAACAAGGCGCACAGTTTCACTTCAGCCTACCAGGAAGCTTTCAGGGGTTCTATGTTTATGATTATAGCGGGAAAGAGCGGGGAGTAAACATCAAGTACTCCATCAGCAAGAACAAAAGCCCCAGCCTAAGATTTTCCACTCGTCAGACACAAGAGGTAGTAATTCTGACAGATACTTTTACACCGCCTGACGATCGCCAAACAAGTATATACGAGCTAATGGCCTCGCCGCTAATATATCCCGGACAAGTTCTCAGCGTGTCACTAAGACCTCATCCTGACCAGCGTCATTGCATAGCGGCAAAGCTAATTCTAAGAGCTTATACGCACAAGGACAACTTTGAGGACCTTTCTAACGATTATATCAATATCGATCAAAACGACCATCAGGTCTTGCGATGGAGAGTTCCCGCGAGTTTAGGCTCCCGACCGGTTCAGGCTGTAGGCATAGCTATCAGACAAGCCAAGGTAATACCCGATAGTACTGGGGTCATATATATGGACTACCTCCGGTGGGACGGCACTCCAGCTCTTGTCCTTGAGCCGGGTGACGACCGAGACGGGCCCCGGAGTTTCTACAAGCGGTCCTTTGTTAACGGCGCCGACGTGTTCGACCTTTCTAGCGGCACGTTCGTGGTAGCCCAAGACCAAGGCGAAGGTATCGTCAGCTACGGCACGCGAGACTGGAAAAATTACAGGACCATATTCAGGGACTTCACTGTCAACATAGGCGGGCCGGCTGGTGTTGCTGTGCGGGTACGAGGGCTGAATAGATACTACGCGCTGTTCTTCCATGAAGGTAGTGCCAACGTTAGCGATTCCAAGAACCGCATCGCGCTGGTCAAAGCTCTCGACGATGAGCGCATTGAACTAGCCAGCGTAGACTTCGACTGGAAGTACGATCTACCGTATAGCGTGACTTTCAGAGTGTCAGGCGACTTGCTGCATGCCCGAATCGGCAAAACCGAGCTCTCGGTACATGACGCGCAGTACCCCAGCGGCGGAATAGGAATGGTAGTGACCGACGGCTCGATACTAACGAAGAGCATTAAAATTGGCCCCTTGATATAGCCGGCTATGGAAATGGGGAAAGAGGGTGTAGGTTCAGAGGCTGCCCTAAGACAAAGACGTGACCGTGTTAAGGGCCTAGCGCATGAAATAGGGGGGAAAATTGACAGGGCCTTTTTACGATGAAAAATGAACGCGGAAAAGAGGAAGGGCTATTGGATGTATCAATGATTGGTATGTGAGGTATAGGAAAGGAGGCGTCTGGCAAGCCAAATCAAAAGGATCAGGATATTGACTCAACCACACACAAATCGTAGCTTATAATATAAGGTAGATTAAGTTAAGTAGTCATTGAGGTAGTCATTTCTATCTTAGCCTCGTCGCATTATCTGTGGCTACCCCTGCAGTGCCTATATGAAAAACATCAAGATCTGGGATCTATATGTTAGGCTATAAGCCAGTAGTTAGTGTATTACGACTGCTCAGATAGACCAGCTCGTACGATCGTACGCATAGGTATTGTATGTGACATGCTCTTTCTCTTTCTCCTCACCCTCTCCACCTTTCATTCCCCAACACCGATTCAACAACATGCATTGCATTTTCCGCATATAGTCGAGATCTAAACTGCGACTATGGATGCGACGCCCATCTCGACGTGAATGATGTCTACACCTCCCCCGCAAATAAAATAATCATGACATGACAACAAAAAAGGGGGAGGGATCGAAGGGGTTTCGCTCCTGTTCTTGCGCCGTCCAAAAAAAAAACATGGTGATGAATGACTACGACTTTCCCCCCCCGTATCCGTAGAGCTCCGTTTTCTCATTATAAGTTAAAAAGTCTATACCAAAATTCATTGGCCCGTCCGTCCGGCACCACCGAGTCGAAAGGGATGGGATAGATATTATACAGTGACGTTGGCCGACGTGAGAGGCATGGTGTTACTTGACTGTCTCGCAGTGTCTGCCACCCGCTCAGAATTGCTGCACTAGCTCAAAGTGGCCATGCTGTCGGTGCTAAGGACAATTGCCGCAAAATCCGCAGAAAGCGCTGCGCTCTCGTCTACGAGTTGGCGGCGTCGCGGTTGCTCTGGGAGCTCGCGCTCATAGTAGGCTGCGTGGTCGGCAGCGAGTTCTTGGCTAGCTGCGATTGTCGCACCTTGGCCCAAGCATACACAAGACCACTGATAAAACCGATCAAGATGGCCGAAACACTGCCTACGGTGACAGGTGCGGAGAAGAAGATGAGACCACTAACGGCGAGCGGGAGCTTGTTGAGAGCTCCAACCATGGAGTAGGTGGTGGAGGATGTAACTCGGATACACCAGGCAGAACAGTACGAGATGAAGATAGCAGCCATACCCGAGTAGATCATGCCAATCAAAATAGCATTTCGGGACTCGGGGGGGAAGTTCTTTGCCAGATTCTCGCTGGACCAGTCCTCGGTGATAAGCGAGCAGACGATTAGGACGGGGATGGTGAGGAAGTTGTTGTAGAACATACCTGTTTCAAAGTTAGCATATTTCGCAAACAAATAAACCGCTAGCAGCGCAATAAATAAAACTTACTATCCCAATCCTTGAAGTTCATGTTCTTAATGACCTTACGCATGCTCAGAAGATAGGAAGCAGTGCAGAAAACATTCAGACCCATCCAAGCGTATCCAGCATTCAGGGACGCGAGAGCCTCGGCAGCTTCGGCAGTTTGACTAGCACTGCGCGTGTCTGCCCAAGCCGCGATGACGGAACTCATAACCATTAGACCGAACGAGAGGAGTGCCAGAGGTGTGACACTACCTCCGAACCATAGAACCTCGCCATATGCGATAACAATAGTGGTCAAATTCTTGAAGATGGTGTAGACGGGAACCGACAGGAGCTGTAACGACTTTGTGCTCGTATAGATCATACCGACGAGGAGAAGAGAGACGGGGAACCCTGAGGCTGAGTTAGCATATAACACATATATAGATGGATAGACAGGGGTCCCAAGGCAACGAAGAAAATAACACGTACATCGCTTTCCCTTGTTTACGTCGAAAGGCGCAAGGGTCTTGATTAAACCCATTTGCTTGCAGACCTCGATGGTTACTATACACACAATGGACTAGAGTTCTAGAGTTAGTAAATTACAAGTCTTATGTATCGTAAGTGTGGTCGTATAGTACCTGGACTGCAAGATAGAAGAAGTTCAAGTTCCATTCGGAGCCGGACACGACGTATTTGTTGACGACGGTCATACTAATCGAGGACAGACAGTAGGCAAGAATGGAGATAGTCGGGTTATTCTCAATCTTGGCGATCTGGGAAGAGAGCGGCTGCTGAGAAGCGGCGCGCACAGGGCGGGACGGGATGAAGGGATCCTTCTCTCCGCCGTCGTAAGGGCTTCGCAAACCCGAGTCGGGCATGCGAATAGCATAGTCTTCGTTCTTCTTGTCGGACATGATTGCGACGTTATAAAGCTATTATAGCTAGCTAGCTGTATTGGCCTTTTTGAAAACCCGAACGTATTAGGGGGGGAAGTTGGGTTCTGATTTCAGTCTGGGCGGTGTTCGAACTTCGAAGGGTTAGGGCGAGGAGGAAGTTCGGAGGACTACAGAACTAATAAAATAAAATCAGGGGAAAAGAAAAAGAGTTGGCTATCTGTCAAACGCACGGCGCTGCGCCTGGAAACTGTGGAGCCGATTGACGATTAACGCGTAGATTGCGACGAAAGTACTTTTGTAGATTCGAAGGGTCCGCAGAAAAATAAATCGAAACCGGGAAAGAGTAGCCTAGTGTATCTATCTTCTTGTACCTAAGAGTGAATCAAAAATTCCAAGATACATACAAAGTCAAGTGTTAAACTAGAACGTAAAAAGAAATTCTTCAGCGGAGGTTTCTTACGGACGCGTGCCAGAGGATTTTTTATTGCTTTAAATCAAGGGTAATTTACCGCGTGCAGACAGACAGACCTCGAGATGAAATGCACGACTAGACTCTATCAAGTGTGGCGTCCGAGGTGAGGCTTATATGTACGCTATACATACAATCTTAGTTTTGTCTTGGCGTTGTAAATTTAGAATCATCAATGCTCCTGCACAAAGCCAATCAGGGTTCTTTCATTTAAATGTTAAGACTCGAGTAATAGATATTGCTGCTTTTATTCAAGTATCTATCAGAATTATTATAAACTCTACCTAGGTTAGTTCATTATAGGTACAAACCAACCAACAACATGTTTGCGGCTGGCTCTCTTATTTACTTTAGACAAATCCCAATTCACAAATAGGAGGTAGCTATTGTATTCGGTGATGGATACCCTCAAACGAGTTCTATAATTCAGTACCTAGGTAGTAATATAGTAACACGCCCATTAACGACCGTGCCAGATAGTGTGTTTGAGCTTTCTAGGTAGCCCGGGTTGTATTTGTAGTAACAACCTAAGATGTCCACGTACCCCCTATTCTAGCCTTAAACTACCTAGACAGCCAAGGTAAAATCCAAGTTCCCAAGCCTACCTACCTAAGTAGCAGGATCCTGCATCTCAACATTCGAATCCCCCGTATCATCATCCTTCTCATTCTTCTCCGCCGAAGCAGCAGCGGCCTCGGTCTCAGGCGCCGCGGGATAGTTAAGATGCTTCCAGTCCTCGAGCTCCTCCGTGACGGACCTTAAGCGGTCCCGGATACTCTCTATGGCGTAGCTGCCGAGCACGAGACGTAGGGGAGGATATGAGCAGTGCGCTAGCTGCCATACCAACTCGGCGCACTTGACCGCGCTCGTCGGCTGCCGGTCTCCAAGCCATTGTACCATACGCTTCGCGTGCAGTGCCGGCGACGACGAGTGCCCGTACGCCTCACTTGGCTGTTTGATCAGGAAGTGGCCCCATGTCGGCAGCGGGTTCGCCTCGGCATCCGGCTCGTCACGCCGTACTAATCCCGGCTCTACCAGTGTCGCCTTCACGTTGAACGAGTCGATCTCGTAGAGCATCGCTTCGATCAGGCCCTCTACCGCGTACTTAGTTGCGCAGTATGGGCCCAGTCCAGGCACGCCGAGGGCTCCGCTCGTAGAGCTGAAGATGAGATAGCGCCCGCCGTTCTGCTGGCGGAAGTAAGGAAGAGTGGCCTGGATAATATGTAGAGTGCCCATGAAGTTAGTCTCGAACTGGTTACGGATCTCATGCTCATCCTGATCCTCGCATGCTCCAATCACGCCGTATCCCGAGCAGTTAGCCACCACGTCGATACGGCCAAAATGGTCCAGCGTCCGCTCAATGACTTGCGCTACGCTCTGTCGCGCGCGCACGTCGCATAACAAGCCAAGACAATTCTCATGCTGCCCCGACATCTCCTCGGGCGAGCTCTCAAACGTACGTCCTACATCCGTTACCAAATCACCCCGCGCCAGCGCGCATTTGACCAGCGAGCGGCCCATATGGCCAGTGCCTCCAAAGACCTAATTAGCAATTCAGTCAGTCCCATTCCTGTAGATATAGCGCTCTACTTACAATCCATACGAGCTGCTTCCTCGGCGCATTCGGCAGCGGGGGCTCGCAGCTAGCGGGGAGTAACAATTTCCCCTTGGGCGTGCTGGCGGAGGTGCTGCCCGCCGGCGACGGGTGGGCGACTTCGGACGCGGATCTAGAGTCCATGATCGGTTGACTGCGGTTTGAGGAGCAAGCTCTTCATTTCGCAGATCCCATTCGTCTGTTCCGATGCGCGCGGCATCATCTAACGGTGGCCTTTTTGGGAGGGAGAGAAGTTGGGGTTCCAGCTGGGGTATATATTATTTAATAATAATCCCCGCAATATCATTGCCGAGACTATTGAACAACTATGTACGTAAGGCTTGTGCTATTTTGAGCATTCCATAAAAATAGTTCCTAGTGATACTTCACAACGAAGTGTATAACTATGAGAATTTATTGTAATTGGTATAAAAGTTTCAAGTCTTTTAATACGAAGTACTCAAATCAGAATTACGCAACATATATTTTATTTAATCTTTTACTTCGTGATATCGTTAAGGGATCTTCTATCGACAAAAGAACCGGCACGTCCAAGACTCAAGTATTGCTACCGCCACATCCGCTAGATCACCCGTAGAACGCCTAACTTCGTAACCATTTGCATCACTATCACACAGCCTAGTTTAGGTACTGCGAGACGTACTCCTTGCGGAACTGGTTCTCATCTAGCTCGCCGGACCTGTTCAGCGGCGTCCACTTGGGTTCGTCCTTGAAGAGGCGCATAGCTTGGATGTACTAAGAAAAATATTAGATTTCTATATGCATACACATGTATACCAGGGAAGGAATAAAACATACGTTGCTCTCATCAGTAGTGAATCGGTGGTAGATACCCGGAGGCAAGATGATCAAGTCGTCCTTCTCGAGCTGGATGCGCACCCACTCATCGCCTTTGCTTCGCACATCAAAGTACCCCTGACCGCCGCGGATGTATCTGATCTCCTCATCCTCATGCAGGTGCTCGTGGAAGAAGGACTTGACTTTCTCCTCATATATATCGCCCATCTTCTCAGGGGAAACAGTGATTTCGTCACGGTTCTTGTACCCTCGCTTGCTTGCTAACTCATCGACGGCCGACACTTCTGGATATCGGAAGTATAGCACGCCCAACTTCTCCAAGGCTGCAGCATCTACATCCTTACCAGAGTCGTGCGGCAACCGCTGGTCGCCCTATTGAATTGTTAGTATCACCGAGTTATGTTATAACGTAAATTCACAGCAGTGTGTTAAACAGTGGGAATGAGTGCTTTCGCGAAAACATCCCGCAATGATGTGATGAGGGGCACTTTTTTATCTTTTTTTTATCTGATGACTTACAGGAGCGTTATCGTACAAGTATGCTCTCATTTTAAACAGTGTTTAAATCGACAATGCGAAGTTGAATTAGAATTTGGTATACTTGGATAATTTGCGTAAACTTGAAGAAAGGGATAAAAACTTGAGATGGTGGTTATTAAATAAATTTTGGGTGGCCGTCTTTCGTATATAAGCCCCCAATTCGTAATTAGGAGCGATGGCGCCAGCAGCTGAATTGCAGGTGGAAGGGTGTGACGTCGGACAGCCGGGCATTTCTCTTTTTTTCCCTTTTTGGCGGGGTCCAAGACTTTGTCCCGCCATTTCTAAAAGTTGGCTGCTCATTGGCGGAAATGGCTTAGTTGGCATCCTATAAAGCAGGCTATAATATATAGAATCTCTATCAGTGGGTATAGTAGTATCCAGATGTTATACTATGTGGTTAAACCTATAAGACGATTCTTTGGTTCGGTGAAGACTTATTGCATCATGCAATAGAACTAAGGGGCCAATAGATTGGGTTAGAATAACAAATTCGATTTTTAGAAATTCTACGATAAATACAATACAATATATCTTGCTTATGGTCAAAAGGCATACAACCGAAACGCATGGAAGTTCATATGATTTTTTCATTTTTTTTTTTCATTACTCCACAAAGTCTAACGCAATGGTCTTCTATTGAACGCTGCTGTAGGTAGGCTAACAGGTAATCCCACTCCTTAATAGACATGCAACTCAAGGAGTTGGTTTAATAGTATGTACAAAAGGCATCACCTGTATTGTTGCCATGTTTTATTCCGTATTAACCTTCAATTAACCTTCAACGCCCCGTGTTGTCCCTTGTATAACGCCACTTTAACCGAATGCCATTGGAATATGACCTAAAACGCTATAAATGAGTGAATGATAGCCACCTAACACTATCTGAATTCAGTTGTGTTGTCTATGCTTATCGCAAGTCAGCTGCAGCAAGTTCTGGACCTCCTGCCACTGCGAATTCGTTATTAATCGCATCAGCTGTTTCGTCCCTCTGCTGCCGGCCCTCAAAGAGTCGACGCCACCACATTGGCGGGTCAAGGGGTCGCGAACCGTTATGCATAGGGGGGTATACGTCCGAGAAAAAATACCAGATGTGGCCGATAATGACACCCATGATCTCGTCCTTAGGTACCGTCCCATGCATAACAAGGCTAAAACCCATCAACACCCAGGGCAGGTACGGTGCTGTGAATACGAGCAAACCCAATAAGCTTAATTGTGTATCTGGGTTACGTCGGGACCAGATATAGACTAGGGTTGACGATAGCGGGTGGCCGAGGAATGGCATCGACACAAATGGAGATAGAACAATGAGGAACGCCATGGTGTATACCATTAACCAGGAGAAATGAGCTGGCGACCGACCCGAAGACTCTTCAAGGAGCCGGGAGTAGCGCTGGAGGAAGTATACGTGGAAAAGAAGATCGAAGGAGAACGGTCCGAAGTATAGGAACGTAGTTAATAATCGCCAATACTATAGGTTGGATAAGTTAGCAAGCCGACAGCTACCTTAGTTCCCTTTGTACGGATACGTGAAATTATTACCTCTCCCTTCTGGAATACGGTGCGAACGCTATAGAACAATTGGAACGGAGTGACCATTTGGCATTGAACCAAAGCGCTCGTCAGAACTGTCGCAGTTGTCCACCACCTCGTGCATATGGGCATCTCCCAGAACCAGGCCTCAAGTGGGTTTCGGCCCCCATCACCAGGAATCATCTGATCCATATCGAATTGCGACTGTCAGTTATGAAGGAAACCTAGACAATAGATTTATTTAGTTGGGCTGTTAAAATAAAAAACAACAACAATAATGTATTAATTGTATGCGTCAAAGATTACACGATGAGCAGCAAGAGGAAAAAAGAAGGAAGAAAGCTTCAAAGGAAGTTTGATGTTGTAGGTTTAAGGCAATGGCGGGATTGCCTCCTCCTCAGCCCACTGCTAATCTGGCCTTATCGGAGGATTGATCTGTTCACTTATGTACCAACGCATGAGCAGGTACGTAATCCACTAAATGCCAGCGATTAGTGATTGAGGAGGTTATGGACGGCACAAGATCTTATTTGCCGGTTAAATGAATTATGTCACCATCTTGCATTTTCCCGTGAATCTTATGACGTGACTTACATAGGTACCTAGGTACCGTACCCAGGGTAAAAACGCTGTGGCTTGCTTGTGGCTAGAAACTTCTTCAGCCAATTTTATGGAATTGCAAGGGCGCGCCAGGGGCACACCACAGGACCCACTAGTTTTAAGATTTACAGGGGGTTTAATTGAAATGGCTGGGTCGCGTGTCGCGGGGCGTGCCCAAGTCGCGTCCCGTCGAGCTTAGAGTGGGAAGTTGCGAATTGAATTTCCCAGCCACTTCGATTTTTACCATTTTCCGCACTCCCATATTATTCTTCAATAACCGGGTTCATGCTACGCTCTTTCTTCCCTCTTTCTTTCATAGGAATACGCTACTTCTAATACCGTTTGTCACCCATCGCAACAAACTTTGGTTCTCTTTGACAAGACGGCTTTCAACTATAATACCTATTCTTCGATTATACTCCAATTTCTTTAAACCTAGATACCTCGACGCAATACACCCATTGTGCGCTACACCAAGTCGCATAGCTGTCGCATTGGCACCGCAAGGCTAGAGTACCCTTTTTACGCTAGTATACCGTATTTATTGCTCCAAAAATGAATCGGGGTCGCGGTGGACGAGGAGGACGAGGGGGTGGACGTGGAGGAGGAGGAGGAGGAGGAGGCTCTTTAGCGGGAAGAGTGCAGCGTAAGTCTATAGGCTCATCATAGCTTGAAGCTATAATAGCTAACTAATCTGCAGCTGGCGATCCAATTCCTTACCCTCGAAGAAGAAGATATAGGCCGGGAACAGTCGCGCTGAGAGAGATCCGAAGGCTACAAAACAACACCGATCTGTTATTGCGGAAACTACCTTTCTCTCGACTCGTATGTTCTCCGAAAGACAATAGTTCCAAGAGTAGCGTATACTAATCGGTATCTAGGTCCGAGAAATAGCTTTAACCATGCGCCCGGCAGACGAAGGCATGCGATGGCAGTCGCAAGCTATATTAGCGCTCCAGGAGGCAGCCGAGGCTTTCCTCGTCCACTTATTCGAGGACTCAAATCTATGCGCCATCCACGCGAAACGAGTTACCATCATGCAGAAGGACATCCAGCTTGCGAGAAGAATACGTGGCATATGGGGCGGCCTTGGCTAAAGGCAAAGGGTAGCGAATGATGCCTATCAAAATGATACAGCGGGTTTTCACACCCACCAAAGTCGTCATCCCTGCATCGGTTAAGGCCACTTACCCGCAGAGGGAGAGCGACATGTATAAAGAGCGGTCTGTTGACGGGGAGACGAGGCGATCATATACCAGGGCGTTCAGCCGGTTGGGTCAGGGGAAAGTGAACTGGCGTTTAGGAGTAAGGAGACAGACCAGCCCAAGCAGGAGGGGAAACGGTCAGGTTTTGCATTTTAAATTTGATACCACAATGCTTTTCTATAAGCCCGCATACAGTCAGTCGGAATATAATGCTCATAATTGGCGATATCGACAATTCCCGCTCCAGATGGAACAAGGCTGAGGAGAGGGAAGAAATCAGATCGCTCGTGCGTGCGTGAGCTAAAAACTCTCCGGAAGTTCCGTGAAATTTGGGGCCCACGTGGAGGGATTCCAGCGGGTTTAGCGGTGGAACCAAGCAGCTAAAATGTGCGGCGTTGTTGGCATAGCTGCATAACCGCAATGGAGTGACGTCAATCAATAGCTAGAAAAAGCAATCCGAAGCTCCCATTAATACAGACCACATTCGTCAATTCTATTTGAACCGTACCTATTTTAATCATATATCTTAAAAAACTCATAATTGGTCGATACCTACCTATACATAGCTCTCTCTCACCACACCTCACGCTACCTTAGGTACCTAACTCAGACACTTACACGTAAAGAAGAGAAACCCAAATTCAACAACATGTCGGCAAGACTGCTCACACGAACACGAACTTTCATGCCGCGCCATGCCCTCGGCGCCGGCATCGTCGGGTTCTCCCTCGGAACGAGTATGGCGACGTTTAGACAGCCGAAGCTAAGAATGGACGCGAGAGATACCCCGCGGCCGATGAGCAGTCGTCCTCCTACGAAAGAGAGGTTAGATCCCGAACTCTTGAAGCAGCTTTCCGGCGGGAGCGTTACAGGTTGGTTGAGTTTAGGCATACTCATGTACTTTCAAAACTAAGAAATATTCTAGGGTTTATTTCAGGACTCCTTATTAGTATTTTCTCGCGGACGTTGGTGTTACTTATAGGCCTCTCCGCGGTGGTCGTCCAGGTACGTATTATGAAGATTTATCTTTGAACATTCCGACTCTAACATCACCTAGGTGGCTTCGAGATATGGTCTTGATCTAGTAAACCAGCTGAAGTTAAAGCAACGGTTGGGTAATTCACGTATATTAAACGCCTTGGAGAAGAACCCAGCATTTAATTTATCTTTCGGGCTATTCTTCGCAATGTCTGCTTTTATGCAATTCTAGCTGTTTATATGTATACCTTGGGTACATATCTAGGTAGATAGCAGCACACAGATATAATTGGAAAGGGAAGCCAACCTCCATTTCAGAAAGGTTGCGTTTCTCTCTTCAGCCACTCTGTGGTTAATCCGTCATTCTCAAAATACCCTTTAGTCTTATTCCAGATGTCAACGTTGTAGTCATTTAGCCATGCTTTCTCTTCGCTTGTTAGAAGATTAGGGTCGATGAGTTTGCGGCAGTACGGCACCATGGTAACATGTTCGAAGCCGAGGTATGGCTTATCGCCGAACTTGTACTTCGTCTGTACTTCCTTGACCATGATGATATTCTCGATCCGAATACCGAATGAGCCATCCTCGTAATAACCGGGCTCGTTGGAGATGACATTTCCAGCGGATAGAGCAACCTCTGAGTACTGTACTCTCGTACCGATACCGATTGGTCCTTCATGCACATTTAGATACGAACCAACACCATGACCGGTACCATGACGGTAATCGAGCCCTTGAAGCTAAATCATCGAGTAAGCAAAATTGGTAGTTCACCGAGTGAAAATTTAGACATACCCATAGATGTTGGCGTGCAAGAGCATCTAGTGCGAAGCCCGTTGTCCCCTTGGGGAATACAACCCTATCTAGGGCAATGTTTCCCTTCAACGTGAGCGTATAAGCTTCGATCTCAGCCTCGGTAGGATTGGTAAAGTGCAATGTTCGAGTTGTGTCTGTAGTGCCATCGAGATACTGAGCCCCGGAGTCACACAGATAAACTGCATTAGGATCAATGATTGAACAGCTTCCAGGCTCCGGCTTGTAGTGAATGACGGCGGCGCTAGAAGGGGGTAGTTAGAATAGCTGGATTATGACGTAGTATCAGAAATATGTATACTTACTTTGGTCCTGTCGATGATATCGTGGGGAAAGAAAGTCCAACAAAGTCCTTCTGTTTCGCACGTAGGGCTTCGAGTTTGTCTGCAGCTACCACTTCATCAATAGTCACCTTCTTTGCTATAAGCTGGTCTTCAAGCCAAGCAAAGTACTCAATCAAAGCTGCACCATCTCTGATGTGGCACGCTCTCATTCCTTCCAACTCAGCTTCATTCTTCACAGCCTTGGAATCGCCAACGGGGCTTCGAATCTCATCCACCGTATCTTCTCCACCAAGCGCTCGCTTCAAAGCCCACGATGCCCGGTTTGAGATAAGAATTTTCTTGCTGGCTTCTCCCGACTCCTTGATTTCGACTGATTGGCGAAGCACAGAGGCGTCGTTAAAGATATCTTCATATGGCTTGATAACAACGCCGTTCTCAGCAAGGTACGATTGGCCTTCGCTACTTAGCTTCGACGAGTCGACGTATAGTGTAGCCTCGTCGGCGGTTACGATAGCGTACGAGAAGAAGACTGGGTTATATGGAATGTCGTTTCCTCGAAGGTTGAAGAGCCAAGCAATTTCGTCAAGCATTGAGACGACGAATCCAATCGAGTTCTTCTTCTCAAGCTCCTTTCGAAGTTCGATGAGCTTCGTCTTGACATCCTTCCCGTTGAATTTCTCGCTCAGAACAATTACGGGTTCGTTGGGTCGAGACGGTCGATCAGCACCCCAAACTATATCAACCAAGTTCACTTCAACCGGGGCCAAATCCTTGCCTCCGCTCTTCTTGATCTTCTCCGAGAGCTTCTTGGCAGCACCACTCGTCAGTAAAGTCGGATCTACAGCCACAACTTTACCATCAGCAGCCTGTTCTGCAGACCATTCCTGCCAGGTTGGAACATCCTGAAGACCTTGTTTCAATAGGTGCCAGTTGTCGTCAAGCTGCTTAGATGCTTGGTTGAAGTATCGACCATCTGTGGCTAAGGCGGCTTTCTCGTGAGTAATAACAGCGCAGCCTGCAGACCCAGTGAATCCGGAGATAAAGGCACGGCGAGCATCACACGGGGCAATATACTCGGAAGAGTGGCTATCCTCGGACGGGACGACTTAAGAAAATCGTCAGTCGCCAAAACCCAAGGAAGTCAAGAATATTATGCATTGGCTAGCCTACTATACACGTCAACTTTTCTCTCGCTCATAAGCTTGCGGAGCTCGGTAAGGCGACCGGTTGTGTCGACCTTTTCCATCTTGATAGCTGTAGCTGTGCTCTGAAATCGATATATCGGGCGTAGCGTAGCTGTCGGCGAAGCCCGAAGGTTCCACAGTCGATATCCTCGTCTAGGTATCTTAACGATAGATGAAAGCGTAGTCCTCGTAGGCATATACAATGCGCAAGAAGACAAAGAAATTCTTATCGGCATCAACAGTGACGATATTGCCGAACACCAACTGCCGCAACCCAGCAGAGTCTAACCTAGGAAACCAACTATAAGATACCGCAAGCCCGGGCGTAAATGGCCCTGATAAATCCGAGGAGCTCTAGTTGTATTACTGAATGGTCGCATCCATTGAAGTCTAGTACCTAGCCAATACTTCCAATCGATGCCCTTTATTGAACAATAGATCTCGGGGGTTGAAGTTGCTAAGGTTAGAGAAGTTAGATCTGAGTTGACTTTAAAAAAAAAGGTGGGATAGAGAACTTGGTGGAGGGGCTGCAAGTACATACCTAATGTACCGAGTACCTAATGTATTCTCGAAGTGGATATTCCCCATCGGTACCTCGGAATTAAACAATTAGTTCTGTTGGATACACAGAATCTGGATGGACTTCGGAGCATAATGCGATATTCTTAGGAGTACCTTGTATCCCTTCACAATTTAGGGTCTGTACAGGCATGTGCAAAGTACCTGTGCTCAAGCGACGGTACAAACCAATACACGTATGTATGTACCTCCATATTATAACAGAAACCCCACTATCGAAAATTGGGCTCTAAACCCCTTGTACGAAGGGGTACCTTATAAGTTTGCCGGTACCTTCCAGGTTTACGGGATGACGTTTAAAGGAAAGCGGATAGCGAATTCCAATCATTCATCCGTCTATCCCAATTCTTGGCTCCTGTTACACTTAGAGAAGCCTAATAGTAAGTAAACCGGAATTGGTCGATAACCTCCTTACTTTATGTATGAGTATCTAAGGTAGTGAATAGGTACGTCGTTAATCTGTAATCTGTCAAATTGTTACATATGTAAATTTTTACAGGGGCCTCTCGATTAACGCCTATTTCAGCCTCGTCTCTTTGACTCTATAAGCATCTTAAGAGCCTCTCACCCCTTGCGCACGGATGAACTGCCTGCCTTCAGCTTCCATACTCAAAACTTGCAACCTGCTAGTTTCCCGATATGGATGAGGTATCTCACGAAAACCAAAACGACCATGGAAAACACATCGATTGAGACTATTACTCTACCTGAAGTCGAGCATGTAAGTTGACATGTTCTTTGAATCTTTCCACTAATATAGGTAATCTGGAGAATTGTTATAGGGAGCCTATTTGGATTTCCTGGGCTATATTATTAACACTCTTTATAGTTGGTTCATGAGCTGTATAAGCCAAACCCCCCTCAAACTGTCTCCCGTATCCAGGAAATCCTCCAGACCCTACAAAAATCTCCTGGTGGGTGGCAGCTTGCAGATGGCCTACTGAGTCGACCAGATCAAAATGTCAAGTTTTTTGGTGCATTGACATTTACCGTGAAATTAAACACCGAAAGGTAATTCTCCGATAGGTTGCCTAAAGCTTCTGTTGCTCACTCGTAGATAGTTTATCGGACGAGGACGCAGTATCAGTTCTTCAGAAACTCATCGGTTTCCTTATCACTTCCCTGAGAGATGGGACAGCAGGTTTCGTCGTTAAGAAACTTTGCAGTACTCTGGTCACCTACTTTATCCATTACTCGCATGCTTGGCCCAGATGCATACGCCATCTTTCATATTGCTTAGACAGCCGCGCCTATGTACCTATTGAAGATGCTGATAACTCTTCTCCCTATGAAGATATAGTCCAGTCGTTGGACGTCGAAAACTTATACGCGGTGTCATGGTTTGCACAAATCTTGCCTAGCGAGGCAGAGAAGATTGACACTAAGCCTGTGAAGTATATCCCTCTTCACGAGCGGCTGGCGAATAATGCTGCTGACGTTGTGATACTCTTGGTTCATGGTATTAAACCTGTCAGCGACCACAATACCCGTCCGGCGGATTCGATAAGTTGCCTACAAGCATGGCTTCAATATGTCCAACGAAGTTCTAAACAGCCATTAATCCAACAGTTTCAGAAATTAGTTGGCCCTGTTATCAACTGTCTCCCACACGCCGAGCTATATGACGTTGCCGTTGGGCTTCTTACTGATGCCCTAGAAGATTGGCCACTGTTCTTCGGTAGAGATCATATCGAATCCATATACTCGGTTTTTGAAAGTGACTGGGCCCGGGATAGATATCGTAGTCTAATCGAGAGTGAGGAGATGGACGATGATGACGTTCATTTTGGCCTTTTTATGATGTCCTTCGGCAATGCCCAGGTAAAAGAGTTGGCAGATGGGACCAATGAAAGAGCCCAACGTTTCCTTGCTATGCTCGCAGGCCTGTTGAGCGCAAAGGGGTACCCCGGGGTGGACGACAGGATATTCGTTCCAGCCCTCGAATTCTGGGGGACCTTCGTTGAAACCCTGGTGGAGACTGTATACGAAGACACAACTAGAGAAAGACAATGGGACAAGCCACCCGTATTGCAAATAATGCAGGCCGTATCGGAGAGCTCGCGCAAGATACAGTACCCTCACATCACCATTTATAACTCTTGGGACTCCACGGAAAGAGTGGCCTTTGGAGATGCACGAAAGGACGTTGCCGATTTTCTGCAGTCCGTATATACGATAATTGGTAAAGAGTTGGTCTCCATCTTTGCGAAAAACATGTTAGAAGCCTTGCCAAGATCGGCCTGGGCAGAGCTTGAAGCTGCAGCCTTTTGCTTGGGCTCCCTATCCGATTGTCTCCCGGATGAAAGTTCATTCGACGACATATTAACTCAAATATTTGGCTCGTCACTATTTGATTTGTTATGCCAGGGGCAGAGCGTGGTACCCGTCCGGGCTAGACAGACGTGTCTCGCCCTTATAGAACGATACTCAGAATACTTCGGCCATCATGCAGAGTCCTTACCCGCTGCTTTAAATTTACTCTTCAGCGCGGTAGGAGATAGGCATCTCGCACTGCCTTCGTCGAAATCGATCTATACACTTTGCTCATCCTGTCGATCAATTTTAACCCCTGAAGTTGATACTTTTCTCGAACAATACGGAACGTTACGCAGTAGTGAGCTTGACTCCTTAGCCGAAGAGAGGGTTGTTGGTGCTATTGCGTCGATTATACAAGCAGTCCCCGAGGATACGCGGAAGGTGAACGCTTTTAAGAGGCTACTCACCATGGTTGGGGTAGATGTTGAGACTAGCTTGCAGCTCTCATCTTATGGCGAAGGATCTCTCTTACCTCCTGACAATCCGGTAAGTCTTGCTGTGCTAGAAACGAGGATACCGTGTCTTAGTCAGTGATAGCTGGTTTCTAATGTAGCATAGGTGATAATACGAGCCTATGACTTTGCACAGCGCCCAGATGCACCTGTCCCGGCGTCTGAAATATCATTAAACCTAGCCATTCGAGCTCTTCGCTGCCTTTGTAGCATCGCCAAGGGAATTCAGGCACCCTCTGAAGCCCTTGTAGACCTGGAAGCTGACGACGAAGGTACTGAAGTGTCATCCAATGCCGACTTGCAACAGGTACAGGTTGATATTATAGTAAGTATATTCTACGTCGCTTTGAAAGAGGTGGCTGATAGTGGTTTTAGAACATTCTCCTCCGACTTAAGGAGACATTTTCGAGTAATAGCGAAGTTATCGACGTTATCTGTAGCATCCTTCGGGCCGGCTTCTCAGAAACGGAGCCCGGACCGTTCGTATTTCCTCCACAGATGGTGACTGAGTTCATCACGAGCAGATGGAATAATCGTGTTGCCACGGTGGTTAATACAGCAAGTGTATTTGTCACATCCCTTAGTAGCGGAAACCAAAAGAAATATGTAGCAGAAGTCCTCAGTCAGCTCTTACCATGGGTTTTTGGCCTGCTAAATCAACTTTCGGGTGAGTCCCCATTCCAGTATTTAAGGTGCTGAGAGCTCCCTTGCGGGTCTTTGTTCAGCTGTCGAACGATACCTCAGTTATGATATATCATTAACGCTATTATAGAACCGGAGCAAGATCCGGAGCTGGCACAGTACGGTCTTGAATTTGCCCAGCGGGTTATGTCAAAGCGCCCAGAGATACTTATGTCCCAACCCGCGAACATGCTCGAGTTCCTCTTCATGTTCGCTATCAAGCTGCTAAATGGAAATGAGCCATTACCTAAAGCAGCAGCAGCAGACTTCTGGGTTAGTATCCATTGGAAATTATTAGAAAGCAGTGGTAAAACTAATTACGTGGGTATTAGTCTACGTTTATTTCTCTCCGGACAACCGACGAAAACACTCGAGCTATTGTGGAGAACGCTATAACATATCTAGGCCCCAAGCTGTCCGAATCACTTATACAGAACATCGGGGGCAAGGCAGCTAGAAGCGAGCTCGACAAGCTTAGCGAGCCGCTCAAGAAGCTAGTAGCACAGCAAGTCAATGCCCGTCAATGGTTAGGAGCAGCCTTACAAGATCCGGCCTTCCCCAGCGACAAGGTGTCACCAGAAGACAAAGAACTATTCCTCAAGAAAGTAATTATGTGAGTTCACCCATCATCATTTACTGACGCGTCGTAGCAGAACTGACATTTAGGCACAGGCTACGTGGTCAACGAACAACTAATGCTCTCGTTCGGACCTTCTGGCTGGCTTGTAGAGGATCCAACTTTGCGTATACATCGTGATGACTTACTTACTTGGAATATCACTATTAGCATTGTTTAGGCTAGCCGGCGTGGAGGTTAGGTTATTACAGATTGGATAAGATCCAGTGTGCAATTCTAGACTAAGCTACGTACCTATAAAACAAAATGCCGAATTCATCATACGTTAGCTTTGCTAATCGCGTAATTCCGCCGCAGTAGTTTGTAGTAAAGTTGTGAATAGTACTACAGATGCTAGTTCCATCTATTCCACGTCTATCGTAACCAACGAGTATAATACACATTCCCATCTTCTAATGTGCTTTTTTTGTTCTCATACGCCAGAACCCTAGGTAGCTAGATAGGCCGCGCCCCCGGTCCCAACCCAACCGCATCCCTCACCATCCTCATCGTCTCCTCCGCATTCCGCCTCGCCACCTCAGCGCCCTCAGCCTCAATCTCATCAAGCCACTTGCCTCCCTTCCGATCCAAAAACTCGGCATGCCGCTCCCTCACGCCGTGCAACTCGACGCACACGGCTTCGGCCACGAGCTGCTTCAGAGCCTTGAGCGAGGCGCCGGATAGCTGGCGGGCCAGCTCGTCGGGGGGCAGGCGACCGGCTTCGTCGGAACTGCATTGCGATAGCAGTTCGAGCAGGTTGGCGACGCCCGGCCGCATCTCGGGGTCGTAGGTTACGGCGTTGTGGCGGTCGGTTACGGCGCTCATTATGCGCGAGCGGATCTCGTCCGGGGCGGCGGTTATGATTATGCGGGAGCGGTGGTTGGGTGTTGATTTGGACATTTTGACTTCGGGTTGGGTTAGGGACATTATGCGGGGGGAGGGGGCTGTTGTGGTTGTGCGTTAGTCGATTCTAGTTTCTAGGGGTCGGGTATGAAAAGGGAGGAGTAGAGTAGAATAGGAGAAGGGAGGAGTAGAGTAGAATAGGAGACGGGAGGAAATGAAAGGAAAATAAATAAGAGGGACGTACTGGTCATGGTCTTGGGCGAGACGAGGATGTTCTTAAACGTGTGGTTGAAGTTGGTCGCGCACTCGCGCGCGAACTCTAGGTGCTGCCGCTGGTCGTCGCCGACGGGGACGTGGGTTGCGCGGTGCACTAGGATATCGGCTGCCTGGAGCACGGGGTATGAAAACAGGCCTAGCTTTAGATTCGTCATGGCTTCTTCTTCGAGGTCGCCTGCTTTATTGTTCATTTGGAGTTTACTCTATACATCCATGTTAGGCACTAATATTTATATATATATATAAACGACAAATAATCGTGATCAATAACAGAGTAAAGGGGTAACAGAAGACCAACCTTCCACTGCGTCATCCTCCCTAGGTACCCCATCGACGCCGTACAGCTGAGAATCCACATGAGCTCGGTATGTTGGGGTACGGAGCTCTGGAAGAATATCGTAGACCCCTTGTCCGGGTCGAGGCCGATGGCTAGGAGCGCGGCCAGCATCTCGCGGCGACGCAGGCGTAGGACCTGGGCGTCTTGGGGCATGGTGATGGCGTGCAGATCTACGACAGAGAAGAGCAGTTTATCCTCGGGCTTCGCGTCATCCTGAAGCTTCTTCCATTGCCGCAATGCCCCTAGGTAGTTCCCGAAGTGCGGAATACCTGTGGGCTGGATTCCGGAGAAGATGACGTTTGGCTTGGGCTTCTCCGCTACCTCCTCCTGCTCATCGATACTGACATCGCTGACAGTAGTAGACTCATTACGTCTTTGATGTTGTGTTGCTGGACGTATGGCCTGCCTTCGCGTTAGGCCAGCTAGAGGCCAGCAGCGGGCACACAGTGTTCGGCGCATCTACTCCGACGTCTAAGCCTTTAAGAACTTATGATATCTCGATTCTGTACTAGAGCCTGAGTTTCGAGGCTATTTGGTTGCTTAAAAGAAAAGGGCCTGTATAATTGATCAGTAACAAATTCTATAAAATATGGAAAATAGATATCTTACAACTCTAATTGTTTATACTAACAACCTAAGCTCAATTATGAGAATAAGACCTTGAACCGTTACTATTCTTGTGTGTAAGTCGGATAATTGAAAAAGATTATCGAATGAGATGAACAGGTCGAATTTTAGACCAATCACAGTAAATACTGTGTATACACTGTACACTGCTCTCGATATCATAGTTCACTCATTCACTCATATAAGCCATTTTCCTAAAAACAAAATACCTGAAGAAGTTGCGAATAACTCCAAGAGTAACATGCAATAGATTAGTAAACAGATTTAATTTTATGTTGCAACAAGTATATTAACTTCATTGTACAGACGAGACAGTATATCATCTATTTTGTATGCCTGAACCTCTCGCTGGCCAGTAACTCCTTCACCTTCTCCACCGTGCCTATTGCCTTATCTCTGCCAAAGCTCTCCATCTTCTGGTTTACTATCTCCTGTAGAGACTTCTCTTGCGCATCTGCTTTCTTCCCCGTACCTATATGTCCAAATTAGCTAACCGTAATTATAGCGCTGTAATGGCTTTAACAAAGCCAAACTTACCAATGCTGTCGAACTCCCACACGTTTGCCTTCATACCGATACCGTAGTATGCATGCTTCTGTAGATAGGCTAGCCAGATCTGTACCGTCTCTGGGTGTCCGTCCCTGATCTGAATCAACCTCCTCCTCGTGACTCTTTCGAAGTTCTCTTGCGACTTCTTGAAGATGAAATGACTCTTTGGCACCGTCCATCGCTCTACAATCTTAGGAAGAGGTACCGGGCCGAATGCCGGGAGGTTTAGGTAGTATGCGGCTCGGAGCGCAAAATCGCAGAAGAACTCGAGATTGGGTATGCTGAAAGATCGGAGCTGTAAGTCGCATGACGGCACTCCATACTGGGCTTCTCGTCGTAGGGGCTGCAGGTAAAGAGCTTGGACAGCCCTGGGAAGTCGGACCTCGTTCTCTTCGCGGGGATCTGGTAACTCGTTTCTGTAAATTGTATAAGTCATTGCGCATTGTCTGAGGAGGCCGATACATATACATACACGAGTTGGGGAGGCCCGGACTTTGAATCAGTAGTAGGATCGGCTCTGAGGACCAAGTTAGTCAACTAGAAATCATTGACCCGTTCGGACTGCGAGTCGAGCCTTACACCGAGGCTTGCGTGCGGGCGCTCACGATACCTGCTAGGGTATTTCGCGGCGGTTGGACCTTTGAGACGTCAATTAAGTCATTCCAGAACTTGATTGCCCAGGAAACTTACCAACGGTCTAGACAAGGCCTGCCGTAACGGCCTTAATATGGTAGATCTCGTCATGATGTGACAATTGTTCTCTCCCCCAGAATTCAACTGCGCGATCTTGAAGATACCTGGACAAGAAGTGGATCCTTGATGAGGCTCGAAATTTAAGATGTTATCGATAAGAATTAAGACCTTTAAAGATTCCATATGAATTAGATGAATATATGCAACAAATAGCTCAATCTTTATCGAAGCTTATCTTATCTCTTATCCCTTATCTTTAACCCCACGTTACTGCCTACATCCTACAATTCACGATCCCGATTCAACAGCAACACTTCCTTCCAACAACTTATATCAATCTGGGAATTTTGACTGTTAGAGGACAAAACATATACCTAAGCAGTCAAGATGGAGGTGGCAATGAGATCATGGGGTAAGCATTCATCCCTTTACCTTCTTCCATTCCTGTACCCAAATCCTCAGAATATCATACTAACAAACAACCCCGCGTAGAGCTCGATAACGACATCAAGCTCGTCGATCCCGTACGCGACGCCCTCTACAACTACTCCGACGACCGCCAGAGCGAGGTCAACTCCGCGAAACCCTGGAAAGAAAACCCAAACCATTTCCAGCATGTCCGAATCAGCGCCGTCGCCCTCATCAAGATGGTCATGCACGCCAGATCAGGCGGCTCTATCGAGGTTATGGGTTTAATG
The DNA here is from genome assembly GCA_902805455.1 of Daldinia concentrica. Classification (NCBI taxonomy): domain Eukaryota; kingdom Fungi; phylum Ascomycota; class Sordariomycetes; order Xylariales; family Hypoxylaceae; genus Daldinia; species Daldinia concentrica. The sequence goes on along the minus strand of CADCSW010000041.1, from coordinate 1,306,076 downwards.
CAAGGCTACACGGACGGCGATTCCATTATCATTACAGATGCTTTTGGTCTTCCAGTCGAGGGCACGGAGACGCGTGTTAACGCCCAGGACGACGCCAACGAGTACATGATTCAATACCTGCAGCTCTCCCGCGACCAAGGTAGCCGTCAAGAGAACGTTGTGGGTTGGTACCACAGCCATCCCGGTTACGGCTGCTGGCTCAGCGGCATCGACGTCGGCACACAGAGCATGCAGCAGAAATTCAACGATCCCTTCGTTGCAGTAGTCATTGACCCCGATCGTACCATCAGCGCAGGCCGTGTCGAGATCGGCGCCTTCCGCACATACCCCGATAACTACCAACCCTCCGAACCCTCCACCTCCTCATCCTCCGGCCAAGCCGTACCGCTGTCCAAAGCCGAAGATTTCGGCGCCCACGCGAGCAAGTACTACAGCCTAGGAGTATCACATTTCAAGTCAACGCTAGACTCGAGCCTACTAGAGCTGCTGTGGAGCAAATACTGGGTGCAGACGCTTTCGCAGAACCCGCTGCTGACGAACCGCGACTACGGCGACAAGCAAATGCTAGACCTGGGCTCCAAAATCCGCGAGGCCACCTTGTCGTTCCAGCGCGGCTCTAGGGGAGGCCCCGGTATAGGTGGCAAGGGGCTCGACGCGGAGATGGAGAAGCTCGCCCGCACGAGCCACTCCGTCGCTATGAATGAGAAGCAAGGGCTTATGGCGATCGAAGTCAAAGCTAAGATTTTCAACGGGCTGGGGGATACTACTACCGCTACGAATCCGGCTCCGGATACTATTATTACTACTACAGCACAGGAATGAATTTCTGTAGAGAGAATCCTGGGGTGTTATGATAGGGCTATTATTACGAGACACGAAGCATTGGACGGCGTTTTTTCGGCATCGGATGGGAAAGGGGGGCTGATTATAAAAAAGTAAGAATAGTAATACAGAGTACATGATGCTTTGTACCTGATATACACGAGTTTCTTTTTTTCACTCCTTGACTTGACTTGACCTAAACTTCCTCTTCAGCTTCTTCCACTTCAGCTTCTTCCCCTTCGGCCTCTTCCTCCTCAGCCTCCTCGCTCCTAGCTACCTCATACGCCTCCTCCATTCGCCTCATAGTCTCCTCCTTGCCTAGCACCACTAAACTCGGTATCAGCGACGGTCCGGGCCGCGACCCGGCGACGACCCAGCGTAGGAGATGGTATCCCCAGAGCTGCGGCTCTTGGTGACTAGAGCCAGACTCGGGAGTCTTCGGCGTAGCATGGATCGACCTAAGGAACGGCAAGATAGCAGCCTCGATTCCCTGTTTAGTCCACTCCGAGTCCTCCAAGGCTTCTAGGATATCGCGCAGCGTGGCGGTGAGATCTGAGACGGTCTGCGGGTAACGGTCTTCGCCCTCTTGCAGCGGTTCTTCTTCCTCTTCTTCTTCTTCTTGCAGTTCTTCCTCGACGGGCGTTCCTATCTCTCGGTCCGTGAAGATTTGGTCTACTTTCGCGGTCTCTTCTTGTAGACTGGAGCGGTATAGAGACTCGGGGACTTGCCAGATTAGGAACCGGTTGCGCAATACGTAGGTCTCGGCGTCTTTGTAGTTCTGGACGTCCAGCTGGAGGACTTGGTCTAGGTAGGATTCGGAGATGGTTGCGTTGGTGGTATCACTGGCAAGTGGGACCATGGGGCCGAGCTCGGATACGATTTTGCTGTTGACGTCTGGGGCTGGGCCCGGGGCTGGGTCTAGATCTGGGTCTTCGGAGTCGGGGTCTTCGGAGTCTGCGTTTCGTGCATCTTCGTATTTCTGCACGCGGGATGTGAGAGCTGGGAGGAGTATCTGGGCGACGTGTGATGGACCGTGTGCTTGGGCGAGACGCTTCACATGTACCTTTTGGAGGTACTCGTGCTTGTTGTTGATTGTGATATCGCCCTTAGTGAAGCCGAGATGGAACTATGCCTCTGAGTTAATATTATTTCGCCTTATCAAAGTCTCGGGTTGAATAAGAGTTATGCTCGTTTAAATGACGCTGTGCCACTTACCCTTTTGACCATATATTTCAGATCCATCACTTCCTGCTGCCCCTTTACGCCCCTCCCCATGCTCCAGCCTAGCAGCATGACATAGTTGAGTAAGGTGATAGGTAATATACCGCGGTCTCGCCAGGATGCGATGTCGACGTCTCCGTGGCGCTTGCTTAGCTTCTGCCTCTCCTCGTTGACAAGGAGTCCGACGTGTGCGAACAAGGGCATCTGCCATCCGAAGGCTTCGTAGAGCGCTACGTGCCTGGGTGTAGATACTAGCCATTCCTTAAGTTCGTCGTAGTTAGTCATGATTCCGTATAAATATTAAGTGGTGACGCTAGGATGTTACTCACAGCTCCTCTGATAACATGTGTAATCTCCATCAAATGGTCGTCGACGACGTTGGCGAAGTGGTAGGTTGGATACCCGTCCTGCTTAATGATGATGAAGTCATCTTCTATGGTAGGTTTCTTGTAGTATCCATAGACGAGGTCGTTAACGACAGGCTGCTGGCCGCACTTAAATCGTACACAATGCGGCTCGCCGTTTCCTGCCCGGCGCGCGGATGCATCTGGAGAAATGTGCGAGCAGGTCCCGTTGTAGATAGGCTGTTTGCCCTCCTGAATGTTTATGGATCTCATCTGATCCAAGTCCTCGGGCGTGCAGAAGCATCGGTAGGCGAGGCCTTCATTTATCAGCTGTTCCGCATGCTCGTGATATAGATCTAGCCTCTCTGACTGTGAACAGGGTTAGTATCGTGATAATAGAGTGGTGAGCTATGGTAAGAATACCTGCTTATATGCGCCGTATTCCCCACCAACATCGGGACCTATAAGAGATCATGAATGAGAATTGAGAATGGTCTGCTATGTGAGTGCAAATTACGCACCTTCATCCCAGCTTAAGCCGGCCCATTTCAGATCCTCATATAACCTTGCCTCGGCATCTTCTACGATTCGAGACTGAGATACGTTAGAATACCGACCCGCAGTTCAATTCTAGGTGCGATTCAAAAACTCACCTGGTCCGTGTCTTCAACCCTGAGTATGAATTGGCCACCGGTGGCCTTCGCAAGTAAGTAATTATACAGGGCTGTCCTCAACGACCCTATATGCACATATCCAGTTGGAGACGGCGCAAATCGCGTCCTAGCCGGAGTATTAGGGAGAGAAGTCTTGGATTTTTCAGCTGGGTTGGTCCGGCCTGAGAATTTGTATCGTTTTAAAATTTGCGGCGGTCGAGCCAACAAGGGCCGACATAGAGGACCACGTATTATATAGAGACCTCTCATGACCCGTCATGAATCAATTCCCTTATTTTCTGTGATCGTTCGAATAATGAATGTATGATTTGACTTATACGCCAGTGATGTACTTTGAATTGGATGCAAAAAGTTTTACTTCGAGTAATGCATATATCATTACCTAATTCATGCTATCTGAATCTAGGTATTGATATGCGCATATGCAACAATCGAGACTACAACGCAAGATTTCTAGGTTCGAAATTACGATCATATTTCTTATCTGAGGTATACGGAATTAATTATCAGTTTAACCAATCATAATTATCTCAAAACTTATTTATAAGTTATGTAGTAATGTTATTCTATTTGAAACCATGCTTAGGCTTTGATGAAAGACCATCTATAGCTGTTCTATCTGTGGGCGATGGGTAATGAATGGGGGTTTCGGAGAACTCATATAGGGACGATATCATGCTCCTCCTAGTCACTGTTGATGAATGGAATTAGTCTTGGCCGAGCCGGACGTACCGAAGCATGTGCTTGTGAATCAACGCCCATATGCAAATTGAGCCGGGTGTCTTGGAACTATGAGAATAAAATTGTTAATAACGGAACTTCTCTTAGCAAGTAGGGAAGGGGAACGAAAACTTACTTAATGGGACCCCGGGACTAATTGTAGTGCCCATTCTCTTATTATATTGACCAGGTCTTTCCGTAGAAATTTCTAGGGTCGTCTTAAGACATCCAAGATTTTTATAGGTTATAATTCTTTAGGATTGTCTTTAAGAGGGTTAGCCGGCGATAGTTCCGCTAAGGCTACCTAGATCCGCGGCTGGAGCTGCGACTAGGGCGGGAGTGACGCCATCTCCATCTGAAAGCTTGAGAGTATAAGCTTCGGGGTGTGCTTGCTACGAAAAAGAGGATGTCAGCAATATAATTCCTCATAAAGTAACGATGAATTGGTATTGGTATTAAAGCATCAAAATCAATAAGGAATAACAGCAAGTTAAGATGACTTACTTGATAGCATCTTCCACATTCTGCCACTAGACACTTTTCTTCGACTCATGTACTACAGAACTATGGCTGGATGTTAGCCAATGCAAAATTGCTCAGGTTGATGTCCAACTTACCTGTAGTCTTAAGTTTACTACAAGACATGTTCCAACCAAGTAATTATTTATTAGTATTTATGTTAATTATGCGGCTGCTTGATGGTGTCAGGATATTTTAGGTAGTCATGGGTTGAAGACAGAAGATATAGACTGGCAGTATGTTGATTGTCCCGCGCTATGGGGGGCAGCCAATGCGCCGATGCGAAATATGTTGGAGGGTATGGCGAAGGATATTGAAAGGTTATGGGTGGTTGAATATTGCCATCTAAAAATATCGGTAAAGTCAGTAACCTATGATATATTCAAGATAGAGTAATGAATTGATCCGACCTGATTCTAAAGAGAGGATAGTAACATACCTTTGATGTAGGAGTAGGTAAGTTAGATTAGGTAAGGTAGGTAGGTTAGGCGGGTTGGATAGGTTAATCAGAGTTGAAGTAGGTGTTAGGAGTAGGTATGTGTTAAGTCCCTGAGGATAGGACCTATGAATCTTTGAATTAGCCATGTTACAGTCCAAGATATGTTAGGCTGTCATCTGAAATCTTGCCCACTCAAGGCGGTGTATCTCATTGCGGGGTAGTGGTAGCGGAGCAACAGCATTGGGAAGAAATATGATGTAGGTGATATGAAAGGGAAGTTGAGAAAGGACAGAAAGATGTGGTAATGTTCAAGGAGAGGTAGATATAATGTAGAGCAAAAGGGAATGGTAATGGAGTTGGAACATACCTCTGGGGTTATGAATTGTTGTTATGTTAGCGTATTTATACCCGCCTTATCTCTCCCTCGGCCACTACTTAAGAGTGGTCGAGGTAGTTAAGGGGAAGGACATGGGAGTTGTAGGGATAAGTTAAGTTAGGTTAGGTTAGGGTAAGGTAGGGTAAGGTAGGGTAGGGTAGATATTGTGTTATTGGAAGAAGTTAGTAGTAGTTAGGAATTAGAAAGAAGGTGAAAGGAAATGGTAAAGGATGGGAGATGGGCGCGTTCTTTTATAAACGCGGGAGGATCGCTACTAGGTAACTCGTTAGTCGACTCACGAGCCGACTCGCCAGCTGGCTTATTACCTAGCCGGAAAATACAGCTATTCTACACCTGCTATTGGTCTGGTGAGCGTAACTAGATAGAAATAATAGTGGTAGGTACTGAGTCACATACGAAACGCGGTTTCCTTAGGACACTTCACCGCCATGAAAATTCAAAATCTAGCAAGTGCGACGCTTAGGAAGGTGCGTAGATGCACGGACCTATCCCGTATCTACCTAAGTATATTGGTTGTATCGGGGTATTTCATAGAAGGCTGAGCTAGGACTAGAAACAAATGTAGTATGACAGGCGGATCGTGCTAACTGCCTAATAAACAATGGTTTCCCTCTTGCCCTCCCTCGCTATTATTCTCATCAATTTCATGCTTAGTTATATCTTTAGTCAAATTAGTATCTAGTAGTCACTTACACAGTTAAGGAAAGCAAGGACAGGTAACTTACCTCAGACAGAGGGTTGTGCAACAGCCACCTGATGCTGCTCCATTGCGCAGTACTGATGGAAACGCGAGCATCGTGAAGCAGAATACGCCGATGAGAAGATTCCAGTACACGGTTGTGCATCATTTCCCCTACCAGGCCAAGCACACTGGTACGATTTATCTCCGTGCTTAATCGGCTTGTGGTCGAGTTTAATGTGATCTCGGAGCACCTTCTCTGTCGCAACAGTTGCAGCACAACCCGGCCAGAAACATCTGGTTCCAATATGAGTGGACATGATATGCTGGACCAGACCGTGCCTGGCTACGTAGCTATTGCCACATCGAGAACAGATGAATCCTTGGTTGACTTGTTCATGCTGCTGACCTTGAATGACTTGCTGCTGATATTGGATGGCTTCTTGCTTATCTTGGATGGCTTCTTGCTGGTCTTGGAGGGCACCTTGCTGATCTTGGATGGCTTCTTGCTGGTCTTGGATGGCTGCCTGTTGAGCTTGGATGGCTTCCTGCTGAACTTCTGGGAAGAACTGTTGAGCGTCTGGGTAAAAGAACGGGATTATAGGCTGGATATAGGGGGGAGCAAGACCGGGGCCGTCTAATATATTCTGTTAATTGCAGGACACGAGTGAACGAAACTGTAGAATAAATAACAGAGCCGCCATAGTATCTGCTAAGCAACATTGACACAAAGCAACCCGTAGGTCGCCTCTAAGAGACACCTTCGTGATTATAACGGCTAAAAGAGAATCATCATCGTAGAAAAGGTTCACACGTACAAATAACCCCTCCAGCCTGGGTAAAACCGTTCTCGTAATAATACGTATCGGTAGGCTCGTGATAGTAATAAGACATTTTGCGGTGTCTTGCCGTTCAGGTATTCTCTACTTCGTACGATACGGATAATTGGTAGTAATTACGTCGGCCGTGGGTTATGACTTACCTATAAACAGCAATATTGATGATCGGCGACGAAATTAATGGGAATTAATAACAGAAATATGTGGTAAAGGTTGTAATGGCAAAGAGGGTTGGTAGCGTTGATGATGAGAGTGGTTGAGAATAATATTATCGAAGGGAAAGCAGGAAATAAGGAAGGGGCCGGCGAAAATGTTTGCCTACAAACATGTAACTCAGTAACAATGACGGCGGATGAACCACGTCACCAGCAGGCGACGAGGCCATATACGGTAGTAATGCGCCCAGCTGCCCAAGCATAATTTATCCCCTATGCATGGTAGCAACGGCAGTCACCTGAAGAACTGCAAAGCAGGTGTTAACAGAAGGCACAAATGCTGCACCTGTTACCGATTTATATAGGTCCATACCCCGATTTTATTGGCGGTTTCCCTGGTGATTTATGCATAATGAATTGTAACTGAGGTGGTTTCAGACATTAAACTGGATCTTGAGGAGTCTATCGTAAATATTAGAACTTCTCTGGATAGTTGAGACCATCTTGCGGAAATACGTAAAAGGACAGGACAGTGTATCTACCTAAAACATATCTTACTACTATGAACTAGGCAAATATATATATTCCCATTGTAAGATGCTAAAGAGGTCATATCATAAGAGGAGGCACAGAGCCAGATGGCAAGGGTTTAACCTCTAGTTTATAAGCGTAAGAATAACTATTTTAATCCATGTATCTTCTAATGATGGGGGGTGCCATGCTTTAATTACCTTTACCTATATGAACCTGCTATCTGGTAGTTGCTCCCTTTAAATGCCCCTATTATTCCTCGACATATATATTCATTTGAATCCCAGCTCTAGCTGATGAGCCCGTATAAAATGCTTTCATATGTTGAGAATGTAATGACTTAGTGGGTTCTTGAAGCTGGAGACTGGGAATATCGGAAAAATTAATCTCAAGATAGATAGGTTCAGTAAAGGCTAGAGATCTACAATAACAGGAGGTAAGTACTAGTTAAATTTTAATCTCACCAAGTTATGTTACAGTTTATTTCAGTAGATTTAGTTCGATCATATTACGTTCATGAGTTGCCTAGGGTAAAATTCCGATGGGATAGTCCGGATAGGGTGCAATCCCAAAAAAATCGCATTTGTTATTATGAAAGTTTAAGATAAAAAGGGTTAAACCCATTCCGCCATTATATAGGGAACCGTAAACCTATATCTAGAACAGAGGTAGGTAGGTATAGTAAAGGCATTTAGAATAACTATCATTAGTGTATTAAGTCTGGCATAGAGGGTTATATACAATTGATGGTATAATGTGCACAGTACATTTACACTCGACTATAGCTAGTGTAGGGGGTTCTGTAGGTTCTGTGCCTGGGATGTTCAAGCTATTTGACCCTTTGGCGCGTACAACAATAGTCCTTTTTATGTTTTGAAGTTGAATTGATAGCTTGGTTACAAGGTAAAACCATCTGATGCATAGTTGAAAAGTATTCTATATGACTTTACTCTTTCTAAAGGGGGATAAACGATCATAATAATGTTTACATCTTGGTAGGGCTCAGATCGTGTACCAGTAAGAAGTTGTTTTCATTCAGATCTCTTTCCTAGGTTGGAACCCACCGAGGACTATTGAACATAACTAGTGTGAACTCAATTATACATTTCTAACGGAATATACTTGCTGCATCTATCTGTGGCTATGTAAAGGGGGGTGAAGAGTGTCTCTTTAAGTATTATCCAAAGGCACGGCAACATCATTTTTATAGACCCTAAATAAATAAAATGTTAGTTAAGGCTTAATTATGAGGCAAAAAGGAACGGAACTAGAGGAGATGGAGAATACTTACGATGAGTTGTCTCCGACTAAAGACAAAGGTGGCATAAGTGTAGATCGATGTTGGTAATAGGTAGGCACGGGCTTCGTTAAAAACAGCGATCCGCCTTGTAAAGTATTTATATGAGTATTTAGTACTTATAGTTGTTATATACCTAAACTTGAACGAAAAGAATCAGCATAACCTCTCTAACTAAACGGGAGACAAGGAATAAGACAGTAAGTAAAGAAGTTTTACGTACCGGGCATACCCCGTTGCCCTGGCCATGGGCATGGTCAATGTGGGCGGCCACATCACTAAGCCGCGCGAAACCCGTCTGCCCACAACCTGCAAACCAGCACGCAGTGACGTGCGACGCCAAATGGAACCGCAGATCGTGCCCTAAAAACGGTTATTCAAATTAGTTTCTCGCTTTTTATATGCAATTTATGGTTATAATGTACTTACCCCTACCCTAGGTCTGATAGCCCTCAATTGGAGTAGGCTACCGGGCAGGGAGGCCGGGACGGCAACGTGGGCCACGGCGATAGCAGTAGCCGCCTGGACCACTACGCCCATGGGCGCCACCGGAGCTACAGGAGGGGCGGCTGCGACGGCGATGGGAGCAGCAGAAGCCGCAGCAGAAGCCGCAGCAGCTTATATGGTGTTGCCATCCACCGTTAGTTTAGGTTAGGGGTGATTATTAGTGTTGGTGCTGTTGCTGGACAGGACTTGCGGCGAGAGGCCTTACGTGGCCGATCGCACGATCATATAATAGTGGTGTTCGTTGTTAAAATAGCGCCACAATTTTAGAGGGGAAGTATAGGTAATTAGGTAATTCCTAACATAAAGGTTAGTTCAGGACTTCAACTAAGACAAGAGATAAAGAAAAAAGGGAAAATGAAAGCTTCCGACCAGGATCCCAAAGATAAATGAGCCACAGAAGAGCTCCGGGAAATACTTAGAAGATGACTAAAAGGACAACAAGTGAAGAGAGTAAACTTAGACATACCGTTTATGATAGAATTATTTAACATCTCCACCTATGTTATCATATAGTTGGGAGGAGATGGAAATGTGAATGTTCCTCGTGTAGGTAGTTTTGCGGCGCGACAGACCCGACGGTTTACGGCGTCTGCTTGTAGGCAGGCCGGGCAAGCGGAGCCATTTAATGGCATGGTGTATCTTAGCCTTGTTAGGTACTCTGTGAATATGCTGTTAATATCTTAGATAAGTCTTATCTATCCCACACCAGGCATGTTGGTTGAGAAACGAGAACAGGATTGAAGGGCCAAGTAGTATCTTGGTAGGGTCAATTGAAGAGGATAGTGGAAGAGCAGAACTGCTTTATCAATAAGCATGAACGTACCTTTAATACCCATCACTTTAGGGGTAGTTATATGGCTTCCTTGTTTGTATTATGAAGCGTATGTTATGTCGCATGTTGTATATTTATTGTAAGTGAAGAGATTGTAGTTGAGTGAGGTAGGTATAAGTGTTAGTTAGGGTTATTAATTGTTATTAGTTGTTATTAAAGTAAGAGTGTTGAAGATTGTTGAAGATTGTTGAAGATTGTTGAAGAGTGTGAATGATGGGACAGAAAAAGAACAGACTGAGAGGAGGGAGGCCAGATATTTATAAGAAAAAACAGATGATTCCAAAGGCGGTATCTACGCAGTTCGGCAGTATCCTAGGTGTGGTTACTCGGTGACTCGACAATCTACTTCGTCGCTCCTGCTCATTTTTGAAGCTATCATAGGTACAAATGCACGGATCCCACGCTATTCTATGGTAAACAGAAGGCACACTTTGGCACTAGTTAGTTCAAGTATATCTGTATGTACATCTGCTCGGACCACCACGAGATGACTTCCACCTGAGGCGAAAACGGCAGTTCGTATCTTCGACCAGTAACATCAAGGTCTGACAGGTGTCAGTGAGTATTTCAAACAGTGTACTTAGGTATATGCACGTCCCATTTCCAAGTAACCACCTTAGAAGCAGCAACAACGACTGGAAGAGGAGGACAATAGTGACAGTAGGAGATACAAAGACAAGGACTTCGCTCTTGCCGGGACCATTAACTACCTACATAACAGGTAGCTAAGGCAGGTCACAGGTTCGTGGCCTACGGTTCTACCGCTCTAAATAACCTGTAACAGCTTTGCCCTGAGCTGCCCCATAACCCCTTTGACACTTGGCGCTTTCTGTCTCGGGCACATTCGCCATATCTTGTGAGCCGTGACTCAGGGTTGACATCATCTATGGCTCTAAGAGCAAGGCAAGAGTAGCAAGTACCTAGAGAAGTGTTGTGCTTTCCAGTTCATCGTTGTCTACATGTATCATACACATTTTCCCTAGCGTGTCTTAAGTACGTATTTATCACTTACGAACAAGGCAGTCATGATACGGCAAATCATAGGTATAGTCTAGGTATTAATGTCCATACTGTACTGGAGACGAGAGTTCCTGCCTCATGCCTGCCATACAGTACTGACGAGTTACAACGAAAGTCCCATATGCTTGAGATTTGCTCTCAATTCACGTGTCTCTGTTTTCGCCAGCGTCCTAATAGTGAAACTTCCCCTGAGACTTCCGTTCCAGCTAGACTAAGACCCCTAACATTCTCAACTATCGCCTATAGACAGCTACTGTTACAAGGGGGTTAGCGCTTTGATCCTAGGGTTAGGAAGAATTAAGTTACATTGCATTACCTACATTATAGATAATAGTTATTATAAAGAACCCCAAGACTCTTCTTGTGATATACACGCAGAATATGTTCATATATGTGGACCAGACACCCACACATTGTGCTCAGGTGTCATTGCTATATTAATGAAGAGTGCTCTCTGTTCACCTGTAGCTAACTCAGGTAACTCAGGGGGGCCGATGAGAGCCGAGGGTAGCCGCACCCATTATCCAAAAACTTCCTCATGTTGATTAACATCACATAGAACCAGGGAAAAGGAGTGGAATTCCGAATTCCGAATGAATGAATGATCGTTGCTGGCTCTTTAAGATGCTGGTGCAATCTGGCATAACAACCGTAATACTAGTACAACAAATAGAGATTACTCAATTTCCCCTTCGCCATAGAACCACTAGCCACTTTAGGGTTAAGTAACAACGATTCTCTGTGGAATGCGTTTGAGGTGTGGGAAGGACGGGCGAATTATAGGGTTATGGCGGTGGCGGCTTCTGATAGATGGTTTGGCGATTTCTCGTTTGCGCTGTTTTATACGAGACAGGTCCTCTGCGGGGGTTGGACTGTGTCGGTCTGATTCTACAAGATCGGAATATGACCGTTTGGTACCCAGAGCTGTCTTCGGCTCTATAGGCGGAGAGTCGATGATGGATAATAAGCTGTTATTTCCTGATTGCTCTGAGCTTGGCTTCCTTAACTCTGTTCCTGTCGTAAAGTCTCGCGCCAATGTCATATTCTTCGGTGGAATAATAACAGGTACTGGATCATCTATCTCTTCCTTAGAGCCGCTATCCTCTGTTGTAGGACCAGTCAGGTCCACTTTTGTTGGGATAGTTATGATGTTATTCCGCAACCTTGGAAATTCCTCCTCGATAAGATCGTCAATGAGATCATAGTCTTCATTCTCTATGTTATTGGATGTGTTGGAAGGTACGAAGGGGATGTCAAGGTCGTCCCAATCCGAGTCGGTCTCTGAGTTACGCTGCTCTTTAGCGAAGTCATCCCCGTCGAGGGTGCTATCTTCGTCATCCGAGAGAGCTATAATAGAACGAGGTTTATAAGCTCCACTATCTACAAATTCGCTCCAAGTCTCCTTCATCCACTCAAAGACACGAGACGGGCAGTGTGACTTTGGGTTGATAGGTCTGTTGGGTTTCCCATTATAACTGGACTGAGCAGATCCCTCCTGTAGCTCGGTATCGTAATGGTAAGCTTCGTGGCCATATAAGCTAGCCCACGTAAGGGTTCTTGGGTGTCGAAGGAACTGTAGATTAAACCGGTTTGCTGCTTCGGCAGCTTGGTAGAGGCGAAGCCAATTCATTAAGCAGGACAGACAAGGCTTCCACACTGGCCAAGCCACTACTCTTCGTTTGATGCTAGGGCGACCGAGCAGGGACCTCTTAACAGAGAACAGAGAAATGTCGCAACGGCAGAGGTAAGATGCGTTGCATTTCCTTTTGTCGCATGGCGGAGCAGCGATCTGGATAGCTCGATCTTGGTAGATGATATAGACTCCTTCGTCTGGAACGTCGAGATCTAAACTGCCCTGTTGGCCAATACCAGATATGGTGGTGGTTCGTAGTTGACCATCGCTTTCATAGGAGGCTACTACAACAGTAACAGATCGGGACGGGGTTGCCTTGCAGGCGATGCGACCATGGTAAATAGCCATATTGAGCTGAATGAGAAATGAGAATGCACGTAAGTTCCCGTATCGTAGCTTGTAAAGTGAAGACAGGATTAAGAAGCCGAGATGTTTTTGTTAAGACAATGATAGTAAGCTAAAATCTTGCGAGAATCGAGAGTCTTCTTCGTATTCTTCGGTTACAATAGTCGAGAGAGTTGGGAATCGATGTGGTGAGAGAAAGGCGTAAAATCTATATGGCGATTCAGGATGCCAATGTCGCCCCCCCTGGGGTTAGTATGACAGTGTCTAATACTATGATTAGGTTAAACTTGACAAGACACTGTCGATACAAACACTAACATCGGACTATTTAGCTTAGTGAAACTATTGACTCTGGACGATAGGACAAGTGTGAATGTGTTAGGAACAGAGCTGATGTGGAGACATCTAACTGTTGAAGGGGCATGCTTGGCTCTATAAGAAAGTTGTCGGAACAGCATAGTGCTCAGTAGACAAAGATAATGTGTCCATAGTGAATGATTGTTAAAGTACACTAGAAAGGTCCTTGAACGTAAGACTTATAGATGTCTTAGGAATGATATAGAAGATAGGCCATGAAAAGGGAATTGTGCAAGCAAAATATGCCTGGTAATAATCAACATTTGCCTCCTACAAGGCAGTCAGCTTATGTTGATTTAGAACACTATATTGTATAAAGTAGTTTATACAGTAGTTGAGCCTTGCCTAGCTATATAAGCCCCTTTAAGTGCCCTTTATTGCTCGACTAAACTTAGGAACTGTTAGGAGAATAGAGATCTTACATGGATTCTTGAAGACCTTTGTGCCGGTATGATACCCAGAACCCTTGTGTATTTAAATGTCGTATGTCCTCTTCGGCAGACGTGAGATTCAGACGGTAGTGATATTGAGGAAATAGTCGATGATAAGATATTCTTGTTGGATGGGTTGTTAATGGACGATAGTAAACCGATTAACGGTTGTCTGGGTGGTAGTGTAGGTATAGCTTGTCTGTTTCTTCGCATATAAACGTAGCCTCTCTTCCGAGAAATGGTACCAAGAAACCGTCCCTTACAGGAACCTTTTTCAGGCCGCCCCGGTACCGTGGTACTAGAGCCTGAGTTAAATATCTAGAATGGAGGCGCGAAGAGTCCGGGAAACAGTGTGATTTGATCCTTCCAGCCCAACCATCATGATGGCTTACGATCTAGGGATATTAGGGAAGTGGAGAAGGCCGGAGAAGAGCCTGATGAAATACATACCACTTTCGTAATGATGACACTACTGCATCCTGTAGATGCCAAAGTATTGGGTTTAAGAAATTATCGGCTTACTCAAGCACCAGATTCAAAAAATCGATGGGTGAACGTATGTAAATTGGGGATCTGCCTCACGACATATGAAAATGATATTGTCCTATTCATACGATGTTCATCATCGAATCAGTGATGCCAGATATAGCCTCTACACGTGTCATGGTATGACTTGTAGCCCCTGTCAATACCTGGTAATGTTAGGCCGTGATTGGGCCAACGCCGTAGATCAGGTGAAGTCGCGTAGGATGCAATCGGTCAAAGTAGGCCAAAATACGTGTCATCGCAGAAGGCGTGTTGCATTTCCTAGCACGAAATACATGCTAGCTCGAATGTTCCGTCCGTAGACCATAGAGCGCAAAACCCTTCCCATGCATGCAAAGTACTGCCGAAAACGAGAAACCGGACCCCAATTCCATTGTCATCCTCATCAGCCGCCAGCGCCTTAAATTTCCGTGGTGACCTTGGCCTTGGCGTTAGTGACCTTGACACCCAATTGCTTCGCTCGGGCAATGATGTCGACTCGCTTTCTCGACGAGACGTTGTGGGCGATCCTATAATATTGTTAGTTAACCTAGTCGTATCCGGGTCGGAACCACCCCCTCGATGCAAATTTTCGGAGACATACTCTGCGGCGAAGGTGCGGTTGTGCATCAGGAGCAACTCAACATCCTTGATGTTGTTGACGAGGAAGGCCTTGTGGCCGGAGGGTGTGAGGTGGCGGGTCTTCTTGTTGGAGCCGAAACCGATCTATATCGCAAAATCTATATTAGCATGACACTCCTCCCACTCGATATCACCACATCTAAATATCCATAGCTTGTGATATTTTCGATGGCGAATATCTAAGCGAGGGAATCGCACGTACCGAGGGCATGGCAGTGTTGCCACGGAACCGTCGTCGAACTCGGTTGTCAATACCCTTAGGCTTGCGCCAGCTGGAGGAGAGGCATTTGAACCGATCGCTCTGGTGGCGGTTGAAGGTCTTGGTTCCTGTAAAATCAAATCCATCAATATCTCTCTCTCACTATTTCATCATCCATAACCTCGATCCATAACCAGAGCGCATCGCATCAATCGAGGAAAGGTGACGGGGAAGGAGTCGAACGTACGCTTCTTGACGATCGGGACGTGCTTCTTAGCGGCAACCATCTTGACGGAACAATTGTTAGCTAAGAATTATCTTTGACAAAAAGTAGTGTAGCCGTAATTGTAGCAGATATTTATTTATTTACCTTGACTGATTTCCTGTAGGTGTCGAGATGGGTGGGTGTATGGGTGATGGGCTGCTGGTCTCTACCGCAAAAATTGAGGTACGTTACGTGTAGAGGGACCAAAACTTTCCAATGGGCACAACAGCCGAATTTTGCGCTAAGGGTTTTTGTTAGGGTTGGTGAAATTTATCACGTGTGGATAATTAAGAAGTCCCACAGATTTGGTGTAAGTGGCAGTGGGGTCGAAAAGTTTTGGTTTGATTTGGCCCTAGCATTAGCCACCTAAACCATTCACCCGCTCTCAGCCTCAAGTGGCTTACTTTCCTAGGTTACGTACCTATGTAAGTATCCTCATAAGGCGATTTCTCAAGAGTTCCAACTGTCTATCTTAAGCCTACATTAGATACGGAATTAATTCCATTTTATAACTGATCCTTTCAACTTCGGTTTCACTAAACTTCACTTGAATCTTATCATTTTTCAATATTATACTGCCCTTATTTCACGGCCTGCTAATTTTCACAATAGGTAGCAATTTATCACCCAGAGATGGATGTATGGTCTATACAAGCTACTGAGTGAGTATCTAAGGTAGGAGACTGTCTAATAAGAAACTCCACCTGGTCAGAATTGCCATTAGAAAAGTAGAAAGGAGATGTACCATTAATTCTCCTTTTGGGGGAAGAAATCCTACCAGGATCTTTCTCGCCGCCATCTATCCTATTTCTGCTCATCTCCATAACTCGATTATACAACTAAATCGAATGACGGAGGAACACTTATGCCTCATCCTAACCCAGACCCGCCTTCACGTTGTTTCCAGTCTTAACTAATCGAAGTTCATGTCTCATAATTCATTACTGCTGGGCGCATTGTGCTTGTCCGCCGGCCTCGTCATCGTCATCCTCCCATCCATCTCCGAATCGTGGATCCCCAGAGTTGGCACCCATCTAATACAAAGTCAGTATGTTATACTCTTTTACGTAATTCAGGGAATACGACATACCTCATCAATATCCGCATCGTCTTCGTATGCAACGTCATCAATTTCCTCGGCTTTGATCTCCGGTGGCGGGCCAGGTAGTAACTTCTGAAGAGATTCATAGGCTGCATCATCTTTGAGCCATCCGTCATCGGGGAACTCAATTTTAACGACAAGATACAGATCACCTTTAGAATCCCCCCGTTTCACCGGCATTCCTTCTCCTTCCACCTTAAGTACCTGTCCTGGATGTAGGACCTTTCCTCGAGGATGGTTGATATGGATACCTCTTCCATCAAGATGTTGGACGACAACTCGAGAAAACCCACATAGGGCCTCAGCAACAGTAATATCCAGGTCAGCAGAAAGATCGTTACCGATCCGGTTAAATACCTCGTGGGGCTCTTCGTCAAGAATGAACACGAGGTTGCCAGGGGTCTGGTCGGGGTTCTGGTCAGCCTCGCCTTCCAGCACGATGCGCTCCCCTTGGCGCGAGCCACGAGGAATGTAGATCTCTAGAGGCTTCGTCTCCAGGACGGTCCGCTTGCCTTTGCACTTCTTGCATCGATCCTTCTCTTTGAAGTAGTTGCCAGAGCCTTGACACCTATCACATACGGCTGATTCACGAGTGACCAGGCCAGGGCCGACTTGTCGGAAAGCCTCTACCATACCATGTCCCTTGCAGCGATCACATTGTTGGGGCTTCACCTTCTCTTTGCCGCCAGTCCCCTTGCAAGTCCCGCAGATGACGTTCTTGTTGGCTGCGAATTTGACAGTCTTGCCCTTGTAGAGATCTTCTAGGCTGACGGAGTACTTGGATTCCTCGTCAGCGCCGCGCCTAGGCCTTCTAGGTCCTGCTCCGGGGCCTCCCATGCCACCGCCTACTCCCATGCCAAACATCTGAGCGAGTATATCATTGATATCTACTTCTTCACCCATACCTCCTCCCCTTGATGGGTCGAAGGCTGCCATGCCATGCTTGTCGTATAAGGCACGCTTTTCCTCATCTCGAAGAATCTCGTAGGCTTGAGTAACCGACTTGAACTTGGCTTCAGACTCTACTCGTTGGTCTTCGGGGACTTTATCGGGGTGATGTTGGAGTGCGAGCTGGAATATGCCAATTCAATCAGTATGTTTCGCGCGAAGTCAAGGTAGACGCGGGGGTTCCTCACCTTTCGATAAGCCTTCTTTATGTCATTTTGGCTTGCAGTCTTGTCAACGCCGAGAAGTTCTGGAGTTGTTGAGTCAGCAATCAAATTCTGCGGATATAAAGTCGCGATACAAATAAACGGATAACTTACCGTACAAGTCGATATCGTCGCTACCGGCACCCGGACCAGGTGACGCCATTGTGAAAAGTAGTAACAAGAATGAAGGAGATAGCCTTGTGTTTCTTTGCAGAGATTATGGCTGTAGAGGTAAAGTGGGTTGGTTCTTGAAGTAGGAAAATATTTGGCGGGGCAGTTTTTTAGACCTTGGGACTTAGGACCTTGGGATCTTGGACCCTTTGGATAACGACACTAGAAGTGGATGCGCAAATGGTGAATCTTAGATAACCTTGATACGCAGTGAATTATCCTCCTTGACTAGGAGGTAGCTTGGAAGAATTTCTAAATTTTCCCAAGAAACCTCAAATTCAACAAGTTCTTGTTCCGAGGAAAGAAATTTACAAGGCTGTCCGGCTTGTTGTAGACTGCAGGTACATGCAAGCCTACATGTATATCGACTTTTACCTTTCGTTACCTTACCCCCACATCCTGTTAGGCTAGGTACAGGACTACGTAATTTCTAAGCGCCCTGGAATATTTGCATATAGGTACCTGATGTACCTAATGCCTGCTTTAAAAGGTATACCGTTCATAATGCATTAGTAATTAAGATCCCTAGTTACTTCATAAATTACTTAAGTACCTAACCTAAACTTCGCATAAAAGTAAAAATAGGCGCAAATTCCCTAGTCATATTCCAATGATTGGGAAACAATATCAATATATCCATTCTCAACGGTTCATCAGCTAGTCATTACCAAAAGCTGCACGATTTTGAAACTTTGCGCCTCTATCGCGTCCCGCTAATAAAGTCCAACGAATCAAAGACCGCCGATAATATAATGCCTACCCACTAAGTTAGAACGGAGCTAAATTTTAAATAGAAAAGACCGAACAGGCCTCAGTATGATAAGACTTGATAAAGGAGTTGACTTTCAGCTTGTATTAGATAATCCATTCTCTTTTATCACCCCCTTCTAATCCTTCAGTCGATCACTTTACTTTTTTACGTTGGAGTCATACAACTCAGCAGTAATAGGGCTTCCCCGAATGTGATGACTACTATCTCGTGCATTGTGAATTTCTCAGCGTCGAAAGTGATATTTTTGGCCTTCAGTTACCCATAATCTAGAGTGTGTGAATATAGAGACTACAGTTCCTGGTAACTAGCTATGTTCTAAATCTCATCGATAAGTTTCTTAGCTGAAAAGTTCAACTACGAGGAGATGTTCCCATGGAACTTACTATGTAGCTGGCCTATATAATATAATACAATACTAGCTCGGTATTTATCCATGACTTGAGATGATAGGAATAGTATATGTTGAAGAACCCCCTTTTTGTAGATGTAATGTGCCGAATATACTCTCGAGGGCTGCATGAAGGAAGAAGAAGCACGAGCTTTCGGAAAAATCCACGCTCTTCTCGTGCAGTAGGACCAGTGCGTATGTTTATGAACCTAGCTGCTGACGTAGTTATGATGCATCCAACTGATCTGGCGATGATTTGTTCGATGAGTCTGTATTAAGCCTCGCAGTGAACGGTTATCCATGTATGCTATATTACTTTTCACGCATCTTCCTCGGATAGCGGACCCGGTCTTGTACATCTTTTATATCCGACCTCCTAATCGTAAGTCTATCCTACTGACTTTCTCCTTTCACTCATGCTTTCCTCGAACTCCACTCCGCAGTCTACACGATGCAGTCTTCAGTCCCATCTCCTCTAGATTGGTTCCATTCAAGAGAGGGTATGACTCTAGGCCAGGCTGCTTCTCGAGCAGGCGTTGCCAATGTGGTTCTTAATTTCACAGAATTTGATTTCACAAAGGCCTTCAACTTCATCAAGGAGAAGCTCAGCCCTGAGTTTATGCAAGAGTATTGGCTTGTTTCGGTGGCTGATGCGTCCAGGGGCTGCTACATCAGTTGTCGCAAAGTTTCCATATGTTGGTTCTCTATTAAGTTCCTTGATATGCTGTGGTGCTTGCTTTGTACGTGAATTACCTGTATAGTTGGGTCCCTGCTATCCCTACTACCGGCTAACAGACGAGCGACTAGTTAGTAGGACTGCTGGACCTTCCCCCTGGTACCATTGTAAGTAACTCGCAATCTTGTAGTATATCCTTGATCACTAGAGTGATTATTAACCCGGCCCGCCGCAGTGCTTGACGGACTTGACGTGACCAAGCCTAACGGTACCGCCGATGGCACGATTGACGTTGTCGCTCTCAATCGTAATATCTTCGAAAAACCGAAGAATGCCGATATCATCATGCACCAGGAACTCGACGAATTCTTCCCCATGAAAATCGCGATGCCGGAGAACATCACCCTAACACCATTGACTGGACATTCCAAGCGTTCAGTAACAGCCCATCGTTGCCCTATTTTTCAGTTCACAGACTAATAGTCTAAGGCAGGCCGCAGATGATCTTTACCGACCACGAATTAGAATCAAGAGATCGCCTAAGGATTTTTAGTAATGGATTTAGAAAATATGAATCATACGAAAGTAGTTGGGGAGAAATACTGCTGATATTTTTGAGATAATAAATTTGTTTTTGGTAGTTGGACTCTCTGTTACGGGTATGAAGGGGCCGGTTCGGGATGTCTACTTTCTGTCAGCAATTTCCTACATATAATCGATTCATCTCTTGGGTTGGACATGGATAGTCAGTCGTGTTTTGTATGGAGGTATGAAAGCTCCAAGCACTGGGATGACTTCACATATCTATTATGCCTCTGCAATTCTCTTGGTAAATTTCCCTCATATCCCTTTAAGTATTCATTAGGTAGTCGCTCATTACTTCCAGACATCCATCTTCTCTTAAATTTCAATATCTCAATGGTTGTGGTATAATATGTGCCATAGATGCATTATATTAAACGAATCTAGACGTTTCGCCAGCTACCTGCTTTTCCCAATAAGCCTCCGCCCCAATCTAGACCAAATATGCATGCTGTTGGTAACAGTCTGGTATCATACAACCGATAAGATCTATGTTATCCCCAAAAGATTCCGTTCCCCAGGTCTAAAATTTTTATACTATTGTTGCAAGGAGAGATGAGGGTGTACAATATGTTAGAAAGAAGAATAAAGGGGGCCAGTCTCCGCAGGGGTTTCCTAGAACCTAGAAATATCCCGCCCGAATATCCACGACATGGCCCAGTAGAACGGGACTGTGATCTTATTCCTAACGCTCATGCTTCGCGTCAGGTACGCGGTACGCCATAGGACCCAGGCCATCCAGCCCTTCAGCTCATCGGCGCTGCTTTGGTGAATAGCTGTCCAGCTGCCAAGGTAGGTCATGGTACCCCAATTACGGAACTTGAAAGGTTTTTGGTCCACGTCGCCCTTGTTCAGCCTCCTCGCGAGATGCGCTGCTTGCTGGCTAGCAACTTGCGCCGTAGCGGGTAGACTCATCCCCGAGATCACTGTACAATCGCCGACACCGTAAACATCAGGTAGCAGTGCGGATTTTTGCCCCTGAGCAGGAACCGACTCCGATGTGGCAGCTTGTGGAATCATATGCACGCGGAGGTTTGCGTCTGTGATGATGCCGCCGGTCTTCGCATCCTTTTGTAGCTGCATATCAGTATCTGAACCCGGCATTTTAAAGACTTTGCTCTCCATTTTCTGGATAAGTGGGTTCTGCATCAGTCCTGTGCTCCATACCACAATGCCAGCACCGATCTCCTTTTCGCCGCACTCCTTGATCTTTAGTTTCAGACAACCCTCACAGTCCTCGTCAGGCCGGACGCGTGTTAGGTGGTGTTCTGTCTTCACTTTGATACCCTCACGGTTGAACCGGTCCATAGCATAGTCGGCTAGGGTCTTGTCGAACATCGGGAGCACCTTTGGTGCCACATCGTACACAGTAATGCTGACGAATTTCATTAGATCAGGGTAGGTGTTTGTCAGGTCGTCTCGTATTAAGTCGTGTAGCTCGGCGGCATACTCTATGCCGGTTGGACCGCCTCCTACAATCGCGAAATGAAGTAGCTTCTTCCGGTCTTCGTCGGATGTAATTGGGAGCGCCGCCTTTTCGAAGTTCTGCAGCACCTTCATCCGGATTTTCCTAGCGTCGCCAATATCCCGTAAGAAATTAGCGTGCTCTCGCACACCCTCAATGCCGAACGTCTGACTGTACGAACCGACGGCAATGACTAGTTTGTCATACTCGACGTCGAACAGGGCCCCTTTATCGGCGCTATCAGGACGGTGCTTGATAGCCAACCGGGTTCTTGAGGCTATATCGTCAGACGTATTGGCTTCTACGCGAATAACTTTACGCGCAAAGTCAATATCGTCGGCCCACCCCTGGTGAAAGTGATCTAGACCGAGTCTCCTGACAGGTTCTGTGACGGCACGGAATTCGAGAGTGCCAACCGCAGTACCTGCTAGTAAAGGGGTAAAGACGAAGTATGAACGAGGAGATATCATGATACGCTCATATTTCTTAGGGTCGAGGCTGCGAGCGAAGCCATAGCCAGCCCATCCAGAACCCAGGATCACCACTCGCTCCTTTTTACGGCCATTTTGGGTGGTCGTACTGGCCTGCCGTAAACCGCGGGGAATGTATTGTAGATGATGGTGATCGATTCCAGGAGGGTTCGGTAACGCAACTGAGCTTCTGGTCAGCAAACGATGACTTGCCCTAACGGTATTACTCATTGAAGGTGTCGTTGCCATGATGGGTCAACCATACACAAGATAGCAGAGAATTGTTCTAGGTCAAGTTTGGACTCGATCACCTCGACAACTTCGATACCTCCTATAAACCACCTTTGTTGATGAAAACATGCTGAAATATAAAGAATGTAAAAATGACGTTTTGGTGACGAAAATAACACGGGCCGATGTAATCCACTTTGCGTCTTTTCTGAGTCCTCACCGACAGCGCCAGCTTACTGAGGGTGAGGCTAAAAAAGCGGCCCTGACTCACCATCTATTCTAATTTAATATCCCGGTTGCCCGGGCTTATTAAGGCTAGTACTTGCATTAACCGACGAAGCCGGGCTGGCCGGTCGCGCGGTTTACCCCTTTCCGGGATTTTTTTGGGCTTCGGGGATTAAGTGGGTCTCTCTGTTCCGAATGGCCCATATTAAAAATAAAGGTGAAGAAGCTCATTCCCACCTTAAAATCTTTCGGTGCACTTGATCTATACTTTTTTTTGCCTATCCAATTGGAATCGCTGTTGTAATCAGACGTGTCAATTCCTTCCCATTATCTTGCTATTAAGTATTTTATTATTGAGAAGCTATCATATAAATCTATCTCACACATAATTCCTACATTAATCATTTGGTTTTACCTACTACTCCGTGTTCACCACGTAGATTTCCTGTCAAGATTCTAAACGACACGGCTGGAATACAGGATACTTCCAACACCTACGTATAATCACAAGCTCATTTCCATATTTTCTAGGTCCACCTCGTGATAGCTTGAGCACAAGCCAAGGATTGGTGGCGTCGACGGAATTCTAGCCGTCACGAAGATAATCAGTATTCGGAGTAAAGTTTCGGCGACATGACTTTAGTTACGTGCTCAGTATATAACTCCGAAATAGGAGATTACCATTTGAACCGCGACAATTCTTTAACTTGCCAATAGTACGAATACACCAACAGCCTAACAGATAGGCGAGATATCTCGTGGCTTGAGTAAGGCATAGTTACGGGCTGAAGATAATCCTCACGCGGCAAATGAGCCTTCTTCTGTGTGCTCCTACGACTGTCTCCCCCGCATTCATGCAGGTTGGAGTCCGTCCTGTCTCCGTTGACGTTCCAACATGTATTCTATCCCTACATCTCCATGAAATATATATAGTCTTTTACCTATAGGCAATATAATTATATTAATCCAGGCCCATTAGATTACTCACTCCCATTCCAACCATGGAAGACCAAGTAGACGTACTCATATGTGGTGGCGGTTCCGCCGGTCTATGTGCCGGAGTCTGGCTCGCCCGCTGCGGTATCCGTTTCCGAATCCTAGAACAACGGGACGGGCCGCTTAAAAGAGGACAAGCCGATGGAGTTCAGTGCCGAACGACGGAGATATTCGAGAGCTTCGGACTTTCCGATACGCTCCTCAATGAAGCTTACCATGCCTCCGAGCTGACATTCTGGGCTCCGGAAGACGATGGTACCGAAATCAGGCGCACGCACTATGCTGCCGATAGGTTGCCCGGTGTAAGCCATCTACCGCACGTCCTCCTCGGTCAGGCTAGGATGAACGAATTGCTCACGAACGAGATGGAGAGTACGGTAGGAAGGTCTTGTGTCGAGTATGGTTGCGAGGTCTTGAGCGTAGAGGTTGATAGCGAAAATGCGCGGGATCCCGACGCATATTGTGTTACTGTGGTAGTGTTGAAAGATGGGATAGAACGGAAATGCCGTACGAAATATGTTCTTGTAAGACATCATCCCTTTCTATTATTCAGGCAATTGCGTTATTGCCATTTCTTATAGCCCCTAACGCACACACCAGGGCAGTGACGGAGCTCACAGCGCTATCCGGAAATCGCTTGGCTTTAAGATGGTCGGCGATACGACCGATAGCGTCTGGGGAGTGATGGATATCTATCCCCGGACCAATTTCCCCGACATCCGCAAGAAAGCTATGATTCAGTCGGGAGCAGGTAACACGATCATCATACCCCGAGAGGGAGATCTACAAGCTCGCTTCTACATAGAGCTGAAGGGTGCAATTGCAAAAGACGTCACGCTAGAAGAGCTTCATGAAAAGCTCCGACTAATTCTTTATCCGTACGATCTAGAAGTAGCTGAAACAGCATGGTGGTCTGCCTACTCTATTGGCCAACGCCTTGCCGACAATTTCCACAAAGACTACCGCGTCTTCCTAAGCGGCGATGCCTGCCACACTCACTCTCCCAAAGCAGGACAGGGGATGAACGTCAGTTTACAAGATGGCTATAACATCGGTTGGAAGTTAGCGGCCGTCATCCGAGGACAAGCTACTCCAGAGTTACTTGAGACGTATGTTTCAGAGCGGCAGAAGACTGCTGCGGAACTGATCGAGTTTGATCGAACCTGGACCAAACTCTTCTCATCTTCATATCGTAAGGAGCACGGCATCACACCAGAGCAGTTCCACGATAACGTCCTCTTGTCTGCTCGGTACACTGCGGGCGAGGCTGTCAATTACAACGACTCTATAATAGTTTCTGCGAAGGCTAGTGAAGCTTCCTTGGCCACTGGCTTAACCGTCGGGATGAGACTCCCGAGTATTTCAGTAATCCGCTTCTCCGATGCTCGCGTAATGCAACTGGTCCGATTCTTACCGGCCCAATCCTGGTGGCATATCTTAGTATTTCCCGGCGATATACGCGATTCTCAGACTTTGGCGCGATTGCAGAATGTTCGTATATGCCCCTATTCAACACCATCATTGATCGGTAAGGAGAGTACTCACTAGTGTGTATAGTTTTCATCCGGCCTACAGAAGATTGTCGATGCCTTCACGCCGCCAGACGTTGACCGTGATGCAGTCATCAATCCTCTACTCCTATTCTCGTCAGGACGCACAGAAATTGAACCAGACCAGATCCCTGCTGTTTTTACACCCATCGTAAGCAAATGGAAGATGAAGTGTAAGCGAACAACGTCCTCTATATTTAAAGACCAAACTACTGAATTATGACATATACATAGCTCTCACTAAAGTCTTCTCCGACGATGATGGATATAATTCGCCATCCGGTCACGCGTATGAAACTTATGGGATAGATCCTAAGCGAGGCACGGTCATCGTTGTCCGGCCAGATCACTGTAAGCAATTATTCCCATCTATTCGATTTTATTATAAGTGCTTATTCTAGACTACCTAGATATATCCAAGATTTGCTCATTAGAAAGCGTCGACTCCATAATGTCATTTTTCGACAGGTTTATGAAACGAAAAGTAGTTTGACTTAGAAAAACACCTATGTCCATACTTCATCAAAAACCTCCTCGACCCTTCCCTAGGCCCGTGTATGATTGCATACATAGGGCCTTCAGTTGTAGTAGGTGTGGTGTCTTATATAGCTGGATGTCTAGTATGAATAGATTGTATGCAGCCCTGTGGTTAACCAGAGCAGTCATAGCCCCTGCTAGGGTAGACAAAGGAGGCCTTCTAAGAATTGAGCAATTGATCCGCTATCTGGAGCAAGCCTGTTGAATCCAGACGTGCCTTGCTTCCAGATGACCTCTTGCTAGTGTCTGATATCTTCTTCTTCTTTGTTTTGATCCCCCTCTGACGTAGACCCTTTTTCTTCTCTGTCGTCTTCTGACAAGTTCCAAATCCTTTTAACCATCTCCTCGAGCATCCTAGCGCCCTCAGGCCACTCCTTGAGCAGTTTTACTTCTTCATCCATCAGTTCTAGCTCATGTAATACAAAATCTCGGTTGTTTTTCAAAATCCAATGCTTCATATTGTGTCTAAACTCAAAGCCTCCCAGAGATTCAGGCTTGGTATGGTCAGCTCTATGCTTGATCATTACGTTTACTGTTTTATGGATAACCAATCCACACGGCTCGTAGTTCATTGCTTTCTGTGTCTTTTTCTCGTTAGATTTTCTTTGTTCCGAGTTTTCCTGTTCCGAGATTGTTTGCTCTGGCTGCCGTAATCGTGGATGCTTTGCCATTTTTCTAAGTAACTGTCTTCTGTTCCCTTTGAAAAAGAGTCGCAAGGTTAGGTAGTTGGGCAAATACCATAAACAGGATGATTTGCTAACATTCCCTGGCATATTTTAGTAGAAATTCGCCCCCAAAAAGCATCCTATTAGGTGCTACACACCTTTGGAAACCATTTGGTTTGATAAGCCGATTTCTGCCTTTTTCCATGGCAAGGTTGCCAGTCTTCGTATCCCTTGAGTTTTCTTTTCAGGGATAAATATTCCTTCCAAAATAGTGTGGTCAAACCGAGCGTTAGAAGCCTTTTTGATCTTTGCAATCATCCAAAATAAGGATATTGTAGAGAGCCCAGCGTCCTCATTGCCTCCTACATCGTTATGGCTTCCTAGAAACGCACATTGTTGTACATTTTGGTTATTAACCGTATCACCTTCATAGGTCCTTCCGTATTCCCATACTACCAGCCGAAAAACCCATCTTTTCTCATGAAGGGATATGGCAACAAACGCATTTTTGACCTTCTTTGGTACTATCGTTTACCTTTTCGTCTCTAGGTGACTTGTCAGTCATTAAAATCGTTCAGGTTCAACCCCTAATGGCGATATTGGCTCTTCTCCCACCGCTCAAACAACCTTGAAACCTTTTAGAAGTATCTGTAATCTAGCCTTATTGCGTTATTTAGAGGTATCCAATCCCAGCCTTGCCTCATCTCTTCTTCCGGGAATACTACCTAGGTACCAAGACAAAACACTTCAAAGGATTATTTCATAATATTCTTGCCATCCACGGAACAGTAAATTATATTCCGTACGGTATATACTGTAGACATCTATCCATCTATCAACACGTAGTCCAAGCGGACTAATCACCCCTTTTTATTTTCATGAATCCCTAACCCCTGAACTCCTCAACGCGACATACCAAAATACAATCAGCAAACCAACCACGCCTAAGAATTAACCTCCGCAAACCACGTCCTCAGCAGTCCCGCCAGGGCGCCAGGGAGATCTTCGAGGTTATGCACAATGAGATAGTACTGGAACGGGAACGTGTCGAGGTAGTACTCGGTGCGGATCTCGTCGTTACCCATGAACCGAACCTTCTTGAGATTGACCACGCTCTGCTTGTCTTTGTCTTTACCAGATGCGGTGTCGTCCATGATGATAAACACAATCATGATGCGCTCCTCCATAGCCTCGCGCAGTAGCACACGGATGTGCTCGTGAGCCGCTGACGGTGTTAGTCCGTCCGATAGGATGAGCGCTAGTTGCCACAGGTCCTCGGAGCCGCGGCTAGTGCTTTGGAGGCGTGCGAGCCGGAAGCGCTCGATTGTCTGCTTGATAAGTAGTTCGATGTTTGTGTAGTCTTGCTGGAACGTGAACTTCTGCAGCACCTTAGCGCCGGCATCGTGAGAGGCAAACGGTTCTGTGAACTCGTGAGCCATGAAAGTATTTGCGCCGAAGCCTAGAACGCCGATCTGGCCCACTTCTAGCATCGTAAGAGCCCGTGAGACCATAACAAGGGACTCGAGCGCTAATTCGCCGGAGCTGGACTCGCCCATACTCTTGCTGTCGTCGACACAGAGCAGGATCTGATAAGAGCGTTTGGTCGGGATGGCTCTGCGCATCCAAATCTTGTCTCTCTTGTAGCTAGAAGCGATGTAAGGAATGATACGCTTGATATTAAGACGCTTTCCAGTTCGGTAAGATCCAGACAACTTTGTCGATTGAGACGGAGTTAGAATGAGACGCAATTGAGAAGTTAAAGATAGCGACAGCGGGTGAGTTTTGCTTTGGAATGAGGTCCATTGCTGCATGGTCTCGTCAAAGTCTCTTAGATCCAAGTTTGGTTCCGATAGATGAGTTATCGACAACTGCGTAGAAGTTTCCTCGATTTCTTCCTCCACCTCTTCTAAAGGCTCTTCTCCGTTTGTTGGAGGTGTCGTATCTCGATTATAAGTACCTTGGTGAGTTGATACTCCACTGGGTCTTTCGTCCTTCTGCGTATCTTGCTGGTCTTGCTGGTCCTGAGGCTCTGAAATATCCATCTTATCCGCATCCGCATCATTCGTCTCGATCTCATCTTCAGGAATAATTTGGCTATTTGCAGCTTGCTCGTCCTCGTCAATTGCCATCGATTCATCGATCTGCTGTTTTTGCTCTTCATTTGAGGTGCCCATTGCCTGAGTATCTGCAGCAGACTCGTCGTTTTGGATGTGTTGGAACTCCCGAATCGTTGACTCCGGTTCGGCATTTGTCGATTGTTCTTGTGGCTCATGTTCCTGAGCTTCTTTGATATCTTGCTGTTGCCTGTGCCACTTCTCTAGAGCATCCCCCAGCGCCTTGAAAGGCTGACGAGTTGATGAATCTTTAGTATCATCGAGCTCTGTCTGAGAAGGTTGCTCTTGAGTTTTCGAGACGCTGCCCTTTTTACCAGCTGATGCGTCTTGGTCGGCTGCATTCTCGCCCATTTCTCCATCTTCTCTCTGGGCAGCATTGCTTTCGACATTATCAGCCTCTTCGGTCTGGTTTGGATCCAGGTCTTGTCCACCGCCCTTCACGTCACTTGGTGCAGCGTCCTCATTGGCTGCATTAGCTTCGTCATTAGATGGCAACTGAGCCATTTCCTGTTCCTCTGTTTGGGTATCCGGCTCCTCTGCTTGTTCGTCTTCTTGGATCTTGGCCTCTTCATCCTGGTCCGTATTCTCGTCTATTTCTTCATTATCATTACCGGCGTCTGGAGGCGCCATCTCCATCTCCACATCCTCGTTAGTTTCGCTTTCCTCGTCGCTCATCTGCTTGTCTTTCTGCTCTTCCTGGTCCACGTCTGAGAGCTTGTCTAGATCATCGTCACTTATTGAGGACATCGAATCGTTATCATTCCCATCGATGTTCATGTCGTCAGGTAACGCCAAGGTGTCTTGCTCTTGGACGTTTTGGTCCTGCATATTCGCTTCATCCTGTTGCTGGACATCTTCGTCCTCTTCCGCGGCAGCATTCTCATCAGGATTTTCATCGCCTTGGCTGCCATCTTCTTCTTCCTCGACTTCCTGGGTATCGGGCTGTGCATCGGCAGCGACTTGTTCATCCTTCTTCTTCTGTCCTTTCGCGTTTTCTCCTTGCTGATCCTTCTCTGCATCATCCTCATTCTCCCCATCCCACATCTTCTCGTCGACGGCAGAGGGATCTAGGTCATCTACTTCGCCGGCTTCCTCATCCATTTCATCACCGCTTTCATCTTCATCACCAGAGTTAGACCCCTTTTCATCGTCGTCACCGCCGTCTACACTTTCGACGTCGCCTTGGAGTTCTTGGTCGGCCATATCAACAGCATCCTTTTCATCTTCCATCTCCTGTTTAGATTCTTGATTTTTCTCTTGTGCCAATTCGGACAGGTCTTCGTCGGGCTGAATATCCTTGCTGATATCCTCAGCGCCCTCACCTTCTCCGAGACCTGTGCCGCTTTCAAGCTCACCAGTCTCTCCAGACTTTTCCTCCGACTTCTCTTGAGGAGTGCAGAAACCTTGGGAAGCAAGCTGAGTAAAACTCTTGCTTAATTTGTAGCCAAGCTTGCAGGTGTTTCTATGGACACGCGCGAATGACCCGATCGTCTGGCTGCAAGTAACTTGATATTGGTCTACGATCGGTGCCACGACCGCCATGAGGGCTGTTGAGATTTGGTTAACGGAGGAGTCAGCCAAATTGACCTGGGCGAAAAGTGTTAGAAGCTCTGTTATGCTTCTTTCAACCTTATCTATACGTAGAACTTTCAAGGAATCAGCCATAACCTCGCCATACTTTATCAACCACCCAGCTTCCTCTTGCGAAGCAGGCAACTTGATCATTGTCTTATTGAGCTGCTCAATGGTGACAAGAATGCTATCGCAAAGGTTCTTAGAGGCATCAAGAATGACTTCGATCTGTTTGGTCTCCAGAATCGAGGTGGACATCGACTGCTCATCCACAGCAGTCCATAGCTTGATTTGCTCTAGTAGGAATGTTAATGCCGGCCATCGTCGGCAGCCGTCATCTAACTCGTTCTGGAATTGATTAAGCGATGAACGGATCTTTGCTTCTAATTGGGACCTCTCAAGTGAGGTAAGATTTTCAGGTAATATGGGAAGTGATTTCCATTCGGAAGACCAATTAGTAAATTCAGCCAACCTGCCATCAAGCTGCCGGAGAAGCTCCTTATGGTCCAAGTTTCCGAACTTTGCGTGTAACTCGATAAGATGTCTCCCCACTTTGATAATTTGTACAAGCCAAGCACAGAGACTCTCGTAATTAGCAGATAGCAACCCGGCTTTGATTTTATCGCCTCCCTGCAAAGTGCTAACGGAGCGGATATACTTCGAAGAGGAGGCCAGTGCGCCATGGTGCTTCAGTGCTTTTGCTAACCCACGTCTTTGATTGAGCGCGACGTGAAGTATACCTTCAAGGAACCCAATGCTCCTGTCAACTTCTGCTGTAGTCAGGTCGTCCGAGTGTTCATTGTATGCGCGTCGGACCCGAGGTGCGAGGTCAAGCATCTTGTGGAAGTAGTAATCAGTGCTCTTGAATTCCTCGAAGGCCTGAGAAGCAAGTGTGTCTGACGTAGCAAGTACTATAGAAAGCGCGTCTTGTTGGGAGAGGACATCAGTACTGAGATTATACTGGATTCCCATTTGCCTAGCTTCCTTGAGAATCTCTGCAAACAATTTCCGTTTACGCGACTTCAAATGCTTAACCAGTGTCTTGTTCTCTTCAGTGAGAATGCTAGGTGTCTCCTTGCGAAGCTCAGCGGCCGATTCCTCAAGATTAGACAGGAAAGAGTTAATAGCTTCGCCAGCATCCAAAGCAGATTCTGGAATACGGCTCAGTCTACTCATAATGTCTGTTGTCCTCTGGGTATTCGCTAATCTCCGGTACTCATCTCTCCAGCTAGGAATACCTTCAGAGCACAGCTTAATTGCAGACTTGTCGATCGGCATGATTTCCGTTCTAATCTCAGTTGTGGCGGCCTCATTAAGTACTTCGTCTGGTAGACCACCATCAATAATCGGCTTCATAGGTTGGCCGAGGATTTCTCTGAACTTCTTCACAATCCTAAAAAGTTTATGGTGTGACTTCCGTGCGCTTTCTCGCAGTGCAACGATATTAGTATCCTTCCAGCTCGCCAAAAGGAGAACGTCTTTCATCTGCTTCTCGAGAGGACTCCTACCGGTTCGTATCAAGTCGTCTACTGCCTTCTTATACCGAGAGTAGAAGCTAATAAAATTATGGAGGCCTTCTTGAATGACTGACATGGACGGGTAATCCGGAGTGATCAGCTCGACTTGTTTGCAAAGTTGCTTAAGGAGGCCGAGGCGACTAGCGAACTGTCCTACAGGCGCCGAGGAGAAATACGTTTCTAGTTCCTTCAACAGACCAGAGACGTGTTGTGAAAGATCTTCTCCATCCTGGACTAGAGTTAATGGCGCAGCGATGATGGCTTGGTAAGCGATGAACCACCAAGAGGTAGCATCCTCTTCGCTCTTCTTAACTTCCATGTCAAACAGCTTTCCCCATGTTGAGAGTTCCAGGCGGCGCCAACTAACAAGTAAGTCTGTTAGTCTGTTGTATAATGGTAGCACACCATAAGTTTTGCTTGCCCAGCCGCCAAACTGCCACTCGTATACGAAGGCATGCAGCTGCTCAACTTTCGGTATCGTGCTAGCGAGAGGGTCCGAATGTCCAAGTTGGAGAATTTTATCGCAAGATAGCACAACATCGATCAATGGCTGCAGATGACCAATTTCATCAACTTGTCGAAGCTGCTGAAAGCGGACACGAATTTCATTCACCAAACCAACGAGCTTCCGTGTCTCGGCAAGGTTTCGGTCTGCGTAGAAATTGTATTCAGCTGAGCTAGCGCTAGAACCTATCTCTTGCAGCTTCTCATCTAGGGACAAGAGCACGACTGGAAGCAAATTCCGATCTTCTATCGAAGGATCAATGTCTGCTGAGATTTTTCGGGCAAAATTCTGGTTCAGACTAATTATGCTTTCGGCAGCTTCTCGAGGTGTGAGGAAAATTTCTTTATGCAATTGTGATAGTCTGATAGCCAGTGCTCGAGCATCACCGATTTTAGGGGCATCCCTCGGTTCAGATTCGTTGTCTTCATCGAAGCTCGGGAATAGTTCATCAAACGCTTCTTGCTCTGCTGCCTCTTCCTCGCTAAAACCGCCTCGATAACGATACCAACTTTTCTTCGATTCCTCAGCTTTCTTATCAGCTTCAAGCTTCTGGACCCATTGGTCGTATAATGAATGAATTGCCTGGAAGGTTCCCTGTTTGACTCTATCAAGTCCACCCAGGCCTTCTACAGCAACTACCATGCGGGTATAGCAGAGAAACTCCAAGCTTTGAGATGGGTTTGGTTCTATAACTGAGTCGTCTGGTTTCCCACCAAGGAGAGGAGCAAGCTCGAGTAATGTCTTGGATGGATGATTGCTGCTGGTAGCTTCCGGTCCTGCCTGTCGTCCCAAGTATAAGCCGATCTCGAGACAATGAATCATATTTATAACAGGAGATACTATGTCTTCGTATGCGCGGTATTTCTCATGTTTCAAGCGGTCTGCTATCCTTGATATATTTTCTCGAATAACATCGAGCTGTTGTGTTGCAGAACCTAAGCCCGAGCAATGCTGAAGAACGAGTACGCTAAGATCGGTTTTGAGAACCACCTTTAGCAGATTATTAAATTCCGTCTGAATATTGGCAAGTTGGTGATCCGCAGGGCGATACACAGCTTGGACCGAAGTGGGAGGAGGCCCGACTGCTGCAATTTCCTCTTCCAGGAGTTCGCATCGTAGATTCGTAGGCTGACCCGTCTGGAACTTTTCGAATTGTCGTATCAGTCCAAGTTCATAGTTCAAGGCCTGTAGGCGGTACTGGTAGCCTTCAAGCCCTAAGACCGATTTTAGCTGGGGATCATATGCCTTGTCGGGAACGAAGAGTTTGACCAAGGCCACGGAAAATTGAACCCAGGCATTTGCAAGATGAGCACGTCTTGTGTGTCTAGATCCACTTCTAGACGCAATTAGGAATGCAAGAGAGGGAACTAAATGACACTTGTCAATCTTAGAATACTTATCTTGACCAGTCAACATCACATTCGGAATAAACTGATCTAAGTTGAAGAACAGTTTGTTTTCTTGTCCTCCAATTGCAAAGAAATTAGATACGTCCAATGCTTCGGGCGTACTTAGAGTCGAGGTGAATTCGACAACCAGAGCAGGGTTATAGATGGCCAGCACATCCGCCATAAGGTGCCAGAGCACTTCACTGAGCTTTCCGAGACGGTCAGCAGTAAGCGCTTCCGCCTCCGTACAGACATATTTTGCTAAGATTGGCAGTTCTGCTTCCAGTGAAGCCAAAGAACCAAGACCGGCGGAGTCGACGGTCTCAAGCTTTGATAAGATTCGAGCCGATAACACATCATCCCAGTGCTGCTGCTCATTATTATCGCTAGCGAGGCTTTCAATTGACAACATAAGCTTTGATGTAGTAGAAGTACTGGCGGTGCGCATTTGGGTGACAAGAGGGAGGCTAGATAATAAAATCATATCCCCTGAAGTTTGCGGGAGGTCTGTCCGACATGACATGCTATCGAGTAGAGTGATCTGCCTCATGGTTTCGAATTCAGCAGCCATAAATGGAGACGTTACTGTACTGTTGTCGCCTAGTTTATTAACCAATTGGTCAATTTCAGTCGTTAGTGTTCCCAAGAGTTCTTCCACCTTTGGTTGACCCAGCCTGATGAGTTGGTATACTTTAACAAAAGATTCCATTATGTTAGCAAGATCCGGCAATTTAGTTGTAGACTTCCATTTAACTGAGTCAAATTGCGCGGCTAGTCGTTCCATGCGGCGGATGTTGTCCAGAAGTAATTCGTCCTTGATCGGAATAGGTCGCAATCCCTCCCAGAGAATTTCCATACTCAAGCCTGTAGACAGAGTAAACCCAGAAACGAAACAATCGTTTATCATCTTAAGGATAAATGAGGCCAGTTCACGTATCCTGTTATCCGCACCATGGGAGATGTAACCAGACAGTATATCGGAGAAGAGGCTCAGATAAGCTTGGAACCCTGCTTCAGTAAAGCGTGGTGCAGTAAGAAACTTGACTGCTATCCACCAATTGTTCATAATATCCCGACAGAAGTACGCCCGATCCTAATACCATTAGTGGATATAGAATTAACAATTTACCAGATCAATGCTTACTCTCCAGGAATTGGTATTATACATATTAGCATGCATAAAACTGTAAAGGCCATTGAGGACGTTATTAAGGAACTTGTATGCTCCCACAGTCGAATCCTTTGACGCAGCGGCAACACTATCAGCAATACATGACCTCTGAAGACGATTCAATTCGGACACCCTGAAGCCCCTGTCGTTGGGGTTCTCTGAAGACAGTCGCCTCCTAGCTTCGGCAATGTCCACAAAGCGGTCATAACATGCTGCTAGCCAGAATGGAAGCTGGGGAAATTCACCTTGAAGGCATGGAACAATCGTTGAATTTTGCAGCGGGTAGAGTGGCTAAGAACGAGTTAATAAAATCAGTAGATCGAGGTGGAAAAGGGAGACTTACCTGCATATCTTCAAAGCTAGGAGCGATAGTTTTAGCCAACGGGGCATAAAATTGACAAATCGTAGTTAGAATATCAACCATGACTTCCGAATTAAGAAACGAGCCTATCGTCTGCTTGGCGCCATAAAGGTCCAACTGCGCACCTCTAAAACGACGTTCCGCAACCTCTCTTCGTTGTAACAGTGGCATCGCCCGCGGCTGCCAATCGAACGGCGTATATTTTTTCAATAGTGGCAAGTCGTCAAAGGATAGCGCATCTGTAGCTACATCGAATACAGACGATTTGTTTTCAATGTCGAAGGACAATGCCGCAGATTGCAATTCATATCTCTTCAGACTTGACTCTACCTCGGTGACACGACTCTTCCAGAAGGGCGCGGCTGAGTTGTGAGGTTCGATATAAATCTCGATAGCACGATTCCTCATTGCCCGTGATAGTTCTCCATAGCGAGGATCGACGGTCAAGAACACCCTAAAATCAGGATGAGGCTTTATAATCCTCGGTTCGCCATTTGGACCACAGTGTTCGTTGATAATCAAATTACCACCCGGTTCGAGTAAGGAGTTCAATCGATCAAGAACGGAGGCACTACAGAGATTCGCATTGTCAAGAACCAACCAATCCCCATTTTGAAGAGCCTTAACAATGATGCCGTCTAGCCATTCAAACTTGGGATTTGAAATACTTATAGAGCGCTGGAGAATCTCACGCACATTAGAGAGTGTTATTGCCAAGTCTGAATTTTCCGGAATTTGAGCTAAGAGATTTTGAATGCGGTCCAGCAGTGATTGAGGTACACCGGCCTGGCTCGTCAGAGAGCCAAGAACGTTTAATAAATCGACCGCCGACCCGAGTGTGCCTTCGACCAAAGTGCTCGCCGTCGAGACTTGTAAAGCCTCCCGCAGGTCTCGTAACGCGGCGTTAATATCGCGAATAGGATCAGATTGCTCAAAGCCACCAACAAGATCCATAGCATCTATATCGGCGTTCATCGGAAACGTGACAAGTGACTTCCCACACGAAGCAGCAACGTGCTGCAAGAGCATCGACTTTCCACATCCTGATGATCCGACGAGAATACACGGAATATTCTGGTTAATACATATTAGAAGAGATTCTATCTCCATGAGCCGGGGGACAACATCCATGCTGGGGAATTGTGACGGCTGTAGGAGCTTATTCCGCCGCACCAACGCAAGCCCAACTTGAAGTAAGGACGAATTCATGTTGTGGTATAATTGATGACCTTTTGGTGGCGCCTCGAAAGTTTCCGTAAAAAGCTTGTCTACCTCTAGTCTGTCCCTTTCTGTTCGGAAACGTTGTCGAATTGCAATATTTAAGAAGTCGTCGACCTTCCCAGTACTCAGTAAAGGATCCGAAGATGTAAGTAGGTGTAGCCATCGGAGGGTATCACGAAGGTTGAATTCCCACGGACTACCTTGGGACCCAAAAGCTTTCTCAACCAAGATGTGTGTCTCGAGATTGGATATGAAGTTAATCATTCTTCGAACAGTCTCAGGGGCCACCTTAGGGAAGTTGTGCTCAGCAATAAGCAGGAGATCCTCTTCGCTAAATACATCTGCATATACCACGATGAAACGGTTGACAAAGGAACTAGGTAATCCTTTTCTTCCTCCACCTTGGTGGTGTGGATTTTGAGCTGCAAAGAGGCGAAAATCAGGGTGCTTCTTGAAGACTTGGTCAAGTTCAGAGACGTAAACCTCTCCTCGATGATCAAGACACGCATTGAGACCCTCAAGAACGGATTGAGAGGCCAAATTCATCTCATCCAGAAGCACCCACTCTCCGTTCTGCATAGCGCGAAGAAACGGCGCATCTCTCCATGCGAAGTGACCAGCCTCGGCTCCCTCAACAGGAACATCGGTTCCGAATAAATCCATTAAGTCAGTTTGGTCAGAAAGATTGATTCTTGTTAAAGGCCGACCGCATGCTCGTGCAAGAGCGCTGACTAGTGTCGTTTTTCCTACACCAGGACTACCCTCCAAAAGAATAGGTTTTTGGACTTGAAGGGCACGAATGATTCTCATTGCGTTGAGCTTTGTAGTAGGGGCATGTAAGGCGAACCCTGCTTCAAAATTCTCATTGGCTACACGTTCAATAGTAAAGTCGCCAATCCGCAGTTCTTCAGGTCTCACAGTAAGTTCAAGGGGTGCCCGATATATCGTAGTTGCATCGCAACCGAGAAGCTCACTCAATTTGTCCAGACATTTTTGTCGCTGCGTGTCCATACTCTTAGGGTCTATCGCGATCAAGGCAGACGGGTTCGCACCCAGGGTATCAATAAAAACTGTTGCCGCTCCGTGGACTACAGACGCTTCTGCATTTAGAGTAGTGCTCTCGTTAACGAATTTGACCCAAACCAGGATATCTCTTATTGAAAACGCAGTTGAAGCCGTAGATCGGAAATTCTGTCCAAACCAGTAAGAGAATTCAACGATGACCCTAGCAGCCGGCTGAAACGCAGGTTTAAGCTTCGAAGACACGATGTGCAGCACATCTTCGTTCCCTGACATAGGAGGCACCCATATTTCAGTAAATCGGTTCCTTAATGCTGGCGAAAGTTCTTTCTTGCCAAAATCACCACCAGGATTCATAGTTGCCAGGAACTGGAAGCCATCAGAAGCCTTGATAAACGAATCATCGATCCCCTTCTCGGCAAGGAGCAAGGTACGCTGAGGCTCGAGGACAGAGTTCAGTCTCTCCAGAACGGAATCATCCGCTAACGATATTTCGTCAAGAAGGAAAAATTGGCCATCTCGCATCGCATGGACCAGACTTCCATCTGCCCATTCGAAGAGAGCTTTGCTCTTGACTTCGTTATCAGAGATTCTTCGCTGCAAATCTACGGGTACCCTCGACAGGATAGATTTATCAAGAGTGTGGTACTTCTCTAGCAAGACTTCTACGCCACCTTCTACCATTTGGCCAAGTTCCCGTAGAACTGTGATGAGGTCTTGAGTCAACACATCTATAACAGCGCCCCGATTCCTGATTGGTCGTTGGGATCCAATGAGGTCGCCCGTTTCTGTGTTTTGGTGCGCATTGACTATGTGCAATTCCTTGCCAAGGGACTCGGCAAGGAGTTGGCAAACGGTAGTTTTACCACAACCAGTTTCTCCGACAAGTAGTACTGGCTCGTTGTTACGAAGCGCGCTTGCAACTAGTACATACAGACGGCGCATAGCGTGGGTCCAGACAACGCCCTGACCATTATTTGGAGGCTGCATTTTCAAATATGGCGATCTGTGGATATCATAGAGCTGTTCTTGGTCGATCTTGACTTTAAAAACTGTCTCAATGACTTTCTTAACAGCTATCCTCTCTTCTTCATTTCGGACACGTTCGGCAAGGAGCATAAATCCATTAGCCGCGATTTCCTCTCGAGTCTCGGCTCCTCTTAAAGCCCATCTAAATAGATCTCTTAATGTCGCAAAGCTATCCTTATTCTCAAATAGACGGCTCGTCTGTCGCAGTCTTGAGAGTTCCTTATATACGTTAACAATCCTCTTGCAATCAGAAGGCGCAGTGTATAAACTGCGCTTCTGTAGAATGATCTCGAGCTCGTCTTCAGGGATGTCATCGAAATGGAGTTCAAGGAATCTGTTCCGAAAAGCCCGTGAAAGCACTTTTCGGCCGCCATATAAGCCAGGCGGATTCTGAGTTGCGAACAACATGAAATTTTCATGCGGTCGGACAACTTCCTGTGTCTCAGGAATAAGCAGTTCGCGATTATCGTCAAGGAGACGATTTAGTGCCTCTAAAACATCGGTCGGCGCGAGATTAAGTTCATCGAGTACAATCCAGTGTCCCTGTCGGAGAGCTTGTACCAGCAACCCTTCTTGAAACCGTAACTTGCCTTCAGCGTCAGAGACATAGGTTCCGAGATACTCCTGGAGATCCGTATGCTCGTGATTATTGATTCGCACGAACTTGTTACCGCTAAAATTTGCAAGATACTCGATCATACTGGTCTTGCCTGCTGATGTAGGGCCCTGGATGAGAATTGGGAAGCGCCTGGTTGAAGTAGCTCTCACCAAGTTTAAGAGGTTGCGCTCGATGTAAGGCGTGATAATGTAGTCAGTTCGCTCAATAGGAGTTTCTTCTCCCCGAAGTAGCCAATACTGTCGGTCCTTATTCCTGTTCACAAACTTGACGTATTGTTTTCCATCATCAGGGTACCTTGGTGGCTGCGAGAGTAGTGACCTGGCGCCACCATATCTATCGAGGAGATGGTGGTGGATCAATGGCACGAGCGTCTCTTCGGACGCTCTATCCAACAATGTGAGGAAACCCATGGAGAACCCCTCATATAAAGCTCGTCGAAGACCATAAAACGGAGCGACATCATTCACATAACTCAAGACACGAGTCAGTGTTCGCAAACTGAAGTGAGGTACTTCATTAGCGCCGTCAACCAAACGTTTCTCCTCTGCACGCGTCTTGGTGTTCAGATATAATCTGGCAATATCATCGGCGGCCTGGTCATCTTTAACACTCTTCCCGCTCAGATAAGCCTTGATGATTGTCAGAAGGTCCTTTAGGTCCTTATCTGGGCTGCCGACGTAGAATTCCGTAAAGCGTGATCTCAGTCCAGGGGGAAGGTCACGCTTGCCAATATCTGTGGCTGGGTTCATGGCTCCGAATATACGGAAGTCCGGATGCGCTTTAACACGCTCTATATCTCCAGTTTCCGATAACAGGATTGACGGTTCATCATTAGGCCCAGAGGCAAGTAGATCAGCTATGCTCTCCAGAGTATCGGGTGATGCGAGGTTGATTTCATCCAGTAAAACCCAATCTCCGTTTCTTACCGCCTTGACAATATTACCCTCCACGAATGAAAAAGCAAAACTGCCTGAGCCTCCCGAGATTTGGATGTCGAACTGTTCCAGACTCCGACTAAACGCCTCCCAACGTGGCCTCAGGTCCAGTAACGACTGCAGCCTCGACTCCACTTTGCGTCTCTTGACAACAGGTTGCCCCTCGGAATCACCACCGTTAGAGGCATTGGCCTGGATCTGGAGTTGGCTCACAATCTTATTGAACATAGTCGGTGCTTCCCGCCACAGCTTCGATACCTTTGTCCATTGGCCTTTCGCAGCGCACTTGCCGATCTGTTCCAGATATTTCTGGTTCTTCGACGCGGAGATTCCCGTCGAAGCAAATAGGTCCTCGAACTCTTCTTTCAAGGGGATGGCAAGACTTCGGGCGTTCACCGGCTTAAAGCCGCCTAAGAGGTCCCCGACTTCGCTCTGCTGAGACAGATTCACGGCCACAAGCTTATGGCCAAGGGACTCAGCTAATTGCTGGATAACAGTCGTCTTTCCAATACCAGTCTCGCCTACGAGAAGTACTGGTTCGCGCAGTTTGACAGCCATTGATATTTGTTCAAGTAGCCTCCTAGAGTGACTAGTGCTCGCGAAGGGTTTTCTTGACTTGACCACTCTATTAGCGTGCTTTCTTCTAGTCAACATGACTCTTCCGACTTTGAAACTATTAGGGCTTTCCTCTATCTGCGGTACATGAACTTTGAGGTAGTGTTCTGTAAGCTGTTGCGAAAGGTGCATCTCCTCGGCAATGCAGCTGACAAGAGCAGCTCTTGCTTCCGGCTTGGAGAGGTTACCACAGAAACAATCGACCGCGTCCATGAACATCCAGTCTCTTGTTGTCTCGCTTATAGGTTCGTCGCCAAGCTTGCAGCCTGAAGCTACGAGAGTTTCGTTAAGACGGCGGCACCATTTCAAGACATCCCTAGGCGTGACGGAACGCTCTACTATGCTCCGCCCGGAGTTGCTCACATGTGGGAGACTGGAAAGATGGCAAAGACGCCTATAGACTGACATAATCATCGGAGTATATTTGTGTAGTAGATGGTAACTTCCAACGATGATATACTCCAGCTCGACTGGTGGAGGCATCTTTACACTGGACAGATTCCAAAATCGCTGGCCTAGTATACTGGGGAGATTCTCCTGCCCATTCATTCCTCGTGTTGTCCGAACGGTCGCAAACAGTCGGAAACTGCTCGGAGCCTCTACCGTCTCACCACGACTAGGAATAAGCAACTTTCCATGTTCCACTAAGGGTAGCAGAGTACTCATAACCTCATTCGGCGCTCTGTCCAAGTCCTCGATTAGAACCCAGCGTCCTTCGCGAACAGCTGTTGTTAGGACACCTGGTCTCCATGAAAAGGAACCAGGTTTGGAGCCTGTAGAGTATAGGCCAACGAGCATTTTAGCATCCGTTTGTTCGTTCAGGTGCAATGTTACCATGCTCGACTCCATTTTAAGTTCACGGGCAAGTTCATGTGCAATAGATGTCTTCCCAGATCCGGGCAATCCATGCAAAAGTATCGGCCCCAATCGCTGGAGATTCTGTGCGAGATTTTGGAGGTTAGTTAAGGTCGTGGGAGTTTGTACCAACCTAGACATTGCATGAGATGGGCCATTCGGTCGGGGGAGGATCGTCGTGTTATATTGAATAACTATGTCCTCAAGTGCCTGAGGTTGAAACTGCTCCCCTTTATAGTTTCCACGTTCGGCATGTATCTTCTGTCGGGATTTATCCCATTCTTCTGCTCGTTGGCGCTCAACTAATGAAAGAAAGGTGTAGTCAACTTGGACTCCGTCAAAATCTCCAACTAGAGACTCTTCATGTTTAATATATTGGCGGATGAGCGCCTCCAAGTTGAAGTCGGAAGCATTAAGCTGGCAACAGAACACTCTAATAGCAAGATACTTAACGGAGGTATGGCCGTGCTTAAATAGATCCTGTATTCTGGAGGGTGGAACTAATTGGCTAAAGGTTTTCTTGTCAAAATTCAAGAGTCTCCAGAGAGCAATTAAAATCCGCTGTAAGTCATGTATAGCAAAGTTCTCCGTAGGTCGCGTGTTGAGTGAGTTGATTCCGAAGGTGTGTAGTTCAGAACCGAGTCTATATGAGGTTTCTCCAATATACCGTTCCAAGAAAACGGATAGGTACGGCGCAAACGGGAGAATTCTTGCAAAAGATGCGATAATAGGATCTTCTTGTCCTTTGTCCCGTGGTCTTATCAACCATCTTGCGCATATCTCGGAGATTTCACTCTCAAAATGGGTAAATATAAGTCCAGTAAATTCGGGAATCAGTGCCGCCGTAGCTATAGCATCGAGAAAACGTGCAGGGGTAAGACCATCACGAATTATTTCCAATAAATCGGGTGGTAGTTGGGCTAGCAATTCTTTATGAGTTAAGAGCTGCTCCCTTTGTGCGCTTACGTCAACAGTCGACATGGCTGCTGTGAAAATGCCGAAATTGCGTTGCGCGTTGTAAATCGATTATTCGTTTTCCTGAGATTTCATAGATTTCATCTCTGCACGCCGCGAATAAAGTCAATTGAGATAAGACCTATCGTAACCTTTTCTGCCGTTTTCCAAAAATTTGGAAATTTAGGCGGTGAATGACCCGGAACGGAGCTGTTTGGCACCGCCACTAATAGCGGGGGACCCGCCAAAAACTGGCAGGGTCCGGCAAAGCTTCGCCAAATCGAAATCGTACATTAAAAACTTCGAAGTGCATCACGAAGCATTCCGCTAAGTCAAAGGAGTCCCCCCATCCCCCCAAAGTCAATTCGCAATTTGGTCAACGAGGAAAGTCGCCAAAGATGTCGGCACCGTGCAGGTATGCAGCTCGAAGCTGCGCGCGATCAATTCGCTCCAGTAACTCTTTCCGGGTATCGGCTTCATTCGTTCAGAGCACTCCGTCGATACAGCGGCGGCACGAGTCTACCGCAGCGGCTACGAACCCGAAGATTTCCGGTATCGTTGACCAGATCAGCCAATTGACCCTCCTCGAAACCGCCGACCTCGTCAGCAGCTTAAAGGTTAGTCCTACTTCGTTGATATAGGCTTTCTGGTTCTATTTGCTGATATGCCATATAAGTCCCAACTTAACATCCCCGATCTACCAGTTGGTGGCTTCGCTGCTGCCCCGGCTGCTGCCCCCGCCGCTGCAGAGGAGGCGGACGAACCCGCACCAGCTGCTCAGGAGAAGACCCTATTCAACCTAAAGCTGCAAGCATTCGACACTGCCGCGAAGGCAAAGGTTATCAAGGAGGTCAAGGGCTTATTAGGGCTGAGCTTAGTCGACAGCAAGAAGTTCGTGGAGAGCGCGCCTAAGATGATGAAGGAATCGGTACCAAAGGAGGAGGCCGAGAAGATCGTGGCTACGATGAAGGAGCTAGGAGCTACCGTTGTTATGGAATGATTCATCTAAACTCGGAAGGCAACACGAACGATGCCGTATATACATGTAACCTAAACCTGTATAACAATACAAAAGCCCTGGAAAGTAAACTTTTCAGATGGTCAAAAAAAATGCCAATCTTAAGAGTTCATTATTTTCTTGTCTATTGGTGTTAGATTATAAACATCTATCTAAGATGGGCCAGAACTTTCTAGGGGGCATTTCGAACCTTCTCAAGGAGAGAGATAAAGATATAGAGGATAACACATCCCTCACTATTCCCCATCCTCTAAGACTGCAGTTTCTTGCGAGAGAAACTCTCACTTAGCCCATTAGCCAGGAGATAAATCGTTCTCAGCATCGGCACAGCCAGCCCCTTCTTTCTCGCAAGTCTCACCACATTGCCCACAATGGCATCAACCTCCATACTCTTGCTCTCAAACGCATCTCCCAGCATAGACGGTTGTACTCCAGGCAGGTCGCGCACAACAGCGCGTCCGATCTGGAAATCC
Source organism: Daldinia concentrica (assembly GCA_902805455.1). Lineage (NCBI taxonomy): Eukaryota > Fungi > Ascomycota > Sordariomycetes > Xylariales > Hypoxylaceae > Daldinia > Daldinia concentrica. The sequence continues at coordinate 1,262,335 of CADCSW010000041.1, read as the reverse complement.
ACCATCTTTTCATCCACATCGCCGTATCCGTAGGCCTGTGCTACAGACGCGATCTCCAGCATGACGTCTTTTATAAAGCGCACGCCATCACCCCACTTGTCTTCTGCACCCAAGTCTAAACTCAAGCTCGCTTCGATGAATTCCCGGTCCTTCAGCCGAGTGAGCGCGCATATGGGATTCCAGGAGCCGTTGACGAGCAACTTGCCCCAGCGCTTGCGCTGGATATCGTCGTGTAACTTAGCCGTGGCGCCCCCTTTTCCAAGGAGCTCTACGAACTCTAGCGCCACCTCCTTGTGTTTCGTAGGAGCTGTAGCCGGATATGTGCCCACGTGCAACATCTCAACCTCCTTATGATGAACAACACCAGGTGAGACCTGGGTAGCCGGGAAGTATGCTACGGTGCTCAATAGCGGGTTATCCGGGTAGAGTTGCGCATACTCGTCCTCGATCCCGATACCATTCTGCAACAGCACAATACCCGTCTTACCCTTCGCGATCGCGGGGCCAATCAGTTCCGCTATCGAAGGGTCAGTAGGCACGGCCTTGGCAGCAACGACCACGAAGTCGAAGAATGGTTGCGTATCCAAAGCCAACTGCTGCACGGCTTCGGCAACGGACCTCGCGATGCGGGGTTGGAAATGGAGATTATCGCCCCACAGCTTCGAGTGGATCGTGAAGCCGTTCCGGGATGCGAACTCGTAGTTAGATCGGCATATCGCGGTGACGTTGTCCTGACCGACCGCGTTTGATAGAGCCCAGGCGTAGCAAGTCCCGAGACTGCCAGTGCCGAATATCAACACTTTTGGCATAGCTTGAATTTGCGTATCAGCAACGTGAGTAGTTACTTCAGTTAGCAAAGTTGAAAATCATAAAGGTTAACTACTTAAAAATAAGCTACGGCTAGTAGTTGTCTCTACTCGCTTAAATAAGACATGTAGTTATCTTTCAATGTAACTATAACTATTTCTCTTTAAACCCACCATCTACAATAACCTAACTTTATATATCAGTATCGCATCCACCGCTTATCGGATGCCGAGTTTCAATTAAGGATACAACTCGCGATCTGCTTGTCATCCAAAGGGCGCAAGACGCGAAGTTAATGTCAATGACCCGGTTATATCCCCAACCCTTAAAGAGTATAAGCCGAAACTGATTATCGCCGATTTACAATTCTATAACACGACTAAAAAGTGGTATTACACTCGACTCACCTGTAATTATAAGTAAATAAACTTTAGATAAGAGCAAAAAATTATGCTTCATTTAATATGAATTAGTCCATAATCAACGTGAATTTTGGTATCATCAAATGCAGGCCGCCTCCGATCAGCCATATATGCCATAAGGAACACACCATTTTGATATCACGCCATGCTTCCCGACCGTGTACAGTATAAAATCACAGCAACATGCTTCAATTCTTTCAAATGGAATACAGGGCAAATACCACCACTCGACTTCCAGATCCTCTCGAAATTAGAGATTAAAAAGCAACCAAAAAACGCCATTTTTATGCCGATTTTCCTTTCTTATAAACGCCACGCGATGCATCATTAGTTGACAGCGCCAGGAAGCCGTTGTTTGGCCGGTCTGTGCAACGGCGCTTCTTTCGAGATTGTCGGCGTCTTATTGTTGCCCTCTGGGATTTGCTAAGTCGGCTGGGCGACGCGTCCTAGTGCGAGGAAGACCCATTAGTAGTAGCATCTCTTTGTCGAAGATGGTGACATTTGCTCATCTCAGCTTCTCGTTGAAACTCCTCCCACTCCTCGCGGCCTAGGATGTGATCATCTTCTCCAAGATCGCTCGTTTCTTCGAGAAGCTTCATTGCTTCTTCCTCTATCGTCCCGGGAACCGCCCACATGCTCTCGCGCATACGCTTGTGTCGCTCACGATCCTCTTCGATGCGCTGCTCAATCTGGCGCTTGTCGAGGCGATTAGAACTAGCAGTACCGTTACCATTACGCGAACGGGAAGCGTCATCGCCATTGGCAGGTGAAGAGAAGCCAAGGTCAATGGAGGTATCGCGTTCCTTAAGACAACCTTCAATCTCAATCACCGTCTGTTCGAGCAGGATAGACTTGTTCATTAAGCTTTGAAGCACCTATGTATTCCTGTTGTGAGCATTCCATATCATGACTTTCAATTCTATCCAAACGCTAAAACTTACCCTTCGTACAACTTTGACATTGGCAGCACCGGATCCATCTTCCGGACATACTGCATCCACAACTCGAATGATATCTCTCTGCATCATTCGGACGTATTGGTTCTGGCGTTCCTTTGATGCCATCTCCAGCAAGTGCTCCAGAAAGTACATGATGTTTGCACGCGTGTTCATACTAGTCTAGATTACAGAGTTAGTCGTTTATTTAACATAGATGCTCTCTCATAAAGCTCTAACGCTGGTGCTGACAAGGAGATGGACTTATGAAGGTAATATTATTATGAGACTTGCTAAGATCAAATCAAAGTGAAAGCTCATGAGAATGAGAATAGAGAAGATAATAGATTAAACTGAGATGACACAGACATATGAAAGTAAATAAAAGCGCCAGACGAGACTCACCTTCTCAAGCTGCTCGAGGATACAGGAGTGTAGGTCCTCCTCCATATCCTTGTACTTCATCGCATACTGGGCAGCTTTCTGGGCAGCGGTAGTACTTGCATTCAAGTGTTGAAGCTGGCCGCTAAAGCGCATCCGAACTTCGAAAGGATCTGCCGCCATCGTGACATGGCCCAGAATTGGGAATTTTACGGAAGGTTGTTTGATGGAGGAAGATGAAATTGAGAGGCAAGGCTGACGAGCCGCAACATTGAAATGGGAAAGAGAAGCTCCATTTGTTATCGATCCCTGGATTGCCGTTGGCTCTTACCCCCAGTGGTAAAACAAGGTTACACTAGCGCAGTATTAAACCTAAAGACGTTAGCTTATACATATGTAACGCTAAGCCAAATCAGGCGATATGGTGAGTTGGGAAAAGAGGCAGAGAGGGTAGTACCTATCCACTCTATCCTTATCGTCCCTGTCAATCTTTACTTATCAAAATATATCCATCTAATAAAGCAGCTTGAACTTCAAGAAATAAACGGCAAAAGGCCTTATAAACTACCTACCTAGGTAGCTATGCAGAAACTACCCTTTAGCCCTTTACAGCAAAGTAATAATATATTGGTATGCGTAACAGATATACTATATACTCAAGTCTAAGCTTTATAATAATTAACTAGCACCTATCAGTTACAATAGTAAATTCACGTAAGCAAAGATGCTAGCCAATAAAACCCCTTGAAATCACAGCTGAACCAGGGCTGAAAACTCCCGGACAGCAACGGGTAGAATAGGTTTGTCGGTGCTACTTCGGTAAAGGCTTCCCGGGAGACGAGAATCACTCTCATCTCACCGAAGCGGTTCTTCTTCGTAAGGGGCTTATTTTGCCAGGGCAATGTGACAAGTGTCCTATGATGCAGTGAAACATGAATTTCTTTGGTTGGTCTCTGTGATTTTATTTTCTTGTTCCTGAAGGAATTTCTTCTCTGCCCGCACTGGCCTTAAAGCTTGCGCCTACACCGGTTTTTGTTTGCTGGTTGCTTTTTTGAGAAACCCAAAAAAACAGAAACAGAAACAAAATAAACATCTTCTTTGGGTCGCAATACATAGACACCCGATTAATCGGCTTCTCGACACCATGTTGGCCCTCACGCACCACGAGCATAATGCGCCGGAGTTGACCTTGGCAGTTCTTGGCTGCGGTATGTCTTGAATTAGTATCCCGCTCTTTAGATTGGCGAATTAACATGTCTTAGGTACCATGGGAATCGCCATTCTCTCCGGTATCCTGTCTTCCCTGCAGGAGATGTCGGGGCCTCGCCCCCTGCAGACGCCTTCTGGAAGATCGACCCCAGCCGACGAGATCCCTGCGCGACTCCCTTCCCGCTTCATCGCCTGTGTGCGCCGGCCCGAGTCCGCCAAGAAGGTCAAGCAAGCGCTATGGGAACACAGCTCCTCAGTCAAGGTGGTACAGAAGGAGAATGTCGCGGCTGTCATGAAGAGCGAGGTTATCATCCTTGCTTGCAAGCCTTATATGGTTGAGGATCTGCTTAACGAGCCGGGCCTATCGAAGGCGCTCCATGGCAAACTCCTTATCAGCATATGCGCGGGTGTGACGGTTCCCCAGATCGAAAAGATACTACACGGTGCTGTGCCTGAGAAGGACCCTGAAGTTGATGGACGTTGCCGAATTGTGAGAGCACTACCCAACACGGCTAGCATGGTCAGGCAAGGTATGACGGTAGTTGCGAATAGCGACCCGCCCCTACCAGCCCATACCTCGAGCCTCGTGACATGGATCTTTAAGCGCATTGGCGACGTCATCTACCTTCCCGCCAAAAACATGGATGCGTCAACAGCACTTGCCGGGTCCGGACCAGCATTCTTCTCCCTCGTCCTTGAGGCTGCTGTTGACGGAGCAGTTTCCCTAGGCGTACCGCGAGCTGAGGCTCAGAGGATGGCTGCCCAGTCTATGAAAGGCGCTGCTGCCTTGGTCCTTAATGGAGACCACCCAGCTCTGCTTCGGGACAGGATTAGCACGCCAGGTGGCTGCACTATAGAGGGTCTCTTAGTGCTCGAAGAGGGACGAGTACGGGGCACCGTTGCCAAGGCCGTGAAACAGGCTGCAGTTGTTGCCAGTCAGCTCGGCAAGGGCACTTAGAGGAGATATGAACGGGCACGAAGAAAAGTTTCGAAGCGTGCATACGGGTGGCGTTCAAGGCGTTTTGAATATAGACTAGAACGTCGAACAATATAGTCAATGTAATGGCTTGCTATTTTATTCACTTCCCCCTTTACTTATGTTACATGCATTTGCTACGTACCCATGGATCAAGAATGTGATCAAGATACAATCAGATGTTGACCAGTATTACCCGCCCAGAGAGGGAATATGGAAATCCCCCCCCAAAATATACACATAACGTAGGTATCATGAGACCCCCCGAAACTCCTTACTGTATTAGCACCACGGACCTCCTTATTACCAAAACATTAGAATCTTATTACTCCTATTCTTCTTCTGCTTCCTCTGCTTCCTCGACACGTGCCTTCTTGCTGGGAAGGTTTTCTGTACTGGGGCCACCGGCGAGTCTCCTTTTACCATTAGTAGCTACAGGCTCGCTGGCGACAACAGATGGCGTCGACTCAAGCCGGTTAAGAATCCTAGCATATTCCCATTCGACATTGTCCACAGTTTCGTTCAACTTAATAATTCGTTCTGTGATCTCGAATTCGCCTAGGATAGAGACGTTACGACGATATAGACGCTGCTTAAGAAGTAAACGCCACAGCGTGTAGGCATGTCTATCGGTTTTTGATGGAGACGGTTTCTTAGATTCGTCATCCACTTGAGGTCGGATAGAATCGGGTAATTTCGACATGAGATGCATTTCGACGAGACGCCAAAATTGGCGGGGTGCAATTTTGGTCTTGATTCGGAGATCCTCCAGCTTTACAATGTCAACAATTCCACCAATTGATGAGCTTTCGTTAATGGAGGGGGTTATTTGCGTGTTGTTGCGCAATATGCCACCCTTCGCGGGAACTGGTACGTCGGTGTTAACCGCTAAGTTAGCAAATTCGGGTACGTTCTTGCGTAGATATTTCATATCACATAAATCTCGCAGTAGATCAAAATCCTCGTTAGGGTCTTCTACCGTCACCTCTTTCGTCGCAGCGGTATTCATTGCTATCTCAAACATGGTGTTGTAGAGGAAAGCACCAATGCCTTTCCCCTGGAAAGGGGGAAGGATCAAGAACTGCGAAATCCTGACGCGATGGGCGAAGTCGGCCACAGGTAAATCATCCTTAAGAAGCTCCCACGAGTCGTCCACTTTCCCATTGCCCGGCGAAGACGGTGGCGTGGGTTGTTGGAACATCCAGAAGTTGTAGGTTGTTGCAAAACCCTGGAACGTATACTGAGGATTGCCCTCAGCTTTGGGGCTAGGTGTCTTCTTGTAGACGAAGAAGACGGTCCATCTAGCTAGAGAATATTCCGGCTCATCCTTTCCCTCCTCATCTACCCCTACATAGGATCCGCCTTCGATATAGAATAGAACAGTAATTTGGATGCGCTTGACTAGTTGACGAATCTCTGGTTGAGATAAAGTCCCCTGCCAGATTTCGTAGATTTCGTCATTCTTCTCTAAAGTCCTGATCAAGGTTCCAGGAGGTGTCCATGTATCGGGAAGACTTTTCACGGCCTGGTCGTATTCTTTCTTAGATTGGTATGCGACTGCAAATTCTTAGCAGGCTATCCCATAACCTATATAGAAATGACATGTGTAGGTAGCATACCTCCAGGTAAATAATCTTTCATAGTAAGCTTAACATCAGCAGCCTCGACGTCGCCAACCTTAGTGAACTTTTTCGCTGAGGATACTGAGAGGTTCGGTCGCAGGTCCCTCGCATCAAATTGCAGATCGATCTTTAGACCCTTGTGCCCGAATATGCGCTCCTCCTCGCCGAAAACAGCGTAACTATGTCTTGGTTTGAAAGACGCGATCTTTTCGATTCCCGACGAGGTAGGTCGCACGAGCGATATGGTAAGCGCCTCATTGGCATCAACCGTCCCTAGATATCAAAATCAGATCAGATCCTTTTCGCGATAATGATCAAGTTGCCTACACTCGTCCTCCATCTTGTCCTATCTAATAAGCTTACGGCGCAAGACCTATCGATAATAAGCAGCGGGTGAAATTATATGACGCCAATGAAGGCCCGTGCGATTGAACATGTACGATACAAATATAATCGACAAGTGAGGAGATCCTACTGAACTGACAGTCTTAATATGTACCTATAAAATAGAGGTGTACGAAAAGTTAAATGTCGGCACTTAACGCGCTTCTAGGAATTTGAACGTCGCGTTAAACTGATTAATAGAAACGGCGCGTTCGTCTTTGGTGGAGCATAATTATGCACGGGCCAAGGTTACGGTACCAAGACAGATCTTTCGAAGGCTTTTTCCCTTTTTTTCCTTTTTTTTCCCTTTTTTTTAACTGGAAGGACCAAGTAAGACCTTGTCTAGTCTGCCAAGAAAGCCAAGCATCCCAGACATTAGCTTGGGGGTCTAATCCATTCTTAGACTTAGCGTAGTACTTCAAAAGGTACCACTCAAGATGGAAAATCGGCAGTGACGTGCGACGGTCCCGCCTAAAAAGCAAGTTACAGCAGGGATAATTAGATTTTAGTGGACGCTTAAACTGTAACGGCTCTGACACTTTTGAGGCTACCGTCGCAAAAAAAGATATACAACTTCCATCTCGCTCTTCATCTTAGCCTCAAACATCTTTTCAATTACCATACGCAGTATTCTTCAACGTCAAGGGTCAGGTTATCTCCATAGATAGCCTCCCTTCCTCGTCTTGAGGCATTGCCCCTGACCACGCGCGGACTCAGCACCGGTCAAGATTTACACCAATGAATCGGTAACAAGCAATTATCCCTTAGGTGCTTCCTCTAAGTGAACGCAGTAACCATGGCGGGAACTGGAGTTTTTATTCTACTTGCCCTAACAGTATGTTCAAACTACCTACTCATCCCAGTTGTTAGCTATGATTCAATTACTAACTTTGTTTCAAATCGCAGGTGGTTATGGCATTGGCGTAAGTTGTTGTCTCCTGTTCGACACAACCCCCAAGTTCGAAAATTGACGAAAAGCAGTTCCTTTCTCGCCGGCGCACTACCACTATCCATGTCCCTTACCCAGTCACAACTTCGATTGATTTCAAGTATCGGCATAGGCATACTTGTAGGCACGTCGCTGATAGTGATCATACCCGAAGGAGTCGAAGCAATTACCGAGGCGTCGATCCCCTCGCATTCTCAAAATAGGAGAAACTTATATAACGCGAGACACGTTGCTGCAGTTAGGTGGGAAAAGGGGTCAGATCCCATTTCAGCAAGCAGTATAGACTTGACCAAGATCTCCCCAAAGGAATTTGGCGAACTGAATGCGTTGGATATAGCAAGGAAAGCTAGCCCGGCCAACTTTGATTCCAACCCCAGGGCGCCAGCGGAGGAACCAGAAGCAGCGCCAGGTAGTCAAGTTAAGCCTAGCACAGGGAACCAACACGTAGAATCTGGAGCGCCCACTTTCTATATTGGGCTTTCTCTAATACTAGGTTTCGTTGTCATGTTCCTGATCGACCGTCTTCCTCGCCACGCGTCAGAAAACTTCCAGCCACCCCCGGCACCGAGGCATATCAGTTTGAGCAATTTAGGTGGATCGTCTCTCTCCCGTGATGAGGAAGAATCCGAAGGCTTCTTAGGTTCTCTAACACCCACGCCGAAGCAGTCGAGAAGCCTAGCGACCACTACAGGTCTAGTGATACACGCCGCGGCGGATGGCATCGCAATGGGGGCATCGGCTACTTCTCCAGATACGAAGCTAGGTTTTATTGTATTCATTGCCATTATGGTACATAAGGCGCCTGCGGCTTTTGGTCTCACCTCAATCCTTCTAAAACAAGGTCTCTCGAAACGTGCGGCTCGGGGTCACCTAATTGTGTTCAGCTTAGCCTCTCCATTTGGAGCTTGGGCAACCTTCATCCTTGTTAGTTTCCTAGGTGGAGGCGGCGAGGGTCGGTTAAACCAATGGTGGACGGGGATGCTGTTGCTATTCTCGGCAGGAACCTTCCTGTGAGTGCAGATACGATTATATTATCTTTCATGCCTAACTAATGTTTCTAGCTATGTCGCGATGCATGCCATGCAAGAAGGCGATTCGCCTTCCGGTCACGATGGCTCAATCGCCAACGGTTATGCAGATGGCGGCCAGCGAAAGCACGCCCACCCGCAGATGCGGGAAACGCTTGCAACGGTAATTGGCATGTTCTTGCCTCTTCTCACACAATTCGGCCACCACCATTGAAGCGGCTAAACGGGTTGCCATTTCTTTTAAATTCTGCCTTTCTACCGAGATATAGAGGGAGTTAGGATCTTGAAAATGAATGACCGGCATGTTCAAGATAAAATCAACGACGTAGATCGCCCCTGTCTTACCTACCTATGTGGATTGGGAACATGTATTACAATTTTAAAAATGGTGTTTGATTTCGATGAGGTCTTAAAAGAGTTACAGAGTCCGACGAGCTGGTTGTACAAAATATACCCATGGACTGTAAATAGACCAATTTGTCGTTATCTTCGGTTTCACTCAAAAGTAGACTTTTCTCATTATTTGTCATGAGCGTCGGGTTATAGGACTGGGTGATGGGGTTGTATAATATAATAATTTTTGCTTACATAGGTACACAGTAACTACTAGCACTTCAATGCTTCACGGTGTTATTTTAACTGGTATTATATGAAGAAGCCCGGCAACCCGTCATGAATATTATATACGTGATGTCAAGTTCTCAACCCTAACCTACCTAAGTAATGCATAGGTTGGGTAAATACCTGGGTTAGGCAGTCATAGTACCCACGGATACTCACGGATACCCACGAAGACAGCCAATCTTCCGGCTTCGAAAGTGTACCGAAATATTCTATATGCTTTCGATAGTCTATATTACGTGGCGTCTCAATAGTAATATTTGCAGTAAATGCGTCAAATACCGTATGCCGATGCCAGTTATATGTCGTAGCCAGATACTAACGAAAGCTAGTATTACTCTGCTTAACCCATCCCTTACATTAGGTATATTATATCGTATCACTTTCGCCTTGCGGATGTAACATATCTCATCATAGTTGCTTTACTTCAATACGGCTTCTCGTAAAAGGTTAGTTTAACAAAGCAAACACCATTCAATTATCGGGGAAATGCTAACAAACACAAACATAAGGATATATTAACCATGATCTGGGTTGAGTCTTGGCAAAAGCCAACATCGTCAATAGGGCAATGACATAGTGCTATACGAATTTAGGTAGGCTAAAAATGATTCTCTTAGACGAGCGTAATAAATAAAATCAGCTCGTTTGTCATCCAGTGAGAAAAGCTTCTCGTTTATATTGTTGCACTTGTACTTATTACCATGCTTCTGACTCAGCACTTGCTGCTTCGTTACCCCAACTTAGTATCTAGAAATCTCTGTACAATATAAACATCCACTCATAACTTAACGCCGATATCATCTTACAGGTATAACAGGATTATACCATCTTCGCCGCTAACTAGACAGGACGAGTAGTAGTCCTTTGATATAGTATATCAATATTCCGCCTATAAAACACTAGTTGCTAGATCGCCACGGTACAGATGGCAATGCGCTGGCAAACTCTGATAAGCTGGGTAAGTTGATGAAGATAGAGATGCCGTGCGCATTCGGTCGAACACATGGAACACATTTTGACTCGTACCGGCTCTCCAAGTAGAAGTTCTAGATAGCAGCACGGGTAGGCGAAAACGTATAAGTGAGTGAATAATAGTCCGCATCCTGCCCGCAATGCCGTAACATTGAATGGCACGAAGCGTATGCAGCCACGAGCTGGTACTCACATCATCCGTCCGTCAACTACATCTATGAAACTAGTGTACACTGCATCCATGAATTTTCCCCAAGCGCAGAAGCGCCGCGGCACCGAAGTGGGAACTGCGGAAACAGCCTTCCCAAAAGTGGACAAGGACGGCGGCGAATAAGAATTCGGGTATGGCGCGAAGTATATTTACAGATTTTATCGCCGGAGCGGATATGGTGCACTGTATTCGAGGTACAAGACATGCGTTACGATCTCTAGGACAGGGCAGGGATTTGCATTAGCCTGGTCGTTGTAACCGCCCGTAGACCTCAAAGGGCATTTCCATATGGATGTTAGGTACCTAGGTACCTAGGTATGTATGAATGCGATTGTCTACATATAGGATATGCATAGCTGGAGGGTAGTAATTGTTCGCTATGGAACTTTGGTGAACCAGGAATACAGTAATTTGAGATTGCGACGAATTGACGTCCCTCACTGCCTTTTACAGAAACACATGCAGATTCTAAGTCAAAGGCGCCGACTAATGTAAATTTAGGACTAGGAGATCGATAGACCCTAGCGAGACGAAACGTTTTAGATTCCCGGTGTTGCTAAATAAGAATTTACATACATGGTACGTGCGAACACTGTGCAAGGACGGACTCCGCATTCTTACTAATATGTTATGTATGTACAAACTGACAGACTGACAGACTGACAGACAATGGGCAGTTGTACCAGGTATTGACTTGTGTAAATTCTGTACTACGTGCGTACCCACAATATGTACCGCGATATGTACGAAATACATTACACATATATACAAGTGCCCAAACGTTTGAACTTTAAATCGTGTCTGTACAACTATTCTAAAGTGTATAGTCGCTACTATCAACCAATAAGGGCTTTATTATAGATATTATAGAGATTCCTTCGCTTATAGATCCGGATCATCAAGAGACAAAGAAAAAAAAAAAAAGACACCGTCGGCAGTCTCGCCTGTCTTATATGCGCATCCGAGTTTATATATTAAGCATACATGCATAATGAGCCTACTCAAAGGTCAGGTACTATGCAGAGTACATATCTGCAACCTTTAATACAGTATATATACTGTAGCGCTAGTGTAGCACCTCCCCCCCGGCGGGAGAAACTTTATGGACTTACCATGGGGAGGCACGTTCCTGCTCATCTCTTGCTTAGGATCCGCTTTCCCTAACCCCCATTCCACTTTGGAGAATCACATCTTACCATCCTCAACTGACTACACTCACTACACTCACTATCTTCACTACCTTTTATTACACCATCATCATTCCTCTTACAATTTTGAACGATACCAACGATACGCTTGTAAGGGGCTTGGGAATTCGATATCCACCATCCCCCCTTCTGTCTATGTACTTTGTAGTAGACTAGTCCCGTCTCTTTCCTCCGTTCCTCTAAAAATCTCCGTTTTTTGCCTTCCGCCGACAGCCTTTTTTAAAGACAACATCTATGCTGCCAATGCGTTACTAAACCCTCTTCGCGCTTCCTTTTCCCGTCGCTATACCGTCCTCCCCCATCGTAGCCTCGTTCCCCGATCCGGACAGTATTGGTTCGTCTTTACCCTTGTAGGCCTGGCTTAGATACTACCGTAGGTCGTTTGACCTACCAATTGTGTGTCTTGGGACGCGGCTTGTCTCATTGACCCCGAACGTATGCAGAACCATCCTTGTGTGCCCCTACTCCAACATTAGCACTTCCTGCACGCGGACAATCTATATACGAGCCTCTACACGGCGCTTACTTGCCGTCGCATTTTAACTACGAAATACACTCAACATATCTATTCATCTTATTAACTAATACCGTACAGGCAAAAACATTTTGCCTCAAAGGGCCCGGCAATTTACTCGTCGATCGTGGTCGGGACGGTCGAGGGATCGTCGTAGCATAGCGAATATACAAACTTGATATATAAACTAGCATATAGATGGCAGGTTACGGTAGTCTCTCGGAAAGGAGAGCCAGCGTCTCGAACCGGGCTGAAGAGTTGACTTTGGACACGACTAGTACCGGTCCCGTCATCATAAATCAGAGGATGGATAAGATGATCCAACAACCCCGGCCTAGGGGTCCGCCTACGCCCAGTATGAGCACGCCGGCTCCGGATTTCGACCAGCAAGTTACGGGCTCTCCACCGCCACCTCCTACGCCTGCGGCCTCGCCGGGACCTACGGATACGCAACCCGACTGGAGTGATGCCGCCGATGATGAAGACTTTTTTCTCTCTCAAATGCGCCATCACTTCAAGGCCTGTTCAGGGCCGCAAAGAACGCGGGTCCTCGCCGACTTACTAAATATGTGCACGACCCAGCAGCTCAGTTTTGTACATCAATTCGTGAGCCCTCTACTGAAGAAGGACCCCTTTACCAGCCTGCCCGACGAGTTATGCTTGAGGATATTATCGTTCATAGATGACCCGCAAGTACTTGCGCGAGCATCGCAGGTATCCAGAAGATGGAGGGATCTGTTAAGCGACGATGTGACATGGAAGAATCTCTGTGTTAAACACGATTACGGCCGTCGCCTCTCTGAAGTCTCATATGGAGTTCCACCATTTGCAGCAACTAGGCCTGGGATATTACCTCTGTCCGATCCCGAGTACACTCACAGCTTTCCCGGTGCCATGCCTGGCCCCTCCGGGTTTCATTCTTCGTCTCGTAGCTTCGACAGCTCTTCGGAGAGCTCTTTGACTGTTGGACGCCCTAAGCTTAGGTCGTATAAGTCGCACTTTAAACAGAGATATCTTGTTGAGTCCGCCTGGAGAACTGGAGGGCGTAATACCACGCGGACTATTACCCAAGATAATAGAGTTGTGACCAGTCTCCATTTAACCCCGCAGTATATTGTGGTTGCTCTTGATAATGCGAGGATCCATATCTTCGATCGGGAAGGCAATGCCCTTCGTACCCTTCAGGGTCATATTATGGGCGTTTGGGCTATGGTGCCGTGGGAAGACATCTTGGTCAGTGGTGGGTGCGATCGCGATGTACGGGTTTGGGATATGACATCTGGGTATGGATATTACTCGAAACTTGCATGATTTTAACTAATTACGTCGATAGGAGATGTCTGTATACTTTACGCGGTCACACTTCCACGGTCCGTTGCCTTAAGATGTCGGATGCGAACACGGCCATTTCCGGCTCGCGTGATACCACCTTGAGAGTTTGGGATATTAGGCAAGGAGTTTGTAAAAACGTCCTAGTCGGGCACCAAGCTAGTGTGAGATGTCTAGAAATCAAAGGCGACATAGTCGTCTCCGGTAGCTACGACGCGACGGCCAAGATATGGAGCATATCTGAAGGTAGGTGTCTACACACACTTTCCGGCCACTTTAGTCAGATATATGCCATCGCATTCGATGGTCACAGAGTTGTTACCGGAAGCCTCGATACCAGCGTTCGCGTCTGGGACGCTCATACAGGGTGCGTATTTCACATATACGATAGATTTAGGTGCCTATACTAACTCGGATGAAAGGGATGCCATTGCTGTTCTACAAGGCCATACTTCTCTCGTTGGCCAGTTACAGCTACGGGGCAACACACTGGTTACAGGAGGCTCAGACGGTTCCGTTAGGGTCTGGTCTCTTGAAAGGATGTGCCCTATTCACCGACTGGCAGCACATGACAATAGTGTCACCAGCCTTCAATTTGACGATACGCGTGTCGTAAGCGGTGGTAGCGATGGCAGGGTCAAGGTTTGGGACGTGAAAACAGGCCACCTCGTACGGGAGCTTATTACGGCCGAGTCTGTCTGGAGGGTCGTGTTTGAGGACGAAAAGTGCGTTGCGGTTGCGAACAGAGGAAGTAGGGTTATGATGGAGGTAAGTTTATCCAGGTTAGTATATTACAAGCGTTTCTCACAAAAAATAGGTCTGGTCATTCTCGCCTCCGGAAGACGCCTTCTGCGAGAGACCGCTTTCTTTGCCTCAAAAGCTGGCCGAGCCTTCACCTACCCGGCCTTTGACGGGCGATTTCCGTCGCTCTAACCTGGGTCTACCTTCGGATGATGGTTCTGGCAGAAGCGATGTGGAGATGATCGATGCCGGTCCATCCACTGCTCCTCTTGTTGGAAACACAACTTTTTTCCACGACGATTAGAACGGCATTATAGCATCGAAAGAGTTATAGACGTACTCCTCACCCCATATCATTCACATGATACATCCCCCTATCCGTAGCTTTTCAGCTATTTCCAGTTTTTCAGAGTTCAGTGCCGAAACAGTACTTTGGCATATGCATCGTCTGGGCGTTGAAGCATGGTGGCATTAATACGTTAGCATTGGTTGCACCATTTGGGGGGTCGCGGATGACCGAGTAGGTAGGGAAGGGAGTAAGTGGCGCAATTTGGGAGGCTGGTTAATCCTTGGTATTGGAGGATGAGTTTGCGAACAGCGGATCGAATTTTTTGCTTCGATGGGCTTTTTTACAGAACGGGAAACGGAAGAGGACGGGTGCTCACAACGATTGCTTATCTGACTCCGTAGGAAAAGGTATTTTTCTACTCCACCAGGCTCCGGATGGGGTACTATTAACGGGCCTTACATGGGTGAGATCGCATGTGTATATGGTATACGTGGAGACGGGTGACGATAGGCATTCAATATATATATATAAAGGGTCGACCGTAGTTAGATACCTGGAAGCGTCGGACCATTGAGCCGATCCCAGATGCGAAGACTTGCTTTTGGAGGCGAGCAAAATTGATTTATTCAAGAATTTGATAGGTAGTGACTTGGTGTGACTTTGGAATCAGTCTTGATTGGGTATAGAGTTGTTGTATAAGCGACTTAGTAAAGACGTCTTTATAATTGCTGGGTGATCTTGGGCAATTATAAAGGCAAGGCAGATGTAATGACGGAGTACTAAATTTTGCTAGTTTTACGATTAGGGTTCATCTTTCCCCTTCCTCCCCTATTTCATATATAACGGGTATAAGCTACTAGGTAGCCATATATATCAAAACTCACCCCTACCCGACCTCGAGATACAAAGCTTTCGAATCTATACTCAGACAGTGGAATACGTAAGGCATATACTCAAAGAATCGCCTTATCCCCCGCGATCCCCGCCCACTCATCCGCAATCATCCCCCTAGCCTTCCTCTCCCAAGCACTCAGCCCCTCCCCTCTTCCTCCAGGCTCTCAAGCGTCTCCCTCGCCATCACGCGCGCCGCTTCCTCGACCCCACTTACCGCCGCCTGCCGGATCAAAACACGGCGCTCCGGATCCGACCGCGGGAGCAACATCGCGTACCGGAAACATACCTCCGGGTTGTCGAGCTCCTTCGCCGCGGCGGCGAGTATTGCCCGCGCCCGCTCGGTCTGCTTCCGCTCGAGCAGGAGCTGGCTTAGCGCTAGCACGCCGCGCGCGTGCCAGTGCCATTCTACTGCTGCGGCGTTTTCTCCGGCCGTAGGGGAGGAGAAGGAGGAGGAGTACGCTTTGTGGGCGTCCTCGAGGAGTTGCGCTGCACGGTCGGTGCTGGGGCGCGTGTTGCTGGCGATTTGGACTAGGGCGGCTAGGGTTAGTGTGTCTGGGCGGTGCTCGCGGCTGCGGTCCGGGTGAGCGAGGAGCTTTGCTAGAGCTTCTTTCGCGTACGCGAATTGTGGGTTTTCTAGGTTTTTGGTGTTGTGGCCGAGGCGCGCTAGGGATAGTGCCGAGGGAGTGTATCCGGCTTTCGTGCTGGTGGTTAGGATGTGCAGCGCTAGGAACCGGTTTCCGGGGGTCTGGCCGAAGAGGAGGAGCGTTATGGCGGCGTAGTGCAGCGTGAAGAAGGGGGTGGTTCCGTCGTGGGTGGTTGGTGATGTGGCGGTCAGGGAGAGGTTGCGCTGCTGCCAGTTTGGTTTGTTCTCGATGGCGAGATGTACGTAGCGTTTGCATGCTTCGATACATTGGGCCGGAGATACTTCGTCGTTGGGGACGAAGGGCTGGTCGATGTGCCTGGTCCAGAAGGGGAGGTCGGGGATGTCGGCTTCTGTGAAGCGGATTTTGATGAATGTGTTCCGGTGCATGGGGACCCGGGCCTTGACACGCGGAGCGGGTGTGGTTGATATTGACCGGGCCGGGGGAGGGAGGCGGCCATGATAGGATTTGGGGGGTTGACGGGATAAGGTGTATAACCTCGTCAATTGATGAAGGGGAGGTCTAGGGGGCATTGCTGTGGTGGAGGCATGAGATTACTTCATCGGTCTAGCTGATAATTGACCTGCTCAAGTGTATAAAGTCTTAAGATGGATGAGGGTGTAAGTTGAAAGTGTAAGTGTAAGTTGTAAGTGAGGTTATCCATCAAGCTATTTATCAAGTAGTGCGCAACAACCACAACTTTACAAGACGGCCTTTATTATAGGAATTAAATCCAATCGTAAGGCCTTTTATATCATATCATAATATTTTAATATCAAATCAATATTTCGTTCTCAATGATATAATATCACACAGGTTCAAGGTGAGTGAACGATGAACAAGACGGAGAGATCCGCAAGACCGAGGATTTACCGAAGTCTATTTTAACCACCGGTCCCACATCATTCCTATCAGCCTATCAGCATATCAGCATATCAGAGATTTGTTTATCTTATCGATCAACAAACATCCAGAAAAAAGTGCGACCCGCGCAACATTCAAGACGTGAACAAAACCTATCAACATACAAATTGACACCAGTGATTTGCTCCCTGTTGATTGATATACTATTACCTACTATCAAATATGCCTCCCGTTACTCGAAGACGCGCGAAGGATGCCGAAAATACACCTGAGAGCAAAATAATCCCACCAAAAGAATCATCGCGCGCGAAGCGGAAATCAACGGGGAACAATAACAACGCCGAAAATGAAGGCGCTGCTTCATCGACACAAGAAGTAGGTGGTTCTAAACAACGGAAGCTATCTGTGCGCACACGGGAGGACGAAAGTACGGGTACCGGCCGAAAAACACAGCTTGAAGTAGAAATACCTACGAGCCCGAAACCTAAGAAGTCCCCGACAAGCGCAGTATCAGATTCCCAAGATAAAGAAGAGAAATCATGGGGATCGGACTCCGTATTACTTTCGAGTGTCTCGAAGCAGCTGGAAGAAGAGGCAAGCCAAAGACTAGCTTCTTCACAGTCGCAGTCGCAAGAGCCTGATCAAACACCTGCCCCTAAGACTAAGGGGAAACATCTTGTCTTTGACGATGACGACGATGTAGAGAACTTTGTTTCGGCAGCAGCGGAAGTAAGCAAGAAGGTAGAGGAAAATAACACCAAGGACGAAGAGGAGGAGAGTGACGATGATGACGCGCCCGAAGCCGTGTCTACACAGGCCGCGGCCAAGGAGGTACAAAAATCAACCCAAGCAGCATTAGACGCCGCCGAGAAGTAAGCGCTTACTATATATATTCCCACTATCTCCAAACCCCTATACTAACCAAATCACCAGACAAACCGCCGCTCTAAAACGAAAGCGCCAAGAAAGAGACAACCTCTTCAAACAACAAGCCGAGCGGCGCAAACGCTCTCGCGCCGACGTCGAAGTCCACCAATCCAAACGCCCACGCAAAGCCCCCTCCTCCCCCAACGACTCCGACTCCAAAGACAACAGCGGCATACCCGACGTCCAAACGGCCATAACAACCGGCCGCCGGCGCGCGCAGAAACGCGCCGTGCCAACCCACTTACCCGCCGAGTTCCTCACGGACTCGAGCGAGGACGAAGACGAAGCAGCAGCCGATGACGACGACAATAATAACGGCCAGGTCCTGAAGAAGCGGAAGAACCTGTCCGGTCCACCGCAGCCTACAAAGATCACCTTCGACGACGACCAGCCCAAGAGGCCGCGCGATCGTGTCGTCGGGTCCACCAAGTACAGGGTTCTAGCCGAACAGGGCGATGCGCGGCTTGCGCCGCGGGCGCGGAGGGATGCTAGGGTGTCGAAGGAGAGCTTGTTGAAGAGGAGACGGGTTGGTGTGGTGGTGGGGGCTGGGACGGGGACGGGGATGGGGAAGGGGTTTTTTGTTAAGCGGTAAGGGGGGGTGGAGCGTGTGAGAGAGAAGGGGTTGGAGAGGTGGTTGCGTTTGGTGAAGTTAGTTATATACCTTCTTCTATATCCTACTTGCGTCAACCGAACAAGTACAAGTTCTACCATGGCTTATATGAACCGTGCGATGGTCTTAGTCTTATGTTAAATGAACCAGCCTGTTAGAATCCCTCGAGTTACTGGTTTCTGATAACTAGTTAAGTTGTAAACACAGAGCTATAGAGAGAGAGAGAGAGAGGGGAACGTGTCTCATCTTAATACTTGTATAGTCCTCTCCTCACTTCCCCCCTTCGGATTCATAGTTCTTGGAGTATTGTTTATAATCACCGCCTAAGGTATTTTAGTTGTTCATTGTGGCTAGGTAGGTACCTACCTATGTAGAAACGTCTTATAGCCCATCTAAACTAGGTAACATCCGCAATATCATAACTACCTAACACATTTACTCTAACATGCCCATCCTCCTGATCTTAAGCCGCAAAGTTGATAGCCATTTTACCTATTTTATCTCGCCGCATCTCTATATATCTCAATAGTATGTCTCGCTAGCTAGTTGTATATAGATGATGAATGTATAGCCAAAACATCTGTCTGATCATATTCTGTAAACTAGCCTCCATATAACAGCTGACCCTGTATACATGTCAATTTAACTGCAACATACTCCTATCACCAATCAAGCACTTAACAAGTCACCCCGAATGCTCCCGGAATCAAATATTTCATAATAGCAAAACAATCAAAACTTGATTTCGAATCCGGAATCCTCCCCGGCTAGCATTTCTTTATACCAGACCGTAAAACTCGTTAATGTACAACGCTTTGCTTCAAAAAAAAAAAAAAAAAAAAACACCAATCTCCCCTGCTGCTCAAGCAATACTAAAAATAACGTCGCCAATGCTCCTCATCGACGGTATATATCGAGCGACAACCAACCCTTTGCCCCCCATCCGCCTTTCCCTTTTGACACCGACGCATTTCCAGTATCGATAGCCACCGTAAAACAACAAAATATTCCCTCCATCTAAGGACTTTCCTCCCGATATGTAACGAATCCAAACGATGCGGTGTAGGCGTACATAACATAGTGCTGATAGATAGACAGGTGCTCGCGTGGGTTGCGTAATAAGAAAACTTCGAAATGGTATCTTAGATCGTCAGAAGCTTGGCTGGAAAATAAGCCAAAGGCTGAGGTGGTAGAGCAGCGACAAAAGGAAAAGTGAGGAGCGAAGCATAGCCTAAGCCAATGGTAGGCTCGAGAATAAATAAAAACATTCGTTCAAAACATGGTCCCGTAGAGGTCGTTCGTCTATATGGGCGTCAAAGCTCCGAGGATATATATCAGATGAAGATAGGTGCGAAAATGTAAAATGCTATCATGGCTCTTCGATAATTCCCTCGCCGCCGGCTTCTTCCCTCCATTCGCGGCTCTTGTCTGTCAGCTTCTTAACACCGTTGACACGACCAGCCCACAGGCTCTCGATTGGCGTTCGGAACGTAAACGC
The DNA here is from genome assembly GCA_902805455.1 of Daldinia concentrica. Lineage (NCBI taxonomy): Eukaryota > Fungi > Ascomycota > Sordariomycetes > Xylariales > Hypoxylaceae > Daldinia > Daldinia concentrica. The sequence goes on along the minus strand of CADCSW010000041.1, from coordinate 1,242,300 downwards.
GCGCTGGCTACTAATAACTCCGATGGCTTGTAAGACAGCCTTGCGGCTGTCACGCCCAAACACCGCAGGATGGTTAATCCATTCGAGGCTGGCCTCGAGTTCGGAATCAAGCGCAGCGACCGTGCTGACGTCAATGCCGTTCGCGTTGCCTAGAGTCAAACCGTCGGTCGACCGGCTCGGGTGGATAGATGGTGGGAAACCGTTAACACCTGAATGAGCCGAAGCAGTAGGTGACGGGGTATGCTTGCGATCTGGTGTAGCCGAAATTGGAGAGGCATCTGATCCGGGTTGAGGAGTAGACGGGTTTGATTTGCTGTTAGCCATCGACGGCACGGGGACAGGCGGAAGTCCGCCTTTACCTAATCCCTTCAAGATCGATCGAGTTTCGTTAAGAAGCGTCTGTGCACGATCGTGTTGGCCCCGTGAAACCAACGTTAACGCTCGGGTAAGCATGTCAGATGTGAGAAGTTCCATCCGCCGTTGGACAATATGTGGATGAGGCGGAATCGGCGGGTTGTTTTGCCAGGACGCCTTCTTAGAATTGCCTGGCGCCGGTAACATTGTAATAGCAAGTAACGACGGTCTTGGGAGATGCATCATTGTGCCATCTCTCAAAATATCGCCCCAGACTAGATCCGCCTGGATGAGCGGCAATTCTTCTACAGAAATCGTTCTCTGGTCGTCGTGTTCCACGGGTCCACCCAAAGCTTCTAAACCAGATACAATTGTCTCCCACGGATCTTGAGGCAACTGTTCCTGAGATGTGTTATCAGGAAGAATGACTAATTGAACCAGGATGTCCCTCTTGTCTCCGAATCTAAGATCACCCAGTGAAGCCTCCGCGTCACGGCCCGTAGCACGCTTGGTGATCTGCAACGCTCCGCTGATCTTGTGGAACCTGGCCGGCGAGCCTTCTGGCAATTTCAGCTTCAGCTTTACGTTCTGGTGAGATAAAGACTGCAGCGATCCTAAACAGCCAGCTAGACACTCGCGTAGCATCATCCAGTCCTTCACGTAGGTATACGAAGCCTTCGTCCGCGTAGATAACTCGATCATAGTATCCGGCTTGTGAGTCATGCCGAGACCAAATGAATGAATTGTAATCCTGGGTATTGTTAGTATTGCTTAACTTAATTTCAGTAATGGGGTCCGTCTTACTTGGCAGCTTCCGCGCGGGAGACGACAAAGTCGACGCTGTCGGCATCGGATGTTGAAGCGTCGCTGATGAGCATGATCGTTGCGATTGGGTTGTTGTACTTTCGTTGCATAAGTAAATCCATAGCGACGTTTGCACCCTCTACAACATCCGCACGGTGGCTCTTCTGTCCCACGGGTTTGATCGAACTTAGAATATTGTTCCATCCGTGCCATGCCTTCGTAGTCATTCCTACGATGGGCACACCACCTCCTCCTGAACCGAACGTAACGAGGCCCATGCGATCCCTCTCGCCAAGGTTATGGACCATGAACTTCAGAGCATCCCTGACTAAGTTTATCTTTACGCCCTGCATCGAAGAGGAGATAGGCACCACGACAACAACATCAATAGGTACGTGGACTGATGAACCCAGCGAGCTCCTCGCGACGCTGGTGTACTCGGTAGCAACCGTAGTGATGGACTTGGGTCCGCCGTAAGAAGAAGCCACCGACGAAACTCGTTGAGGCCGACCTCCTCTGCCCCATTCATCTTCTTCGTTTTCTGATGCCTCAGCACGCTCATATACTGGGCTTCTGACTGGGGATCGCTCAACAGCATTGAGATCGAGAAGAGCTTGCTGCCATAGCTTCAGCTGGTTTCGGTTCTCAAATCGCAGATGGAACTGTGGGAGTTCCGCAACAGAAAGGCTGAGAGTTAGTACGTTCTCATCAACTGTAAGTTAAAATAATTAATTAGCTAGATCTTCTAGTTATGTAGATAGGCCACTCACTCATACCGGTTTCAGTGACTTCATTAAGATGCTTCTTGATAAGGATAGAACCCTTCAGGGTACATCGTGTTGCTTTCCGAGGCATACCATTTTCGTCCCATTGTTGTTGTTGCGCAGGTGGGAGGTTTTTCTTTTCTTTGACGCAAATGAGCATCTCAGCAAAGAGGTAACATTCCAGCTCCTGCCATGAAACTTTGTCCTTGCCAACGCGCAACGTGCCATAGAGCCGAAGCTTTCCAAACCTACATCAGTTAATAATTTGTGATAGAAAGACACGGGATCGCAATCACATACCTATTGAAGTCAAGCCCGTGCCAATTGTCGACCCGATTCCGTAAGTTCTCAGTCATTTCCTCAAGCACCTCAGGCGCTTCATATGGATAGAAGCGCGGCTGCGAACTCCTCGCGGGTGATGGGGGCCTTTGCGTAAACGTATCCTCTGCGCGCGCTGGTGGCGCTGGGTTCACAATGCCAAGGTCTTCCGGATCAGGCTTCCACTTGTTATCGGCAACTTCTACCGTGACGAGACACGTCAAGGTCTGTTGCTGCCTTGAACGTGTTATGGTGGGGAATTCAGATCGAACAACAACAGAAGGCGACGGGATCGGATTGCGCGACATGGCCCTTGGGCTAGCTGGTGTTGTCTCCATAGCTTGGAGGTCATAGTCGTGGCGACGCGGCGGACCGCTTTGCGCCGTCTCGGGATAACCAGTCGATGCGGTGATACCGGTCACTTCGCTGTTACTGCGGTCATGCTTATGGTTGTTCATATAACGTTCCGAAGGTAGCGGCTCCCGACTATCTCGGACACTACCTCGAGTGATACTTTGGCCACTGTTGCTAGGGGCTATACTTCTAACATTAGACTCGCCACTAGGCGGACGGCTACCTTGGGTTTCCCAGGGGTCTCTCGGAGGGTCTCTCTGGGGGTCTCTCTGGGGGTCTCTTTGGGTTGGTGCTGTCAACGACCTGTTATCGGCTGACACGGACCGCACCATGCTAGTTATTTTCTCTACACCAAGAGACAAAAGTCAGTACAACCCCAACTTAAACTTTCATGTTAACAACTAACCGATATCAAGAACATTACCTCCGCGACTCGTGTCTAAGTGTAAAGGCGCATTGCACGAAGGGCAATACTGCGACTCAAATTCACGTATAAACTCATAGAAGCAAGCCTCGTGTGAAACATGCGAACATGAGAATTGTAGGATCCTTTCGCCGCGAAGCGTGTGCTCCAATGGCTCTTCGCAGACGGCACATTCACTCCCGACGAAAGTCCTCTCCCTCCGCGTACGACTCCTTTCTGAAGTTAATGCGCCCGACATGGTGTTTTGACGTATGGTATCTCTAGATGTTGAAGAGCTTATGGAAGCTGCAGAGCGATGCGATGGCGCTCGCTGTGGTTGCGGCGACGGACGAAGCGAAGCCGCAGTAATAGAGTGATCTAGTAATTGTTCACACACAATCAGCCGCGATTGCGCAATAGCGAGACACCGTCTCTATTCGACGAGCTACGTGGGGAAAATCCCAAACACAGCTCCAGTCAGAAGCATAACTTACTCTTCTCAGGATAGGATGGAACGCTCTGCGAACTATCCCAGTCTTCTTCCTTTTCCTTTCTCCGAAGAGAACGCAGAGAGCGCGACTCGGCTCCAGGCCTCAAAAGACCTAATTCAAACAAATTCGATTTCTGACTCTCGCGAAACCTATGATCCTTAGAGCTAGTGCCGCTAGAATGTCCGTGTGCTTTTGACGATGATCGACTAAACATGAGCAACGTAGGATTGCTTGAACTTTAGGTGGGTAGGTTATAGACAGGATAATTAATGACTAAAAGCAGACTTCGATTCGGAGTGGCTGCGTCCAAGTGCTGACACTATTTAGTTGGACCGACCAATGTCTCGGTGGCTGTGGCGATCGTCTGGTGAAGGACTGTTTCAAGTTGGGGGTAAGCTTATGCCCGCGACGGGAAAAATAGAAGGCAGTTGGGCGATGGCGACGGCACATGTGTGTGAAAAAGCGAGCTTCCGAAACTGAATAGGTTAACTTGCTAAGTTGAGTATAGCTTTTAATCGATTCAAATTTGATAATCGAATTCTATATGTAACAGATCGCGGATCGTAGATCGTGGTTTGTAGTCCGTAGGGTGATGGTCGAGAATTAGTTGCTTGGATAATAAGTCCTATAGAGTAGGGGAAATGGTCGAGGATGTTCTAAGATCTCCCCAGTGGACGAAAGATATGCTCTCCAAATTCTTGCCGGGATATGAGATACCAATAAGATATGAGTTAATGGTCCAATTTTCGATAGCCGGAAACACCAATCAACCCAATCAATACGCTGCCAGCCCTCCCTGTAAACTGACGAAAAAGATGTTGCTAATACTAGATGCAAGATATTATTTTTTTAGGGGACCGTCGTTAAAAGAGAAAAGGGGAATCCTGCTATTATTCCCCTTCAAATTGCTTTTCCTCCCCCTCTAACACCCCAGGCCAAGTTTGAAACAAGGTAGATCCTTGACTCGCAACGTAGAATCGGTAGTCTGCTACCTAGGTAAAATGCAAATTCTGGCAGCTGCCAGGCTAAAGTGATAGTGGTGACTCGCGTTCAATATTGAGTATTAACAACTCTAAAGGTGAAAAAGAACGACGAGGCCATAACCATAACGGAGAAGTGTTCACCAGTTAAGAAAGGTAAGAAGAATTGCGGCAGTGGAAAAAGGGAAAAAGGGAAAAGAAGATGGGGGCCACAAGGGACCAAAGCACACATATGGTACATATGTAGGTATGTATGTAAGTGAAGTAAGTAGGTAAGAAGTAGGTAGGTTAGGTAGGTATGATTATGATCATTATTATCTCGTTTATTATTACAATACTACGGTACGATAATACGTACTACGCTACGTACCGCGCTCTCAAGATCCCCGTCTAGGGAAGGGGTACCTTGCGCTTACCCTAGACGTTGGGTACTTAGGCAGGTCCTATCGAGACGGGGAAAGTGGACTTTTGGATGTGTACTCCGCACGTAGTTGACATGTACATCAACCTGCAAACCTAATCTAGGTACCGTATGTACCTAATAGTAAGGCCCATATTTTCTGCATGTATTTTGTATTTTATTTTATATGTATCTTGTATGTGAATATTGAAGGAGCGAGTGGACACTAGACAGTAATGATCCATCTATATAAAAATGAAAACCGAAATCCCATTGGGATATCTTTAGCGCTAAACCGTTGGGACCGGTCTATCCATGTAAATATCAAGCCACATTCCGGCTATCGGGTCCCGTCCTCTCTCCATCGCGTCTTAGTGTACATACATGCACTACACTAGTACATAGGAGAATAAAGCAAAAACGTTAGATGTAGTGATCACTTCTCACTTCAACTCTCTGGAGTCTGCGTGTCGAACCAGTGGTGTCAAACCCACTATGTGGACCAGTCATCTATGTAAGAGAAGCGCTGGAATATGGTTACGAAGGCCCGAGTGAGAGTCCAAGTGGGCGGCGAACTATTATCGAGGGGTCCTTCGTAGTCTGTGCGTACCACTGTGACATGGAATAGGAATTTTCTTAATCCTTGTCGACAGGGGAAAGGTCCTTGTCTCCAACCATATTGCAGTCCACGTCCATGGGTACGAAAAGCCAGGCACCATTGCGTAGGTACCTAGTGTAGTGTATGGATTTTGGACTTGGAATTCTGCTTGACAGCTACTAGTGTAAGTAATAATCGTATGCACACACTCCTCATCGATCACAGCGCAAATACCTAGACGGATTGGGTTATTCTCATTTCTCATACTCATATTTACTCATTTTCATATCACCACCGAGCTCTACGAGTGATACCACTTATAGAATTAGTAGATATAAGTGGATAGAATATGGTATAGTTATTACATAGTATTATTTCATACCTCATTCTACACTAACAACAGCCGTCTATGAGCCGCCTTCGAGCTACGACCTAAAATGAAATGAGAAAGCCGACAACCAACCCTAGTTGGGCCAGTTAAACGTTCGGCAGCATTCCCGCTGCAAGCCTCTAATGTGATAAGTGTATTTTCAGCCGCTCGTAGAAAAGTTCCAGCGTATGCTCTAGACGCGCTAGAATCGATAAATCTCGAAGCGATTATAGATTCTAGTTGTCAACTTAACCTGAGCTAGCGTTAGGGGTATTATACACGTGGATCATTGAGTCGCCGCGGCGTTATGATTAATTAATGATAGTAAACATGTACATAGTCTCAACTTTAGTTTGCTCCGTAACAAGAAAAAAAAAAGGAAAAAAATAATAAAGAGTCAAAGCGATATTAGGAGGTCAACATTCGATCATATGGCCTCTCCACAATCACTGCAATTTCGTATGGTAAGGGAGCTGAGGCCATGCCTCCATAAATCAATCCTCCTTTTCCCCGTTATTGTGATTTTCTACATAGTATTGACGATGACGACTATTGAGGCGATGACCATGCATTATTCGGTTTCCAAGCGATTGGGTAAATGATGGTTTACACGTAAGTAGGTTTATTAGGCACAGGTTTAATGATGAGCATTAAATTCTATCAAAAATGATAAAAATGATATTTACGGGTGCGCATGCAGTACCTAGGTATACATGTACCTAATGCAATGCGTGTGATATATCTAAGTACATAGATACATAGGTAGGTATGTACAATGAGGTATCTCTGTCTCAGATATCTGTGCAACCAGATACATACATGTACGTCGCTTATGTATAGAATTACCTACACTAACCTTAGGTACATAGGTACATGTATTCTACGGTGACCTTTCAAAGTCAAATACACTTACATAAGATGAAAAATTAAGAAGCTGCCGTCTTACCTAATACTAAAGGTGTATTGTATTATATAGTATTCAACTCTAGCGTTGCTTAGTTAGGCGTAAAATTCTGTAAACTTCAAGATTCTCTCTTATTTTCTCTCGATTCGTTCTTAGTGTACCACTATATCACACTATATCACTTCTATGCAATACCTCGCTAAATGTCTGCGGATTAGGTATGTGGTAGCCAAGTCTATCATGTACGCACTTCCTCCTTAGTCCATCCGGGTAGTTTATCAGAGTCTTTGAATCCGCATTGCATATAATGATGATCCAATCATTAGATGCCGATGATGGGGTATTTATACAGAAACACTACTATGTGCCATCCCCCGGATGACGCCATGTAATCCTACAGCCGAACTTGGTCCAATTGTAATTCTCAGCCCGTAAGGCAAAAGCTAGCAAGGCAAAATGCCATACACACCTACGACAAGCCACCAATAGAACTCGCTTTCAGCCTCCTTCGAAGCGGTTCGCGACAGTCCAGCAAGTGGCAAAACTTCTTCACTAACCGAGGCGGGTAGAGATACGGGGACGTCCCGACTTGTCCGCTCTATTGTTACCGAGACATTGTTGCATAACTGACCAATTCTATGTACCTCCAAAAGTCCTACGTCGTCTAAGCGCCAGGACTAATGTGGTACAAGCATCTGTCTCTTGCTGTTGACTGACCACCGATTATGTAGAAGTCCTCCACGCTACTAGCACCACTATAGCGGCAGTTAAAAGTTGTCTAGTATCCGACGGGTAACTGCGCGGCATAAACTACATGTGGCTGATCTAACAATGTCACACACCGGTGTAGTGCCGCTGGAGTGATAAGGAGCCAAGTGACGGAACCCCCGATCTCATCAACGATACTAAGGCCCGATATGGCTCTTATGGTAAATAGTCTTTCAAATTAACATGGCTTCGAACCTCTAAGGGTATGCTGAGCATGACTAAAATATGACATGCAAGACAACCTACCGTCAAAGGTACATATAATCCAAGACGGCGGTACCGTACGCCGATACATTACGCAGTGTGACGTGGAGAGGCTGTTATCATGCGTTCTGCTGTAATGGCCTTTGTCTTACAGTGGGGGAGATGTGTGCTAGTTAATCTACTGAGACAATCTCACATCAGCGATTCGTTTACGGACGACAGTACACCAGCGTATACGACATCCTCAACACGAAACCTCGGCGTTCACCAGCGTATAAGGCCAAGAGCCGTAATGAAATCATCAGATAGACGATATTCAGTTCGTACCCAACTTGCCAATGTACCCCAGAGTGATTCAATAGCTCAGGGACTTGCTTCTTTGTATGGCTTCTTCTTACTCTAAAGCCAATGCTGTAGTCTTATTCTGGTATGGGAAGCGTTATAAGGCAACATTGAGGCAGGGTCAAACCCACATGTGCATACATACGCCTGGCCTTTTATGGGTTATGACTCCGTAGCTTCTTAAAGAAGAGAGGTTCCACACTGACAACGTCTCATACCAACGAGGCAAATATCAAATCGCATCTTGCAAGGACAGTACCAAAATCAACAAACCACGTCGCCCACGTGGCAAGGACCACGATGTTTCCATATAGGAAAGTGTATAGGGGTGTCTTCCAACTTTCTAGTGGTGGATCAAGCGATGGAATATTCCTTAGATTCGCCTACTCTATTTTAAGAACAATCCTGAAAGGTGGCACATACAAATTAGATCACTGATCTCTCTTCGAATCTAAAGCACATCTGAGTGGAGATCAAAGATCCCAGGATGGTTTACAGCTGCCGGAAAAGTAATTCGTTATACAGCCCATGAGATAACAAGTATCAAGGGATTCGTATATCAAGCGTTTATTCCCAGGCTAAGCACTGACAGTAAACACTACCATCTCAAGATGAAGAATAACCGCGCATGCTATTTAGCCGTGCACATTACATCCTTCTAGGACCTCGAAACTATGCTACAGCTACAAGCAAAGTTAATCTCCATCTTAGAAGCAACACGGGGAGTACCACGGCAGGATCGTTAGAAAAGAGAATAAAGTGCTAAAGAGACACGGGCCGCGCGCATTTACCTTAGCTACACTACATATTTGACCGAATAAGTGCTCAACAAGCGGTGCTACGCACAAATCCTACTTTGGTGCTGTAGATCCGTTGTTGGCGTATCATCCAGGTCAATTCAGCTATTTAGTCCAATAGTGGCCATAGCATAGACTAATGCATTGATGGATGAATGGCATGCGAATGTTACGCTCGCATATTGAGAATACGACGATACCCAATAACCGTTAACCTCTACAGTAGCACGATCCTAACATCTCATTCCGCTCGCCACTAGTATCGTATACGAGAGTAGCTGTTAGTCTTATCAGCATGTTACTTTACCTCCATTACTGCGATCATATCATCGAATTCTTTCTTACTATCATGAACTGGCTGTATTATGCTCGTCTGCAGAAGATAAGTCTCCAACCTAACCAGCTGAGATGAGGCCGGGGTATCTTGTCCCACTGTACCATCAAATCCCAGAAGATGTTCCTGAAACGTCCAGGAACGTGCAGTAGATCAGGGGTCGAGATGGCGAAATATGGGACCGCCTACAATACCGGTATCCTAGTGTACTTCGAATCTGGCTATTCTACTGCACACACGGATCACACTTGTCTCATCAAGAAGGACATGGCTACCGGTCATGGGTTCCGGACGTGGGGATTTTACTATGTATACATAAGGCCCGCTCCGATACTACCGCTTCACGAAACAAACGCCATACTGCTACGGCACATACACGCCCTAAACCTAACCCCTGTAACTAACGAGAATACTAACATGTTTTGGCAAGGCGCATACATTCATCAGTTTCAATGTGGTAACTTTCTTATCGCATAGTCGGTCCAGCTATGTGTGTTTCATCGGCAATTACTTTAGCCAAATCGTGACGCCACAAGATTTAACGATTTACATCGTTAGATTTGGCGAACTGAGATCTAGCGCATAGGAATAAGCGGACTGTCCCGCGACGATCTGTTTACTCTCTTACGAAATGCTAGACGTCTCGGACCTAGTCCAACCCAGGTTGTCGTAAACCCGGTAGCGGCGCACAGACTAGTTCACCGGAACATAGAAGATATCTCGCCTCGCTTGCACTCATTCCCGTCCCGTCACTTGCTCTCGCGAAACCGAACGGGATGCTGTCTTTAATTTTAATAATTTCCGTTTTATCCATACCTTGTGCTTGTGACGGTGCACCGTGGCGTTACCTTGCATTAAGCCCGACCACGTTTACTCCCCGACCTACATAGCGGTCAAACTATCAATTAAATCATATGGTGGCATATCATACCAATGTCGAAAGGAGATAAGTCCTATTTTCGATCTCTTTACTCTGTGATAGAAACTTGAGTTATCAACACCTTTCTCGTGCTTATGTGGAAAAGTACGACATACCATCAAAGCAGTATCAGTCCCGTATTAACTACGCCGCACCCTGGCACGCCTAGTCTTATGAGATCCGGGGCCATACATAGGTAATAACCACGGGCCAACTACACAGTACTGCATAACAGCTACCACGCATGTAAGCTCATTGTAACCTTAGCTATTGGTCTTCCCCACAAGTTCGGTTGAAGCTCCCATAAGTCGATAAGTGCTTGTAGGCTTCCAGAGTCCAATGCAGAACTCAACACTCAAGTATTTGGAACTAGCAATTCCAATTGCAGGAAACAGCCTTCTTCATTTAATGGACCGATCATACGTACCGTCTTACTATGAACGTCCTAGTGGCCAGTCCGCAATGTCCACAGCAAACGAGACAAGAGCTTCAGGGTAAGATTGGAGGAGCAAACACACACAAACGATAAAGCCGAGTTTCCTATCCAGTTGTCCCTCAGAGAAGATATACGGTTAACAAAAGTCGTTTCTAAAGGATGTATCTAACGTAGGAGAATCACTAATCAAAACAGAGGTCTCAGTCGCACACCATCTTACCTACTACGTACCCAGGTATTAGGTACGAAGCCAAACTACATACAGCCACCGCTTTTTCCCCCGCTCAGTACCAAGAGTTTGGCTGTCCTCATCCTGGGAAGAGACGGCGAGATCTAGACGTCGGGGTTCGGAGGTTTATCACGACGGTTGCAGCGGCAAGGTACGCAGGAGTCTCCATTGACCCCGTCCGCGGTTGCGATGTCAAGCTGGCGCATCATCCCACGTTCGTTTTATGCATAAGTTTGTATGTGTGAACGGCTCCAAGTGTGGCCCTTGCATTCCCGCATCGTGGGACCCTAGTCACCGCCCACGGATTGGGTGCTTTGCTTACATACCTACCGTTCCCCTCTATCATAGACCGCCATGATGAAGTCGCGCTACTACATATGTCTGCTGTGTTCCTGCATATAGATCCCCTCTATATAGCCAAGAGTCTGAAATACGTTTCTAGTAGAAGCCACACGAGTGATAGGGTAAGTCTACGGATTATCAACCTTCAACTCGTATATTCCAACTTGGGTAACAATGTATGGGTTACTTTTCCATTCGCCTTCCAAGCTTCAGCCTACGAGAAGATCCCACTACGTAGTTTAGCAGTACTACTTCGTACAGAAGTGAGACATGCATATAATGCTATTGACTGGTTTGTATCATCAAGATTCGCTTATAACCTCGTCACCCCAAAGGCGCTTGGTTGCAACGTATATCGGATCGTTACTGTTATATCCCGCCACATGGTGTTCCGGGTATTTGATTTCGAATATGTAATGTGAGTAGTATCCGATGCATACAATATAACGACGTCGATGTAAAGTTGGGGTTAGATGTTCTACTACAGTACAGCAAGTAGGCTTCCGTCTATCTGCGACCGAAGAGGCAAGCCACCTTTCTTCTCCATGGATATCCTTGGTCGATATCAGAAGGATTCGTTCCTTTGGCTAAGACGAGGCGTATCTACCTACGTACAGATAGATGGACATAGACGATACAATGTGTCTACTTGTCAGATACAACCAGAAACCTACGACGCATGTACACTTACGCATCCACTCATCCATTTCGCCAAAGCGAACAAAATCCCTCGAGCCACCATCCAGCCCGTGCTGCGCCGCTCCCCTGCACCACTCTAGTTTTCTAGTAGCCGGCAGACTTTCTCGCAGCGCATCGTCTCGTTGGTGAGTGCCCCGCCCGAGATTTCACTTACTACCTCACCTCACCTACACTACAATACATCCAATACATCGAGGGGCCAACCCTTCTTAGCCCGTCCTGGCCAATCCGTCGGCTGCGTTCTGGGGCTTTCTGCAAAGTACCTACCTACCTACGGCAAATACTGTACATATGCGCGGTTTTGAAGGAATACGAACCAGAAGTCCTACGCACCCGGGTACGCAATTTCCATGTGCGCTCACGCGTGGGTTGACTACCTACCTTAGGTATGCAGGTAGCTTAGTTGTCAGCATTCCCCCCCAAAGCCGAACGTACGTACGGTGGGTTAGTGGATCGACATGACTCTACATAGCAAGCAGGGCAAGTTGGGGGCCGAAGAAATCGAAGCGTGTAGATTTGTACATACCTACATAGATAGGTCGAGTTGTGGCCTTGTGCGGAAACGGCAACAGATCGTCAACGGGTCCTGCGGCTGTGGTATGGGATGAGATGGGATGAAGATACCTAGATGGCGACTGGTCGGGGGGGGCTGGTCGTCGGGCAGTGCGTAATCAAGATTTTACTGGAGGCGCTGCCGCCCTGGACGGAGAGCTGAACGATTAACTAACCGCGAGGAACGTAAATGCGTAAGGATGACGAAACGTCTATAGGCATCAACGTACAGGTAGAATTGCTTAGCTTGCGTCGGCTCTGCTTCGATGAGTAAGACCTAGAAGCCTTCTAATATTCTAGTCTCAGTCTTAGCCGGCACTCCCGTTCAGCCTCTACTCCGTCCGGGTTTTTCGCTCTTTTCTACTGCCGCCGCTACCGAGCGGGCCTTGAGACATCCGGGTTAAACCAGTACATACCTACATAACACCATTATCACCAGCTATGCAAGAAGATCATGTTTCACGTTTGAATCCTAGCATCTATAACATCCTATCAACGGGTTTAGTATCGGGTGAACCGTCAACTAGCTATAGACTTCAAAGGATACGCTGCAGTCAGCTTATCATATTACCCGCCACGTGGAAGAAGCATCACCTCCAGAAGCATCACCTCCAGAAGCATCACCTCCAGAAGCATATTCCCTTATGTACAATACGGAGATCATAGATCCAATTCCCGAAGCTAGGCCCTTCGCTGCCCGATATACACTCCTGATCACACCCGCAAGATCCGCAGACTCGTAATGTCTTCTTAATAATCGACAACGCGGATGCGCAGCTGGGGACAAGCACAAGCACAAGCGCAAGCGCACTCGCTCGCTCGCTCGCTCACTTGTCTGGGCACCCGATCCGCCGCCGCGGTCCCCATTATTACTACGACGCCTTCCCGGATTCCTAAGCCATTCCCTCGTCTCTGACACGGTCAGCTCGTCGAGCCCCAGGTTTCGCGGTTCGGCCGAGTTTATGTGGAGCCCGAACTCGACTTCCTCCCGGACTTAGGGCCGTCGGGCTGATCGTTGCCTCCTGCTGGTTGATGCACGTGGGCGCAGGGCCGCCGACTGTGGCTTAATATAGATCTTTCATCCCAGCGGAGATCTCGGGATGCAGGTAGATCCAGGGTTCGCTGGCTAGCTAGCTAGCTAGTTGACTTATAACCCGGCTTTCCTGACGATGATGCTATGTTATGTTATGTTATGTCATGCCGCGAACTTCGGACGGCTTACTATCGCGACAGATGACCCATATCAGACGTTGCTATCTTAGTATTATGGCCCTGGTTTCAGCTACGTCTTCAAGGGCTGTGAATGTGAACTGCCAAGGCACGGGAAGAGAGGAGAGGTACGTAAGGGAAGGGACTAGTAAAGACATGTTCTATTTGCTTCGGTGAGGATCGACCCACCACCGCCTTGCACTTCGAGGACATGTCATTCTCGTATCTTTCTCTCTGCTCTTGTCATAGGTCAGCTCGGGCGAGTCATACTGACGAGGGTTTTACTCGGCACACAGTTGTTCCTATCTGTGCTTATTCCCACGCCGGGGTCTAGACTCTACCGTTGTCTGGTTATCGTAGATAGGCAGATGCTGCCTCCGTCGATCCTAAGATCTTCGCTGTAATACTGTCCTAGGTTCGTTCCCTCTTACCCGGGTGCGAAAACGGGCATTCATAGGTTTGGGACAGTCGATGTGATTGGAACAAATAGCTAGTGCGTGAAACGTCCGGGCCGTAGCGATCTGGGAGACATCGGTATCCTAACCGATTAACGTGCTGCTGTGAGGTAGGACACACAGGCGTACGCACGTAAGGCGCCCTATTCGGCCCGCGTGGATGTGATTAGAATCCGATCCATTGCGTTAGCGAAAGTCCCTGTGGGGGTTTTGCGTGGGACTCTATTTCTCTCTTAGTCGGCGCCGAAGGGATGATACCTAGTCAAGCAGTTCTTAGGGCTAAGATGAATATGCACGTCTTGCTTGCGTTAGTACTCAAATAGCCCCGGTTATATTGTGTAGCTATACAGACATGTGCATGATTCCCTTTCGCCCTTGATCCCTTACTCAAGAGAAAGTGAATAGTAAGCCGTGTTAGAATACAGTCCTGGCAGTTTAATGTCATACATTCCAATCCTGTGTCAACGAACGGTAGGAATATACGACTGGGCTAGCCTAGCTGTTACACAGATGCGTCTCATCGTAGGGTATCCTCACACACGTGAAGCAGGGCAACGGCACTAACCCGCTGCGCTATTTCCCGACCCGGGCGGGACATGGTTGGCAGCAGGGCCGTTGGTATTGCCTGCAGATGTTACCTTGTTGGCATATGTAGTGAAGACCCAGAGCACCGGGTTCCCCACATTACCAGCGATTGTCTTGTCTGCGGAAGAACAATCAGATTGGAGTGGTAGTGCTGTTGGTACTGTAGTCTGGGGGCTATATGGATATGTGACTAGTGAGGTGGTTGTGTGTATATCGTGTAACGGGAGTAGGATATTAGTTAGTTAGGCTTTAGTGATCATAATAAAGTGAATTAGATCTTTAGATTTAAGTATATCCATGTAACCCTTGTTTGTTACCGTGCTCGTGGATTAGTTAGACGTGTTGCGGATGTGGTCTTGAGAAAGGGGATTGAGTGGGCAATACAACGACAGTCTGAAATATGCTATTCTCATTGATAGATAGAAGAACTCGTTTAAGAGTCGTTTAGTAATAGCTGCCTATGTGGTTTTATTGCGTCTTGGCTAGGGTTAACTATTTTTATAGCTAAATTCTCCAAGAAAGCTAGAATGCGAAGTCAGTTACACTGACGTTTAATTATTACCGAGAATAGAGAGATATTACGACTATTTTAGAAGTATCTCATATAATACTTCGAGTATGCAGTATTGTCACCAGAATCAAGTTCAGACATATCGTCTACGTTTGTTATTGCGTCTCTATCACTTAGAGGCTCTGGGGATATACCCCATTCTTGAAAACCCGTAATATTAGTGATATCAACAATACCTCGTAGTTTCCTACCGCGAAACATATGCTTGAAGAGAATGTTAGGTTCCCGCGTCACAGGGCGGCACAAAGGAAGAGCCGTGCTCTTATTTACTCGCATCCTCATAGAGAACTAATTGATAACTAGGCAATACGTTAACTTAAGTAATATATCGGTTGAATAGCTGAGATTAAAAAGACTAGACACAAAACCAGTTGGGCTCACTTGAGAAATCTCAAAATCTTCTGGGTTTACCACTTCAAGCGACTATATCCTAGCTAGGGAGCCTGTTCGAAGGGTACAACATGTATTTTGGTTGTATTTACGTTACTGTACCTGTACTGACTACCCAATGATCATGATGATAATAACATGAATATAGACCACGTAATAGGGGCTTATATATCAGTTAGGCCATAGTAACTGGTGAATAACTTGGTTCTCACTCATTTATGCTATCTTCACACATGAGTTAGATAGGTAGGTAGCAACTCAAGTAGGTAACTAATGAAATACGAAGAAGGTCTAAGTTCATATGGAGAGAAAATAATAAGGACAGGAAATTTATATTCCCCACGATTCAAATACACTTATCTACATTGGTACTTCGCGCTCAACAGCTGTCAAACTATCCGCTAGTTGCTAGGAAGCCAAGTTTAACATAAGTACACCATTAGAAACACATTCTCTCACCCCTCATCGGCGGCCGCAAACCCAACATGGCCGTGGTCTAGTGGTTAATGAAGTAGGGTTAGAAATAATCCTTGAATGGGTTTTTCGTAGGAACCAGGTTCGAGATAGCCCCAGGGCGGCAGGAAGGCCATCTGTTCAGGTCAAATGGGGTCCTTGAAATCTGGAGTCCGAGCTCTTTTGTCGACCTTTCATGTTTTCTTCTTTATTTATTTATTATTTTCATAATACTACACGCCGTTTTTAAAACCTTTCTTCTTCTTCGATACAGAGATTACGTGGCTAATGGACGAGAATAATCTAATGACGATACGACGTTACTACGTAACTGAGTCTTATGGGACTATTTCAGGGGCTTGTGATAGCAGAGCCGCAGATCACATCGAACAAAACTCGGCAAATCACTAGTAAACTTTTGGCCTTTGGCTTTAGGTCTAGTCAATTCATGCTATCAACATCCCTGGTATTGTAGGTTCACCGTCTATAATCGCATACAGATTGGACTTGCCTCCCAAGACTACCGGCGAGTTTTTATTTAGTCCTCATCCCAGTTGGGGTTAGGTCCCGGCGGCTTCGGTCCGCCAGCTTGCCTTGCCACGATGATCTGGTCTACCGATAGCACTGTTCGCGCTGCCTCTGTCGCTAGCTTGATGGCCCAAGACTTAGTGACCATGAGGTCTAGGATACCCTCCTCCTGAGCATCTAGGGTGCCAGTGCCGTCGTTGTTCTATAGCAAAAATCATGTTAGCGTTGCGCTACGTGCGTGAATAATATGGTTGAAGGTCTTACCTCTATGTCAACTCCTGTAGTCCAGCCGTCCTTCTTGTTATGCGCCGTGTATAGTCTGCTTAGCACCTCTGTGGCGTCCAGACCGGCACTCTCTGCTATGGTCCGTGCTACAACCTCGAACGCCTCACCGTATTTACGGATGGAGTATTGCGGCAAGCCGGAAGTCTTGTCACCGAAAGCTTGTATCCTTCCTACGAGCTGTATCTCTGTAGCACCTGCACCGGGGACTAGTTGTGCATCGCGGGTGATGGCCTTCACCACGTTGACTCCGTCGTCTACCGCTCGCTCAACGTCGTCAAGGTGATTTTGCGTAGCACCTCGGAGAACGATGGTTGCCGTCCTTGTGACCTCGTCTTCTTGTCTGAATACCGTCACGCGGTCTCCACCGATTTCGAGAGTCTCGACGACGTCTACGGATCCCATCTCGTCAGGCATGGGAGCACCTAATCTGGCAAGAGGAGTAGCGCCAACGACCCGGCAAACTCGCCGTAATTCAAACTTGCTCAGAATCTTGATGACGAGTATGCCGTATCGGTTGAGGTAGTGCATGGCAAGCTCTCCGACGGTTGAGCCGGCGATAACGACTCTCAAACCGACGTCGTGCAGTTCTTTGATAGCGGCCTCTAATTGCTCTTCCTCTCCCTTGGTGAAGTCCATCATTTCCTTGGCGTTGTGTAATAGCACGGTACCCTTGGTCTCAGTCTGGCTTATGTCGAGGGCACAGGAGAAAACACCGACCTTGGCCTTGGTGGCCTTCTTGACAGATCCATCTGGCTCCTTAGGGAAGACCATACCCTTCACCACTTTGCTCTGCTCTAGACTTCCACCCATGATCTTCACCACTCGGATGTTGTCGACATTAAAGTTGGCGGGGTTTTTAGGGAGCACGGCGAGAACGGCCTCGGAGACAAGAGTGGCTAGTGCATCCTCGTTACCGTTCTGCTTGCTTGCCACCACTGTCCGGATCGCCTTGCTTAACTGTTCCTGGTTTCTAATGTCATCTACCTTATCGACGACGAGTTGCTCTAAGGTCTCAAGGGCGAATGCTTGAGCGCGCTCGTAACCTGTAACTATATCTGCAGTCTTTAGGCCCATTCGTAGTAAATCTTCGGCTTTCTTGAGGAGCTCGCCAGCAAGAACTATAACAAGGTTTGTAGCATCGCCCATCTCAGCCTCCTGCTGTTGACTGGCCATAACTAAAAGCTTGGCAGCGGGGTGGACGACGTCGAGCTCCTTAAGGATAGTTGCAGCATCGGAAGTGAGGATCATCTTCTGCAGATGGTTTATAATAATTTTATTTCGGCCATAGGGTCCTAAAGAGGTCTGAACGGTAGAGGCAATAGCCCGACAAGCATCGATATTTCGAAGCACGGCTCCATCTTCAGAGTCGTAGCTATAAAATGGTAATATGGTTAGGCACCTCTTTATTATACAAGTTCGCAAGCTGTGGCGGGGTGAAGAATAACATACTTGTTATAGCCTTGCTTGAATAGGCCAGCATTTGGCGCATTCGGGATGTTGAGCGACATATTTGGTGATTCCTTTCTAGGTAGATGCTCAACTTCTTGTTGACTCGGAATAAACCAGGGGGGGTGAAGACTGAATACACGCCTCGTGGACTATTAAAGTGTATTAGAATGTATTAAAGTGGGAGGCTCCAAAGTTGAAGCTTCTACCAGAAAAAAATTAGTGGAGCTATCAAAGCTGCTAGGAGGTACGAAGTACATAATACATGTGATACTTGGTTACTTCTATGGAGTTAAGCTACCTAAGCATATAGGTACATAGGCAGACAGGTATGGAAAGACCTAAGATAAGCCTTGCAGCAAAGATGTGGACCATAAAGTATATATTATCCAATCAGAATTTTAAATAAGCAGCCTCGTCCTTCAACAAAAGTAAGGTACCACGCTTTCACGCTTTCACGCTTCCACGCTTCCAGCTATGGACATATTTCGTCGCGCCTACTATCTGCGCCGTCTTTTGCTCTCTTCGTCATCTTATTTCTCATTATTTTCAACTTCACCGTCCCATGTTCGTTAAACACCACGCAATATCATTCTAAGATATTAGCTGTGATTTAATATCGGAATAAGTAATACACAATTCAATTATCTGGCTTGTAGTCAGATCCTGAATTGGTGAAATCGCTGCGACAACTGTCGCATTCTATAAAGATGGCTCCGCAAAGTAGTAAGTGTACACATTTTTATTATCACCAACTTGATAGTGCAAGCATCTCCAATCTAGATGCCCAATAATGAGAACCCTCATATTCCCTTCTCAAATTAGCTATTTCCCTTTAAACTTGCTGGTTACCTTGCCATTATAAACTCTCACTATTTTCACTTCGACGTCAACAATCGCCTATGGATCTTCCGCCCTTATTTCGATTCAGTCCCGGAAAGGGAAAACGACCCGTTCTAGTTGAACCTATTAAACCCGCTGAACCTGAATTATCTTCCGAAATTGAGGATAATGTTGCTCAGGGTTAGATGACGCATTGTTAGAATGTATTAAGAACACGAGCTAACCATATAATTTCATAGTTAACCCTCCCGCTCTACCTCCTACGGTCGAAGAAGCCTACCGACGTAAATGTATCCAACTGAAGGAACGTACCAAAGAGATTGAAGATGAGACAAAGGCCTACCAGCTGCGGCTAAATCGACTCCAGCGCCAAGTTCAAAAACTACGTCTCGAGCGCGCATTCCTCCTCGAGCAGGTCGCCAAGCGCACGAGCACCAATGTAGAAGATTCCGAAGGCAGCCCTAGTCCACCACCGACTGTATGTGCTAATTTCCTTCTTACCTGTGGAACGTTTACATTAAACAGATGTCTAACTATCTAGCAGCCTAAGGATAAGCCGCTCAGAACCAAGCGTGGGCATAGGAAGCCGTCCCTGCTTCCCATCTCTGAGCCGGGCGCCGGACCTAGCGCGACTTTCATCAATCAGAACCTAGCGACGCTCTCGCCGAGCTCCGACGCCTACTCACACTCCCAGCTCGACCACGGCCGCCTTAATGGTATTGCCAAGCGACCCAAGCGACCGAGCAACGCTTTCGAAATCTACTGCAACGACACCCGACCGGTCCTTCAGGCCCAGAACAAGGAAAAGATTGCGGCGGGAGAGTTCCGTCTCGAAGAGGAGCTCGCACGCTGCTGGAAGGACTTGCCAGAAAAAGAAAAGGAGGAGTTCAAGGTCCGATATGAGCAGGAGCTTGCACAATACAAAGAGGCCGTTGAAGAGTATAAGCGCGAAGCCAAAAACGCTGCACGTGAGCGCTCGCGTAACAGGGACAGGGACCACTTTGGTAGCATCTCTAGTAGTAGACGTGGTGGGGGAGGCGGAAGTCGTTCGGCCCGCTTCGAAGAGGTCCAGGATGACGACGGAGACGAAGATCAGGATGTCGAGATGGCGGATCCCGGCGACCACGAGGCTGCAGGCGATCAGGATACGGATCCGGAGACCGAGGTCGACGAGAACGACGGCGCGGTAGACGATTAGGGGAGGTCCGACTTGAGAAAACCCAGAGCTATGTCCTTCTGCAAATGGAGACGACTTTTGGAAGGTGATCCAAATATGACCTGGCGGGGAAGAACGAGATCATCCCATTGCTAGGACCTTTAAAAATTTGGCGTTACGGTAAGGGACTTTGGCTTAGCTTAGCTTTGGCTTTGAGTGTAGGATTAGGATTAGGATTAGGTATTATGCTAGGCTGGGAGCCAGGAAGTTCAGATAATAGCATTAATGAATCAGAGAAAAAGAAGGTTTAATATCTATCTACGAGGGATTTGTAACGGTTGGTTTGTGAAAAAAATGTGAGCTTTTGTTTCTGTTTCGCGCTGAGGGAGTGGTAAAATACCTATCCTGGAATTGTAATATTATTGCGTAACTAACGGGTTTAATATAAACTAAACTATTCGTTTATGTATAGATATAGGTAGATTTCGACCCTCCAACGGAGTTCCTCTCAGATACGTAGATGTACGATGTCCGATATAGCCAGGAAAGACAAGTAACATGACCAAGCTGACGCAAATTATTGATATTAATACTGATACCCCCGCTGCCATCGCCGATTAAACCGGACATTACTTGGATTACGTACCTAACCTAATGTATGCAATGATGCCTATCCTATGTCAGAGGTAATATAAAACCGATACGCAGCCCAAACGCCAAAAGCTGCAAGCTACTAACTAGTACTACTATGTGGTGTGCTGTGCATATATGTATGTGTGTGTGTGTGTGTGTGTGTATGTATGCTATCTAACCGATGCACCTGAAACCGAACACCGTCCGTCCTTTCTTGATAGAGACACAAATTGGCTTAACTAGCTCTTCTGGTAGAGATAGATGAGGCTAGGGGGCTAGTCTACGCCTGCGTAGAGGTCGACGACAATGTTGACGGCTGCGACTAGGATCTCGGCGGCGATGAGGACGATGACTGTAGGTACGTGTTAGTTGGCCTGATATACACGTAATAGTTTAAATTCGTTCTATTCGGAATAGGTAATAAACCAATAAGGGAGGGGGGGGGGGGGGGGTGAGGATTATGTTTGGCTCTACATACCGATCCACTCGAGTTTTTCGCCATGACCATGGCTTAGTTGATCCTTAAGTACGGCGAGCAAGTCAGCAATAACATCGAGACGCTCAGTGAGCAGGCGAACACGTTGATCCATCTCGAGGTAGCTGCGGACGGCCTGATAGACGGGTTCGAGATGGGGTTCGACCCAGAAGAGCTCGGGGGTGTCGAGCACGCTACCGTTGAGGTGGATGCTGATGCGCAAGATGAACAACTCGCCGATCTGCATGTTGATTTGCGACCGCGACAGCGCGATCTTACCCGTCAGAGCGATCTGCGTCGGTATGTCCTTGCATGTGTCGACTGTCGACGCGATAAGCTCCTCGAAGAGGGACGTCTGTTTAGGGGGTTAGTTATCTATTCATACCGCGCTATATATATATATCTATATAGGAGAGGGAAAAGGCATACCTTGACGCTTTGCGCCAACGCGTGCGATATGGCTAGCTTCGTCATGTAGTTCCCCTTGTCCCTCAGCGTGATAAAGTCGTTGTATATCCGCGGCTGGTACTCATTAGTGTAGTAGAAGTTGAAGCACTCCGTCTCCACGTCGTCCGGGTCTAGCTTATCCAGTTCGAATTTCGCGATGTCTTTTAGGAACCGTTGCTCGTGTGCTGGTGACATGCCCCATATCACAACAACGCCGTAGTCGAATAGGAATACCTCTGGTGTATGTACCTGGATATCGAAGTCGGCATCGTGCCGTTGGTGTTCGGAATGCGAATGATGGGGATCGTGTATGGCGCTCTCGTCCTCAGAATGTGTCGGGTAGGCGAGGTTATTATGTACATCTCGGCCGTTACTGAATGTCTGCTCGGTATCTGATGCGTCATCTTGTTGTGATTGTAGGTTCCGCAGGCTTTCCCTCTTGTACGCATCCGAGTGTTCTTCCACTTCGCCGGTAGAATGTCTCCTCTCATAAGTCTGGATCGGTCTTTGCCGTACTTCTTCCACCACTTCGGCTCGCTCCACGGATTTTCCGAGCGCGTAATTATACGGCGAGTATATGCATTCATCAATCAACTTGGGATTTGACCCCCTATTTTTACCCCTGCCCTTAAGGAATCGCATTAAACCGTCCATCTGGTATCTCGTAGCCGTACAGTAGGCCGTTACTCGTGGCAGCCTGTCGCGGTCTGCTTTGCCTAACCGTGCGGCATCTCTCCTCGCAGTAGGATCTTTAATACGTGTATACTGCGAGTAGACGTCTCTACCGCTCTCTTCATCTGGACCCTCCTCGTCAAGTTCGGGATTCGGTAATAATTTCAGCTTCTGTGCATTCTTGGAACTTCGCTGAGGGCCAATCTTCGGCACAGGGCTAGCTGCCGGCGGGAGAGCGGTGAAGACGGCGCCGTGGCTGTTACGTCGGCGCAAACGGTTGTTCAGCGCGGAGAGCATAGGTGGCGGACCAGCGGAGCTACTACCCGAGGCCATAGAGCTAGGTAGGCGTGCATGGCCGAAGTTGCTTATAGTACTAGGCGACGAGCTTAAGGATGAAGGATCGGGATCGATTGTTCTCGTTACGGGGTTAGGGTTGAAAGTTACATTGCGCGCGCTTCTGGGTCGGGTTGTGTCGTGTCGTAGGAGAGGAGTTCGTTCAGACGTTAGGCTGGAGCTAGTTGAAGCTCTTGGTGATGCATCCATCGTGATACTTATCTACTTGGATAACCAAGTCTGCTACTAGGTGACCTTTGATGTGCGACGATAGCTCTCCTTATATTAAGTGCTACCGTGTTGCCATATGAAAGATGAAAGATGAAAGATGAAAGATGAAAGATGAAAGGTGAAACTTGCAGATCCAATTGTTTCCTCTTCTTATCTCGGGAATAATTTTAAATCATAGAAGGGACTTATTCCCAAGAATTACAGAAATATATAAGTGAAACAAAGTAGGTATTTGGGACTTGCAACATGAGTTAGTGTGACAATAAGAGTGAGAGTGTATTGTTACGGCCTAAGAAGTTTAGAGACGGGACGCAATTCTCGGAGCTAAAAAGAAGCTTGTCTTATGACGTTTGACGAATTGGCCAACGTCCAAAGAAAAATAAAAAATAAAAAATAAAATAAAGCTAGCCCAGCTTGTCAACGCCGACCCCTGCAACATTATTTTTTGCGGGGAGCCTCAGTCCATTTTAGTAGGTATTTATCTGTATATTATATGTACATGTGTAGTGTATATGTATGCATAATACACCATCCTATTATCGCCAGCTCCGTTGTTGGATGCAAATAGTTTAAAGGGAGGCTCAAGATGGAACTACAGCCCATTACTTATTCTTAGAATAGGTTCGATCATATGCATAACCTCCGCCCGTTTGACAGATTAGTTCCGGATCATTCTCTGACCTTCTACAATTATAGATACCAAATCCTAACGCCGGCCGTATGAAGCCGAGATAACGCCTCTCGACTTATTCTGGATAATGCGGAACCCAACCAAGAGAAAGCTATGCGTCGATAATCTTCGACTCTAATTTGAAGCCAGCATTATTCAGACGGTCGAGATATCCCTGGCCTAAACATGCAGGGGTATAAACGCCTCCTGCGAGGTCGAGGTCGTCTTGTAATATTGTGCAGGCAGCTTCACTAAGAAATACCGCAGTCACTGTGCCAGACGTTAGCTTATAAGTTACATCTGACTGGAAGGTTGGGTGCTTACAATAATACAAACCGCCGCTAAATTCAGCCTTACACCATGCTTGCTTACCGATGCTAGGTTGGACGTCTGGCGTTGCGATTCCGTGCAACTGGATATACTCTTTTGCATGGTTCTCTTTACCTGTTCCTTCGCCGGGTTGATAGACGAAGTTACGTATCAACTTTCGAATTGGCGAGCAGACCATAAGCAATGCGCCGCTGATTACGAAGGCATAGTGCATCGCCATACCCCTTAGGTGGTTTTTCGCTCTTATGAATTCTCGGTAAGTAAAGTTTGGTCCATAGAAGTATTTCTGCAACGATGGTTCCTGTTTGAATAGACCCCAGGTGCGCTGCACAACTGCTGTATTGGTCCCGGCGGGTATGGAGGTTGACATGAGTCCAAGCTTGGGGATGGTATATAAACCTGTTAACTTTGAAAGCAACGAAGGCTTAGGGGCCTGTTTTGAGTTCGGGACAGGAGATAGAGCATATGGTTTGTGAGATTGAATCACTTCTTTCCAGTGAAAGGCGTCGAAGAGCCCCAGGACCGTATGGAGAGTTCCACCCGACAGTGCAGCACTATATTATGTTAACTTCCTGTTGGTATAATTAGGCTAATGGCTTACCGTATCTCATGTATTTTAACCACAACGTCGCCTACCGGGGCTGAGAGCTCAGATCGGATGAGCGATGCCATCGAGAAGGTCATTAAATCCGACGGCGCAGATTCGATACCGGCCTGGGGGAACATGCAAGCACCTGTCGCCTTTGCGGAGGCTTCATACTTCCTAATCATAGAAGCGTGCCAAACAGCCTCACCGGTGCAATCGAAATAATGAGTGCCGGCTTCTGCGCAAGCCTTGAAAGCAAATTCTCCGTACTTTGCGTAAGGACCAACTGTCGTAATGAGTATAAAGGTCTTCTTGGCCAACGCCGAAATATCTGCATCATTGAGACCACATATTTCAACCTCTGGAGGTTGACGGTTATAGTTCAAGGCTTTGCATTCTTGAACTAGATTCTGTAGTTTTTCAGCAGATCGACCAGCTATCGCCCATTTTAGATCTGTTGGGAGGTGGGTTGTGATATGTTCCGCAATCAGTGATCCGGTATAGCCTACCAACGATTAGCCGTTCGAATATACTTAATCTCTTACATGGTAACTATTAGGTAGTGAACTTACCAGTTGCGCCAAACACCACCAGGTCATATTGACGAGGGTGTTTCTTGAAAGACATTATGACTTTCGGTCGAGGACGATGCAACTAGGACGAATATAGATAGATAGAAAAAAGTACGAAGAGAAGATGCACTTGACTGGATACTGGATACTGGATATCGACGTAGGTTTTCTCGAAGTAAGACGCTCACTCCTTACACGGAGGAGATGCCTATTATACTTGCGATACTTCTGATACTTAGGATAGAGACTGAGGAGGTATGGAATATGTGGCCAGTCTTTTTCTATTAGGGTTATAATATACCTAGGCAATACAGTACACGCAGATCAGGACGTTTGATATTCCCTTCTCCCATTTCCGGCATCGCCTCTAATAAACTAGGTGATAAACTAGGATACATATCGGAGGCTTTAAAGGCGGTAATCACGGAGCGCAGTTCTAGCTACGAAAGGAATCAAGGCCGTACATGCCTCGGCTTCACATCTCCAAATGAAAGAGAACTCCGGCGTTTCGTGAATATCATTCCGGTTGAGAGTGCCGTAGATTTCGGGTACGTGCCTAAAGAAGTTTAGTCTGCAAGATGATCTCCGCAAGGATAATTCTATGTATGGAAGTGTCTCTCCGCCTTGTTAGACTCTTAGATGAACCAATGAGATGGGAATTTCTTGGTCCGTGCTTAAAATCGTGCTTAAGCGAATCGGAGCATTTTTAGTATGCTCCGTTTACTTCTAGTTCTAATTGGAGAATAATTTGTATGGCTGTATGGTTAGTCATTTAAGTCACCTGACCAACTATCTTATCACAACCTCCCAACCCCCCCTTCCTTATTTTGTTTTTCCCCTTTTAGCGCACCTGCTGAAAGTGGTCCAAGCTTTTACTTTTTCGTTCGCTTAGACCCTAGCCTGAACCACCACGAGCCGTACTTTCTCACAAAATCAAAAATTGTAAGCTAGCAGCCCACTCAGCAATCCAACCTGGAATTTGTCTGAGGAAATTTCCAATTTCGACCACAACCGAAAAACACCCAACCCTTCCATCGTCATTCGCACTCCACGAACGAACCTCACATCCCTCAGACAAAATGACGAAGCGCACAAAGAAGGTCGGTGTTACCGGAAAGTACGGTACCAGGTAAGTAATTCGAAGTTTTCGTTGGCATTTAATTTAGAGTCCTTCGAGCGGCAATGTCATCGCTGGTGGTCCAACGCGACCAGTCTATTAAGACAAAATTACAATCTCCCAAACACGAAGAAATACGCTCGAGGCGACCTAGTTCCTACGAAGCAAACCACTGACGATAGTCCTCCCGGATAGATACGGTGCCTCGCTCCGAAAGCAGGTCAAGAAGATGGAAATCACCCAGCACGCCAAGTACACCTGCACATTCTGCGGCAAGGTCTCCGTCAAGCGTCACTCCGTCGGTATCTGGGACTGCAAGTCGTGTGGAAAGACTGTTGCTGGAGGAGCCTACACTGTCTCGTATGTTGAACTGCAATATAAACTTGGCTAAAAGGGTGAGAGGCGTCGGTGCTAATATTCGCGTTACAGGACCGCTGCTGCGGCTGCCATGCGATCAACGCTGCGAAGATTGAGGGAGATCCAGGAGGTTTAGACGTGATGTGAGGGGGAACGGCTATTTTCTTTGCATTTGGCTTCGGTGTACGGGAACACGGAATTTTCTACGCAAACCAGGAAGGGTCATGACGACGATCGATGAATTCCCTCAGTGGGCATCAATGAGATCGCCTACGGATCATCGATCATAACCAAATGCCAACAAGAATTATTATGAACAAAACATTCTGATTGTCGGAGTCGCATTATACGGCCCGGCTTTATCTAATAATGCTCTTATGTGAAACCTGCTTCTCAATATTGCCCAAGGATCCGTCATCTAGACTTTATCGTCGGATCTACTCTTTTCGAGTCATCGGTTCGACCGAGAGATATTGGCGAAGGTCACTTTAATTGATTATCCTAGGCATATACTGTCGTTCGATATGTCGACTGGCCTTACGCGACCTAGCACCTATTAAATGTGAGGATATTTGACGCCAGGGTGGCCGGTGCATATTAGAGAGCAATAGTGTGGCTCGAGGACTTTTATCCTTGCCCAACTGCTGTACGCTTGAATTTGAGCCCAGCCGCCCCTGGCGCAGGTATGTCGTCAATCCTGTTTACTCGCATGAGTCATTTAGCTGCCTAGTAGACTTATTCCTCAAATAGGATTCACATTGACGCAAAGTCGCAAGGCGGCACTTACAAGACAAGTGTCACGTTTAGAGGCAATCATCTTCGAATTATATGTACGCAGCTGGACAAACTGCTCGGGTTCGAGTGCGAATTACCGAATTCCCAAGGTGGGTATAAAAAGACCCGATCCCCATCGTATTCTCGCCTCATCTCGTAATCGGCTATCAAAGTCCGGACCTAGCTTGTTTACTTATCCCACCGCACAAGACTTTTATCTGGTGGTATAGGCACCGGTCTTTTGATTACTACCTACTAATATAGTCTCCAACTGGCCTATATATTTCATCATTGGCCTGGCGAACTGTACCTGAAATCGAGTTTATTCCTCTTTCGGTAAATTACAGATCCCGTGGTACATATTTAGGATAGCCGATAGAACCGGAACCTACAGTTTTTCCCTCCCTCTCAACGTTGTTGTTGAGATTTCCAACCAGGTATCAGTAGGGTTGAGAAAAGCGGTCATACGTAAGATGTAAGTGGGTAAGAATTACACCGGAACATACCACCTTACCAAGGGTAGAAGGTTCAATGTTGTATGAAGAATATCCATCGCCAATCCTCGTGAGTGCTGACTGGTCAACTACTCGGAACGTCAAGGGGAAAACGAGCGACGCTGCATTAGCTGCAACATTGAGGATGCAGCATGACCACTATGTACCTAACCTAAGGTTTCTTACTAGGTACTTACTAACTTTGGAAACGAAATCTGCTTATCTGTATTATTCACTGCGCACTTACTACCAACGTTGAACCCTAGGTAGGTACCTTTTTATTTTATCTTACTTATACGTACTTTGCTTTTGACACAATCTACCTCATATCTGCACATCTGCACATCTGCACATCTACATAGTACTTACCTATCTAAGGTATATCTCCTATGCAGATATTCTTATGTATGCAGAGATTCATACATTAGATGGACCTGGCAAATCGACATTAAATTGGAAAGTCGCAGATGCGCTTGACTCGGGTTAACACCACCAAACTCTCTCTCTTTCTCTATTTATAATTTATAATTTTACCGGTTTCTTCATGAAAACTTTAGGGATTTATTTATCTTATAATTTTCTAAATATCGCCGTCTAGATTCGGAGCTGGCAATCTCAGGCGATCCCAGCAATTCAAGCGACTTCACCGTCCAAGTTCCGGTGGGTTGAGCCGAAAAGTACCTTGTACAAATTACGTGCACGAGACAACAACCGCAACAGCAATAGCCACTACATATTCAACTCGTCTTCGGTCCACCCTTTGGTTCATACTACTACTATTAGAAGTCAAGTAATTTATGACTTACGTAGGTAGGTACCTAAGGTAGGCAGTCAGTCCCTACATAGTCATCAACCCCCCTCTCTCTTCCAAGGTCTATTTCTTACGAAGCCCTAGTGCCTATATTGCCTTGAATTAGGTACGGTACGGAGGAAGTCGAGACTCCTCATGTTCAGCTTCCACTGAGCACCTGCAAGTACTGAAGAAAGTACAGAGTACTTCGTACCGAATACCAAATACCCCCCATTAAAAAAGGGTCCAGGGTTCAGTTGGCGTCAGCTGATTGGGTCCGTCACGGTGCGCTTGGGCCAGTTTAAGGTGGCAGCGCTAAATGACAAAATTCCACGCGCTTTCAGCACCCCTCCATTCTCTTTCGACCTTTCTATCATTGTCAACCACCTTGAAGTCCAAATCCACACTCCGCGCCCACTTCAGTGTTCCTAGTAACTTACTTGCCTAGTAGCACCATAACAAGGCAAGGCAAGGCAGGCAGTGTGTGGCATAACGAGATACAGAAAAAAAAAAGCTGCATTTGTCCAAGTTCTCTGTTTGGCTTTTTCTCCGTGGAATAGTCATCAGTCACCTGTCACTTATTTTTTTCTATTCTAAAAATTAAAATCTGTACCAACCGAAAACTAAACCTAGCATCCATCTTCTTCCCATCAAATTCGTCCCCCTTGTTCTCTCCTTGGTTTATCGGTTTATCTACATTAAAGTTGTCTAAGCTCCAAAAAAGAAGCAAACTACAACACAGTATTAACTCGTTCAAATTTCCGCCACATCTCGTTTCTGGACAAAGCTCGGTTTAACCTGACTGGTCAGCCAAGAATAAGCCATTTATTCCCTCTAAACGCACACACATCATAGCAACCTTGGAGCTCTCCCGGAGTCGATTCATTCTTCTAAACTTAAACGTCAGAAGGGGTGATTGTGAAGCAACGGAATTGGCCACCCAATACTTAGCACGTTTTCCAATCATCCTTCTAGTTTCCCTCCAATAAGACACCATACGCAACGCACTTGGAGCACGCATCGTCGTCATTCACCTTTAACACTCACTACCTACCTTTTATTTTCCGGTCCCATCTATTCTACTTTACTATTTACCTACTTACTACCTACTATACTATCTACCTGCACCACTCTATTGCTTTTGCTCAACCCACCCCCTTCGAGTATTTTCGACGATTCACACCTTATCAATCTACGAATCCCACACAATCCGCTTCAAAGTCCACCCACTAAGCTATTATATTGTGGTTTTAATAACGAATTAACGATCACCCATTTCAAAGGGGTTTTACTGCTCAGGTCTAGTCTGCAGCAAATCTTAAAATCCAGACTTACATCAAGTCACTTATATGTTGTATTCTCAACATCGACAATCCATGAAAACCTGCCCCGATGGCTGATCAATGTATTGTCTGTCTAGAAAATCTAGACGTTCAATCGTCATCGTCGCCGTCGCAATTGTATATACCTTTAGAAGGTGACGGGCTGCCGAGCTCCTCGTCCCCCATAAAAACGTCCGAAGTTACAAATGCTCTGGCACGATTATCACCGGGGTCTCCACTAGGCAGCACATCTAGCGCTGCCCACCAAAACGACGAAGAACATAGAATCGCCATCATTGAAGTTTGTGGTCACGCTTTGCATGATGCTTGTTTACGAGAATGGACTGGAAAGGCGAACAGCTGTCCGATTTGCCGCCAAGCATTCTACTTGGTGCGTGTCTACGATAAAGTTGGAGGTAGGTTAAATGCGTTGCGATTCTGGCTGCATCCTTTCGGAACGAGAAACTAACTAAGCCTCCCGCTAGGTACCCAATTATCCTCGTATAAGGTAGAAGATAAGAAACAAGTTGTCGAATTCGATCCGCAAGCATGGCTTGACGACAATCCCGAAGTAGAGGAGGCAACGAGACCATGCCCCATCTGCGACCGAACCGATCACGAAGATGTGCTCCTGCTTTGTGACAACTGCGATGCACCATATCATACATACTGTGTAGGCCTCGACAACGTGCCTCGAGGGCACTGGTTCTGCTTAGAATGCTCAGATACCGGCGCAGATTTCCTGGCCACCGAGCTCCAAGATGCAGATTTTACAGAAGTTGGCTTTTCCGACGGCAACTCTAATTTTTTGCCACGGACTCAGGCTAGCATGCGACGGGCTAGACAACAAGCCCGTTCAAACGAGTGGCAGGGTGCATGGGGTCAAATCGCAGGCCGGGTTTGGGACGCGTTGAACCTTGATCTGGACAATCATGACGACGATGAAGCTCTGCGCAACTTCCGACGATCACAACAGCGATTGGAAAGGGAGCAACGTGACCATCAGCGATGGCAACAGCGTTTCAATATCGCTAGCCGCCTCGGAGCCCACGACGTATTTCTTAGCAGCATCTCGAACGTGGTGCCTGTGCAGCAGCTGCAGCAGCCTGCACCTCCTCCTCCTCCCCAGGAGACGGCAGAAGAGAAGCAGGCCTGGGGTGCGCTGGAGAAAGCTATGGAGGCCACCAATCCCAATCGTCCGACTTCGAGTCACAGAAAGCGAAAGTCTCGTTCCGTGACTGCGTCTCCGATCGAACCGCCTCAGCAACCGGAACGTAAGCTAAAACGACCTCGAACAAGAAGAGCTCCCACAATAGGGGAAGCTTCATCGTCTAGTCGCCCCTCTATACAAACCAACCAACCAATATCGGATGAGTCAAATTCAAATCCCGCATCTGCCCAATTTAGTAATGGCGAGGCTCCTTCATTCCTCTCTTCTTTGTTAAAGGAAGTTGAAATGAGTGCGCCTTCCGACGATGAGAACGTCCGTCCGCTCTTCACATTCTCCAAGCCAATACCGGACCCGTCGTCACCGGCTTCATCTCCTTCCCCGTCAGCTTTCAGCAGTCCTCGAGCTCTATCGACTACGCCCCCGCCACGTGCGATTAACGATCGCCCGGGCTCGCCGCTGTCCCTCAGCTCACACATTGAGCCAATCTACCCACCTACGAACTTCTTGGCAAACCGAGGCAATGGGGATCATAGTGATTCTGATTCGGGATCTCGCCGGCGGACAAATCGACCTCAGAACAATAGGGCGAGCGGTAGTTGCCCCGAAATTCGGCAGCCTCGGCCTCAACGACAACAGCTGACACCCATTAATGGGTATCTATCACGGTCGCAAGATACTAGCCCTACGCGCGGAGCCCTGCCGTTCGAGATGAAGGAGAGCATAAGTGGGATTGTTAAAGACGCCCTCAAACCTCACTGGAAATCCGGACATATTACGGCAGATCAGTACGCCTCTATTAATCGTGATCTGAGCCACAAGCTGTATAAAGAGGTGTCGGACGATTCTCTTAACGAGGATGCTCGACAGCGCTTCGAGAAGATTGCAACTAAGGAGGTAGCAAGGGCGATCGCAGATCTCAAGGCGTAATAGGGATCGTCACGATTTTGTCACGACGAAGAACAAGAACAAATGGACACGGACACTGGGCATTTTGCGTGGCGTTTTACGGCTTACTGGGCATCATTGGAAGTTTCGGGTGACCTATAGAGCCATTGATGTTATCAAAGATACCCTTGCGCGGAGTACTCTGCTTTAGCTCCTGAGGCGGTTGGCCCTCGGATGCACCTCCTTTTTCTTGCATACGCGGCGGCGTTCGGCATGGGATAAGCAAGCCTCCGTAGAGGTACGGACGGACATCATCATTATCATCATGCATATCGGTAAGGTTTGAGCTTTTTTTCCCTCATCTTTTAATCCGGGAAGACCCTTTCGGGAGGCTTCTACTGGTATTTCATAGTAATAGGAGGTTCGAATTTTGGACGTGTATAAGTACAGCATTAGACTAGGGGATGGGAAGAATAGGAATTCATACTCGACATTTAACGTCTTATAATTTTTGGTTTTCGGACCAAGCGTCTTGAATGATTGATTGATTTAATTATGGACTAACTATGCTTCGTCTGTTAAATGTGAAACATGTATGCACAGTTAGAGAACACATGGCGAAGTAAGACTGGTCGCCTTGTACCGTTTCATAAAGTCTCGGGTCTCGGTTCAATAAGGTGCATAGGGCGCAAGTGCCGGAATGAATAAGGTACCGAAGCCATGAGGGTAAGCCATCCCATCCAGTTATCACATGAGTCTACACCTCATCCCAAAGTTATCCTTGACCATCATCCCAAAGTCTAACCCAATTTGGAAAAGGTTGGGGCCTAAAACCCAGCGCCTTAATTGGTCAAAATCAAGAGGACGCCCCGCTTTGGGGTGAGCTTTTAGTGCTTTTAATCGCTAAAATATAAGGTTAAATGACCTATAATTACAGCGTATTATAGCCACTAAATCACTTGTATTATAGCGTTTTTACACTTAAGTCTTACGCGCATTATTTAATCAATTTCTAATTGATTATCTAAACCTTATCTTTTATATTATTTATATATAAAGTTTTTATATCAATTCCTAATCAATTATAAATTAATTACAAATCGATTAAAAATTAATTAAATAAAATCATTTATATTTTATTAAGTCTTATAATACTGTATAAAAGTATGTATTTGCATAAATATAATATTAGTAAAATGGTAATTGAGCTTTGGATGCGCTAATACTATTACAGTAGTATGGAGGTCGACTTATACCCGATTGGGTTAAAGTTTGGGATGATGGTCTGGGATAGCTTTGGGATGAGTTGCGCCCTCTTATCACATGTCTGCGCTAAGGTTGAGTTCGCTGTTCAGTTGCGTACGTACCTATGTACAAGATACAAGAGTACTTGAATACATCCACTATCTTATTCTACAGCCACACGTGGCTATCACCAGCCTCGCCTAGGCTAGGTAGTATGTGACCCACATTAACTTTTCTCATATATTTTCACGTCAACTTTCGTCCGCCTATTCTTTTCCCTCTTTCTTTTCAACCAAGGCACCAATCCTTATCATCAGACCTTTTCTCCTACTCCCAAGACGTCCTGATCATTTACGCGTGCCGAGAGCGAAGTCCGAGCAGCCTTTTTTCGCTAGCAGTACCTGCAATTTTGTGACACTGGGTTCGCTGTTAGATAGACGCTGCCGACATTTTTTTTTTGGTTTGTTTTGTTTCTTGGATTTTGTTTTTTTGTTTTAGCTTGGTTTTGTGCGTTTGCGTAGTGGCGGTAGATAGATAGATATATAGATAGATATTTGTCTGTGTTTCTCGTGCACTGCTTCGGTTGGAGAGTCCTTGATTAGGTTCGGGTTTGTGGTCGACTGACTGATGGACTGTACGTGGCTGGCTGGAGTTATGCGAGAGAGCTCACTTGTGAGTGGTGAGTAATGGCTTATTCTGAATGGTAGATAGAAATCTTATATCACATAAGAGGGCAATGCTGCCTAGATACAACGGACGGATATGCGTTTTTCTCTCTATACATACCTTTAATAATACGACTCGTGTTTGCGGGTGTCGGGCTGACGATATTATCGAATATACGGATTCGTTCTCATGTCCGCCGTAAGTCTTACTATACATATCTAGTACACGTGATATCGTGTTTATATTATATCTTATCCGTTGCCGAGTAATAGTCCTCTGTTACATTCAGCGATGTCGTATGTTATACTACCTATCGTCTTTGTTGTTAGTCTGCTGCACTAAGATGTAGCCGCCCTGCAAGTTGGCAATAGGACGAAGCCTTATACTCACGCGATATTAAATATTATGCTACGGGTAGTCCCCAGGTGTATACCTGTATTCAGATACTGCCACGATTGCCTCGTAGCTTACAATGCGACTTTACATTGCTTATGCATAGATAACCTACCGTAGCCTGCTTGCTGAGCAATGCTACCTAAACTACAGATGGCGAATCAGCATTCGTAGTGTCAGAGCTTGACGTTCATCGAGCTATCCTGTTTGTTAAACTCTCGTCATCAACGTAACAGCAAATTAACAGCTTTGGGTAACATTGTAGCTAGATTGAGATGGCATTTAATTATTGGGTGGGTTTATATTGTGAAATATGACAATAGTGGAAATGTATCTACACCCGCAGAGTAGCCTCGGATACTTCAGTTGCCACCTTATTCTATTATATTCTATTCCTTGAGCCTTCTTCCGATTCCTTATACTTGCCTCTATAGACACTTAGACGTATGCTACCTTCTCTCCTCATTTGCACTCCCCAAGCCTCATTAGCATGGTCACAAGCCACCATAAGTGCCAGTAGCGACGCTTCCAAAGCTAGTTCCGCACTTGATGACACTCTCAAAAATAAAGCCTAGCTATCGGTCAACCACCCAAGAATGTCACGAGAATTCGGAGTGGCGGTCCAATGGCCCGTAACGACAGATACCAAGTGGGTTGAAACGACCCAAGACGTAAAAGACAAGACGGGCATCACGCGATACAAGCTTTACAGAAACGACTCCAGCTGGATATGGAAAATCACCTTAGAGTTCACCAGCTCGATAAAATACCACTACTTCTTCCACGGCTCGACCGGCAACAGCTATGGTTGCAACACGTGGAGCAGCGGAGATCACTTTGTGCGCTTCAACTCGGAGAATCCGACGATGTTGTACATCAGCGGTTCGTGATTTCGGACAACTATCTTATGCAAAGGACCACTTAAGGTATGCTTTATTTGGCCTTGATACACGGTTGGCTAATTCCATCTTTAATGGAATATGAGGGCTGAAATACAAGTAGAAGGAGCTGATATCTATCTAATTAGATGGTATATCCCGAGGAGGGGAATAAGGGAGAAGGGAGAGGATAAAACGGGGGTATTGAACTATGAGAGACAATAGCACACGTAACAAAGAGATAATAATATACATATCATTGTACTAATACTTAAATCCTACCCATTGGTAACTAGCAGAGAAACGCGCTCGTGTCGCTTTTTGTTGCTGGCTCTCTTCTCTCTTTCTCCTCCCCTATTCGGTATACAATCCAGGCTACGTACGTACTCTACACCTGGTCAAGTGTTGATCCATATTGGTTGTTCGTACCATGATGGATAGGAAGCCATCTCTCGACTAGCATTTTCGTTAGCAAATCCTTCAATAGGGGTATATATATTAACGGGGTATAGTACCGAAATCTTCGTGCCTCCCTATTCCATCCTCTACCACACATTACGCACACCATGTATCATGTCAACCAGTCGAAACCACCGTCACAAGCGCAATGACATCAAATTCGAGAACCCCGTAAAACTTGGGGAGAAGAGTCGTATTTTATTATAATAATCGCTCGGACTGCTCATGATACAAGCCCGCGCTACAACCCATCTCAAATGCTTTCAAAAAATTCCAGCCTGGGTATTCCTCCAATCCTACCACTGACTTGACGCCGTGTTTGTTGGTTCTTGTGCAAAATAGGCTGCTCAGCATAATAATCATGACGATAATAGGGCAAATATCCGCTATATCGTCCATCCAACTATTCCCGCGCTTTTAATAATCAACGGGCTTCTGACTTATCCCGATAGAAAAGAGGCCAGGTATACGTAAAAAATCCGTACGCAAGTCTCTCACATCGGTGTCTCATGTACGACAGTCGCGTCACGTCTTGGCACCCCCTCCACCCGGCGGATCTTCGTCGCTATCAGCAGACCCGGAACTCAACTTCCTACCTTCAGCTCTGAGCGCGGCCCCCTCGTTTAGTTCCATCTTATGAAGTTTCTCTCTAAGAAGCTCCTCTCCCGGTCTGACATCGAACTCTCCTTCGGAATCCGAGTCTGACTCTTCCTGGTCTGGCGACTTCTTCTCGGCAGGTAGGCCACCCTTGTTTACTATTGCGAGGGCTTCCTTTGATACCTCTGGGGCGGGTCGGCGGCCGAAATTCTTTAGTAAGCTGTTGGGATCAATAGGTTTGATAGTTGGATCGTATGCTGCTGGTAGCCCAACAGCTACCGCAACACGATGCGCTTCCTCGTCTGGGGTGAGATTGGGTTCTAGCTCGTATACGCTGCTGTTTTCGCTATCGGCTTCGTGCGGTTGACCTAGCAGCATTTGCGCATAACTTTGCCTAGATGGGTCATGCGCCCGCTTCACCTTTTTTTTGACGCGCTTCTCATTAGGACGCACGACAACAACAGGCACTGGCGAGTATTGCAAGCAGTACTTCGAAAAAGAACTACGATTCACGAGGAACCCCTGGACTCCATCAAGACTTCTACCCTTCGTACCAACGATCAACATGGATGGCTGGTATATTTTAATCTAAATCGGTTCTGGTTAGCACTGCCATTCTAATTCGACACACTGGATAGTAGCATGCGATGAGCTACAGGTCGACCACTAGGGGGTTACTAACAAGATGCTGGAACGTGTTATGCAGTTTTCCAACAGCGTATTCTAAAATTAGGCCAATCGCTCGGTTTTGCGTATTCTTCGCCTGGATTGATTCCATCAGAACCTTGGCATCTTCTTGGTACGCCTTATCCGTAAGGCGGACCTGGGTTTCGATTACGCGGACGCATATAATCTCGTCGCCATCATCGACCAGTTCGTCCAGCAGCCATTGCAAAGCGTGATCGGAATACGAGTTGTCGTCTACGCCGACCATAAAGGTGCGGTGTCGTCGTCTAAACTGAAAACCCGCATGGCGGTAGTTGAGGGTGAACGAGATAGGATTATACTCGGTTGATTCGCCAAGGGGAATGTTGTCGAAAGCTACATGGGACTCGAACCTTTGTGAGCGAGGAGATTCGGTTAGCGTCTCGGTTGCCATCAGTTAGAAGAGCGATAGAAAAAGGAAGTAGTGGGTAAGAAACAGAAAGAGAGGTTGGTGATACAGAGCAAAATGGGTCCATCAAAGGCACCTTTTGCGCGAAATTCGACCAACAGCTGAAAAGGGAAGGAAGACTTGTGGTTTTCAGGCCAACGACCACTAAAACGCATAGCTTTGCTGCGCCTTCATCGTCTAAAAGAACGAGGTACTTGCTAAAGTACGGGGTTTGGCCTTTGGCCTTTGGCCTTGGGATGACATGTGGGGGATTATAGTGAGCGGGGTAGTATCGGACGAGTCGACGAATAGGGGCTGCTTTAGAGTAGGTCGCGCGAGTAAGAAACCGGACTAGCTTGACGATCCTCACTAGAACGACATGCGATCACAATGGAAAGACCAGCCCGTTATCAGTTCTCGGGAACCACCCAAGGTCATAGGCATTATCATGTCTAGAGAACCCATACGAATAACGGCAAGCCACGCGGAATACGTTAAGACCTTTCCCAGTCGACAAACGCAGTTATTATTCCTTAAAGGGTTGGGTATCCTGCGGCTTCGGAGTTCTCAAGCGGGCCTATGATGTAATAGCACGACGAAATTTACTCTTCGGTCGCAAAAGAGTTTCCGCCAAGAAGTGCGATCGCGCCAGCACCCTCGCCCGAATAGCCTTAGGGGCTATGATGTAGCAGCTTCGCGGTCACCCTTGCATTCGAGGAGTTTCGCCATAAATGGAGCAGAATGTACATATGCATGTGCATGTGCATACTTGTGTGGAGAGGGAATGTAAAATGCCGTTAAAATACGAAATCATGTCGACTTACCTACGGTGCGGCGGAGAAGCTGCCCGAATTCGATTTCCAGCATGCGGTTTCTTCAGACCTTGAGGAAGTGATGGGTGTCGAGGGGTTGCAAATGATATAGACGAAATGGATGCCTTCCTAGATGGAGGACCACTACTCCCCGTACTAGAGGCCGTCTCGCCTGGAGTCGTTGCGCTCGCATCTCCCGTGCTTTCAGCTATCTCCTTCCCCTTCCCCTTCCCCTTGGATTCGGTAGCGGCCCGTTGCACTAAGCCTGCGCGGGGGGTGCTCCTTGCGCTGTCTTGCGCTGAGCTAGAGCGGGAGAGCGGGCTCGTTCTCTTATCGAGAGAGAAGTAATCCGTCTTCTTAGAACTTGGTTGTGATTTGGGAGAGACGTCGCTCTCGGGGCTTCTAACCGGGGTAGGTAAACCTCCGGACATCTTCTCTTCTCGAGATGAACTAAAGTGATTAAGAAAGCGTCTGTACAGATACTGTCGATACCTTACTCACGTTGCCTCAGTAAGAGGGCGGAGGAGGCAGTTTCGTACTGACGGCATTGAGCGCGGATAGTCCAAGATGAAACTCAAAGGGATAGCCTCGGGGCTATCCGTCTTCGAGATGGTCTGATAGCCGCGTGTAAGACAAAGCAAGCCTGAGTCTCGAAAGATCGAATCGACAAGCCACGTGGGATAACAAGGATGAGGGATACCGGGAGATATTGTTGGCGGAACACCGAACACGAGACGGATGATTAGTCGGTGGTATGTTTAGTTAGGTGGCAGCCATATAGGCCTTGCAACAATTGGTTATGGACCTGTCCTGTCTATAGGTCGCAAGAAGGTAAATTAGCTTGGGGGACGTCACGAAGGTTCTTGTTGGTATAAGTTGGAAGTTGGTGTATTGTCGGAGATAACTATCGAGCAGAATGAACGTTTTAAAACAAACACTTCGGGTTAAGGTAGCTAGTGTAAAACGAGTGATGAAAAGTGAGGATTAGGTACGTATGGATGATGTCGTACGTTTTGGATAAGGCGACTTTTGCTAAGGTAACTTGGCTTCCGTTACAATCGTGGGAGCTTCAAGTTTCCTTAGCCTGCTTTGTCTTGAGTAAGAAAAGCTTGGTTGAGGGAAGAAAGCTTGGCTGTGTTAAGTTTCGGCTGGTGGATTGGCGCGTGGTTGTAGGCAGACGGGTTGATTTTAATGATGTATCTTTTTTGGAAACAAGTGGGTACAAAAATGCACTTGATATCGAAACGAGAGAGTAGGTACGTACAGTAAACTTGTAAAAGTGTTGTAAATAGGTAGGTAACAACAACAACGATGAATTGTGATGAATTGCTGATCAAAAAGACAGCAGTTGAGTCAGGCTTCTTTTTTTAAAGAGATGAAGAAGTCTGGATAAGGCGGCCATGGGAGGAGCGAGCTAAATGTACATATAAGGTAAAGGGCAGTAACAATAGAGAAAGCATAGGAAACATCAAGTAGAGAAGTAGAGAAGTAGGTAGGTATTAAGTTAGGTAGTATGT
This sequence comes from Daldinia concentrica, assembly GCA_902805455.1. NCBI lineage: Eukaryota > Fungi > Ascomycota > Sordariomycetes > Xylariales > Hypoxylaceae > Daldinia > Daldinia concentrica. Next base: position 1,202,498 of record CADCSW010000041.1, on the reverse strand, counting down.
AGGCTTGTAGGGGGGTTGTATAAGGCCTGTAGCTAGCCCCGGCGATGTTCTTTTTTTTTTTTTCTTCTTAAACCTTGGTACGCACAAAAATGGGAAAGTAAAGAGCTGGAGCCAAGAACTTTAAACCTTGCGGCAGATGACGGCGCGTTTCCAGATTTTCCTATTTTTACACGCTACCGCAGGGAACTAGTAGGACTAACAGGTACTTATACCATACGCGTTTTAACGCCTACGGTTTGGGTAATTTCTCGTACTGGACTAACTATCTTGGTACCCAACGTACCTACCTATTATATGTATGTTAGGTACGTTAGGTACATTAGGTACCTACACTAGTCCGCTAACGTTAGCACCCCGGGTTACGCATCTATACATAGTGTATGTAGTGTAGGCGTACAAGTACTTCGTACATGTATGTATAAAGTAGGTATGTACATGTAGGTATGTATATTGGCCGCATGCATGTAAGTCATCTCGCCTCCGCCTAGTTAATCTAAATTCTAAAGAAGCTTTCAATTGATCTTCCTCTCACGCTTCGAGGTTGTTTTCGTCTCACCTTTCGTTTTTCTCCCTTTTTATTCCATTCGTCCAATCGTAACATGTCAATAACTCGCGGCAGACACTCCAATGCAACGTCAGGCCAGCGTAATCGTCAGATCAGCCAGCAAAGTTGTTGTTCGAAGCCGATATCCCGTATCCTATATCCTAAATGGGTATCTCAAATCTACTTTGTGTAAACTCCCGTCAACTTCTTGCAGCGGCATACGACAACTGCCTTAAGCACCTAGTCATCACTACCTTGTACTCGTCATCATGTCTCTTGTTACGCTTTCGGTATATACGATGACAGCGAAGTATCAATGTCAGCAATAACAGCAATAATAGCAATAACAGCAACAATAGCAATAACAGCAACAAGAATAACAATAACAGCAACAAGAATAACAATAACAGCAACAAGAATAACAATAACAATACCAATCGTCCAAGTACTGTACAACCATGTATTTATCTAAAAATTGATAATACCAAGGCTTCTTCCACAACGTCTGCGGCTAGAAGTCAACTGCACTCCCAGACCGGCGGGTTAGGGCCAAGAAGGGACATTCACCCCTCCTCGCCTTATCCTCATTTCCAATCCTTCCATCTTTCTCAATACTGGACGTATCTAGAAGGTAGCTCCAAGGACCATATTCTACGTACGTTCGGATTGTAAATTTCTTCCTATCAGGCACGCAATTCAGAATCTAGCCTTTACGACTTTAGTAACTACCGATGTGGCTTACACATTGTTGTCCGCGCGCGAGGCCTGCCTCCGCTTTTTAACTTACCTGCTTGCTTGAATAATTACCTACCTACGTAGGTATGTAAGTATATTGATAGTCAAGATCCGCAAAGTCCTCGTCCCAGCCGAGAAACGTACATAATAGATACCTACCTACTCCAAGAAATGGAAAAACCCATATCGTTCAAAAGGGGACCAAGACCGTGGGGATTAGCAAAACGAACACCTAAGACATATGGGAGTAGTACAATCTCGTGTTCTTGGCGAACTTGGCGCATAGCTCGCGTAGCCAAGACGTTGACGGGCAAGGATGGCTTTCCTTTCCAACACTTTCTACCCTGATGACACATCTGTGCAACTCCTGCGGGAGAGTTAACAAGGAAATCTGGACACATAGCACGACAGTCGTTCTAACTGGGAGCGCCACACGACATATCTCCGTATTTTTCTGACTGTTAGAGGGGGGAAAATAGAAAAGAAAAAAGAGTAAGGAAACGCTCCACTGGGATGATGGATTACGGATAGAATCATGCACATCTCCGTCTCTAAACCTCCACCACAACGTAACAGTACCTGGCATTACGTCTGACGCTACCAGGCGCGGGCCCCAAAGTAGCGGGTGAGATGAGGAGCCACCGGGTCGAGCCGTTTCACACCAACCATCCATCACGATCGAACGCTGCCAGATGGAGTTCCCTACTTAGGCTACATTTCCCCGGTTTGCTCTTGTCGGATAGGGTAGATCTCGTCGCATCGGCACTGCTACCCGTCGAGGAGCGATCAGGAGGGGAGAGGCCTCCTTCGTCGTCAGGTAGTTCTTACTTATTGCATATGGAGTCGAAAGATCACATGGTTTTATCTTCCACTGGGAATATGATATCTATCGTTCATACGTTCATACGTTCATACATTCATACGTTCATACGTGTTCGTCGTATTGAGTCATCAGAGACAATACTCGGATGTACGCATTGTAGCCTGCCCGCCATTCGCGAAGCTTCCATCCAAGGGGGGGGGGGGGGTGGCATGTCTCCTTGGTGAGGCTACTAACCCGTATTATGTGCGATGAGATATTACTACATATTCATCGTTTCTTATCGTTCTCACATGTCAGGGATTCCACGAAACAGACAGACACAGAACAGCACGAGGTAAAATGATGAAATCACAACCCTGACCTTGGAATTCGATAAGACTATTAACCACAAAAGAT